>OU963903.1:12006927-12631927 GCA_902850365.2 Chilo suppressalis | reverse complement strand
AGTTGAATAATCCCATATCTAAGTCATCATTTTTCACATAGATATCGTTCATCACTGCAAAAAAATATTCAAAGCATACGAACGTCATTATTTTGTATAATAAAGTAGAAATGACCAGCAGTCTGGTCAACAACTAAACTAACAAATCATTGTGAACGACTGATAGGCGCGACCAAGATCAATAGTAGGAAAAGGGGCGGAGCAAGTAAACAGGCGTGTTTTTTTATATATGGGTCCGACAAATGACTCCACCCCACCTGATGTTAAGTGAGGATGAAGTCCAGACGCGAAGACAGATAGCTGATACAGCAGTTCTACTTGCCACACCAGCCATCCTCACCCTGCCGGCCTGCATGTTGCTTCTTCACGCCTCTTTTAAAGGATCCCAGGTTGTAAGAGGGAGGGAACACGTGAGCGGGCAGAGCATTCCATTTACGGGTAGTGCGACAAATAAATGAGTCACCACATTTCTTTGTACGCGTTGAAATAGTGGCCACAGTTAGACGGTGACAACGTAGGCCAGCGCACGTGGTCCTCTGAAGGAAGGGGGAAGGTGGAATAAGAGAGAATAACTCCTCAGAACACAAGCCGTGGTACAAACGATAGAACGCGCTTAGTGACGCCACGTCACGGCGAAATTCGTTGAAGATAAGACAAATAGATCTGCATAAGACGCAACTCCAGTTCATGATCTACAAAAATCCAGTTACATGAGCGATAAACTCCATTATTATTTCTTTGTATTTTCATTTATTTTTATAATCTGACAATAAAAAGAAAACATACTAATAGGTAACTATTTAGTTATTCATATTTCAAATCAAATTTAGATTATTATATTATGTTGATTATTTTAAGTAGCGGGTGCTTAAGGTGAGCTATGACCTTAAGAAAAGAATAATCCAAAACAGTAAGATTTTTGTACAGTATTTAAACATTTATCGGGCTTATTCATTAATTTTATTTTTAAGTACTTGGTTGAAAGAGCTTTCATATATGGAACCTCTGTTTCCCTATAAGAAAATCCTTTCAACCAAGTAGTTTACATTCCTTTAAAGTTAGTTGATAAATATTTAATATTTTATTTACTTTATTGTATAAACGGGGAGAGAGGTAATGAAAATGCCGTTATGCAAGGTCTCGCCTACTATATTTATTTAAAGATTTATTTCTAGTGACCAAATCTTCCTTTGTTATGGAAATGGTCGGGGTTGAATGGAAGTTGGGAATGTTTGCGAAGTAGGACCAGCATGATACATAACTGACACACAGTTATTATACCAGTGTCCGCATATAATTGAGAAGTTGAAATAATAATAGACTTAAAAGTCATAACTTTTACCACACCCATTTAAGCTCTTTCTAGTCGTAATAAAAAGTCGGACATACTGTTTGGTGATTCCTTTATATAATAATAATAAAGAAGTGAATTCTTCCAAAATTACATTATATACACGAATGTACACGTAAATAATAATGAAAGAATTTGAAAATGATTATGAAAGCAATTATTTTCAGGGAAACGAAACCCCAATTATTTTTAATAATGCCGTAACCTCAGTTATTTTCCAACAGTATTTTGTGCACAATCAACATATAAAATCTTCAACATATTATTTTGTAAGGCGATGACAGCCGCTTTTCGTGTGCAGTTGTTAACATAGCAACTTTTAAAGGCCGAATGACAGAAACATATCATAATGTTGGGGACTATATTTCTATCTGAGACTATAAATAATATACGCAGTGGCTAGTGCCCACCAAACCAGTGGGTGCTGTATGGTTAACTAATAACTCATTTAATGCAAATCATAATGTAACACAGAAAAAAATGATTAATACCAATGATCCATTTTGCTTTTATTATTGCTTACCTATCTTAACAGATGCGTTTTTCAAAATATGATCTTATCTGATTTAAAATATACCTAATTCAAAATAATAAATCAGCTATTTCAACTCCTAGAAAGATTTAAAATACCACTCGTACAATATTGTCACAAGTGCGGCTCGACTTTTCCATTATCACAATTTTTATTCAGTTAAGAATAAATTGTGGCTATTGTTAAGAGCTATAGAAAGGAAAGGAATAAAAGTGACGCGTAAGGGTTCACTCCAGGAAGTTTCCGTAACTTTTGGGTAAGAGGAAACTAAATTTCTGCCCCGTGAGTGTAAGGTTTCAGAGTAAAAACTTTTATTTATAACCTCTTTTGCTGCACGCAGCGAAATGTTGTCGACCATTGCCATAATGTTTGTTGTGCAATTAACACCAGTTAAGGACGAATTTGCTACAACAGTCCATCACCAGCTTATTAATGTCCTAACTGCTGGGGCACAGCTGGCCTTCTCTATGGGTGGAATAGGGTGATTGGGCCATGACTCACCACGTGGGCCTAGTGCGGATTGGTGGGTGCTAACGATCGCCTCTGAACGCGCTAACGACTTGCGCCATCGTCTCCTCGTACTGTCGTGATGACAGTACGTGCCAGATATTGCTCGAAGCCATGAACAAAGATACTGTCTATTAGATAATTGCAAAGGAAACTACCTTTTTTTCTTCTTGTTGTTGTGTAACTGAAAAACCGGAAAAGGATGAGGTCGTGCGATATTATGCCACGAGGATTGTTAATATGGGACATTTTATTCTCTAGTGAACACACGTCTTTTAATTAACATCTGCCATTAATTAGAGTTGCAATTGAAGACTATTTGAAGAACAAGAGGAAGATAATATTACAAATGAGTGATCTGTCCCCCGGCTTTGCACGGATGCAATAGACTTAAGATTTTTTTTACGTGTTAATGTAGATAAAGGGTGTCCCAAAATTAACGCAAGATTTGAATTAAATAGAAAACACAGTTTTTAGTCTTTTGATTGTAATTTTTTTATTGATTCATAAAGTACATAGGATAGGGTTATTTATGGAATAACACATCGGGCAAATGGCCTCCGCGGCTTTGCATACACATACGCACTCGTTTGTCGAAATTTTCCATGACCGTTCTGCATAAATGTGGCTGAATTTCGTTGATGCAACGTTGAATCTCCTCCTTTAATGCACGCGTAGTTGTGGGCTTGTTGACGTAGACCTGTGATTTTAGATACCCCATAAAAAGAAATCCAATGGTGTTAAATCACACGATCTAGGGGGCCAATTCTGATCACCGAAACGAGAGAGTACACGACCTGGAAATGTCTCATGCAATAATTGAAGTGTTTCACGGGCTGTATGGCATGTGGCACCGTCTTGTTGAAACCACATATTGGCCACATCAATATCATCCAATTTCGGCAAAAAGAACCGTGTTATCATGTCGCGATATCGAGCAGAAGTAACAGTCACTGCTTGACCAGCCTCATTTTCAAAAAAGTATGGTCCAATTATGCCTCCAGCCCAAATAGCACACCAAACTGTGACACGTTGTGGATGCATTTGTTTTTCGACAATCACATGTGGGTTTTCAGAACCCCAAAAGCGGCAATTTTGGCGATTAACAAAGCCATCAAGGTGAAAATGTGCTTCGTCGCTTAGGATGAGTTTGCTCGAAAAATCAGCATTCATTTGTTGTTGCTCAATAATCCATTCAACAAACTCTCTTCGCTGTGCATGGTCATTGGGCTTCAGTAGTTGTGTTAATTGAATTTTGTAAGCATGGAGACACAGATCTTTAGTGAGTATACGCTGTAGAGAGCTTCTTGAAATTTGCAATTCTTGTCCACGACGCCGAATTGAGGTTCCTGGATTGTCACCGACACTCGCACGCACTGCCTCTATATTGACATTTGAACGGCTTGTTTTTGGACGACCAGTGTGTTTGGCGTCTCCCACGGATCCTGTCTCTCGGAATTTTTCAATTAATCGCTTCACAGTTGACGAAGTTAAAACACTATTCCGACCATATTTTGTATGAAATTTTCGAACTACGGCCCACAAGCATTCATTATTTTTGAAATATTGGTCAACAATGAAGACACGTTGTTCTATTGTGTAACGCTCCATTTTTACTAACCCTAAACTGTCAACTGCCGATTTATTTTGTTTTTAGGGTTGGCAACACTGTACTGCATAAATGGCGGCAAATTCAAATCTTGCGTTAATTTTGGGACACCTATATTTAAACATCATCCCAATATACGATTTCCCTAGTGGGTTCTAGTGATTTAAAAAAAAACTTCATATTATTTGTGAGAACAAAACAAAAAATTAAAACCGACTTCATAATCGAAAATGGTATTAAAACGTAAAAAAATATAGCACGACCTTGATTTCAAAGTCGGGTGGGGCCAAGATTGAAACATGGAATAGATTTTCATTTCTAATCGGTAAACATGTTTGATCTTGTCAATCTCACTCGACTTCCATATCATGCACCGGATATTATTATATATCCATTATAATTTTCATTTTATCCATTTTAGTGTCAACCACTGGGCTACTATTAACGGCCAATCCTGGTACAAGATCTTGGGTATACAAATATTGCTGTCAAACATTAATAAAACTGGTATATAAATGTAATCAACCTAAATAAAAACCCCCCAAAAAGCCGTACACAAAATATTCACAACTTCACAATAAAAGAAGAAATAATCAGTGGGTTTTTACGTTTGTTAAAAAGGTGTACTTATAAACGCTGCTGGAGCAGTTGGTATGAACTGCTCCAGCAGTTATTAATGTCAGCTTCAAGCTGTTGACTCTGATTGCAAGAGCGGTCCGTACATATACGATAACTCCGTCCGTATACGATAACTGGCTAACTGCTCGAGAAGTCCGTGCATGGCCGTAGCTGTGGGGTGACTAGGGTAAGGACGGCCCGAGGGGGGGGATGATGCATCCATTATTGTGCGCCGGAGGATGCATCCATTATTGTGGATGGGGTAAGGGTGCCTCTGGGGCACCACCTCAAGCACCTGGGACTGCTGCTGGACGAGCGCTGGAATTTCAGAGAGCACTTCCAGCGACAGTCCTCGAGGCTGGTGGGCGCTGCAACGGCGCTGGGGAGACTCCTGCCTAACATCGGTGGCCCAAACAATGAGTGCCGCCGACTTTATGCAGGAGTCATCAGAAGCATGGTCCTATATGGAGCGCCGGTGTGGGTGTCTACTCTGGGAGAGCGAAATAAGGCGCTCCTGAGAAGACCGCAAAGAGTGGCGGCCAACAGAGCGGTGCGGGCGTACCGAACCGTCTCTTGGGCAGCTGCCTGCGCGCTGGCCGGTATGCCTCCGTAGGAACTCGATGCTAGAGTTCTCGCGGAGATGTACGAGGCACGGACGTCCGCAATGGCACGTGGGGAGCGACTGGCCCCTGGGGAGCTGGCGCAGATCCGTCGCCAGGCGGAGGAGGGCCTGATGGGGAGATGGCAGCTGATGTTGTAGTCTCCCACACGTGGACACCGAACCCTAGACGCCCTGCGTCCGCTCCTCGGGGACTGGGCGTCCCGCAAGTTCGGGTCGCTGACCTTCCGCCTAGTGCAGGTTCTTACCGGGTATGGATGCTTCGGTAAGTTCCTGCACCGGATTCGGAGGGACGCGACCCCGTCGTGTCATGAGTGCGGCGCTGAGGTGGACACGGCGCAGCACACCCTACAGGAGTGCCCGTTGTGGGCGTAGCAGCGCGGCACTCTGACAGCGGCAGTGGGAATGGATCTCTCGCTCCCCAGCGTGGTACGGGCCATGCTGGGAAGTGACAGATCCTGGCAGGTAGTAGTCTCCTTCTGCGAGGAGGTCATCTCACGGAAGGAAGCGGCGGAGAGAGTTCGCGAGGATCAAGCCCACGCGAACTCTCTTCGACGCAGGAGGGCGTGGACTGTTCGGCGGCGCCGAGCCCGCCTGCTAGTCTTCTAGCGGAACCTTCTGTGACTACCAGGGAGGGGGTGCTCGGCGGCACCATCGCGAGGGGGTAGGAACTCAGGCGTAATAAGCGGCGACTCATAACTGGACCCCGCATTTACGCCTGGAGGGCGAGGGGTAGATCGGGGAGTTGTTTTACCTGGTAGGTACGGGAGCTGGTCGGCTGGTTAGCCGCTCGGGCTGCGGTCCGTGAGACTAGTCAGGTGACGCTGTGAACGGAGAAGCCCAGGATCGGCTAAAGCGGGTGCGGACCGGGCTGCTGGTCGGAGGCGGGGTGGTTTGACGTATGCCACGCTTACGTGAGCGCACGTCAAAGTATACCCGCACTGACTAGCGGCCCTCGGGCTGCTCGCCGCTTGCCGAATGCACCACGCAATTACCTGCGTCGCGAGAGTTTGTTGAAAGCAAACTAACGCGGCGTTGGTCATTGTCGTGGATATAATACATTTTTTTCCCGTCATCAAAAAAAAATAATAGGGTAAGGTTTGGAGCAAGCCCAACTGAGGAAGTAGCCTTGAGTTTAAAGAAGACCACAGTAAAATAAATATTGTGTATTTTATACTAATATGTAGTATTAGCCTTATAATAAATTACAACTCTGCAGAGGTTTCACTATTTTATTGAATCACCAACTAGGACGACGGTCGCAGCAAAAGTCACTCAAACTAAGGTGGAGCGCTCTTTTATAACTCTCCACCGCCACACATCTGTCACTTTTCATAGATTAACGTCTTTATGCAGCTTGTCTATGAACGGTATCATAGCCAATACTTCATAAAGACGGGCACACACCATCCCATAAGATTCGCAAAGCCAATGTCACCATACAGCCAAAACGGCATAGACCCTACGTTTATGCAACCACCTTGAATATGAATGATCAATCGACATTACATCGATTAATCATTCAGATATCAAACTCCGCTACACCGGAAGTGTTTCAGCGTACTAACAAGTCATATTTAAATTATAGAAAATGGCAACATTGTCATAACGTCACATACGGAATGTCATGTCATCAAAACATACTAGCGTTAGAAAAATAACATGTTTTGCTTAACTAAAGTAGAGTTTAATAATTATAACTAACACTCGGCCTTTCCTGACAAAAGCGTATTACGGCCTCGTAATAAAATTACTTTGCAGATAATACTAAAACAGTAAGTTACATCACAATCTCAATTAATTTTTCAAATACAATTTTCAGCACCGTGATTACATAACTCAACAAAACAAAATCATTTGAACTTAAATACGACTCAAACTCGGCCTTCCTGATATGTAATTACGACCTCGTAATTTTATCAAGTAACTCTTTTTTCATATACATATATTTTACACTTGTGATAATGCAAGGTAATAAAGAATATGCCAAATAGTTCATTTGCAAACGATAATTAATGCAACTGAGGTAAGTATGGAATTTACCTTTACTCTTTTTTTTTAATAAAGCTTTACAATCAATTGTTTACATATATATGTATTTTATTTACAGAATTCCTGAACCACCGGACAAACTAAGTCGGTTTTTATGAATAGCCAACTTTAGAAGCTGCCGGACACACCAAGCAGCTTGTCGATTCTATGATTGACTATCTTAAGAAGCTGCCGGACACACCAAGGCGCTTATTGGTTTTTATGATTATCTATCTTAATAAGCTGCCGGACACACCAAGGCGCTTGTTGGTTTTTATGATTATCTATCTTAATAAGCTGCCGGACACACCAAGGCGCTTGTTGGTTTTTATGATTATCTATCTTAATAAGCTGCCGGACACACCAAGGCGCTTGATTACACTGAGATTCTCGCTCAGACACTTTTAAACTCAGAGCTGCTTGCCACTACCGGACACACCAGGTAGCAGTAGAACCAGTTTTTATTTGATTTCTTGTTATAGAAGTTAAATTTGCTATAATTTTATACATTTTGTTAAATTAACTATTTTTATGTTACAATAAATATACTTATTGTGTAACAGATTCAATTAATTTATTACAAATAAAATAAAATTATGATATTACATTTATTGACATACATTTAAAAAATAATAAATAATAACAATAATATACTATTCCTTCTATAATCAGTATTAGACAAAATCGTATTATACAAAATGTAAAACAATCAATAAATCATTGTACAGTAATATTAGTAGGAATAAATAATATTGTTGACAAGCCTTTCATTTATATGTTTAGCTACCTTAAATTTAGTATCTATTCACAACTATCATAATCATTATCATCATCTGAAATTGATTGAACTACAAACCTTTTCATTCTATCTGCTGCTATTACATTATTATATTTTCTTCCACGTTTGTTTAAAGACGTCACTCTATAACGGTCATTATTGTAAATATTTATAATTTTATATGGACCTGCATACTTATCTACAAGCTTTCCACTAGTTAAGCCTTTTTTTAATACTTTTCTTTGAACTTGAACTAAATCTCCTACTTTATAATTAATATGGGGCAATCTATTTTTATCATATCTTTGTTTAACCTTTGTAGTTGTTGCAATAATATTGCTTTGGGCTTGGGCTCGTAGTTCAGATATAACAGGAATATTTTGATAATCAGTTGGTAAATCAATATCAAACCTAGGCTTGAAACCATAAATTAATTCATAAGGACATTTCTTTGTAGTGCTATTTATTGTAGTGTTAATACCTCTTTCTACCTGTGGTATCATTTGCTCCCAGTCATCATCATTTTCCCCTGTATATGCGATGAGCGATTGTAGAATCGTCCGGTTACACCTTTCTACTTGACCATTTGCTCGCGGACAGGCCACTGCATTAAGTACATGTTTAATTTGTTTGGAGTTACAATATTTCGCAAATGCCTGGCTTGTGAATGCTTTACCACGGTCGGTTATGATGCGCGTTGGTAATCCGAAAACACGGATGAGAAAATTTATAGTGGTTATTACGTGTTCTGTACAAGTATTTGGTACGGGCTGTAACCTTACTTAATAAGTAAGTAAATTTACTTAATTTACTAAAAGCATCTACAATAACTAGAAGATAGCTATTTGATTTAGAAGAGACACAGAACGGACCTAAATGATCTAAGTGCCATGTGTGCCATGGAATATTGCCTTTGTCAATAGAATTTAAAAATCCACGTTGTTTACCAGTGGGTTTTTTGGAAAATTGACATGAAATACATCCTCTAACATATTTTGTTACGAACCTACGGAGTTTTTCAAACCAGTACTGCCTTTGAATTAATTCTATGACTTTATTTTCGTTCATGTGACCATTATCATCGTGAAACATTTTTGTAACCCTCCAACGAACTGATTTCGGGATAACTATTTTAAATTCATTTGCAACTTTTTTATATAGAATATTGTCGTCTAATTTATATAAGTCTTTATATTCTATATTATTAATATTTTTGACAATATTTTGTATTTTTGGGTCATCTGTTTGTACAGCAATTATCCAGTTTTCTTCGGTTATATGTTGCAAGGGCAGGGCACTACGACTAAGCGCATCTACATGTTGCATACGCACACCAGGTCGGTACAGGACAGTGAAATTATAACTTTGTAGTTCTAACCACCATCGCCCTATTCTTGGGAGCATGTCCTTCTTTGACCATGTAGCGCTCAACGCCTGACAATCTGATACCACTACAAAGGGTCTACCAAATAAATAAACACGGAACTTCCTAATGCTTAAGACTACAGCCATTGCTTCTAATTCGTAGGAATGGTATTTTTGTTCAGTTTCAGTGGTCTGTCTGCTAAAGTAAGCTATGGGTTTTAATTCACCTTGGGGTTGTTTTTGAAATAAAATTCCACCTACACCATGACTTGATGCATCCGTGTGGAGTTCGATATCATAATTGGGATTATATATAGCAAGGACCGGCTCTGAAATTAAAGCTGTCTTGATATCAATAAATGACTTCTGTTGATTATCTCCCCACTGCCATAATTGGTTTTTCTTAAGTAATACAGACAAAGGTCGGATTCTAATAGCAAAAGATTTAACGAATTTTTTAAAATAACTGGCTAAGCCAATAAAACGACTCAATTCGTGAATATTTGTTGGTTCTTTAAAATTGTTCAACGCTTCTACTTTATCTGGAGAGGGACGAATTTCACCTATTGAAATAACATGGCCAAGATATTCAATTTTTGTTTTTAGAAAGCAACATTTTTGTTTTCTTAATATTATTCCGGATTTTGTCACTAAATGGAGGATTTTCTCAAGATGCTCTAAGCCATTTGAAATGCTTTTAGATGACAAAAGAATATCATCTAAATATGCTGTTGCAAATTCAAATTTATACTTATCAAGGAGAATATGCATGGCACGTTGAAAGACAGCTGGAGCATTGGCTAAACCAAAAGGCATTCTCTTATATTGGTACTGTCCAAAAGGTGTAACGAATGCTGTGTACTTTTTGCTATCAGAGTGTATTTTTATTTGATGATAACCTGCTGCTAAATCTAATTTAGAAAACCATTTTTCACTACTTAATTTGTCTAATTGATCCTGTATGATCGGAAGTGGGTAACGATCTTTTTTGGTTATTTTATTCAACTGCCTATAATCAATACACATTCTATATTCTCCAGATTTTTTTGGAACTAGTATGACAGGACTAGCATATGGTGAATTACTAGGTTCTATGATATCTTCTTTAATTAATTTGTCAATAATATCGCGGACAATTTCTTGTTCTTTCAAGGACATACGGTAGGGACGACAATAAAAGGGTGTTTCACTTAAAAGTTCTATTTTCATTTCAACTTCAAGTTGGCCAATATTTTTACCAGAATCGTCATCTAAACAATTACTATATTTTTTTAGCAATTTTTTAAGCCTAAGAAGATCATCACCTTTCACATCGGTGTCGATATTGTAGTTATAATTTTCTCTTATATGACCTCGAGCAATACAACGAGTTGAGTATAGTATAAGAGGTTGGCATTGTAAATTATATATGTCTAAATATCCAATATTTTCATGTATTTTTGTTCTTTGTTTAGGTATATCTAATTCTTTGCCAAAGGATCTGTGTTCAGAACGTTGTATTTCAATGGTATTGGCTCCTATATTATAGTCTGTGTAAACGATGATTTTATTTAAACCTTGGACTAGTAAAGTGTCATGTGGCACTCTCAGTTCAATTTTTGACAAGGATACTTCTAAAGAATTTGCAAAAGGTAATTCATCATCAACAATGGTTTCAGGTAGTGTTCTTGAAAATGTTAGAACATTTGAAGTTTTGGAAAGACAAATACCAGGTAATTCACTAAAAGCGCGCCCTACTATCATATCAGTGTCTTGGAGATTATCACGGACTACTAAGACTGGCGTAGAGACACAGACACCATCGATACTAAGTTCGATTGAAGCTTCACCATCTGGTGTTATAATCTGCCCTCCATAACCTTTGATACTAGTACTAGACTGATTTTTATAATCAAGATTAATCTTTTTAGCTGCTGATAAGGTAATAGTATTACAAGCACTTCCTAAATCGATATATGCTGACAGTTGGAAACCGTTTGCAATTGCAGTTTTGTGGTATTTGCGATCACCAACATCAATTGGGTGTATATTGAATAATTTAGTTTTTTTATCATGGTTATGTTCTGGTCTTATATTTATATTGGTTTTAGTAACAGAACTACCAGGCCTCTGAACATTTTTAAAACTATAACAATCGTCACGATCGTGGCCTAATTTATTGCAGTATGAACATTTTTTTGAAAACCGACAGTTTTCCGACCTATGACCTATTTTATTGCATACTACACAACGTAAAACATCCCTACACTGAGAAGAGGTATGGCCTCGACGACCACATGTGAAGCATTTAAATCTATTCTCAAGATTATCACCAATTTTTGATTGTGGGTTGTCGACTGCCGCATCAGTTAGATAATTTAATAATGCACGAGTATCCCTACATCCTGTACCACGAGCCCCTGCTTTTATCCATTGATCGCCTAATGTATAAATTATAACATCACAAATCATAGTATCAGTTAATTCACAAGATTTTCCTTGAGCTAACTTTTTATAATAAAAATCTATTACCCGTTCATCACGACGCTTGTTTGTAGTTACGAAATCATGAAGCTTGGCAGCGAGTCCCCGGCCGGCAGGGAAGTAGGCAGCAAGATGATTCTTCCACTCTTCCCATGAGACATCGATGTCTTGTTGATGTCCAAACCAGAGGAGCGCGTTGCCTTCTAGGTTGCCGGTCATGTGGTAGATCAGGGTTTGTTCATCCCAACCATAAATCTTCGCCAGTGACTCCAAGCGATGTAACCATGCGTGAACAGACATAGCATTAGTACTGCCATCAAATTTTGGTACGTTTTCTGGTTTTCCAATAAATCTTAAATTACTTGAATTATTTTTAAATAATTGTGAGGTAGGTGAATTTAAATGACCTAGCTTTTCACCCTGGTTAAGGTTTTCACATCCAATTAAACTTGGGGAAGCAATATTACTTGATGGCAAAAGAGGGGGTAGACACATATTTATTTCACTAATAATTGGCTGAACTTGTGCCGTATGTTCGTTAACTTCCACGGATGGTAAAGAATCAGTACAATTAACTATAGCTGTAGTGGTGGTATTAAAATCATTTGATGTACCTGGTGTATTGATGTCCTTCGAGGGTTCTGATGGTGGATTCCGGTTTGCTGATGATCCTTGTTCAATAAGTTGTTCTAGCAATTTTTCCAGCCGATCGATACGTTCGCTATTATTAGGCCGCTTCGATTTCTTCGGTTTCTTGCAAGCGGGAGCCCCTTCTTCATCACTTGAGACCGCGTCATGCCGGTTACGCCGAGTATCCATTTTGGCACGTGAGAAAATAGAACGCGCACTTCTGAACTATTAGCCTTATAATAAATTACAACTCTGCAGAGGTTTCACTATTTTATTGAATCACCAACTAGGACGACGGTCGCAGCAAAAGTCACTCAAACTAAGGTGGAGCGCTCTTTTATAACTCTCCACCGCCACACATCTGTCACTTTTCATAGATTAACGTCTTTATGCAGCTTGTCTATGAACGGTATCATAGCCAATACTTCATAAAGACGGGCACACACCATCCCATAAGATTCGCAAAGCCAATGTCACCATACAGCCAAAACGGCATAGACCCTACGTTTATGCAACCACCTTGAATATGAATGATCAATCGACATTACATCGATTAATCATTCAGATATCAAACTCCGCTACACCGGAAGTGTTTCAGCGTACTAACAAGTCATATTTAAATTATAGAAAATGGCAACATTGTCATAACGTCACATACGGAATGTCATGTCATCAAAACATACTAGCGTTAGAAAAATAACATGTTTTGCTTAACTAAAGTAGAGTTTAATAATTATAACTAACAGTAGATACTACCAAAGATCCGGATTCAGTAATGTAAAAGAACAAACATGGGTCAATATGAATACCGAAATAGAACAAAACAATGGTGAAAAACGGAAAATTTATGTTTGATTTACATACAATAAATCATTTTTGGTTTGTATAATAAATTGGATCTACATCAAAGGCCTAATAACTACAGCTTTGAAATATAAAGTTGCCTAAGCAAACTTTTCATTATTGCAGAGAAGGGTTTCACGTCGAAATTGGGTGGGTGGGGGTAATAATAATTTCCGCGGAACATTCCTTGTCAAATGTGCCTAAAGTCCAAATTTTATTTCTCATTGCAAGAAACACGTACAGGTTTTTATGAGCAAAACTTTTTACTTCCTAATAAAGTTATTCGAGTTCGTTACGTCTCGCTTTTGTGGGAGCCTAACAATAGTTATAATAGTACAATATAAGAGTTTGTAGCCAGTCTTTTCCTTTTTTTTGCAGAAACTGTCCAATAAGCTTTACTTCTCTGACGTCGCTCGAAATATTCACTTTAAAAATTAATAATTTAAATAAAATCAATGTTTGAGGGGGCTCCCATACAAATGACATTTTTTGCTCGATATCATTATAGTGTCTTATGTCGACGACCTCCGTAGCTGAGTGGTTTAAACGCCGAGTTTCACGGTGTCACCTATTCGAGGATTCTGGGTTTGAATCCCGGTGGGGGCAGATGTTTGTGTGATGAACACGAGCATTTGTACTCCAGTCATGGATGTTTAATATGTATTTCTATATAAATAAACTTATATATGTATCAGTATATGTATTCTATCCGTTACCCCAGTATCCCATAACACAAGCCTGCAATGCTTACTTTGAGGATGGGCTAATTGGTGTGAGTGTCGGAAATATTTATAGTCAATGTTGTATAGAGTTCGTGCGCGAGTCCGACTCGCACTTGGCAGGTTTTTTAACATCTACCATCCTATTTATGCAAGCCCAAGTCAAAACAACTTAAATTATATTACTTGCATCGTGCTTACAGCTATGCTACTTTAATGTACTTATTTTTCTAAGGAAGTCTCCGAAATTAACGCCAGAATTTCACAATAATAAATGTAGTACATAAATGTAACAGCGTAAAGAGACTTTTTATCAATGCTGCTATAAACCTACATAATGATACAGAGTTCATCATCCCATGAGTGGTAAAACATGTAAGGTTCATTATTTCATGGTACACCATGCCGACTTGTTGGTACTTACTACATGCTCCGTTCGGTATATATGAAATAAACTACCTTGTATATAAAGAGTCCGCTTTTGCGCTTACTCATGTTATTACGCTTCTCGCTGTAACTTTGCTTGAATACAAACACAGAAGAGCAACTCGCGAATGCTACTTGAACTTAAAGCTTCCACTAGATCTATGTTAAATGTAGCTAAAGTCTAAGAAAATCGCGAAGCTTTTAAACCAACTTTACGCGTTTTCTTTTTTTTGTATTCGGTTTCGGTGCAATTATGCGCAGAATTATTCATTAAGTGTACTGCTTGAGAACTTGTTGTGGTCTAAGTTATAAGCATCCTTGATTTGTTTCCAGAAGGCTTTCGCTGACACTTTGCCAATGAAAAAGCTACTTTTTAATGAACTTAACTGAGCGGTATTGCAATTTTGGAGTTTTTATATTTTCTGTCCTTTTTTAGGTCTTGTAGGTAGCAAGCCTTTATTTCTTACCTCTACCGAACCTAAATCAAGTCATGCCTTTCGCATGACAAAGAGGTCTATACTTTTCTTAGTCTGTAAGCTAGACTGAATGTGTTAAGAAGTCTTAATTTTTGTTAGTAAATATAAATCGATATATACCTAAACAGAGTTCAAGCAGCCATATACTACGCATATACTCGGGCTTGTTTAATAGACCGCGGATAGTGCACGCAATACTTTAAAAAAAAACGCCTTAATACAATACGTAGCCTTAAAGTTAAACATGGACTAAAATTGATGCTGCCACCTTTGCTTTGCTTCGCTTAAAAGAAGAAAGAGACAACATTAAATTTAAACTCAGACTAATTTTAGTCCACGTTTTGGAATGAAGCATTATGAGTGACCAATTATTGTCTCGACGCGGTACACACGACTGACAGTACTGCGATCTCCGCTTATAAATGGCTCTTGTTGAGACGTGCGTCCGGCGTGTCTTGTTTCGAATGTTTGTATGTACGTAGCTTCCTTACTGTTAGATTAATACATATACTGTGTCTGCTATTACTTTAAGCCAATTAATTGTTTTTATTTTTTCATATTGATGAATGAACCCTGTATTCGTTAACATAGAACCTGTTTGAAGTCAGTTACAAAAATTGCAAGGTTCTATATTCGGATCTCCTTCAGATGGTGGTCCAGTGGTCACAAGAAGTAAATCTATAACGTATACATGCTTTAATCCCCTTTCTAAGTGATTCATGAGTCATAATCATTATAGCTTAATTTCCCGCTGCGGTGTCACAGGCCAGGCAAACCTAGTGCAGGTTGGTGGATGCTAATGACTACAGGTGCAGTCAGAACCCAAAAGCCTCCTGAAGAGTGTAGCAGTCCGAGATAATAATTTTTTGGTCACCCATTCTCTGACTGACCTAAGCGAAAGATCCCAGACCGATCGCGGTAATCACTGCGCTACCGAGCTCTTTATATCATAGAAGATAAGATCAAGAAAGAAAATTCTGCGAAATATGTTTTCGTACACATCGGCTTTGATGTTCGGTAGAATCCTCGAAGGAAAAATCATAAACCCAGCTAGTAATAATATTATAATACTTAATAGTTGAGAGCTCATGAGATAAGTAGATAGGACACGAATTGAAGGGGTTCCCTCTATCTGGCAGATTGTGGTTACTCCGAAATTCACTTGGCATATTTTCTTTGAACTAATATTTTTAAGTTTTTTTTTATTTAATCATTGTTTGGGCGTATGTTTCTATTTCCTAAGTCACATACTTTTTAGATAGCAAAATTATATATAAGCAAACCTCTGCCCAAGCGTGCCCAAGTAACACAATATAAAGGCTGTACAGCGGCTGCCATACGGTTTACCTGGATACTGAAAGCTGTAGATGACGGTTTTATAATGAAGTTAACAGCGCTTATTCAACTTTTACTTCTCTTTAATTTGCACAAATTATACAGCCATTATTTTCATTTAGTTCACATTTCTCTTTAACAATATAGGAGCAATATTTGCTATTATTGCAGTTTATTCATTGATATCCACTTTTAACAGAATTAACTCTTAACCATTATATATTAAAAGTTCAATTTTTAATTATATTTTTAGGAGTAAATTTAACATTTTTTTCCTTAACATTTTTTTAGATTAGTCTAAATACCTCGACGATAACAGTAGCATTATATTGAAATTATTATGGTTCACTATGCTGATTATCAGCTGTTTAATAGGACACACATTACCTGTTTAGCAGCCTCAGCTATAAAGATACGCTCTCCTGGGGGCCAATCGCCTAACTGGATTGCTTTGGAAAACGCTATCGCTTACGATTTCATTTTGTTATTTCTAGCCCCCTGAGGTTTTCAAATGCCTCGCGCTCTTTTTTTTTCTTTTGCATTGGTAATAACAATGTTAAAGAAAATGAGCGTGAGGTATTTCGGCGGTTAGAAATAACAAAATGAAATCGTAAGCGATAGCGTTTTCCAAAGCAATCTGGTTAGGCGATTGGCCCACTGGTCGTCTTAGGCTACTTTAAGTTTTCAATAACTCAATCTTAATCTTTGGTGGACTTTCTATCTCATTTTAAATACATTCATGCTTTGATGATGTGTCTATTGATTTGTTAATGGTGTCAAACTGTTGTGTTGAATGTTAATTACTGTGAAATCAATTTCATTGTTTCTGAGTTAAGAAAGGATCAGCATACACTTTGGTGTTTTAGTGTTGATGTGTGTTAATTAAACACCCGAATGCGACCTAAAAAAGTTACAACAAAAAAGCTGTGTAATGGAACTGAGGTAGACCGATTTGTAACTTTTAAAATAAAATGATTTCAAGTGTACACCAAACTGATACTTTTGGCTGTACGGTACTTTACTAGGATACTTTTAAGAAGCCGGCATTTTGAGGGTACAACTCTACCTTTACACAGTAATTATCATACGTTTCTACATTAAAATTCTCTTAAGCAGTCAATATATTATAATTAGACGCTAAACGCGGTAAGAAAGCATTATTGACATCTACACTGAATCAAAAACCTCCAAAAAAATGCTAATATAACGATTAAAGCGTAATCCACAGGTTCTAGTTTATGGTTGAACCTTTATAAATTGTTAAAAATGTTTAATGTTCAGAGTTACATCAAAACTGATATCTTATATTCCTACTTGTGCTACTTGGGTGATTGGTGTTTGTAGTCAGTCAGTGAGTAAGGTTAGGTTAGTGTTGTAACTAAAACTCAGCCACCTGATATAATAGATAAATAAACAAGAAAAAGTTAAATATGTGCCAAAAGGCGATTTTCACTGAGAACCTTCTGCGTTGTGATGGTTATGCTGTTTAATTATTGTTGATATTAAATGTATGGCTAAAGAGTTTAAATTTCTGATAAATGAGTTGCCGCAAAACGCCAAATGAAGCTGATGACAAAAGGTAAACTCAAATTGAAGCGCCCTTCAGGGGAAACAATATTTGCTTATCTAACAGAACACTATAGTTGCATAACATGCAGCAGCAAAAAATGAATAAAAACACGATTGCCTTGCTAAAAACGTAAATTACAGTTATGTGATTCCTTCAAGATACTTTTTTTTTCAATAAGAGGTTCCCTGACAGCAATGTCTTTTTTTTACTTTTTAGTTTTTTTTTTCATTTTTTTTAGTGCCAAATGTTGCGCGGTGCCAAATGTTTCCCGTGGTACACGAAGGACTATATATCGCGAAGTATATGAAGGACGTCTTGAGATTCGAGTCGTAACTTTGATAAAGAAGATTTGATTTTTCCCCGTCCCCCACGACAACGGCTAACTAGAGCCGAGGTCCGATTCTCAGTGATGCCCTCTAGTTAAGCCAACCCCTTAGGTTCGAGTGGTCTAGAGGCTCCAGACGGAGCGGAGACTAATAAAGACGGAGAGGATAATTACCCAGTGGAAATCTCAAATGAAGAGTTTAGAAAAGACAAAGAAATTGTTGTCACACAGAATTCCTGTCATTCATCAGCCTATGCAAAAATACAAACCACTTATAGGGAAAAATTGTTTGAACCAGTGCTTTCACAGAACTTTTCATCAAAAACTATTATGCTTTCTGACAAATTAGGTGAGGGACTTTCATCTTTTATTAGTAATAAATATAATAATAAATTTTATAATTTATGCTTTCCTGGGCAATGATTTAAAGAAATTGTAAATAATGCTGCAACGCAAAAGATAGATAGTTTAACCAACTTAATCATTTTATGTGGTGATAGCTCAGACATTAGAAAAAGGGATATACTGAATTCTTTTAATGTGTTATTAAAATTACAAGGTGAAACTAACTGCAAATTATTGATCAGTGCTTTCCCTTATGCTAAAAATTTGACATGGGATGAAAATAAGCGCATTTTTGATTTAAATACCTACTTGTATAATCTGATTAATCGTCATAGTGACGTCATTTTGTTTTTTGACATTAATAAATTTATTAGTAATTTTAAGCTGACTTCAGATACTATGTATCTTTCAAAAAAATCTCAGACACAATTAGCTAATTTGTTAGCTTTTAATTTACAAATTGTAAATAATTCTTTTAAAACTGACATTAGTACCTGTACTAATTCAAATCTTTTGATAAATTGTAGTTCTACAATAAACTCCTTAGATTTAAACTGAAGCGTATGACAAAAGCTAAGCCCCATTGTGTCAATATTATTCACCAAAATATCCAGGGCTTGGCCGGCAAAGACTTAGAGTTAGAATTATTAGCTAAAAGTCATGAAACTCATATCATGTGCATAACTGAACACTGGCTGCAACAACATGAAATGTCATTTTACTTAAACAATTTTCAACTATGCAGTGCATTTGTACGCTCAGCAGCTATTCATGGTGGGTCTTTAATTTTTGTAAAAGATCATGTGAAATGTAAGGAAAGAAAGGATATTGTAAGCCTTTTAGTGGAACGCCATGTTGAGCTGTCGTGTGTGGAGTTGGTAAATTTGTATATAGCATGTGTATATCGGCCCCCCTCAGGAAACTTTGGTACATTTGAATCAGTCATGGAGGACTCTCTAAATAAATTAAAAAATAAATCTGTAATAGTATGTGGTGATTTTAATGTCAATCTACTTGAAAATAGCTCTTTAAGTCTTCGGCTAATTACCTTGTTTGAATGTTTTAATTTAAATTTCCAGTTTACTGAACCAACCAGAGTAACATCTCACTCAGCCACTTGTTTAGACAACTTTTTTTCTGAGTTGGACGCAATTGAAAAGTCAGACTTTAGTGATATTACTTCCGATCATCTCGGTTTAAAGACAACATACAGTTTCAATGTCATTACTGAGCCGAATAGTTTTAAAAATAACATTAGCGATAAACTTCTTTTAATGCCTTGGACGCATGATGATCCGGATATTTTGTACAAAAATCTTTTTGATTTAATAAATAATGAATTTCAAAATACGTTTAGACCGAAAACCATTAAATGTACACAGAGGTTGCAGTTCTGTGCCTGGGCGACAAGTGGTATATATAAGAGTAGAACAAGGCTGTATGAGCTATATAGAATCAAAGAATATAACCAGGATTCTGAGTTTATTAACTATGTTAGAAAATATTCCAAATTGTTTAAAAGATTATGTAATACTGCAAAGTAAAATTTTATTAGGGATAAAATTAAAAAATCTAATAATAAAATAAAGACCACTTGGGATGTCATTAAGCGCGAAAGTGGCAAGTGTAAGCCTCGTGAAAATAGCATGGTTCTTAAAATAATCTCGTAAAATCGAAACATGAAGTCGCAGATATTTTCGATAAATTCTTTATGAATATACCATTAGAAACTACTTCCAACTTGGACTCATCATCTGATACTGCTACAGCTCTGTTACAGAAATATGTACCTCCGTGTGGTTTATTGTTTAATTTCAAGCACGTTAGTTCTTTTAAAATAATTAAAGTTTTCCATTCATTAAAAATGAAAAATGCAACTGATTTATGGGGTATATCTGTCAAAGTCATAAATAATATTATACATTCTATAGCCCCTTACCTAGCTGATATTTTTAATTCATGTATAGATCAGGGAGTATTCCCTGATCTTATGAAATACAGTAAAATCATACCTTTATTTAAGTCTGGAAATTGTAAAGATCCTAGCAACTATAGGCCAATATCTATATTACCAGCATTGAGTAAAATCTTTGAAAAAATAATGTTAGAACAAATGTTGACTCATTTTAACATTAATAAACTTTTACACAGAGCGCAGTACGGTTTCACTAAAAACCGTTCCACAACTGATGCTGGTGCGACTATGCTAAAATATATATTTAATGCTTGGGAAAAGTCGCAGAATGCTCTTGGGGTCTTCTGCGATTTATCTAAAGCCTTTGATTGCGTTAATCATCAAACTTTGTTACGGAAATTAAATCATTACGGCATAAAAGATTCCGCACAAAAATTAGTGCAATCATATTTAACAGAAAGGACACAAATAGTTGATATTAACGGTGCAAAATCTGCCGGATCTCTTCCTTCCGAAACTTAGTTCCGCTGCTTATGCAATCTATAAAATAAGACGGCTTACAGATGTCAACACTGCTAGGACAATATACTTCAGCTATTTTCACAGCATTATGTCGTATGGCATTCTATTGTGGGGCACGGCTGCTGACATTGAAACAGTTTTTATTCTTCAAAAACGCGCTATAAGAGCTATTTATCGCTTGGGATCTCGAACTTCTCTAAGGGATAAATTTAAAGAAATAGGTATAATGACTGTTGCCTCTCAATACATTTACAATTGTATATTGTTGGTGCGTCAGAACATAAATTTATATACGAGGCGCGATGATGTACATAATTTCAATACCAGAAATAAAGATAAACTCAAATTGCCACCGTTGAGACTCCAAAAGTTTCTTGGTTCATTTGTGGGTCAAGGCATATGTTACTATAATAAAATACCAAAAGATATAATTAATTTACCTTTAAATAAGTTTAAAGTGTCTATAAAAACATGTCTCCTTAAGAAAGGTTACTATACCGTTAAAGATTTCATAAATGATAAGTCACCTTGGGCTTAATATAACAGACTAAGTTGTTTTATAATTAAAATAAACAAATCTTTAATCACAGGTGTCGTACCTCATCAGTGGAAGTCAGCACTAATAACGCCAATCCCTAAAATTGAACCTCCGGCTGAGCTTAAAGATCTAAGACCTATTAGTATTTTACCTTTTTTATCAAAAATCTTGGAAAAGGCTGTATATAGTCAATTAATTAAATACGTTGAAGATAATGAAATTTTACCAATTTTTCAATCGGGGTTTCGTAAGGGTCGTGGTACCGTTACATCTTTACTCGATGTTACAGATAATATATTAGCTGAACAGGACGCAGGAAGAAGTACTATGCTGGCTCTGCTGGATTTTTCTCGTGCATTTGATTGCTTAAACGTACCTTTACTACTTGCAAAATTAACTTTTTACGGTTTTGAACCTCACTCGGTTAAATGGTTCAGTAGCTACTTTAGTGACCGGAACCAAGCGGTACATCTTCGTAGGGAGAATGGATCTTTCCTTACTTCTGAACCAAAACCGATGTCACGTGGTGTCCCTCAGGGTTCAATACTTGGACCGCTTCTTTTCATTATATACAGTGCGGATCTGTCAAAAGTAATCAAAAACTGTAAATTTCACTTCTATGCAGATGATGTTCAGCTATATATCTCCGAAAAACCTGCTAGAATATCTCAGGCGGTCAGCAAATTAAACGAAGATTTGAATTCTATAGCTTCCTGGTCTAAAGACAATGCTCTCGTACTGAATCCGTCCAAATCGAAGTGTATGCTAATAGGTACCAAAAAGCAAACCGAAAACATTTTACGTGATCCACCCGTTGTTCAAGTCCTGGGCACAAATGTTGAACGTGTTCAAGAGACAAGGAACCTGGGAATAACATTTGACAGTCGATTGCGTTTTGAAAGTCATGTGCTTAATCTAGTAAAAAACTGCTTTTATCGTTTAAAAGTTTTGTATAAAGTTCGTAGTTTTTTATCTGAAAAGTCCCGAATTGCGCTCTGTGAATCGCTAATCCTATCAAGGCTCAACTATGGTAACTTGGTCTATGGTCCGCGCTTGTTGTACAGAACAAAGAAAATTATACAGCGTGTGCAAAATGCTTGTGCCCGCTTTTGCTTCCATATTCCTCCACGTACACATGTATCACCATACCTAAATAATGCTTCTATGCTAAACATGGAGTCGCGTAGGCATTTGCATCTTGCCATGCTCATGTTCAATGTAGTGAAATATAACAATCCTGAATATTTATATCATAAACTAAAGTATTCTACTTTTCACCATCACTACGGTTCTGGTATCCCCAGGCACGTAAGCACGGAAGTAAGGGCTCCTTTAAACACCCACCAGCACAGAACTGTTGGCTTCACTGGCAGTTTCCGCTACCAAGCGACTAAATGCTGGAATAACATACCTCCACCCTTAAGACTAATTCCGTGCAGACAGACTTTTAAAACACATCTCAAATCATTTTTATTAGAACAACAGAAAATTGGAATATCCAGAAATTAGTTGCTTGGGTGCGGAGTTGTCGGCGTTGGTGTTGTGTGCTTCAATTTTAATTATATTTTCACCGAAACTATTTTCTTTAGACATGAAAAATTATAAATATTTACTCACTAATCAATTTATCAATTTTGTTTTTATGTTTATGTAAAGAACAATACAATTATATGTCCAATGAATGTTTAATTAATTTTTGTATTTAATTTAATTTGGAATTTCGTTTATTGTATTGTGAATTTTAATCTGACATTTAATTGCGTGACCTCATCTATATGGGTTAGAACTGAAAATCAGCGATTTACTCTCGGAGTAAATGTTACGCTGAGTTTTCGCCCATTCGCATCGCTGCTGCACACGAAAATATCAGTATTTTTGTATAAATATAATTTGTTATATTTTTAAAGGATTTGTATAATTGTAAAATTTGTATTCAATTTTGTATGTGTGCATGTTGGTGTGAATAAAGGTTTATCTATCTATCTATCTATCTATCTTTTACTTTGCTGATTTGGTTGAAAATTGTTTAATCGCTACTTCTAAATTTAAAAGTAGTACCTAGCTATACTTAACTTTTGTTAATTAATAATATTAATGTGATGGAAGTTGACATCAATACAACATGTATTCAAATTTTGATGTCATCTTTCAATTGACGACACTGTTTGAAACAAAACAAGGAGAAAAAAATAGCCCTTGCTGAGTTTCTTGCCGGTTCTTCTCAGTACAAGGTCTCCCGCCGTAGATTTACGAACCGATGGAGTAGCGTTTGACTTTCACAAGAGCTTGTAACAGCCTAGACTGAATAAATGAGTTGAGTTGAGTTGACTCCCCCTTCAAATGCCATCCGCCTGGAATACCTCTAAAGGTGCTCGCCAATTCTCGGCTTGAGGTCCCCTTAGGATCTCATCGTCCCCAAACCCGGTGCCGCTGCGATGAAAGGTCACCTGCGACCAACAGCATACGCAAAAAAAAAATTTGGGTTACTAATCATATTTTAAGGTGATCATTTATAATTATTTGTGGATAAATATTTCTGTTTTTTAATCAGCTTAGACGGAAAAGATGGATACGTGGATATTTTGAAAATCCGACTAATCTATGAATATGAGTTACTACTGAACTAGCATAGTAGAAACGACTCGCAATATCAATGCTTTGGAGAGGAGGCTGCTAATGAATGCACTGTGCGTTTTGTGTGTGAACGCTTTCGTAATGAAATCTTCGACTTGAAGAGCGAACCACGTGGAAGAATGCCCCACAAAGCTGAATAACAATAAATCGAAGGAGATGGTGGAAGCTGATCTGAGTCAAACTGCCAAGGAATTAGCGGACTCATTTGCATCAAAATCAGTTGCTTCTGGATTTGAGAGTGCCTTTTTATTCAAACGAGCTAAAGAAAACTAAATCTAAATTGTTGTATTAGATCTATCTTTTTTCAAGCACAAATCTAAAATCCGAAATCCTCACACGTAAACACGTCACACAATAACTGCTCCAAGTCCAGATTTATTTCTTTTCATACGCTTTCAGTTATTCCCTATGCTATTTACGAATTATTCCCAATACGTCCATCCTTGTAACAATCTCGCTGTAGTTTTCACCTTCAGCCAGGATGTGGAAATATTTCGTTAAGGGAATACCCACCTTATATCTACTTGTGTTAAGGTTTAATCATAATATGCGTTGTTATGGGGGTGTGAGTAATATATCAGCGGGTAAGCCTTAACACGCGCGCGTGGACGGACGGACAACGATATTTATTACTGTTAACAAGTATAAAAATGTAGAAAACACACATTAACTAGACTAACTGGTCGGACGCAAGCAGCATTCAGTAATGAGGCTTAGACGCAGGAAAGGAGTAGGTACAGTTGCTTTTTCGTTATGTTTATTTTATATTTGAATGGAAAATAGTTAGGAATTTAGGTCATTCTGATTCTGATTGTATAGGACGGCTTGGAGTATGGTTGTTATAGAAACTCTGGAATACAATCATGAGTAGGTAGAGGAAAACTGGTAGACTTGACCACAATTGAATCAACTTTCAAAATAGAATTTAATTTTAGAGCAAACAAAACGTGAATTCATCCATTGATCACATGCGAGACTGTTTTGTTGTGATTGGCGTGAGTGAAAGACGGTTAAATTGCACCTGGTTAAGTCTTCCGGTTTTCCCCTAGGTATCGTTTAATTTTGTGTAGGTCAAAAGTCAAGATTCAATATTGTTTAAATCCCCTAACTCTTACCACAAAAAAGATAGTCCTATTTTGTGCTCTCACTCTTCTGCCGAGTTACTGACGGCTTGGACAAAATTACCCATAAGGGTCAGTCCCCAGCAGTAGGAACATTAATAGATTGATGGTTATGAAGATTTTAAAAGTTATAAATTATATCTAATATATAAAATTCTTGTGTCACGGTGTGCGTAATTGAACTACTCCAAAACGGCTTTTTGACAAAATTTTTGGTTTTTATTTTTTTATGATACATCATACAAAAATATTATACATAATTTCGCTGGGACAGCTCGTATTAATATAATACTTAGCGTCTTACTTTTGAAAGCTACCTGAGTGACAGAGGTATTTTATTTCAGTTCTAGGTAAATCTAACAGCACAACAATAATAGTTTCTTTTAAAAGATTTTCCAGCTCATAATTCAACTTCATTAAAAGTAGAATTCCTGGATTAATTTAGAACAAAAACTCACTGTATTTACTTTTGACACGGTAATGCATAAACATTATTAAAATTTGATGAACTCAGGAAAGCTTTTTAGGTTTCAGGTTTCATTAAAGCGATGTGGGGAACTACTCAAATTTCAGGGAGTGGGGAATAATTAAAAGAGTTTGGTAGCACTTTCAAAGCTGAGACAGCCCGCGTGTGATTCACTAAAGGCTTTTCTACTAGAGCTTTGCTTAACTTTGCTATACTTTTAACTTAGCCGTGGATAATGACTCAAAGTTAAAGCCCACCTTGCACTGTGAAAGGGTAATAGGCAGAACATATTGTTACGTGTCGGGATGGGGTTCGAAATTATATGCCAGTTCACGCTTGACAGTTCTTTATTCACCACACAGTTCACACAATTAACACACAATGTTAATTACAAAACACTCACTAAACACTGTATTTCACTATACAAGTCTCTAAACTATCGCACTTGAACACTTTTGTTGCACTTTGATCGCCTTTGGATTCGCTCCGAAATCGCTGTTCAAACGCAACTGTCTTTGCGCGGCGCCAATCGCGCTTATATACGCCGATCGATGGTATTCTAGAAAGTACCTGTTAAATTGAGAATTAGCTAGCACCCGCGAGTACTAATACCTACGCAGGTAACGCGCGCATAGGGATGAAAAGTCTTTTGAAATATCGATATTCACATCGAAGTCAGGAAAATATCGATATCCGATATATCAACCATTTTGACTCGGTATTAACGATATATCGATATTTTTTTTATTCACATTAGAATACAGGATGAGTACGACACATTCATATGTTTGTTGGCGACTTTCTCGCAAAATGCATTGAGCCAGCTTTTTCGTTAAACACACTTAATGAAATCGCGCCAAGCAGGATTTTTTTTATTGGCTCGCACGGTTTGTGTTTCAGCCACGACAGGAAACCAAAAAATTAAAATTATTATCCTGATCAGAACACTCACATTCGTTAGCACGAATGCGCCAACCCGCATATGTGGGACGACATTTGCGAATGCCTTTGCTAAGATTTCAGTACATTCGTGCTTTTCCAAGCTATGTCGGTTTTTAGCGTACATCAAATGCGCAAATTGCTTAGTCTCCCACACATCAGGGGCGTGCCCATGGCTTCAGAATAGGGTAAGCCCAAAGCTTCCAAAATTACTATACCTATCTTACTTTCTTGACTTGGCGAGCTTAAAAATTTACGATTTCTATAATATTCTTAATTTTATTATGTGTTATATTACAATGATATTAAATTTCAATTAATCAGTAGTTGACAATTATCTAGAAAGAGAGGCAAGGATTTTATTTAAGTGCATGAGTTCCCATTATGTATACGATTATACCTATATACGTTGGTGTCGATTCTGGCATGATTATCTAAACTTAAAACTAAATTTAACATCAGTCTCTCCTTTTCATTCTGTATAGAGAATGACAAGGATACACTGTTGTCAAATTTAATTTAAGTTTAGAGAATCATGCCAGAATCCACGCCAGTTTAGTATATTTCTTGGGGTTCATGATTTTTTTAATACATCTATAAGCTCTTGCGATTTCTAAGCAATAGTTATTTCGATATTATTCAATTTAAATAGTCATAGCAGGTAAATTAATTGATATTATTGTGTTCAAATTTAGTCTACGGAATATCGATATTTTGGAATTTCCGATATCGATATTTAGCGATTGTAGGTTTCGGTAAATTAAACTCTTGATGGTCAGTTGAGGAATGTCCTTTATTCGAAAAAGCATCGTATATATACATAATTTTACATAAATTAATTGGCAATAAATTGGGTAGGTACATAATAATTATTATGAGTGATGTGCGAGCGGGAGAGGTAGGTTTGCGCCTTTCGCTCGCACCCGGCGCGAGGAATGCGGCGCGCGGGGAAGCGTGCGCGTCGCTCAACAAAACCGCCGTCCGCGGCGGCACTCGTCCATTTCGTCGGGCGACACCTACGGTGCAGACGTGTGGAGTCCTCTTCGATGCACGGCGAGCGGGCGGCGTGCCGCGTGCCGCTGCGGTGATCGTGAAGCTGTAGTGATAGCCGAGAGTGAAGCGTTGTTTCGCACGAAAGCTCTTTTCAGAGCTATGTAGCCAAATAATCTGTGTTTCGCACGAAAGCTCTTTTCAGAGCTATGTAATCAAAGAATTATTCAGCATCACTATTTCCTGGACGGTGTTTCGTCATTTGAATAAAGGATTAACTTCTGTGTTGTGTTATTATTGTGTGCTGCTACAGTGCTCCCCTTCAAGCGAAGCGTACAGGTGGCTTGACAACTCTGCCGGATGTGGTTCGCTTATCTGCCGGTTGTGTTGTCATGCTGCTTCTTGGTAAAGGTTCTGGTGGTAAAGTTTTTCTCGGTAATGTTTTGGTAACTTTCTGTGGTAAATCCGGGGTAAGTTCTTGTTCTTGCAAAACGTATGCGGGCTTCAACCGGTCGATGGATATGTTAGCTTCACGGTTTGGTAGTTTGATGGTGAAAACTTTCTTGTTCCGATCCATGACTTGGTACGGGCCCTCGTACGGTGGCTGCAGTGGCTTTTTCACAGCGTCAGTTCTGATAAACACGTGCGTGCATGTATTAAGATCTTTATGCACAAAAATGTGTTTATTGGTGTTGTGGTGTGAATAAGTTGCGGTTGGCTTGATTGCTTGAATGACCTCTCGTAATTTTTCAACGTAGGTATGATCCATCGTAGGTACGTTTGTGCTTGCGTTGAAAAATTCGCCTGGTAAACGTAGATGGTAACCGTAGGTAAGTTCGGCTGGGCTGACTGCTGTGTCTGTGCGCAAGGCTGCTCGTAGTCCTAGTAGAACTGTTGGTAGTTCATCTGTCCATCTAGTTGAGGCAGCGATGAGTCTTGCACGCAAGGCATTCTTGAGCGAGCGGTGCCAGCGTTCGACCATTCCGTTAGACTGTGGGTGGTAAGCCGTTGTACGTGTTTTCGCTATTCCCATTTGTTTCATCAGGTTGGTGAAAAGCTGGCTCTCAAATTGTCGGCCCTGGTCACTTGTTAGTGTTGCTGGGCATCCGAAGCGTGTAATCCAGTGCTGATAGACTATTTTCGCTACTGTGTTTGCTGAAATGTCGTCAGTGGGTATTGCTTCGGGCCATCTTGTCTCTCTGTCTATCATTGTGATAACGTAACGTAGACCGTGTTCTGTAGTGGGTAGCGGTCCGATGATGTCAATATGTATGTGTTGAAATCGATCAGCTGGCGGGAACAATGAGTTGGGTGAGACAGTATGCCGCTGTATCTTGTTCTTCTGACATGGAATGCACGCTTTTGTCCATTTGCCTAAGTCCGTATTCATTGATGGCCAAAAGTATCTTTTTGCGACGAGCTTGCGTGTTGTACGGGTGCCGGGATGACTAACGTTGTGAACCATATTGAAAACTTGTAGTCTATGTTCAGTAGGTATAACCGGGCGTGCGTAGGGCGTAGATGTTTCGCAATATAGCTCGAGATCGGTGCCGGGAATGGTGATTTTCTTGATTATTATATTCTTATTCTTCATGTTTTGAAGTGCGGGTTGCGATAAGTTGCTGTCCTTTTCTTGTGCTTTAGCTATATCTGCGTAGGTAATTGTTTCGGGGCACGATATAGTTTCTATGCGGCTTAGGGTATCGGCAACTATATTTTCTTTTCCACTGATGTGCCGTATATCGGTTGTGAATTCGCTGATGAATAGGAATTGGCGAGTCCGGCGTGGCGTTTCATTTGTAGTTTGTATTTTTGACATAGCGAAGGTGAGTGGCTTGTGGTCGGTGAAAATAATAAGATGACGTCCTTCGAAGATTTTTCTGAAGTGTTTGATTGCCATATAGATAGCTAGGAGCTCTCTGTCGTATGTCGAATATTTTTTCTGTGCGGTTGAGAATTTCTTCGAAAAATATCCGAGCGGCTGCCATTGGTTTTTGTAGTGTTGTTGTAGTACTGCGCCGGCTGCGTTATCGGAGGCGTCGCAAAATATTGCAAGTGTTGCTTCGTGAGGAGGGTGAGCGAGTAAAGCGGCGTTTATGATGCTGGTTTTACATGCTGTGAATGACTTCTCTGCTTCTGTGTTCCATTCGATAACGGATTTGTCGCGTTTTTTCGTATTATGGAGGTAGGCGTTAAGTGGAGCTTGTATCGCTGCGGCGTTCGGAATGTGTTCACGGTAAAAGTTTATCATTCCGAGAAAGCGTCTAAGTTCTTCCACATTCTTTGGCTTGGGGTACTCCGTGATGGCTTGGACTTTGTGCTGCGGTGGTTTTATGCCTTCTTGTGAAACTGAACACTTCTGATTGACCGAAGTTGCATTTTGCCGGGTTTATAGTTATGCCGTTTTCTTCGAGTCTGCTTAGTACGATGCGTAGCTGTTCTTTGTGCTGCGTGGCATTTTCGGACCCTAGGAGTAGGTCATCGATGAAGGGAAATACGAAGGGTAGCCCTCTTAGAACTTCGTGGATGTACCGTTGAAAGGTTTGTCCTGCGTTCTTGAGACCTGGGCACATTCGAGGAAATTCGAACAATCCCATCGGTGTGATGATGGCTGTCTTCTCAATGTCCTCGTCACGAACTGGGACTTGTTGGTATGCGCGGTTGAGGTCTATGGTGCTAAAGATTGTTTTTTCGGCGAGCTTCGAGTGTAAAATCTCTGATCCGTGGTATTGGGTAGCGATCGGGCTTTGTGATTGTGTTCAGGCGTCTGTAATCTCCACAAACACGTAGATCACCATTTTTCTTGGGTACGAGGTGGAGTGGGCTTGCCCAAGGGCTTTTGCTTGGTCTGCATAGGCCTTGGCTGATCATGTTTTCGAACTCCGTTTTGACTTGATCGTAGCGGTGTGGTGGTATGGGTCGGGCGCGGCAGTGGATCGGTGGGCCTGTTGTTTCTATGAAGTGTTCCACTCTGAGCTTGGGGTTGAGTTTCATCGAAGTAAGGCGTGTGATGCCGGGATATTCTGCCAGTATTCCATGGTAAGATTGCTGGATGTCGATACTGCGAACTGTAGGCATGTTGGTGTAGCGTCCTATTGCGTTGGTACCGAGCTTTGTCGTTTTGTCTATGAGTCTTCGGTTCTTCAGATCAACTAGCAGATTGTGGTGTTTTAGGAAATCTGCGCCGATTATGGGTTTGCTGACATCCGCCACGATGAAACGCCATTTGTATTGCCTGCGTAGATTGAGGTCCAATATTAATGTTTTTTCGCCGTAGGTAGGTATTATCGTGTTATTGGCTGCATACAAAATGAACGGTAGTGGCTTTGCTGCGGTTCCTTTTCGCTTCGGCAGGACGGAGATATTAGCGCCAGTGTCGACCAAAAACGATAATCTTGAGCTTTTGTCAGTAACGAAGAGGCGGTATGATTTGATTCCGACGCCGTTGGGTTCTGCCTCTGCCAACGTGTTATTTAGTTTTGCGGCGTTTCGTGGTTGATGAAATTGCAGGGCGTTGTGCATCGTCTTGTATCGGCTGTACGAGTAGTGTCTTCGGAATGCTCGGAGGTCTGCGATTTCTATCTTTAGTGTCCTTATTGTGTCTGCCAGGAATTGCAATTGTGTTTCTGGTTCTTCGTTTTCCATTTTTCCTTGTGTTCTTGTTCGGGGTCACCACTTTAGCGATTGTAGGTTTCGGTAAATTAAACTCTTGATGGTCAGTTGAGGAATGTCCTTTATTCGAAAAAGCATCGTATATATACATAATTTTACATAAATTAATTGGCAATAAATTGGGTAGGTACATAATAATTATTATGAGTGATGTGCGAGCGGGAGAGGTAGGTTTGCGCCTTTCGCTCGCACCCGGCGCGAGGAATGCGGCGCGCGGGGAAGCGTGCGCGTCGCTCAACAAAACCGCCGTCCGCGGCGGCACTCGTCCATTTCGTCGGGCGACACCTACGGTGGGACCGTACCTACGTCGCCGCGCACGGATCTATTTTCGCTAAAGTGCTCCGACGTAAAGCTGCGCCTTTACCGTTTCGCGAGCACTGCCTGACGCCATCGCGCCAGCGTGGATCTCGTCATATCACCCAGCCGCAGGCCTGAGCGCGCCGTAAGGCGCCGCTCGGTCAAGATCGCGCAGACGTAGCCCCCATCAACGCATCATGAACCAATACCAACCGCAGCCGATACCAAGCTTGGCCGACTCCAAGGCCCTCTTCGCGGCCAAAATGATCGACACGGGATCGCTGCGCATCCAATATGAATTGGATGCGGCGATGTCGAGTCGACTCATCAACTCCGGCCTTTTGTCGTGGAGGATGGAGAAATGGCTATGGGTCTTCACCCGCCTCCTGGAACAAGACCCAAGCTCCAACACCGAGTACGGCCCAGATGACGAAGAAATCATTGAAGCATGCAAATTTGCAAACCTCAGGCCACTTACTTTCCCGGCCAGCGCCTTCTACAGAAAACCGATAGAGCGTCGCCCCCGTGATGAACAACCGCGCGGCCCGCGCCTCCCCCGATCACGCAGCCTCGGAGACTCACCCGTCACCCCATCGACGCCACTGCCCAAACCGAAACCGAAGCTTCAAGACAAGCAACAAGCCACCGAGACCGCCCCCGCAGCCCAAAGTAAACACGAAACTGCTTTACCGACACAGACACAGTCGGTAAGCTACGCCCAGAAGGCAAAAGTTTCGTGTCTACCCCCGGATTCGACAAAAAATGAACAACCGACCGCCACCTCTCCCGCCGCCGTGCCGACCGCGCAGCCGGCCTCCAGCAGCGCTCCCACGCTCCCACGGGTCCGTAAGCACCCGCCGATCGTGGTCGAGCAGCTGCAGGACTGGCCGAAGCACCTGCGCGCCATCCACACCAAGCTCGGCCGACCGCCCAGCGTACGCCCGTTTGGTACGGGCGTACTGTTATAAATAAGATATGTATGTAATATTGCAGATAGGGCTGCCAGACAGCTGACTAAGCAATATGGTCTCACGTCCGCGTCCAAGCCATCTTGGTTAGACAGTCGCATCACAGCCCTACTCGCGAGCGGTCATTTCTAACTGAATAAATAGTGTGTGAAAATAAAACCTCTTTTTTAAAAAGACATCCGAAGGGTCCCGTATAACATTGGTGGCAGCGTAAAGGGATTTAAGAATAGATCCCCGGTACGTCTTCGTAGTTCGACTCGCGAGTGAAAACCTGTGTAATCATAAAATCCAGAAACTTTTCCGGTGCGACTCATACATTTTCAAAATCCGTATTATATACGTATATTTCCAATCGATTCCAGAAAGTTAAAAACCAGTTCCAGTTAAGATCCAGTTCCAGTTACGTAATACGTTAATAATACACTACATAAATACATCTTTATAAACTTTTACTACTTGTGTGTGTGTCCGTGTTGTTCCTGAGCCGTTGAAGACGATCGCCGTGTTATTCTCCGTACTGTGAGTTAATTCAATCCTACAAGTGTTGTTGTGCAAAAGTCCCAGTGATATTTAATTCGACGAATTCAATACTCAGTGCAGTACAAACGTTATCTCTTCGCATTCCTGAACGCCGAGACTGTCTTATCATTGTTTAGACTGGACTTCCCGTCCGATTCAATTCATTCGATGCCCAAAGAAGAAGTGCCAAGCATAAGCAAAATAACCATGTCAGACATCGACCTTAATATTCTTATTAAATTTATTAACCGATTTGACGGAAATCGTGAAAAATTGAATGCTTTTCTAAATAATTGCAAAAATGCCATAAATTTAGCGTCTTCGTCACAACAAGATATACTTTTAAAATATATTTTAAGCCAGCTAGAAGGGCATGCTGAAGCCGCGTGTTCGATAAAAGAATTTGAAAATTGGCAACAATTAGAGGATTTCCTAAAATCACAATACGGTGAAAGAAAACACTATGCTGCCCTACTATCTGACTTGCAAGAATGTAAACAATTGAATCACGAAACAGTCAACCAGTTCGCGCTTCGTATCGAATCTTGCTTATCAAAGTTACTTACAGAAATAAATATATCTATTCCTACCAAAAAGAAAGGCGAACTGGCAGGCCGTGTCGCTGCAATGCAAGACTTGGCGCTGCATACCTTTGTAATAGGTTTGCAACCTCGTCTTTCTACCATTATCCGATGTCGCGATCCTGAAACCCTCAATGAAGCCATAAATTTCGCAGTATCAGAGGAAAAACTATTATTGACGACTTCGAGACGACAGCCTATCAGTTTTAATAATACAGGTAATTTACCATTTCAAGGACGGCCTCGTCAACCACAAAATCGTGGCAGCCCTAATACGAATGTCGCCAGCCAGTCTTTCAATACCCCTACCACTGGATATAATAGTTTAGTGTGCCGATACTGCAAAATTCCGGGTCACACTATTGACGTGTGTCGTAAGAGAGAATATAATAACCGACGCTTCTCTAGGAGTAATCAGTTTTTCCGTCCAAATTCTAACACTAACACACCTTTCAGAGGTAATCAACCGATTCATGCTGTAACTTCATACGAGACTGAGGGTATTGACGAAATAGATAACAATCATTTAAACTAAATGATTTTCCCGCCGGGTGCCGTACGGGAAAACGGAACACAAAAACCGGCACTTAACTAATTCACAACAAACAAACACCACTAACAAACAGGGTAACCAGCCCCGAACTCATAGTGGAATTCATACCATTTCCAACACCACTAACAAACAGGGTAACCAGCCCCAAACTCATAGTGGAATCCATACCATTTCCAACACCACTAACAAACAGGGTAACCAGCCCCAAACTCATAGTGGAATTCATAACATTTCCAACACCACTAACAAACAGGGTAACCAGCCCCGAACTCATAGTGGAATTCATACCATTTCCAACACCACTAACAAACAGGGTAACCAGCCCCAAACTCATAGTGGAATCCATACCATTTCCAACACCACTAACAAACAGGGTAACCAGCCCCGAACTCATAGTGGAATTCATACCATTTCCAACACCACTAACAAACAGGGTAACCAGCCCCAAACTCATAGTGGAATCCATACCATTTCCAACACCACTAACAAACAGGGTAACCAGCCCCAAACTCATAGTGGAATTCATAACATTTCCAACACCACTAACAAACAGGGTAACCAGCCCCAAACTCATAGTGGAATTCATAACATTTCCAACACCGCTAACAAACAGGGTAACCAGCCCCAAACTCATAGTGGAATTCATAACATTTCCAACACCGCTAACAAACAGGGTAACCAGCCCCAATTTCATAGTGGTAACAAAAGTTATTCCCAAAATTTACTTACCAACCCGAAAGCAACTGTTTCAACACCTCCAGCGCCCAATCCTCGAGCCTATAAAGATGAACCTCGACCAATACTTACCAATAATTACTTGGATCCTAGTACTCCTGCGACAAATCGTGACACTGCCCCTGCATCTGAAAAATAAATTAATAATGTTAAAATATACAACATAACCACCAACCCTTCAAAACAATACTTACCTTTTATCGAAGTCCAAACATCCGTCTCGGAGAAACCATTATCATTCCTTGTTGACACTGGCGCAGCTATAAGCTTAATGAAAGAATGCTCCATAAAAAAAATGCCTAGGAAAATAACCGGAGAATTCGTGACTTTCATTGGACTTGGTAACGAAGCCAACCCTATGATATCATTGGGTCACGTCCCAGTTACCTTTCAATCACACAGTCATCAATTTCACCTTATAGGTCACTTAAACTTCCCATACGATGGAATAATCGGAAATGATTTTCTGGCAAAATCTTCTAGTAAAATAGACTTTGCCAATGACCAGTTAATAATAAATGATACCATAATTCCCCTTAAATTCACCGAACCTATCTACGTTATCGCACCTCGATCCGAAACTATAATTGAATGTTCTGTTCAAAACCCAGAGATAAAAGAAGGACTTATCGTAGATCAACATCCTATCGAATCACTACTCATAGCTAATTGTATAGTCAAAGTAAAGTCTAATTCAAGAATCAACATTTCCGTATTAAACACATCTGAATCACCTCTGACGGTTAGTTCCGACATGAAGCTTAATATGATACCCCTACAAGAAAACAATAGTTTCAAGATTTTTCACACTTCACGAATCAATGATAACTCCGTGAATGTCCTAGACCGAACTAACCAAGTCATAGATCTCTTGAGAGTGTCCCATCTAAATCACGAAGAAAGAGACTCTTTATATAACCTGTGTGCCGACTTCTCAGACATCTTTCATTTACCGGAAGATAAGTTAACACATACTGATGCTATACAACACGAAATACCCACTACTTCTTCAAATCCTATTAACGCGAAATCATATCGATTCCCAGAAATACATAAACAAGAAGTCGAGACCCAAATGAACAAAATGTTAAACGAGGGTATCATCAAACCCTCTACATCCCCTTGGTCTTCACCCATATGGGTTGTACCGAAGAAACAGGACGCCTCAGGGCTTCGTAAATGGCGTGTAGTGATTGACTACCGTCATCTGAATGATATAAGCATCGGTGACTCGTATCCAATCCCCAACATTAGCGAAATTCTAGACCAACTAGGCAAGTGTAAATACTTCAGTACCCTTGATCTTGCATCTGGCTTCCATCAGATTAAGATGTCTGAACGTGACGCTCCCAAAACTGCCTTTTCCGTCCCACAAGGACACTTCGAATTCACCCGCATGCCATTTGGCTTAAAGAATGCCCCTTCAACCTTTCAAAGACTAATGAACTCCGCTCTGTCAGGGCTTCAGGGTATGCAATGCTTTGTGTATCTTGATGATATTGTAATTTATTCTTTTGATCTAACTACTCACATAAAATCACTCTCCAATGTCTTTGACAGGCTCAGACATTTCAATCTCAAGCTTCAACCTGACAAGTGTGAATTTCTCCGCAAGGAGGTATCCTACCTTGGACACATCATCACTGATAAAGGCGTGAAGCCAAATCCTGACAAAATCAAAGCCGTCCAGCAATTTCCCCAACCTAAATGTCCAAAGGATATAAAATCTTTCATGGGACTAGTCTCTTACTATCGTCGCTTCATACCAGACTTATCTAAAATAGCTAAACCCTTAACTAATCTTCTAAAAAAGGATATTCCATTCAACACACCGGAACAACATTTCAGGAAAAATGAACACCAGTTAGCATTCGAGCAGCTAAAACAACATCTTACTTCTGCACCCCTTTTAATATACCCTGACTTTTCCAAACCCTTTTTGTTAACTTGCGATGCTTCTAACTATGCCATTTCTGCCATTCTCTCACAAGGCCCTATTGGAAACGACAAACCTATCGCATACGCATCGAGAACACTAAACAAAGCCGAATGTAACTACAGCACGACCGAAAAGGAATGTCTTGCCATCCTTTTTGGTACTAAAACCTTCCGGCCGTATCTCTACGGTCGCCAATTTAAAATAGTCACGGATCATCGACCTCTCAAATGGCTGTTCAACCATAAAGACCCTGGATCCAAACTCATTAGATGGAGACTCAAACTCGAAGAGTTTGACTACGAGGTCGAATATAAAAAGGGAAAGGTGAACAGTAATGCTGACGCCTTATCACGGTATCCTGTTAACCCTGTCCTTCCCAAAGAACCCAATCTTTTACAATCAGATAATAACCCTTCTCCAGACGTTATGTCCGAAAATTCAGAAACCTTACCAAACCCCGACATATCTCCTGCATTTAGTCCTATAACCCTCGACGACTTGGATGTTCGTACTCCGTCAAGTCTCCTTGGTGCAAACAGTAGTGATCTACCTTCAATTCCACTCCTAGATGGCGAAGATCTATCCTTAACTGCATACAGTCCTGAAAACGTAAACGATCCGAATCCTACTTTGGAATCTAATGATTCCCCTCAAGAAACTTCTAATCCTCTTCCTTCTCCTGAAGGTCCTGAAACATCCAAGGCATCCATTTACTCCAATAAAGAGTACAACACTTTTCTAAAATCATTTGGTAACAAGAATGAGAAATTTAGTACTCACATAAAAGAATACAATGAATCCCTTCTAAAAAATACTTGTAAAACTATACTAATCCCTACATCAATTGACTTAGATGAGTCCAACCCTTATCTCCAAGATATTCTATCATCTATGGAAGACTCTTCTGACATCCTAAATTCCGAACGAGAACTACACGCTTTTAAGAAGTTTGAAGCTAAAGGAAAAACATATTATTTACTATTCACTAAAGTCTACTATTTTGATAGTAGTACATATCCCGAAATTTTCAGAACTTTAAAGTCTGCCCGGGATGATATTTTACTTACCGCCGATATCAACGAAATTGCTATATCTGACTTTAAAAACCTCTTTGAACAATATTCCTTCGTTAAAATCTATGGGATGTTAATGTACCTCTTTAATAATACTAACATAACTGTAAATATTCTTCACAATACCATTATCTATCCTGTCCCTACTGAAATTGCTAAAATCCTTAAAGAAAATCACGATATCCCTATAGCAGGTCACCTCGGCTCCAATAGAATGTATGATAGGATTAAAGAGCGTTATTATTGGAAAAACATGCGCGCAGATATTGAAAATTACATCCGAAATTGCAAACTGTGCCAATCAAACAAAGCATTACGGAAAATAAATAGAGCTCCAATGCAAATTACTACCACTTCAACCCGTCCTTTTGAAAGAATAAGTCTAGACCTTGTCGGTCCCTTACCCGAAGCTGGTATTCTTAAACTTAAATTTATCCTCACACTTCAAGACGACCTTACTAAATTTTCTATTGCTTATCCAATCTCCAATGCCACTTCAGAAGAAACCTGTGAATGTCTAGTACACTTTATATCCTTGTTCGGCATTCCAAGATCAATCTTGACAGATCAAGGTACAAATTTTACAGCGGATCTTTTCAAACGCACCTGCGAATTCTTGAAAATCAAACAGATTTGGTCATCACCCTATCATCCGCAAACACAAGGTGCTCTAGAGCGCAGCCATTCCACTTTAAAGGAATACCTCAAATCTTACGTAAATCAAAACCAAACAGACTGGCATAATTTTGTGTACACTGCTATGTTAACATACAATAGTAATATACACACTACGACCAAGTTTACTCCGTATGAACTTCTCTTCGGCCATAAGCCATATATCCCTGATTCCGTTTTCGATCAGCGTTCTGACGCTACTTACCCCGAATACGTTAAGATGCTTCAACATCGCCTCAAAGTATCTCGAGAAAAAGCATGGGAAAATATAAACGCCTCTAAAGAAAAATCGAAATCCTATTATGATAAGCACTCTCGCGCGATGCAGTATAAGGTAGGCGATTACGTTTACTTAAAAAATCATGTAAGGCTCCGTAAAGCTCTTTCACCACTGTGGAAAGGCCCTTACAAAGTAGTTAAAATTCACGGCAATAATACATTGTCCCTACTAATAAACCGGCGCCATATCAAACATCACTATGATGAGATAAAACCCGCACACGAAAACGACTAGTGTCTATTTATAAAAATAGACAAAATTTAAAGTTAGCTTAGATTAAGATTTACATGTAGGTTAGGCATATACACATATACTTCAATATACAACTTTTCTTTTTTTTATCTATATATACTATCTATTTTACAACAGACTTAATGTCCATTTACAGAATTGGCTTGGTGAGAAGTGAAGATAAATATATCAGTAATATCCACGAGAGCCCTGGTGTATTTTTCGATCCTGTCGGCACCCTAAAGATTGTTGATGACCAATTCCATATAGTCATCCCGATGGACGTATCCCCAATCAATTACTATTTAGAGAATATTCACGAAATATTTAACACCATTCGATTTCAATGTCGAGATAGTAAAGAAATCGACAACTCGGCATGTCAAAACATGCTACAGCCATTAGAAGCCCTCTTTATTGACATAACTCGCGACTTCCAATCTATCTCTCACATTATATCCAGTGATGTTTCCAAGAGACCTGCATGGTTTGGTGGCATAGGTGTCGTATTTAAACACATCTTTGGCACATTAGACGAAGATGACGCCAAAGATTATGAGAAAGCAGTCGAAGCGTTGTATAATAACGACAAAACACTAAAAGAATCCATTAGAAAGGCTGTAATGATCTCTCAGTCGGCAACACACAATATAAATCAATCCTTACATGAACTGAATGTTAACGAAGCAAAATTGTATGACGTCATTGAAGGTTTATCGCAATCTGTAAATAATGTATCTAATGTTGTTAACTCACTTAGTTTTAAAACCAGATTTAATAATGCTATGAATGTTTTAGAAGCTCACTTACTCACCATCTCATTTAAGATTGAGGATCTACTGAACTCTATTTTATTTGTAAAAAGTAATACACTGCATCCTTCTATATTGAGCCCAAGTCAAATGTATAATGATATTGTTAAAAACTTGATGTTATTACCTAAGTATAAGGAATTTCCTGTAAACCTAGAAATAAGCAATATTCATGTCCTAATTAATACAGCAGATCTAACTTGTTATTATACAAATAAGAAATTGATGTTCGTTGTAAAATTACCTTTAGTAAGTCTGCAACAATACAATGTGTATAAAACCATACCATTACCAACTCCACATGTCAACGGTACCTTAAACTCTTTTGCTGTGATCATCCCCACTGGACAGTTCTTAGCTATTTCTAAAGATAAATTGTCATATACTTACCTAAAAGATTTAAATAATTGTAAAAGTATACTTACCAAAACTTACCTTTGTGAAACTGCTGACATCTACGCAGTTCTTAACAATCCTTCTTGTGAAGTCGAAATAATTACTAAAGCTTTGACTTCCATTCCTAATACCTGTTCTTATAAATTCATAGCAGGAGAAGTAGATATTTGGCATAGATTAAATAATAATAAGTGGATATTTGTCCAGTCAAAGCAAACCAAACTATCTGTTGAATGTAACAATGTTGTCTCCGAAAGTGTAATATCTGGTACAGGTGTACTGAATATTCCAAATGACTGTGTAGCTTTTTATAAAAATATTAAATTTGTAAGTAAAAATTGCCCAAGGTTAGATGTACCTGTTATAGAATCTAATTTTAATATAATTAATGATAGTTGTTGTAATTTCTACCGCTTTAATCAGTTAAGTTCTAATATTCCAATGTCTAAAATCAAAAGTATAAATTTAGATAGTCTAAATGACTTTAAGCGTGTTACAAATGATATATTATCTTAAGATCCTAAGATTTGAACTTGGAAGTTCCGTCTTTCAATAACCATGTTAGTTTCCCTATTTTAAGTATTTTATCTATAGTAATAACTTCTATTATAATTTGCTATTTTTGTATAAAAACTAAAGTCTTTAGAAAATGTTTTGTAAAAATCAATGATGACACAACACCCACTTCCCAAGAGGAAACAGTAGAAGAACCAAATGTAACTGTCGCACCACGTTTGCGAATTATATAATTACGGAAACTTATTTTCCAATTTCCCATAAGTTTCCTCTTAGCGTGGGGGTTGTTTTAAATAAGATATGTATGTAATATTGCAGATAGGGCTGCCAGACAGCTGACTAAGCAATATGGTCTCACGTCCGCGTCCAAGCCATCTTGGTTAGACAGTCGCATCACAGCCCTACTCGCGAGCGGTCATTTCTAACTGAATAAATAGTGTGTGAAAATAAAACCTCTTTTTTAAAAAGACATCCGAAGGGTCCCGTATAACAGTACGCTTTACGCCGCAAGATGACGACGAGGGCCAGCTCGTCCAGGCCTACCTCTCTGAACAGGCCGGACTGAGCTGGTACGCCCACGCCCGCCCGGAAGACCGAAGCCTAAAGGTAGCCATCCGTGGCCTGCCTGTTCACACTCATCCCGATGACGTCGCCGAGGCCCTTGCAGAGAAGGGCTTCGTTGTAGAATACTCGAAGCAGATCCGGGCGCGAGCAGGCCGCCCCGGCTCACTGTACTTCGCAGCGCTACGCCAAACACCAGACCTCATCCCGGCCATCTACTCAGTGAGTGACCTCCTGAGTATGTCCGTGATCTCGATCGAAGCATGGAGAGGCAGGAAGACCCCCGCGCAGTGCCACCGCTGCCAGGGGTTCCGCCACTCCAGCCTAGGATGCCATCGCCCGCTTGCCTGCGTGCGATGCGGTGACCCGCACGCAGCCGCCGATTGCCCCCGCCCACGCGCGCAGCCCGCGACCTGCGTGAACTGCGCGGGCGCGCACCCGGCCAACCACAGCGCGTGCCCCGCGCTTCAACGCGAGGCGCGCAACCGCCACGCCTCAACAGTGGCCCGCACGGGCCGCCTCCGACCATCCACCGCCTCCGAACCAGTACAGCAGCCTAGCGAGGTGAGCGAGCACGCGCCGGCCACCCTAATGGCCCCCGCGAACGCTCCTCCCTCGCACACCAGCCGCCCCAAACGCCGTCGCCGCAAACCCCGTCGTGCGAGCAACGCATCGCCGACGGACGCAACTACCGCCGCCCCATCACCCAATCCAACCGAAGTTGCCACCACGGCTGCGGACACACCGCCGCCCACGCCGCCCACACCACCAACGCCACTTACGCCCACGCCTGCGGAGACAACGCGCCTCCTATACCAGCTTTCGGACTTGCTCGCGGACTTTTTCAAAAAGTTCGGGCAGTCCGAAAAACTTTTTTCGCCACCTACCCCCGGACACGACACCGCCCCCGCCCGCTGAAGTCCGTCGCCCGCTCGCTGGTCGCTCACTGGGCCTCCCTCACGGGTCTCACCCGGTGGGCTTGACCGCGCCGAGGGCGACGTGTGAAGAAGCAGAGGCGGGGACAAAGCCCCAACGACCGTCTCGTTTGAACGAGACGCGCACCCGAGACGTCTGAAGTGGGCTCGCCCAAAACAGATTCCCCGCACGCCGCGGCGCCTCCGGCGCCGGCGACGCGCGAGATGAAGAATGCAAGCACCTACGGTGCAGACGTGTGGAGTCCTCTTCGATGCACGGCGAGCGGGCGGCGTGCCGCGTGCCGCTGCGGTGATCGTGAAGCTGTAGTGATAGCCGAGAGTGAAGCGTTGTTTCGCACGAAAGCTCTTTTCAGAGCTATGTAGCCAAATAATCTGTGTTTCGCACGAAAGCTCTTTTCAGAGCTATGTAATCAAAGAATTATTCAGCATCACTATTTCCTGGACGGTGTTTCGTCATTTGAATAAAGGATTAACTTCTGTGTTGTGTTATTATTGTGTGCTGCTACAGATATTATCGATATCAGTGAATTTTAAATATCGATATAAATATCGATATTTTGGTCTCGATATTATCGATATTCTGATATATCGTTGCAACCCTAAACGCGTATAACTTGTAAACAAGTGCAGATGTCGTTGCACTTTCTCCCTTACGCCGCACTGCATAAGGCTCATTTTAGAATGAGCCGCATTACTCGACCTTTATTGCGACCCGCGGTGCTCTGGCACATTCGGTCTCTAGCACTTTCGCGGTTCCGTTTCGAGTGCGATTGTGACAATATCTTGTATTAGATTAGTTTCCAGAAGTTAAACCACAATGTTAATTTTCCACTTGCTTTATTCAACTTGTACTTCACTGTAATATAAACTAAAATTATTATAACAAGATTATTTAGCAGCAACACCACGTTAAATTTTGGACCACTATTCACGACGAAGGCTCTCGACGGAATACCGTATTTATGACCGCTCCACTCGCTAGTCCGTCCCCCCTTCACGTCACGTGATAAGATGGTGGGGAGGTAAGGTGATGTGGCGTGATTTAGCATAGACAAACTAAGATAAAAACAATAACTGTACTATTGACCGATCTGTAAAAAATGCTAATATTATAAAAATGCTAACAGCTCGGCCATCCTGCATCAAGCGAGACCCTTCGCGATTTGGTTTACAATAAAGACAGGTTTATTATTATATTTCTTTCTTAGGTTTTCACGCACATCACTCATTAAATAAAACTAGTTTTTACGGGTTAATGCACGAAACTTTATTTATTTATGACGTTTCGTAGCCTTTACAGGCTTCGTCGTCAGAATAAAACTTTTATTTAATTTGTCGAGCTACCTTCGAAAGACTTTTATTGAGCGTTTGGTTATTTCATTGTTCGATTTTTAAGTTTTATTGTCTATGTATGAATTTATTATTTAATTTACTTAATAAAGTATTTTATTTAAAATTCTTGTTTGTAATTTTGAGTTTATTTATTTGACCCTAACTACCGTAAACTACCACCGGTTCCAAAATTGGGAGACCTTCCTGAGAAGAACCGGCGAAACAAACTCAAGAGAGGCTTTCTATCTCCTTCTTATGTTAAATTATGCAAACAAAAATAACTAATAGTATCTGATGGTCTTGCAGTGTGTGCTCGGGGTTGGGATTTTATCTCCTGTATAACAGGTTCCCAAGCTGGTGGTATATACCAACCATCTTCCCTATTGAAATTTGGATATTTTTTTAATCTCAATAGCCTCGCGCATCATTCGAGAAACGAACCGCCGCTCAGCTGCAAGGATCTGTGGTCTATCAAATCTAATGTAGTGGTTTGGTCCCCCTAATATTATCATATAATATTATTTTACAGTCTTATATAATTTCTCTAAAATATAATGATTCGAATCATAATTTATTTTCATATTGACATTTAAGAAATAGCAATAATAAAGCAACAAATAAACAAAACAAATTAGCTAAAATACCGTAAAATATAATTACATTCAAATAACCGTTCTAAATTATCTTAGATTCTTTTTGATTTTATAACAATGGCATACATTTTAATAAGACTATATAAAAATAACTAACACATTCAGGTACAAAGCTAAAAGTATTGAAACAAACAAAAAAAAAACACTAAAAGATACACGTTTTTACATTAAAGAAGACTACTTTCTTCCGCCAGAGGGCGCTTACACGCAAACACTGTCTTTGCACTAGCTCTCAATAATTTATTCGATACATTTGTACTTGTCAAGAGAATATTTTTCAAATCTTTATCAACCCAAGTGTCTCGTTATAGCGGCGAACTGTGACTGCTATCTCGCTGCTACTGTGAACTGTTTACAAGAAACTACGAATTGGTGCATTAATGGATTTACCAATCTTATGACTGACATTTTGTGATTGTTTCGTGCAGTTTGGGAACCCTCCGAGCTTTGTTGTGACACTCTGCCTGGTACAACAAGTAATTACTGTGTAATAATTGGAAGCATCTCAAACCCAAGCGTTCAAAATTGCTTTATCATTTCAATTGATGCATCTGCAACGCCATCCATGAGGCGCCCCGCGTACGCGCTGCTCTGGAACGTGTATTGCTGTTAAGAAGCAACAGCGCCTTGACGCACACCAACGCCGCTTTTAGACCTTTAGCACTGCTTGCTGCTTTACTATTGCCACGCCTTGCCTATCACTGAACTGGAGCTACCCAACAGAGTCGTAAGAGGGCAGCATAAATACACTTACCCACCACTTTCCACAATGGATTGCAGCGCTCAGTGCAACAAGAAGATTAACTCGAAGGATGACTATATTGTGTGTAAAATTTGCACTGGAAAATACCATCGATTATGTCTAAATATAAGCAAAAAGATCCCTCTTTGACGACGGCTCAGGCGCCGGAGTCCCGGATGTGCCCAGCATGCCCGAATGCAAACACTCGACGGCGCGGCTCTAATGTTAATACACCGGTTCGCGGGCATCACCAATCTGCCCCCAACTACAGTATGAACATGTCCCTCGACAACAGCTCGCCGCAAGGAAAGGACTGCGATGCGGTTACGATGGATAAAATAAGCAACTCACTAGATCATAAAATTAAAACCTCTGTATCGGCCGTACTTGACAAGAAATTAAACAATCATCTTGCAAGCTTCAAAGTCGATCCTCGCACAGCTCTACCAAAAAAAAAAATTAAATCAGAAATTCAATCTGAGATTAAAAATTTAGAAAATAATTTTACATCCACAACCGACTTTATTTGCGTAGAACAGAACACACCAAAGTCCTTGGTGACCGAGAATAGAGAAAAAATTAAAATTTTGGAGAATGAAAATAACAAATTGAAATCTGAACTTTCTTTATTAAATAATAAAACCCCTAGCATTGAGAACGTATCTCGAAATCATAATTTAGAATTGTAAGCGGCTCCTGAGAGTCGTTCAGAAAATGTGGTGACTATATTTAGGAACCTTTGTAGCACAATAGGTATGGCAATCGAAGACTCTCAAATAACGGCCTGTAGAAGGGTTGCCAAAATGGACCAAAAGTCAAGTCGCCCCAGAAATATTCTTGTGACTCTGTCTTCGCCTCGTTTGCGGGACACTGTCTTGTCTTTGGTAAGACGTTACAATAAAGCAGCTAAAGAACCCATCAACGCACTCAATGCCTCACACCTTGGATCCACAGACAACAAAACAAGAGTTTTTGTTACTGAATACATCTCTCCGAACTGCAAACCGTTACATGCCGAGACAAGAAGGGTTGCGAAAGACAGAAAATACACTTTTGTTCGGATTAAATTCGGTCGTATATTTGTTAGAAAGGATGATGAATCAAGTTCTATTCACATTAAAACCTTGGACTGTCTCAACAAACTTAAGTAATTAATCTTAATCTGTCTAAATAAGTTCTATTTCCCTTTTCTATTTATTTTGTTCAATTCATCTGGACCTTTGCCTGTTCCACAATGTTAGCATACCATCAAAACGTCAACCGGATTAGAAGCAAGCCCGACGATGTTTACCCAAACATTCTTAACTGCAACCATGACGTGATCTGTTCTACAGAAACGAACCTAAATGCGAGTGTCGGCGATGCTGAGCTCTTTGACTCCAGATATGTAGCCTTTCGCCGAGATCGTAATAGCACTTGTATAAAAAAGAGAGAGGGGGGTGATGTAGCTTTAGCGGTCAAAAAAAAAACTTTAAATGCTCGTCGACCACTTGAATGGCAATCTGAGGCTGAGGATGCTTGGGTCAAAATCAGTACGCACTCTAATAAGTCCTTGATGGCTTGCTTATGCTATTTGCCGCCTGATCCCGAGCTAGACAAACTAAAAGCCTTTTATTCCAACTGTCAGGGGAAAATGATCCATATGGGGGACAACACCGACTTCCTGTGTATTGGCGACTTTAATACGCCTACCATAAAGTGGACTAAACGTACCACAAGCTCATATATGTGTCCAGGCCCTATATCTGTGGGAGCCAAATCTGAGCTTCTCTTGGAGACTCTGGACATCTGTAACCTCAAACAGTTCAATAAGATCTCTAATAAAAATGACCGTTACTTAGACTTAGTCTTACACACATCTAACTCCTTAAGCGTTCATGAGGCACACTCACCGAGTCGCACTGATGACCATCATCCACCTTTGCTTATAGATACCACTTGCCAAACCTCCACTTCTAATGTGATCTCGCGAGCCCGCAGTAAGAGACCCAATTTCTACAAATGCAATCCTGCTAATATTCGTGATGAACCGAACTCTGTAAACTGGAATGAGTACTTGGCCCGTGCAAACATTGATGACTCTGTCAGTAAGTTCCACGAGATATTGAATCAAATCATTTATAAACATACACCCTTAGCGAGCAATAGATCCAATAAATTTCCTTTCTGGCTTAGTCCCGCACTGATTCGTTGTATGAATGAAAAACCCAAGTATCACAGGCGGTACAAAAAATATGGTAACCCTCGTGATTATGACTCCCTTGACTTGCTTCGTGCTCGTTGCAAGTTACTTTTGAACAAATGTTATAGGTCCCATCTCGAGTCTGTTGAAAGTTCCGTCAAACTTAATGTTAAAAACTTCTTTAGATATGTAAACGACAAAAGAAAATCCACTGGCATACCTCGAACCATGACACACGGCGACGTCACATCCTCAAATGTGGAGGAGATATGTGAAATGTTTACGAAACACTTTAGTTCCGTCCATGAAAAAAATAACTGCTATCTCTACTCTAACAAAACAGCCAATCGTGGTTTGCTTCTGCCAGACGCAAGGATAAACTATGATAGCATTAAAGCAGAAATACGGTCTCTTGACATTGGTAAAGGAGCCGGCCCAGATCAAATCCCTCCTCACTTTATAAAGAGCCGCCGCGATGAGCCCAGCGCTCCTCGCGTTCATACTTTTCAATAAGTCATTAGAGTGTGGCACGCGTCCTAGTCTTTGGAAGACTGCATATGTTATTCCCATATATAAATCTGGTGACAGAGAGCAAATCAGCAACTACAGACCCATCAGTATTTTGTCTCGCTTTGCCAAGCCACTTGAATCTCTAATATATGAGACACTCCACTCACAAGCCATTTCCATCACCTCATCAGCATGGTTTCCTGGTTAATAGATCAACAGTAAGCAATCTCTTAGAATATAAATCCTATCTGTGCTCCGCTTTTGCCAAAAGGTGTTACAAAGTTTTATATAAAACAAACAACAATAATTAGTCAACCTCATCAGAACTTTCTAAATTTTGACCTCGGCCACTACAACAGGGCACTCCTAGGTCGTCCGCATTCCTTAGACCTCGGCCCATACCAGGCACTCCTAGGTCATCCGCATTGCGTAGACCTCGGCCCATACCAGGCACTCCTAGGTCATCCGCATTCCTTAGACCTCGGCCCATACCAGGCACTCCTAGGTCTTCCGCATTGCGTAGACCTCGGCCCATACCAGGCACTCCTAGGCCTTCCGCATTGCGCAGACCTCGGCCCATACCAGGCACTCCTAGTTTGTCCGCATTAATATAATAATAATAATAATATAATAAATTTATTTATTTCTTCTTACAACAATTGAAGCACATAAAATACAGGTTAAGCAACACTTAAGTAATATTATTGGGCGTTGTAAGAAGCTGGTGTCCGAAACCGGCGTTAACCTGTACTACGGATCACCAGGTCCTTACCCCTGGAAAATAATCTATACATAACAATGTTCTTCATAACCATATTGAACCTGTATATACATAATATTTATTCATGGTAAATACAAAAACAAAAAATTAAAGGTTGAGAGATAAACAGAAACGTTTATAAATGCATGGTAGTTAATTATTTTTTTATTATAAGCAAAAATTTGATCACTTAACAGAATTTATTTTAGATGGCTAAGTAGATTTTCTGTGTCTGAATAGCTTAATGCCTGAACTCAGTCTTTTACAATTTTTTTACAATCTCCTACTGTTAACGGATATAACATTAGTTCTTTATTAACTTTATTGTACAAATTAATACCTTGATAACAAAAAAAAAACATTACGTAGACCTCGGCCCATACCAGGCACTCCTAGGTCATCCGCATTACGTAGACCTCGGCCTATACCAGGCACTCCTAGGTCGTCCGCATTACGTAGACCTCGGCCCATACCAGGCACTCCTAGGTCATTAAATGATTCAAACGTCTGTCCACCTTCACAGCCGTTTCTATTGTATTCCTCCATATCTGAAACGGACATTATTTCGCGTACATAAAAAATAAAAGTCATTTTTCGTAGAGTACGAAGGGACAACTGACCACATTCAATCAGGATGAAATTAGAACTGCCTTATATAATGAAAACACGCTTAGAAGATAAGGTAACATGTACATGAGTAAAAATAACATCTGAGCACATAGGGTAGTCCCCAGTCAGATGAAAAAAAATATTAAGAGCCCTTTTATTTTGCGCCACTGCCGTACTGATCGGCGCGTAGGTAGATTTGCACTAGTATATATTGCATTTCACGGGAGATGTTTCGAGTCTTATAAAGTAATTAGTAATGAACTAATTATAAAAAAATATAGATATTTCAGTAGTTCAATGATGGTAGATTAGTTTTATGAAAGTTTTTGATAGTAATTCTATTATAATTCAACATCATTTTAACAACAATATCAAATGCCTTATTATCAAACCATTAATAAAAATTACTTAAAAACATATATAAATTTAATAGTGCATAAGATGTATGTATATATGCGTATATCATAAAATATGGCGTCCTTTCTCTCCACCGCTAGCTCAGCCGTCATATAAAAACTTAACATCATTCTGAAGGCAATTTGTATCGGCTATTGATAGCAAACGGATTTCGATACGTAATATAGACTTGATTTCTCTTGCAGAAAACGGACTACCCACATTTTACAGATGTTTGCGTAACTAATATTTATATGCATTGTTTGAACTAAGTCATCAATTTGTAAATTATTAACAGTTATAGTAAAAAAAAACATTTTTCAATAGTGATTTGTGATATAAGTGTGTGCATGTCCAACTAAATACACACGTACTGGATTATTCTTTTGTTTTCTCATGTAAGTAAATTTTGTGTTCTGTTTTGAGAAATAAATGTTTTAAACCAGAAACCATAATGATATGGAAAATCAAAATTCTCATACATTATGTTACAACAAAAACATATTTCTGATGTCGTAGTAATTAATTTGATCAATTTTTTTTTTTGAGATATTGGGGCGTTTGAAGTTGTGCATATTATCGTTTTTTCCGTAAACTAGCTGCAGTAGAACGATCAGTACAAAAAAAAGAAAATAGTATTTTCAAATAGTCTACATTAACTTACAATAGGAAGAATAAATCTACTGTTTACTTCTATTGGAAATAGTCAAAATCTCTCTAAGGGGGTAAACGAGGCGCTCGAGGCGAATTTTTTGCAAAAAATGTGAAAGGACTATTACATACTTTATAGAGAAGTGCTATATCATATCTCAGTGTAGCCCACGAAGTATTCAAGAAGAAAATATATATATATATAATCACATTTACACTCCCTTTGAGAGTAGTTCCAGTATGGTGTGCATTTGTTACAACAATTACACGTACCCCAGGCAATAGCCTCTGGAGGTTACTATTAATTAATGCAAAAGTATTCAAGAGAAACAATAAGATTATAACTTCATTTACACACTCCCAGAGAGTAGCCCCAGTAAGGTGTGTATTTATACAGCAACTATACGTAACCCCAGGGAGTAGCCCTGGCAGGATACATGCAGAAGCATTATTGGGACGTGTATGATCATGTAAAATAATAATAATAAAAAAAAATGTAACGTTCTTGAAACTTTAAATATATCAGGTCAAATAAAACAAGAGTTATGAAATTAGCACTTATGAATGAGAAAAAAAAAAATAACTTGCGTTTTATTTTCTGGGCGTAGTGAGAATATCAGGATATTCTCAGTCGATCCCGCTTCTGAAACTATTAGATTAGTTTCCAGAAGTTAAACCACAATGTTAATTTTCCACTTGCTTTATTCAACTTGTACTTCACTGTAATATAAACTAAAATTATTATAACAAGATTATTTAGCAGCAACACCACGTTAAATTTTGGACCACTATTCACGACGAAGGCTCTCGACGGAATACCGTATTTATGACCGCTCCACTCGCTAGTCCGTCCCCCCTTCACGTCACGTGATAAGATGGTGGGGAGGTAAGGTGATGTGGCGTGATTTAGCATAGACAAACTAAGATAAAAACAATAACTGTACTATTGACCGATCTGTAAAAAATGCTAATATTATAAAAATGCTAACACTTGGGACCAAAATAGCTTTTGCTTTTACTAAACAAACTCTTGGCCATTTTTCAATGAAATTCGTTTAAACCACAGAACAGAAAAAAAACTGTTCCGTGGTTTAAACTTCATCATTGCATGTAAGTTAATCAAAGTCCGAAATGTGTCTGCTTTACTTGTAGAGGGAGCTACCTTAACAAGCAGAAAGAAAATATTAAAGCATTATAGCAGAATGCTTGAAATTACAACTGTGTATGTAACTCATACCATAACTAAGTTATTTACATGAGTTCACTACGTTTGGTACACAATTAATTAGAAAGTATCAAAAAAGTAGGCAATGAATCATATCTTGGCAGATACATAAATAAATAAGTAAATAATGTACGCCACAAGCATTAATTCTATAAAACTAACAATTCTACGATAGCAACTTTGTGTGTGTTTCCAACACAATAAGTAGGTATTTTAGACACCAAGTTGTTTTATAATTTTTAGGAATTTTCGTTGTTGTCAGGTCAAGGTTATTTTTCTGGAAAATCTACTTGAAACTAAGTTCATCAAAAGTTGAAACCACAAGAAAGATCGGAATTCTTTATGGTATTTTCTCTTGTTAACACTTCTTAATATCTAATATATAGGGTGAAATTGAATGTTTTAATGAAACTTCGTGAGATTGTTGAGTTACGTGTATAGAGTATGCCTGATTTTTTTCGGATTTTTTTGAAGTATATTTTTTTCATGTATTTATTTATAATTTGTGTATTTTTATATCCTTTCCTCCTTTTGAGTAGTTATTCATTTTAAACAAACAAACTTACATATCCAGTGAAAAATAACTAATAAATAAGCACTGCTAAAAAATGGAAAAACATTAAAATTCCGCGGGTCAACGACCGACCGCGCCCGCCAGCCGTTGAGTGAGTAGGTACCTACACAGAGTTTAGCTGACTCCTTTGATTCCACACAATACAATAAAGTCGTCTTAGATGCCTTTATTGAAATAATAAGCACAAATGTCATCTTCTCTTAAGCAGAGAAAAACTTTAAAAGTTAATAATAATTTTGTCACGATTAGAAATAGGCAAATGTTAAACAAAAAGAAATACTTATTGCAGTTCAATACTTGGGTCAGAATGATTTTTATAACCAGGTATTCAAAAGTACTTCCGAGACCGATGTACCTATTCATTTTTTTCACGTTAACTTCCCGTATACACTTTGTAAACACAATCAATCACCAAACCTACTTTCTTAAAGCCTTGTGGGTGGCTCTGCTGCTCACTACAATAAAAACACACCATATCCAACTTCTTATATTGAGGCCACAGAAGAAGAACTAATCAAGGCATTATTTGCAAATCTTCTCTTGTCACAAATTTAAAAGATACGCACGCGCGGTGGATAAACTTGACACTGCGCTTTGCACCGCGGATAGGTAGGTATTCAACCGATTCAACGGCGAGAGCGGTCATTGCTCCCGGCCGCTCGTCTTGTTTTTACGTTTTTTTTAGTAGTGCTTATTAGTTGTTTTTTACTTACTCTGTATGCGTGTTTAAAAAGAATAATTATTTAGAACCCAAAAGGAGGAAAAGACTTAAAATATAACAAAAAAAAATATATAATCATTTTTAAACTATCCGAAAAAATTCAGAGATACTCTATATACGTAACCCAACAATCCCACGAAGTTTCATTAAAACATTAAATTTCACTCTGTATATTGGCACCGGTACGGTTCACTATTTTTTAATATTAATACCCAAAACCAAAAATTATTTCCAATTCACAACCTACATAAATCGAAGCATTAAAAACTTTTCGATTTTAAAACTAGTACAATTACTTAATATAAGTGCTGAGCTTCAAAGGTAAGCTCTTACGGTTGGCAACGTACGAATTTATTTACGGGTACCCCAGGTGTTAAAAGCTTCCATAGGCTAAGGTAACCGCTTTTCATCATAACTGGCCGTTTGCTTGTTTACCTCTAGTGTAGGTACTTTGAAATAAAATATATATCTTGATTAAATGATGCCCGTTTATATTCGTGTGTGTTTGTTTTGTTCTAATAAAAAGTTACATAAAAGTCATATTACTTACAATGAATGTTGTTTGTCTTTGTTACGATACTGCATATACATGCAGGGTATTATGTATACACATAAATACCTACTCATATAGGTTTAAAGAAAAGTAAATGACAGAATAAAGAAATGTGACTACTCACATATTTTTTAACATTGAAAATGATTTTTCGTTCGCTCCAATCGCTCAAAGTGCGACTCGCCCGTGATACCCCGAGGTATGGGGCAACAAAGACGTATGAGGACTCAAAAGACGCGGAATTTGAAGGGTTTTAAGAAGATGTAAAAAATATTTTGGAAAAGTTTAAAACTTTTGGAACTCGAAAAAAACGATCGTGTTTTCACAGAAAAGTTCCGATATCGGAATATTCAAGAACGGGGCCGAATTTTAAAAATATAGAATAAAAGCACCTCGGTATGGAACCAAGGAACATTTTAGGTCATTAAACTTTTTTCGATAGCCGTGAGATTTGCGCGGCGTGAGGTGCTATAACACGCGGTGGGTGGCTCGCGTGCGGCCACGAGGACGTATGAGAGCTCAAAACACGCAGAATTCGAATGGCTTTTAAATGATGTAAAAATATTTCGGAAAAGTCGTTTTTATTTCTAGTAAAATTTTCTTTACATTTAAACATCTAGCAATAAAAAGTTTAAAAATATTCTTATTTTAAAAGTTAATTTAAAAATAATGATTTTTATTTATTTTTTGAATAATCTTTAATAGGTAGATTCATTTTCAATGCCCTTTCAGATGATGCAGAGCACGAGCTCTGTGAATTTGTTGATTCAGGATGATTTTTTATTCGTTATGTAAGGTAATTGTTTTAGTGACAGCAAGCAAATTATATAAGTATACATTAACTAGAAATCATGATTAGAGTGCAAGTAAGTCATACAAAAAGCTAAACGAGGTTGGCTATGCTTATGTCCATCTTTCGTTTCGTATCGTTTAATTTTTGGGTGAACACTCCAAACAACACAGCTAAATCACAAATTCGACAATATTTGCATTTGTCTGGGTGAAAACCATTAATACGTTATATGTTTTATAAACAATATTAAGTTAAGCTGGCCACGCGGCCATTTTGATCAAAAAAGGGGTTTCAAATTTTGCAGTAAATACAATACAGGTATACAGCATATATGATACAGGTATACAGCATATAGGATTAGTACACCATAGGGTATTTGACAAGTTTTAGAAAACGATCTCACGTTATCGACTAATGTTTATGGGGTCCGTAAAAAGTGGATATTCATCATTCTGTTGTGTATTTCAGTAAAAATAACTAAATCAAAAACTCCATTTTCAAGTTGCTGCGAAAACGTTTCTCTGGACAATATGGCGTCTTACTAGTGTGTGACGTCACACGACTGTTATTAAAATGTCAAACGATACAATGTAATGGTCACTATAACCGGAAGTTTACTTGCGTGTGACGTCATTTAAGGCTCCGCCAATCCCAAGCGTTTTGCGTCACGTGACAAAAGATAAGAAAATTATTATCTTTTTCGTTAGTTTTTAGTAAAATTATGAATATTTTTTTCGTAAAAATAGTAAAAAACCAATATTCATTCTAAACACAGATGCTAACTATTGGCACTTTATTTTTAACATTGTGAAATACTCTATTAAAAACTATTTTGGACAAACTAAAACTTTCATTTGACAAATGGTATTAAAAATTAATTATTTACCAAATATTATTGCTTTATCTTATAATCCTCAAGAAGCATGACTGGAAGCAATTAATTATTTACATCATAAGACAAAAATAATTATAAAATGATCGTTCTAGTTAAGGTAGACTAGATATCAAATCAGCATTTTCGCTGTAAGTGGTCCAAACCATACTTAATGAGCTTTCAAAGACGCTCCTTGAAGGGAAATCCCCGAAGACGTGACCTACGTTATATGTCATTCTGATATTCTCTAAATACGTTACCGTATTACATACGAATCAAGGAAATTGGTTGATCATTAATTACTTTAGCGAGTTGCAAAAGGTATTTTGTTGGTTTAATGAATTCCATATCTAAAGGTTATATGCAATCCTACTAATACTTATTATAAATGTGAAAGTTTGTAAGGTTGTTAATCAATTACGCATAGACTACTGCATGAATTTGAATAAAATCTGGTACGATAAATATAGTTTATGACCTAGATTCTCAAAAAACCAAAGTTAACGTAGAGTGTAGACGAAGTCGCGGGCAGCCACTAGTATAAAACAAAAAACATTAGTAAGTAATAGTTGCGTTCCGTCTGTCATTCAAGTTGTGTTGTTATAAGTATTTATATTATAAATTAGTAGGTATTATAATAATAACGTCTGTTACTTTTAAATGTATTTTTCAATAAAAATCTAGATAGCTTTCTCCTATTTTTTTGTACTAGACTTTGCATTCTGAATGTTAATGTTTTATCATACATTCATTCACGCCATTTACCCCTTGCGTGACTAGCTGAGTATAAAAGGTGGAATACACAAGTCAACAAAATGAAAATAAAAATGAGTGTTATTTAATAAATATTGTCTGATCGTTTACATCGAAAGATAACCAGAAACGTAATTTTTATTTATAAAGTATGCTTTTGTACTTTATACAAATAAAAATGTACGATTTTTGTAAAAGATTGTGAGACTACTGCGTCTGATAAGTTAAAGCAAGCAGTATAGAAGGATAACGGGTATGGAACAGGAAGCTTTAGAGCAGTCACTCAGTGTGTAGATGTTATGGGCTAAGTGATTAATCGGGCATCATTCATAATGCCCGGGCAATATAATAATGCCACATAAGAGCGGGCAATGTGATTATAACCAATCAATTTATCACATTGCCCGGGCATTATGAATAATTCCCAGTGCCTATTGGGCAGTGGTGTAAAGCATGTTTAATACTTTCAAATGATCTAACTAAGTATTAGATAGACCGTGCATTACAAGTAATGAAATCAATTATTGGGTAGAGTAATAATAAAAACATGTATAGTTTAGTATTTATTTTTAAAATTTAAATAAACAGTCTTCGGTTTTACTTCGATCAATTTACGAAGGGCTACATTTAGAAACTATAGTCTATAGTAGTTTCAATAGAATAAAACAGTTTGTTTGAAAAATTCATTAAATCTGTTAAATGTTCAGAATTTATAATTTTTTAGGATGCTAGGACTAGGAAACTAAGTGTCAGTAATTCTGCCTTATCTCCGGCGCTGCGGGATTAGCAGCCCCTCCGCCTTTGCGTGACAAAGTCACAAGCATCACTCCCCTTCACACCTTCGGCTTGTTGCGCCTTGCGCCGGAGGTGGCGACCAGCCTCAGGCGCTACGGGTCGCATGATGCTTGCTGCTTTGTCACAGCAGGCGGGGGCTACTCTCCCTCCGCGCCTCCGGGCTCTAAAAAACACTCTAGGGGTAGGGCAGACCAAGACCACGGCGTGTCGGGGTTCACCAAGGCGGTTCTGAATTAAAGACGTTTGTTAAGGCACATTTACGTTTTTTTCTAAGTGTTGAGCCCATACTATTTTTTATTTAAGAAGATCTCAAAACAAACACAAAATGGCGAGACATCTGTAATTTTGACAATAGTACCAACGTTTTAAATTTATTCATACTGACCGGTCCAAGCGATAAATTCAAGCTTTCTAAACACTGCCTTATTACATGGACCACGAGCCGTCCAGCATTATTAATAATGGCCGGGCAATGTGATAAATAGGTGAGTTTAGATTGTAATTAATCACTTGGCCCGATATGGCTGGGTATTATTCATAGTGCCCGCATTAATCACTTGGCCCATAACATATACACAAAATTTAGAGAATGAGAATGTTGTCAGTGTGTCTTGAGCGGTAAAAAGCCCTCCAAAAATGAGTTAAAACTACGTTGAACCAATTTTAAAACTAAATCATTATCTATTAAAGAAATTAAAAAAAAAAACATTTTCTTGATAAAATATATACAACTCAATGAAAAAAGGTTATCAATTTTCTATGAAATTAAAAATTTCACTGAGACAGCTACACAAGTAAACTTTTTGAAATAAAAATATTATTTCTTGCATTAATAAGGTATAAGTACAAAGAACTCAGACTCAAAATTCTTATTAACTGATGTTATGTTCGAAGTCATAAAATGTAACTAATAAAATAGTAATTAATGCAATGAGAAATTTTACTTTACTTTAGTGTAAATGTTAATGCCTTACTTATGAATACCTATTCATAAATTAATATTGCCATTTCAACTGCATTATTCTCTAAAGTATTTAAACAGTTTCGAGTTTGTCACTATAATTCAATAGCGATTTTGATTGACATTGATAATCAATTGCTATAATAACAGCGTTTGTGTAAATTTGCTTATCCCACACCTGCGTGACTAAGTTTTGGTACCAAAATGCGGAAAAATTAGCGTTCGAACTTTGAAGTAAGTACGATCCTTCTGCTACACATAAAAAATTATCGTCTCCCACAAACTCTTTTAGAGTGTCAAACTATCGCCAGTCAAGCTATCGCCTAGCGACACGCAGCCCCGATAATTCTTTACGACAGAACTGATCTAATTTCGCGCTAGTTTTAGCACATTTAGAACCAAAGCTACCCAAAGATTCATCGTGCAGGTGTGGGAGAAGCAGAAATATGTTTCATGACCTTTGTCTAGGCATGAAACTGCTAGAAATTTATATCTGTCAAGCCACGAATTAGAAAAGATACAAAAAATCTATGGATTTTGGTATTTCGTCGTCTATGTCTAGTTCGTTCTATGGCCTAGCTTATGGCCTGAAGAGTGAAGCGGGAGCACGGATCGGACGTCCGCGCCGCGTGCACGTTTTATATCATTTCGTAGAACAGCGCTGCGCGGGAGACCCGCCTCACCAACGGACAGTTGGGACCCATGTACAGTCAATCTGTCGAAAAAAAATTCGTTTCTGTGAAAAAAGAACCGAAAGGGTAAGTCTTGTTTTTTCTGTTGCCAAATGACGTCAGTAAGCCACCTTGGCGATGGGCATGTTCAACTCGTAGGCGTTTTTTGAAAAACACAAAAAAACCCTCAAAAATTTTTTGAAACGCATTTTTCTTGTTTTGCATGCATTTTAGAAACTTTTTTTTCGACCATAATTGTAGAGGGCGTTGATCACTACAATTTATGTCATTGTTGCAATCTCGTACAACAAAAAATGCGCATTATAGTGGCACTAAAGTCTCAAAAAAAGTGTTTTTTTACTTTTCACCCTGAAAATATCATTTTAATGGAAAACTTTAAATGGAAAAGTTGTTCCGTACATAATCAACAACAACTTTTGTATAAACAATTTTTTTGTATTACTTACCGTTTTCAAGTTATAAATTGCGCAGGTAAGAAAAATCCAATAGACCGGTTTTGGGCAGTTCAAGTACACATTTGCAGTGCACATTTCAATGTACGTTTTACTATTTTTTATTTTTTTTCATGATTGTAATAATGAAAAGAAAAAGTCTCCATAGGACCGAAAAAAATACCGTTAGTAGCACTGTGTTGTATACGTAGCGCTGTATTGCACAGTAACTTAAAATTTGTAAGTAATTTTAAAAAAATGTTTATACAATAGTTGTTGGTAATTATGTACGGAACAACTTTTCCATTTAAAGTTTTCCATTAAAATGATATTTTCAGGGTGAAAAAGTGAAAAAACACTATTTTTGAGACTTTAGCACCACCTACAATGCGCATTTTTGTTGTACGAGATTGCAACAATGACATTAATTGTTGTACTCAACGCCCTCTACAATTATGGTCGAAAAAAAAAGTTTCTAAAATGCATACAAAACAAGAAAAACGCGTTTCAAATATTTTTTGGGGGTTTTTTGTTTTTCAAAAAACGCCTACGAGTTGAACATGCCCATCGCCAAGGTGGCTTACTGACGTCATTTGGCAACAGAAAAAACAAGACACCCTTTAGGTTTTTTTTTCACCACTCAACCTACAGATTGACTGTACTACCATTAGATATTCAAAACTATACTACTGATACAAGTATCAACAAGTTGAAGTAGCATTGTCGACTTTATTGCCTAGCTTGTTACCTAGCTAGCATCCTAGCTAGCAGCCTAGCTGGCAGCCTAGCTTGTTGCCTAGCTGGTAGCCTAGCTAATTGTCTAACTTGTTGCATAGCTAGCAGCCTAGCTTGTTACCTAGCTAGCATCCTAGCTAGTTACCTAGCTAGCAGCTGGTGAACTAACTCTTTGCCTAGCTTGTTGCCTAGCCTTGCATGTTGCTTAGCTAGCAGCCTAACTTGTCGCCTAGCTGGCAGCCGAGCTGGTAGCCTAGCTGGTGACCTAGCTAAATGTTTAGCTTCTTGCCTAGCCTAGCTAGGCGCCTAGCTTATTTCGTAGCTGGCAGCCTAGCTTGTTGCGTAGCTCGATGCCTAGCTAGCAGCCTAGCATGTTGCGTAGCTGGCAGCCTAACTTGTCGCCTAGCTGGCAGCCGAGCTGGTTGCCTAACTAGCAGCCTAGCTGGCAGCTGGTGACCTAGCTCTTTGTCTAGCTTGTTGCCTAGCCTTGCATGTTACTTAGCTAGCAACCTAACTTGTCGCCTAGCTGGCAGCTGAGCTGGTAACCTAGCTAGTTGTTTAGCTTCTTGCCTAGCTTATTGCGTAGCTGGCAGCCTAGCTTGTTGCTTAGCTGGCAGCCTAGCTTGTTGCGTAGCGGGGGTCTTAGCTTGTTGCCTAGTTGTTTGCCTAGCGAGCAGCCTAGCTTGTTGCCTAGCTCGATGCCTAGCTTGTTGCCTAGCTCGATACCTAGCTAGCAGCCTAGCATGTTGCGTAGCTGGCAGCCTAACTTGTCGCCTAGCTGGCAGCCGAGCTGGTTGCCTAGCTAGCAGCCTAGCTGGTTGCCTAGCTTGTTGCTGAGCTAGCAGCCTAGCTTATACTACTGATACAAGTATCAACAAGTTGAAGTAGCATTGTCGACTTTATTGCCTAGCTTGTTACCTAGCTAGCATCCTAGCTAGCAGCCTAGCTGGCAGCCTAGCTTGTTGCCTAGCTAATTGTCTAGCTTGTTGCCTAGCTAGCAGCCTAGCTTGTTACCTAGCTAGCATCCTAGCTAGCAGCCTGGTGACCTAACTCTTTGCCTAGCTTATTGCCTAGCCTTGCATGTTGCTTAGCTAGCAGCTGGTAGCCTAGCTGGTAACCTAGCTATTTGTTTAGCTTCTTGCCTAGCTTGTTGCCTAGCTAGTAGCCTAGCTAGGCGCCTAGCTTTATTGCGAAGCTGGCAGCCTAGCTTGTTGCTTAGCGGGCGTCCTAGCTTGTTGCCTAGCTGTTTGCCTAGCGAGCAGCCTAGCTAGCAGCCTAGCATGTTGCGTAGCTGGCAGCCTAACTTGTCGCCCAGCCGGCAGCCGAGCTGGTTGCCTAGCTAGCAGCCTAGCTGGCATCTGGTGACCTAGCTCTTTGCCTAGCTTGTTGCCTAGCCTTGCATGGTGCTATTAAAATTTTTATTTTTAATATATCGATCCGTCTTTGCATTTCTTAGTGTCTATTTGATACACTATCATATCGTAATGGACGGGTTATAAGTTTGACAGTCTTGTATCTGTGTGGATCTGTTTTCCATGCAACTTTGTCTATCCTATGGAGTGTTACTATGAGTGAAAGACCAGTACCATTAGCAGGAACTAATTTAACGAATTCGAATACTTGTATTTGATCTCGATACGCGTCAAATGTCAAGAAATTTCTATTTTTTTATGTCTGAACTGTGAACTTTTTTATTCCAACAAACTGTTAATTTCCGACCGACAGTCGGCGTTGTGTTTCAGTTTTGGATGGGAATGTTTTTGAAATGTGCAACAGCAGCAGCAACAGAGAGAAATGTACTCCGTTTATTTGATCAACTGCGCTGCTATTAAGTTAGTCTGGTTGAGCGAACGTTATTGTTTATTCTAACAAGAAATTGAGCTATCATTCACTACTGAATAACAAGACTTCTTGTTATTATCTACTTATTTAAAAAAACGGATGTTTCATAAGAGCAGCAAATAATAGACTATGAAATTGCCGTTATTCATTAAATAAGTTACGGCCTTTTATTCAAAAACAGTTTTTCACTTTAAAGGATTATTGTGTTACTGTTATATGAATCTGTACTGTGTTATCACAATTTTTATGTTAATATTTTTATAGGTTAACCTAATTCAAAGCTAATTTGATAATGAGCATTTCAAAATAAAACGTTATTTTGTACCTATCTTTATATTTAGATAGTTCAATAGCTCCTAGCTCAAAATTGCTCTTTTAGGTTGAACTGTGTGTATTCTTAAAGAGGTACAAGTTCAAAGATAGCTTTATTTAAAATTTACTAGAGGTACTTTTAACTTAGCGCGTTCTTGAAGACTATCTTGATGCCTCGTGATGCATCGCACAGTATTCACTTGGCTGGCGGAAAGTGCATTCCGCGTTCCATGCAAAGCAAAGAGCGCGAGCAACTTTCGCGAGTTACAAACTTGCACCGGTTTAACGTTCAAATAAATAGTTTGAATCGTCTACGCTGTACAGCTTACTGTTATAAAATTTAATCGTTTGAACAATATCGTCGATTGGCTAGCGGAGAAATACCAACAAAGTTAAGTTATTGAGATATTTTACACCTAATAGAATTTATTCTCCGCATTTAAAGTTTACAATGCTGTAGAATGGAATATGAATGTTGTATAGTATGAGACTGTGACGCGCCCTTTCTACGCTTCGGTTCAGGTTAACTAAAGTTTTTACGGACTTATATTATGCTTTTAAACCTTTCGTAAAAATGTATCTTCATGGTGTTGAAAACTGCATCAAAATCCGTAGCGTGGTCAAAGAGTAACTGGATATAAAGACAATAAGCGGATTTATTTTATACCTACTCTCTCTTATTAATAAATAAAGAATTACCTTGTATTATATTTACTCCATGTTTAGTCTCTGTTCATTGAATTACAAATGACATAAAAGTGATATGGCCAAAACACGGTGGGACTATGTATAGATTTTAAGGGGAAAAAATGTTTTTAAAACATTGTATTTGAGAATTCATCATATCCGGGCGTCCCACATCATATTAAATGTTGGCATTTTTCTAGAACGGCTACGTTTCACATAATGTGGGTTGTTTCTTTGTGTATTTTATGAGGTTTCCTTCCGGCAGTCATTTGTTGAATGAGATAGACCATCCATGTTTAAAGGTGGGGTGAAATTTTTAAATAATAGACCACCTTTATTTCCTCTGTTCCTTTAGATAGGCATGTTGATGTAAAAAAATCACCATTATTTAAATTTTATTGTTAAAGACTTGTAAATATGGTATCAGTATTGTCATATTCTCCCTGTATTACTTACATAGTGTTACCATGTTTCAATAAAATAAATCAATAATATAATAATAAAGTATATTTTATTGAATACCTAATTATAGTCAAATTATTGGTTGTCAGAAAAAAACACAGCAAAGACCACTGTTCTGTATCTGCTGGTAATTTTATTATTATTATTTATACTGTTTTTTCTTCTCAGCTCTTTTTGTTTCCTGTTTTTTTATTATTATTATTTGATCTTAATGGCTTTTTATTAAAAGAGTGACAAACAAGCGTATGGCTCTCTTGATAGTAAGCAACCAGAATAGCCTATAGACGTTTGCGATACCAAAGCTTCAAAGCTATCACTCGCGGCGTTGCCTACCCTGACTCAATCCCCTCTCCCTAAGACCCTGGTTGTATCAAATAGCGGCCTCGGTCTTAGACTTATACTCAAAAAAAAAAATCAACAAATATAATCAATTATTGAATAACGTATTAATAATTCGTACAAAAACTCTAACAAAGGGTTTAGTGTTATTTAACTGTGATCTTCTGTGAAGTTAAGGTTACTCCCCCAGATGGTTGGCGCTCCAATTCGAGTGGGAAATCCGCTATGTCCTCTCTCTGTTAGTGTAGACGAAATTAATTTAGAAACACTTTATACACATCTCAACACACTATTTGACATTATACATTCTGCATTTATTTCATACATGCTAGTTTAGGACCCACACGGACCAAGTTGTGGGGAATAAATTATCGCAATTAAATCCCTTTCTCGCAGAATCTCCAGGAAATGAATTTGTTTTAATCCTTTTGTAGAAGATATCCACGAGCGGTAGTTCAGGAGCAGTTATTTACCACTCAGCTATCTGAGACATTATAACGTTCATTCTGAACTCCGACACTTGATGAGTTGTCTCATTCCCCGTACTAAGTACAACGGAAACCCGGTCTATACATATTCTTATACCACGAAATCTAATCTTGCTGCTACGTAATAAAGTAGCTGTCAATGAGAAATAGTATCGGTGTATTTAACCGCGCCTGTATTAACGACGGCAACTCGTATAACTAACAAGATAATTAGGTCTATCTTTAAGAATTATGTTCTTGTATCTTCTAGTTTTGTATCATTAAATCTCAGGAAACAAGATATCGGTAAAGTGCGAGACACACTAGCACTATAAGGTTGCTGTGACGTAGTTCAATATTAAAAATTAGATCAAAACAAGTAACAATAAACCGGTCAAGTGCGTGTCGTGCCACGCGCAGTGTAGGGTTCCGTAGTTGCCTGTAGTTACCACAATATATTTGATCTTTATTTTCTATATCAGAAATTAGAAAAGCCAATTAATATTGTGTCTCAACTAAAATACCTCAATCAAAGTGAAACTGCGTCTTAAACTTAAAATCAATTCGATATGTTTTTTTTTTTCTATACGAATGATAACCGCCGATTTTTCTTCGTTTTTTCCCTTACGAGGGAGAGGTTGTGAAATCCTCATGGATACCCCTACAGTCAGACTCTTACTGACTAAAAGCTTTATCAGATCAATCATCCCCTCATCGGGATGATACACTATAACCGCCGATCTTTTGAAGTGCTTATATACTTTTTATAAAAACGTATCGTTAGCGCGACTCAGAAGCCGTTGCCGTTGGTACTCGCGGTAGCGCTGTGTAACTAATGATATTTTATTGTGGTTTTTAATTTTTTTTTAGATTTTGTTGCAATGCAAGATTTTACGCTATAATAACTTCATCTAATATATTAATGATTTCTACTAAAGATTTTTCAATAGATAAGAAATTTTCTTTCACCAAAGTTGAACGACTATTACTGTTAAACTAAAAAATTTGAATTCCACGCGAACCAGGCAGCAGAGGGGACTCGAACCCGCACCCTTCGCAATCCGGGCGAATGCACTGGCCAATTTAGACTTAAACATCAAGCAGTTACATGCTTTAAAAATAATAAAAATTATAACTAACAAATCTGACTTAACCGTTATAATTTTCCTTAAAAGTTCATGAAAAGCACTATCATATATTTCAATAAAGAATTGTGTATTGTATTGTATTGTTGTATCATGAATTTTTCCAGGTTTTTCAAGCCACTATTTTAGCTTTTAGAGGGGGGGACCCCCAACTCGAAGAATAATTTGCACTTTAAAGTTTAATATTTCACAAACGGGTCCCAAATCCAAAAACATTTTTAGAAAACCCAAAGTAATTTTAAAGGAACTATTCAACGAAATTTCACACGATGGGGTAGATGACGAAAAAAATTATCCCAAGGTTACATGTAGGGGAGCTACCCTCAAAAAATATTTTTCAAATTGTGTTACATTTTGTTAGCGTAATTGATAAACATATTTCCACAAATTTACAGCTCTCTAGTGCCAATAGTCTCCAAGCAAAATCGGGGACGGACATGGACGAAACTATAAGGATTCCTTGTCAGGACTACGGAACCCTAAAAAACAACTATCATGTTTGGGTTCCCCTCTATTTTTGAACTTTATTTCGTTTTGATTATTTATTGCGATGGCAACTTAAGCAAAAGAGGTTCAAGTGCCAAACCTATTACCGTTTAAGAGATGAAACCTTGTAACATTATATCTCGGAACTGCCAGGAGAAAAATTAAATAAAAGTCAAATTTTGCGCTTAACGAGAAACATTTATTTGAAGAGCTACTTTAATATTATGCTTGCCTAATTGAGTCTTCGTTCAATGTGATACGCCAGTGCGGTCGTTCCATTCGTTCTAAACGGACTGGGGGGCGTTTATTTGGAACAATGAACGTAGGTTACAGCTACATACCTATCGATTGTTTGGCCGACCTTACTTAAAATATGTAATATCAATTCACCTCTCAAATTCTCGATACCGATTCAAGATCGAGGTAAATAAAATTTATTTTCCTCTATGTGAGATGTCGTAAAATGTTGGAGTTTGGCGCTAAATCGTTCAGCGAATTCAGATCGATGAAAATGTACTTTAGAATATAAATCTCTTTGTTGATATCACTCATAGGATAGAAAAAACAAAAATTAATTAACATTGCTTCGTTTTAGGATATATAGGATTAACGAAGAACTTTGAAAATCGATTAACAATTAACGAGAATATCGCCGAATATACCTACACAAATAAATCTTAGGACTTTGTCAACGTTGTAAGTTGTCCATAACTTATTTATTTACTATGATTTATCAAACACTCCATCTTTTATTTATTTTATTCTTCATGCACATACTGTACAATGGCGGACTTAATGCCGTAGGCATTCTCTACCAGTCAACCATAGGGTGTTGTGGAGATTTTAGTGGCAGGGTGCACAACTGAGGTGGAGATCACATCTTTTAGGCTTAACTCGCAGAAGACGCGGTGAAATCCTTCAACGGGGATCTCGCGGTTCTGCACTTAACAGCGTAGAGGGTATTCGCAGGGTTTTTTGCGGATAGTATGCCGTAAGCGCTCGTAAGCCGCGCGAGCTGCTTAACGGCTTCTAAGTTTCGCACCCGTGAGACTTGCGAGAGGCTAGGTGTGAGGTCCGTTCGTTGGTCCCCTTAAAGGCGCCAACGTCTGTAATTAGAGGTTTTGCCTGCGTAATAAAAAAAAGCCTTAACTCACCGAGCCGAAGCGATTCAACTCGACGCGTCATGGTTTCCCGTGTTTCGCCAGTAGCAAATTCATCTCTATTTTCTAATATTTTATGGTTTACCACTTTAGTGTAGCGCTCGGGGCGTTCAAAACATGATAACTTCGAACTTAAGCTGCAGTGAATGAAATTTAAAAAGTCAAAAGGAAATTTATAGCAACTAATATCTTAAAAGGTTTACCAATAAAAAAAAATAAGATAAGATAAGATAATAACACTTTATTGCACAACTCCATGCCAAAACGAATGTCCTCGGTAATTTTGACAAATGCACTAGCTGTGCTATGGCCAGGACGAAAACCAGATTGTAAGGGATTTAGCAAGTTATTAATTCGAAGGAATTCATTCAGTTGATTGTGTATAAGACGCTCAAGAACAGCTTTGGAAAGGAAAGGAAGAATGGAAATAGGTCGGAAATCGAACATAGCATCAGGATTTGAATTTTTGCGAAGTGGAATAACTTGAGCATCTTTCCAAATTCCTGGAAAACTTCCAGAGGAAATGGATTTATTAAAAATATTGGTAATAACTGGATTAGAATGTCAAGTGAGTCGATAAAAATGTGATTTTTTTTAAACGATCGAGCCTTGCTGTAGTGCCATATGATTTGTACCTTTTTTTTAGTCTGAAGCCCCGGGCACCCTTCTTAGAAAATCATAATTTAAATAAAGAGAACAAGTTTCAATGGGTTATTTATTTATTGTTTTATTTAATGAGTGATGTGCGTGAAAATATTTATTGTGAATATTTATTTTTGTTTAAATAATAAAAAAAATATAAGGACATAATAAAAAATTGGTAAACATTGCAATTAATAGTATCAAAAACAAAACCATAAAAAAAATATTGACTGCAGCAAAATTTCGAGGTCTAAACCCCCAGGAGCTCCACTACTTATTCGATACGCGACATACCAAGGTGAAATACATGACGCGCCGCGAACGCTTGGACTATGCACCAGTGTGAGTTCAGCCTTGAGAGTTCCACGAAGCACGTGAAATACGCAAACATGTAGACACACGTGTCCAATTGAGCTGCAAATTATAATTTTTATTTATGTAAAACTTATCACGAATTGAAAACAAATTGATATTTGTGTTCAAAAAAAAACAAGCGGATAAGCTACCAAAGTCGGAAAATCTCAAACAATATCAAAGAAATTAAAGTGCACTGAAACAAGATGACGACAATATATCGTTTGTAAGACTAATTACAACATACATAATAAATCAACGATTGCATTAATTAAATACGCAGTCCAAAAACAATATTGCAAAGGATAAACGCTGAACCTCGAATAAATACCCGAAACTCTTAGCTAATTAAACTGTTTCGCTCCGTTCTTTGCCTGCAATATGCACCGTACCATCGGACAGCACTGAAGCAATTATTTACGGTAAAACCGTTTCAAATTTAGCAGGATTAAGATTTTAATCCAAGATACAAGTCTGAGTTATTACATCTCTCTTTGATTCAAACCTTACCTGCGTTTGTTCGACACAATTCTCCCAATGGAATGTATGACAACGATGAAAAACGTATGAGTTTTTACTTTTATTGGTACAGTAAAAGAACAATTTTATTGAAGCACTAAGACACTTATTTGTTTGATTTTTATTAAGAGTCCAAATTTTTTAAGTGTCGGAGTTTTGTAGAACACTAGAAAAAAAGAAAAATTTTGCAGTCTATTTTCTGTAAATTTGTTAGCAAATTATTGAACGGGCTAATATTTTGGTGTAAATTTAGGCGTCGTATTGTAGGTAATCGGACCTCTGCCAGCATAGCTTTGCTTATATAATATTCGTTGTATTGTAATCACGGAACTAATAACAGAGGAAACACAATACTGCAACTGTTGGAGATGTATTCCTGTAAGATTAATTCGCTATTTAAAACAGAATGGTTCTCAGAGGTCTCTAGGAACATTACTAGTTCTTTCCACCAAGATTTTTACAATGTGGGCTTTGATAAAAATTTAAGACACCGGTTTGCGCCACGGTGGAGTGAGTTCTTTTGTATAAAGTTTTTTGACGCGAATTGATCAAACGAGCTTATGAATTGATCCATAGACTATGATGACATAGGTACGCGATTTGACGGATGAGTAGACCTTTTGGCTCAGTGCTGCCACCTGGCGCCCTTCATTCCAGGAAACCCTCATTATGTTACACAATCTGTTTTACAGTGGACCATATAAATTTACTATCTCGATATCCACCGTGCTTTCGAAATGGTTCCGACTGTATCTGTAGTCATTAATACACTCCGCACAGGTAAAGTGTAGTATGTCATGGTTAATAAGGATGATGTCATTTTTTTTCTTAGTCCATTGAGTACACTATTAAAAGCTATTGGACACGTATTTTTCCTTTATTCATATAATGATAACATTAAGAGATATGTTAATTAGAAGACGTCATGCCTCTGTACAATTTTTACTCAAAAGTGACGTCACGTTACGAGCCCCCCACTTTCAAACTTAGACGCGCCTTAATTTTGTAATTTTTTAGTTGACTGCCAAAAAAAAGTGTCTATTATTTTTTGATAATCTAATTGACCGACTTAATACAATTTCCTTCACCTTATCCTGTCATCCATACCTTTTCTCTTTATGCCATCAATAGGAAAGGTTTGTGTGCCAGCATTGGGGACATTAATAGGCTGATTATGATGATTTGCTTTAGATAATTACTATTTTTAACTAAGACTATCGCGTTTCGTACATATTATTAAACACGTTATTATGGTTTTGACCAAGAACAGATATGAGTAAGATTTACATTATATTGAAGCCATATTTTACTATCACTTGGCCGACAATTTGTTCTAGTTCTTAGTGAACTCATCCTAGTGGGAACTTATTTTTACTCTCAAGTTAATTGGTCAGTGCACCGCTTATTTAGGTAATAGTTTTCTGAAAAACACTAATTTCGGTCTAACTTAAGCGAGAACTCTAAAATATACCCTTACCATACATTAGACGCAATTGCGACCAAAACTTTGTGGCTTTAACATTTAACGATGTCTGTGTATGCGTTTATCAATATTTTTATAGATTACAAAACCTGAAATTAATCCGTCTTGAACGGCTATTACAGAACAGTACAATCAAATAACTACCGATCTATAATTCACAGTAAAATGCCCAAGGAAATCCAAATTAAGTGTAGAAGAACGGTTAGAGATATTATATTTTAATTAAGAAAAAAAAACATATGTAACTACGTATAATTTAAACCTGTAACAATTTTTTTATAGATCAATCTAAAAATTCTTACATTGACAGTAAGTAGTTATTAAGCCTTCGGTTATTCAGCTTATGATTTGTGAATCACCTACATAGTGGAATTTCAGCTTTATCACAAATGCATGTAGCTCAGATTCCTATGCTAGGATTAATGGCTTACCATCAGTGGTCAACCCACGTCCCTTGGGGTTTAATCACGAGCGCTCAAATCCATCACTGCTCCAACAAATGAGTGAGATAGCTTTATTGCGTGCCGTGTCATTACCCGCGGTCACAGCGCTGCAGTTATTTTTTCATCAATAGATTTTAAATTAGAAGAAACAGGTTGAGATTTAAACAGATAGAAAACTTACATTTTGCAAGTTATATTAAAAATCATGATTTCAAAGATTTAAAATGAGTATTAGCTATATCATTCAAAAGGCAATATTTATTAGAAATATCTTAAAAATCGTATAATAAACTTTTCGCATAAGAAAATTACGTCAAAGTCAGGCAAGACTTGTGCATGAACGTATCCATACTAAAGTAAAAGAAATAACATTAGGTCGCGAATAAACGTCGATCTATCGTGCTAACTAACAAATACATTCATTCTGAGGATAATGAAAATCATATATAGTTGAGACCTTGGAAGCTTGCATACAATCCTCGAAGACAATTAACCATTAGACTGCGTCTAATGATGAACATGGATAAGACGAAAATCAAGTCAACTGTCATGTAGTACCCACTTCAGTTAAAAATAGAAACACTACGCTCGAAGTTAGTGTAGGTTACGTTTACCTGGAATAAACAACAGTCCATTTAGGTAAATCCAACCTCAAGAAAGAGATCTGGTGGTTCAGATGGGTAGTGTTTGGAAAGCTACGGAAAAATGTCGCGTCCAAATTACCTCAGTGCCTCACTTAAGACAATATTCTTTGTCTAATAAGGAAAAAAAATACAGTAAAAAAACCGGCCAAGTGCGTAACGCGCCACGCGCAGTGTAGGGTTCTGTAGTTAACACAATATATTTGAGCAGGAGTCTTTATTTTCTATATATTCGGAAATAAGAAAAAAACAATTAATGTTAATCTATGAATCTAAACTAAAATACCTTAATCAAAGTCAAACTGTGTCTCAAACTCAATTCGATATATATTTTTTAAATACGAATGATAACCGCTGTTTTGTTTTTCTACCAGGCTAGGGAGCAGGTTTGAAATCCTAGTGGATACCCTAGAGTCGGCTGCAAGGTTATGTCAGACTCTTACTGACTAAAAGCTTCATCTGAAGCGATCTTCCCCTGTGGAGGGGATGATGCGGTATAACCATATATTTGATATGAAATATGTCTCATCGAGTTATCAGGTCGGTGAGATCGTTTTCCCACCGGCTCTTAGAATACTAATAAGCTGATGTTGCATTGGGTTCTAAAAAGTAAAAAGTGAAATCTTTTTGGACAAAAAAAAACAACTTCATGAATTCAAACAAACCATTGAAAAATATGAAAAAATACATATTACATATTCTATTATCGAATTTAATCTAGAGAATATTAAAAGTGAAATTAATTTTGTTCGCTATTTGCCAACTCAAGCAGCACCGATTATTGTATTACTTTCCCATTGATCCCAAACCAATGACCCAATGAGCTTTGTATTTATTGTAAAGTTGAGATCGCAAATAATACTTGTCACGTCTTCAGGTCATATCATAATTGAACAGAGTTTATTTACAATTTTATTATTTAGGAGACTTTATTGCTCAGTTTTATTTTGTAATAACTATGGGAAGTGTGTAGGTAGGTCGTGGCGAGTCCTAGAAGTATTTTTAATAATTTGGATTTTAATGTTTTAATTGGTGTAGGTACTATGTTTGTATAAGATAGGCCAGACTGTTTTCGGTTTCATATACATGAGCGGCTCGCAGCCGACGGCAGCGCAACTGCAGCCATCCACATCTTCCACCGACGTGTCAATCCGCCGTCAACCTATCGATGGCTGACAGCTCATCGTCGGCTGTCGTCGCCACGTCGATGGTAGAGGTCAACGGCTGCGCTGCCCTCATCTGCGAGCCGCTCGTTTATATGAAGTCTAAAAAGATAGACCAACTTAAAATAACATTAAATTTATATAATATTTTTAAGCTATTGCATAGCTTTTATCGCAGACTTTGAGCACGGCGACCGAATCAAGAAATTCCGTAAGGAAAATAAACCTAACACCCCCCACTTCGACCGGTACAGTGGTGCGGTGTTGAAAGCCGTGCATCGCCTAACATCGTTTCAGTTCGGCAGACTTCGGCACGGTGTTTGTGTGCGTGCGACTAGACGTATGCATGTAGACTAGCTGCAAACTGCTCATAACTGATTCTATCTCTTTTAGACACAATGCTAGGTGAGACAGCGCGCTTTTTGGTCTACGTCCACGAATGAGTTCGAGCCCGCGACTAGTTGAACCTTAACGTACATGTATATGGTACGATTGTACGAAGCTCGCACGGATCGAGACCAGCTGCTCCGAAATCGGACGAATACGTAAGCAGCTGTTTGTGAAAAGGTATATAGGTGTATAGGTATCTATCATCTATGGACAACAGTGAATAGCTGTACGCGTAAAATTTGTGTATAAAATACTGCATAAATAAAATAAATAAATAATTATAATTGCATAAGTTGATAAAAAATTCTACGCAATAGCTTTACCGCGGCAGTCTCAGAGTGCCACACGTATTTTTTTTTATTATAAATATTAACGCTTTTCTCATCGACGGTTCAGCCTGTCTCTCATTGCGATACGCACACACGTCTCTAGTATCGGAAACTAGCTACTGCGAAGTATTTCACATACATTTATATGAAAACACGCACGCTACGATACGGTATTCTACGCGTTCGCGACAAGCTTCACAAAACCTGACGTGCTAGCCCGCACGTCGCGTCTCTTACTCGACTCGTTAAAATGGCTGCGGAGCATGAAGTATATGCTTCAAATGCCGATAATTGGCGAAAACTTTCAGCTGCGTAATGAGCGGACCTCAAATCGCGAACTGGTATTCAACAAGTATGTTGAATCGCATACTAGTTGAATACCAGTTCGCGGCTATATATCGTATCGTATCTTGAGGGTATTGTAACGAGAGATGAGCCTTACACAAATTTTCTGGTAAAATATAAAATGCACACGTAATTAGCGTAGTCAGCCGGATTACCTACTTAATTTGAAACTCAGCAAAAATTTCAACTATTATGAATCTTATTTGAGTTATAAATTATCTTAGCTCACAAAAAAATATCTGTCTGAAGAGAACGAAGAGAGAAAACAGCTTTCGCTTAGTTTTATATTTTATTAATAATAAAACGAACTTACGTGTACGTGAAGTTATATTATATTTAAGTGAGCTGCTCAATTCGAAGCGATTAATTAACTTGTAGTAGTCAGCCGTAGCACCTACGGCCAGTCACGCACGATGGCCCAAAGCGAGAATTTAAAAAGTTTTTTGACAGCTCTTGTCTTTACTTAGTGCGCGCCAACTTGAATGTTATTATGTTTAAAGAACCCTGTAAATGCCTGTAACAATATCTAATTAAATAAGTTACAAATTGCTAACTGATTTCAGTCTATCATGGGGTAGGGAAATTGAAAAAGGGTGGGTGATAGCAATTAATCGTTTCGAATTGAGCAGCTCACATACACAGTCAGGTCATAAGTCTTGTCACACAGTAAAAACTTTTCTTTTAGAATGCTGGCCACAAAAAAGTTTATTGAATTCGAATTTCGAATTGTTAATGAAAATAAAAATGTCTTATAATTTTACTCATTTTTAAATATGGAGTGGACGCTTAAATAAAACCGTGTTGCAGTTATTGCGTTGCATCGTTGCGGTTACGCGCCAATTCAAATTTTTGGCATACTGAAAATTTTGAATATAACCAAACGATTCGTTTCTCGTACCATCAAACGATATAATGTAGACTCTAGTGTAGATGACAGGTCAAGAAGTGGTCGCCCTCATTCTGTTAGGACTCCAGTAGCAATAAAAGCTGTGAAGGCGCGAATTCAAATAAATCCCAATCCCAGTAAAAACGAATGCAGTTGTGTATCAAAATACAGTCCTGACGAACCTTGTGGAACCTGTTTCTCATATCATGTTCAATAACAGGCACTGGGTATTCCAACAAGATTCGGCGCCAGCTCATAGAGCGAAGAGCACACAAGACTGACTGGCGGCGCGTGAAATCGACTTCATCCGGCACGAAGACTGGCCCTCCTCCAGTCCAGATTTGAGTCCGTTAGATTACAAGATATGGCAACACTTGGAGGAAAAGGTGTGCTCAAAGCTTCATCCGAATTTGGAGTCACTCAAGACATCCTTGATTCAGGCAGCCGCCGATATTGACATGGACCTCGTTCGTGCTGCGATAGACGACTGGCCGCGCAGGTTGTAGGCCTGTATTCAATATCACGGAGGTCATTTTGAATAAACTTTATTGTCATAAGGATCTATGTTTTGTTAAGTTAATTTTGGTATATAAATGGTTACGTAATGAATAAACTTGTTTCAATTATTTTATATTAAACATGTGACAGAATTTATGACCTGACTAGCTTATTATAGTAGAACTTCACGTACAGGTAATTTCCTTATATTATTAATTATGCTTCGCTGCTTAATTCTCGCGATTAATTAACTTGTAGATGTTTAGAGATCTGAAATCAGAATTGGTGATTAATTCTATGAAATATAAAAAAATAAACAACTTATATATTTGTCTGTTAAAGCTCCATAATCAGGTGTTTATACATGTCCCCAAAAAATATATTTGCATCACAGTAAACACTCCTTAAGTATACTTAACATATTACTTTTACTTTATAGTGAAGAAAATTATCTCAAAAACCATTCGCATCAACAGTCAACACTACTTAGCATAAGTTAACACAATTTATTCAATATTATTACTTCTATTGTGTCCAAGTACGTGACAGCAACAGCCCCATTGTGCTGATCGCATCACAAAACCTGTAATAGGAATATAGTTTTCAAATGCCCAAGTAAAGAGTAGTACTGCTCACATCACAAAATAAGACATAGGATTATATATGATGTTATTTTTCTGGAATTTTGAAGAACGTAAACGAAACGCATCAATCACTAAACATATCATAGGCAAAGATTTAAATCGTTAGATATGCCCTGACACCAAAAAACGTCCGACGTTACGAGGAAACTGGCTCTAACCTACGCAGACCAGGAACAGGCAGAACCAGGTGTACCATAGAGCATCGTATTTCAAGACATGCCCAGAAACACTTAAATACTATTGATCATTGGTCAAAAGTTGTTTTCCGACGAATCAAAATTTATGCTCTACAAGCACGATGGAAGATGTAGATTATATAAAAGACCTGGGGAAAGATTTAAGCAATCATGCATCAAAGAAAAAGTAGCCTATGGTAGTGGGTCTGTACTTGAATGGGCCGAAATTTCTTCTGAGAGTCGCACAAAACTGGTGTTCATAGAAAAGGGCTCATTAACTAGCAAAATATATGTGGAAGAAATCTTGAATGAACACGTTGGTCCATTTATGGTCAATTTCAGTGAGGATGCTATTTTTATGCATGACAATGCCCGACCTCATACAGGTTGGATTGTGAATGACTACCTTCAAGAGATGAACATTACTCGTATGGAGTGACCAGCACGCAGCAGGTATATCAACCCGATCGAGCATGCTTGAGACGAGCTAGGGAGATGCGTTAAACAACGAAACCCTCCCCCAATTACGCTTCGAGAGCTCAAAATTGCTTTCACAGAGGAATGGGAAAATATCTCCCAAAATCATATAAGAAACTTGGTATAAAGCATGCTAAACCGGGTAAACGCAATAATGGAAGCACGATGAGGCAATAGGAAGTATTAAAATTCGTAATGTTGTTCAAAAACCAGCCAGAGATTAGCCAGTTTTTTCTAAATGTATTTTTTATGTAATTTGTGGTGACTCATAAATTTTATTTCTTTCATTTAAGGAGTATTTTATTTTTTCTACTGAACACAATTTATTTCATTAAGCTAGCATTCTTAGTTTGCGAGAATTTTAGGATTCTATAAGTGACCCGGATTCATTGCTCTCGAGTGTAGATAGAAATAAGTCTAATATTTCATCATCATCATCATCATCAGCCTATTAATGTCCCCACTGCTGGGGCACAGGCCTTCCCTATGGATGGAATAGGGAGATTGGGCCATGACCCACCACGCGGGCGCAGTGCGGATTGGCGGGTGCTAACGACTGCAGATGCAGCCGGGACCAACGGCTTAACGTGCCTTCCGAAGCACGGAGGAACTCAAGATAGTAAATTTTTTGTCACCCATCCAATGACCGACCACTGCGAAAGTTGCTTAACTTCAACGATCGCAGCCGAATGCGCTAACCACTTGCGCCATTGAGCTCCTCATTGGTCTAAGTCTAATATTTATTATGCCTAAATTTTCTAAGCTATGGTAGAGCGTATTAGCATTGAATGTAGGTACTTTTAGCCTTCGCCATTAAAAATGAAGTTAAACTTGCTACTGAAATATACTATTATTTTCACAGTCGAGTTCACGCCAGTGGATACACTTCGACATGGATAAGGTGATTAACAATAAGAGCGATATTAGTAATACCAATACCTACCTACCCCTGTATCCATTCGATTGTACACAATGCCAAATAATTGATCTATTTGATTGTGGTTCAATCGCTTCGCTATTTATTTAGAAACGTATTAACCTACCTAACTCCGTCGGCTTTATACTAATTACAATATCTCTGATCTGCTAATTGGATCTGCTGATTGAAATTTGGATGATTCAAGAGTTGTATTAAGGTCCTAGCGCACCTTACCCACCCAGCACCTGGCCAGCACAGTCTCGGCGCGCGCGGTCTGCTCGTAGGCCACAGGTGAACGCCGCCCCGCGCCGCCGCGCCGTTCGCGAGGTTCGCCGCCCGCCACAAGTAAAGAGCGAACATGACAATGCGCGTATGTATGACTCGTTTCTCGCGTGCGAGTGAGGAGGCGGTGCCGGTACAAAATTGGTGTGGTGTTCACATCCCCATAGAAATCCATACAAATAATGTAAACCGCGCGCGCCGAAGCGGTGCTGGTCGGGTGTCGGGTGGGTCAGGTGTGCTATGACCTTTATGCTTACAATTTTAAAAAAAACGACGGGTTGCTCTCCGGGAGTGCCGGCAGAAGTGAAAACTTGAATATTAACGGTGTGCATTTTTGATATTTTGGAATGGTTAGGGAATAATTTTGCACGAAGTGCTTTAATTATCAGTATAAAAGTACTATCATGTATGTGGTAGAATACAATATTTATTTATTGCGCAATCGTACACAAACATGACAATTTATATTACATTAAAAAAGTTTATCTCTCAGAAAAATCAACTTACATGAATCATGTTTAAGCGCACCTAGCGACATCCATTGTCAAAAAAATGCATTTTTTTTCGCAATAAAGCTGCCATGTGGACGTCCTAGATAGAGACTTATTAAAAGAGAGTAAAATAAAATATTACTTACTATGTTTTGTCCAATATATTGAAAGACAAGAACCTTTCGAATTATTTTGTGTGTCATGATCCGATCAGCCCACGTGTTTAACCTGACGCGAGTTTAACATTGTTTACCCATACAAAAAAAGTGTACAACGCCGCTAAAGAAGTTTTCACTTCAAAAAATATATATGTTTCATTTTATTTAGTCTTTATTGCCTTTACAATGCAAATGGCGGACTTAACGCCAGTACGACATTCTCAATCAGTCAACGGGAAAGAAGGTGCAGAGGAAATGAAACGGCAAAATGTTGACTTTAACTTTTGAAAAGTTCTTTCTTTATTAAATGCGAAAATAAATAGTTAATAACGTTCATAAGCAGGTGGCAAACTCATCGATGTAAGTGTGGCAATATATTCAAAGCCAACAGCACCATTCGATAAACGATTCAAACAAATCATGTGAACGGTCAGAAATAAAACATTTTTTGCTCGGATACAAAGATGTCTGCTCCAGCGTATGTTCATTTTTCACAACGTTTCCACGTTCATCGTAATCGCTATTGCAGTCAAGTTATTCTTTCATAAATAAAGAAAAAAAAACAAAGTATATTCTTTTATTACTTGTCAAAAAAAATACTAATAAGTTATAAATAATTTAAGGGTCTGTTTCACAATCGTTAAGTAAAGTTCTGAGTAAGCTACTTCGAACATAAAATTGCGTTCAGACAACACTATACTACTGCGCTATAGATTATAGCGCGTAAAGCTAGCCCATACAATATAGTATAGCGTGGTGTGATTGTGCCAAACAATGCATGCAAATGTGCACTAAAAATGGCCAAATATGAACTAAAAACCCTTAAAATGGCCAAAGTTAGCACAATGTGTAATAAAAAACCTTTATTATTTTTATATATTTTCATCAAAAACGGAACAAAAGCAGGTAAAAATCTAAGCATTATGCATAGTTTTTGTGACAATATACAATTAAGTCTATTTCAAAAATTTCCAGTGCAAATTTGTGATGTTTGTCACCAAGTATTAACTTGTACGCCGAAAACGACCTCTCTACGTCAACTGACGATAATGGACAAAATTTTAAATTTGGCGCCATTTCTGAAGATACCGTTGATGTTGGCATTAATATTTTTTATATCTTTAAGTTTTGGGCTCTCAGTTAGTTCAGTCAGCCATCGCCAGCGCCCTACACCCGTCATCGTCACCTTACTCAATCAACAAATATGCACGATTGGGAAAAGATAACTCAAATATGCATTAGCGGCGAAATTAGTCCAATAAGAAATTTCGAGTTATAACAAAATCCAGGGGAGATAGAGAATAGATTTATCCATTCACTTATTAAAGAATTCCTCAAATTGGCTCCGGCCTAATTCACCTTCCAACATGTCATCTAAATAGCCAAATTATGGCTATTATAGCTATGGCTGAAATCTGATGCTCATACTGAGTTTGTCCGAGCTCCACAAAGTGGGCAGATGGATGGAGTCATGTGCCCAATTTATGAGTCTAAAATGTGTAATAATAATTAAATATTAAATACATGGTTCACGTACCTAAATGTATAATTTTCCGCTCCACGGACTCTATTTATCTAAGAACTCTTAATATAGCTTAAATAAGTAAGAAACACTTCGCCATATAAAATATAGCTCGTCTAGAATTCTCTTTGGAAAAGTACCTACCTGTATAAACGCTCCATTTGCGGTAGCTTTGCAAAAATTTTACTGTCTTTATTCGACAATTTTATTTCCTTATTGATATATTGACGACCTCCGTGGCCGAATGGTTTGTACGCCGGATTTCATGGTGTCGCCGACTCGAGAGGTCCCGGGTTCAAATCCCGGTGGGGGCAGATGTGTGATGAATACGAGCATTTGTACTCCAGTCATGGATGTTTAATATGTATTTCTATAACAATATACTTATATATGTATTCTATCCGTTACCCTAGTATCCCATAACACAAGCCTTATAGTGCTTATTTTGGCGCTAGGCTAATAGGTGTTGGAAATATTTATTTATTATTATTTATTTATATTTCCAATGCAACAGGCACATAAATATCAATAAGTACATTTAACTTGGACAAATTATAAGATTTTTTTTATTACAAATTTAATTATATCTTCAACTTTTCTCTGCGCCTATGTCTATAATCCGGTGATCATCCAATATTAGACTTCAGCACAGAATATAAAACAGCAATTTAATTTCAAATGGATTAGAACTGCATCTAATTATGATGTTATTCTATACTAACCTGTAATGTTTTTATCAAAACTTCCGAAATTTGAGCTTTAATACAGTTTATAATAAAGTCATATTCAATATTTAAGGTATTTGCTGTTTTATCTATACTATCAACCGTTATTGCACCTGCTCCACTGAAACTTACACAGTTTCACTTTATAATTTTTTCGAATTTAATAGTTTTTTATTCGAGTTGTTTCCCACAATACCACATAAATCACATCAAACAAACGATTTACTGTTTCTCCTCACCTGAATTCAACGCCCACCGCCGGGCAAAAGATTTACGTTCCACAATTATTGGCGAAGTTTTTAACGGCAACGCTCCGCAGCTTGAAGAATAAACGAAAAATTATGTATGAATGCAATTTCCCTATTTATGCAGGCAGTTTGTTTTCCAACGCCGCGGGGCGACAGTCTCCTGTTTTGCGCTTTGCTTCGCTGCGAGAACTAGTGAGAAATATTGGTTACTTGTAGCAGCTGGATAAATTGTTTTTCTTTTTTTTCTTTCATAAAAACAAGAGCGTGTCGGTAATTTACGGCTGATTTTTTAAAGAGAGGGGAAGAAAAACTCGGGTCGGCCAGTGACAACAGTTTTACTCATAACTTGTTTTTAAATTTTCTTAGTTCATCGTTCATTCAAAACTCTGTTCATTCGTATGATTCTGATCTTCGATAAGTTAAGCAATGGAGGGACTATCTAAAATGTATTAAGAGCTCCAGGTCTTCCAGATTTCATAAGGCTCACTTAAACGTTGATTTCGGCAGCATTTACGGTCGTTAGTACTCACTAATTTGTACTGGGCTCGCGTGAAAAGTCTGCGCCTCATCAGTGGGAATATTTACAGGCTGATAATGATGATGATGAAGCTTCGTACTTCAGTTGTAGTTTTGGATTTCTAGATAATATTGAAACTACAATTCCTATGTTGACTTGGCACCACTGTAGCACCTTTCTTATGTCTACAACACAAGTTCTTCCGCTCAGAAGCGCTTCAGGATCAAGAGATTGACATCATAGATTCTTAGTAGTGAGTACTTACAGTAGCTAGAAGTTGCTGATCATTATTTTCTGGCTTAAAAATAACGGCTTGAGCACCACAACTATGATATACTCGTACACAATGAAACGTCATTCATTCAACGTCGTCATCTAAACTAACGAGTTTAAAACATCATACGATATACGTGTAAATGAAGCAATCAACAAAGACTAACTTCTTATACTCGTATAATTAGTAGGATATCAGATTGTTATTCTACAAACAAAAGCAATGAAGTAAGAATAATAAATGGCATAAAGCTGAAGATGTCTTGAATTTAATGATTCGAGAAACGTCACACACTTTTTTTAATAATCATCATCATCATCAGCCTATTAATGTCCCCAATGCTGGGGCACAGGCCTTCCCTGTGGATGGAATAGGGAGATTGGGCCATGACCCACCACGCGGGCCCAGTGCGGATTGGTGGGTGGGGCTGGCTTAACGTGCCTTCCGAAGCACGGAGGAGCTCGAGATAGTAATTTTTGGTCACCCATCCAATGACCGACCACTGCGAAAGTTGCTTAAGTTCAACGATCGCAGCCGAACGCGCTAACCACTTGCGCCATCGAGCTGCTTTTTTTTACTCTGGCTTCCCTTAGAAACGCATAAATCTTTCGCCTTTTTTTTTAAATATTAATTAAGAGCCTGTTCGCTGTCGAACGATGTGATTTTATTAGATTGATAACATTCCCATATATCTTCTAAATACAATATAGTTTCCTTTTTAATGTTTAATGGTAAGTTTAAGATACTTTTAGTATCTAAGATGCGACGACGCGCCAATTGCGGCTGCTGCGAAAAAATTGTATTGAATTTTGTTATGCTCATTTGTTTTTCATAGTTTTATATGAAATTCAGAGGCATTAACTGTGGTTTTTTTTCATCGCGCACAATTAGTACAATTACATTTACTCAAAAGGTGAAAGAAATGTTAGCATGGAAATGAAGTTGTTGTTGAATTCTGCAGAACCTTCCTGAGATATGTGAGTGGCACGATTGTGGCCTGCGGGATTCCCTAAAATAGTTTACGGAAAGAAAGTTTGTGCTCTAATTGTATAATTCAATTTCGATCTCGTTTAGCATGAGTTCTAGCGTCAGAAGTGGTCTATTGAGTTCAAACACTTGTAGACTTTTTATAGCCATGTAACCATTGAATCTATGGAAATTATTCGTAACGTATCATGTATGAAATTGTTTAAACTTATGCGGTTGTGAGAGTAGTGGAGGCGAAATTATCTTGTTAAACTTTTCCAGAATTTCTCATATAGCCACAGATAGTTTGTATTATTTATCTATGTAAATTTCTTTTATATTGAATAACTATTACATTTATAGTCATACCTTCTACATATGGTCTATGAGTGACAATCTATTCAACACATCGAGTGAGTACTTAGCGGAGCCATCCCAGCGGTACGAACGATGCCTATTCTACAGAATTGCGATTACACCCTGTATAGCATACTAATTTCAGTAAGCAACATGATTGATCATGTAATTAAGGTGGGTATAGACTTGAGGCTCAAGTCTTGAACATTTACTTGTATCACAACCGTGAGTAGTTCTAATTATCACATTTTCACCAACCGAACTTTAAGCCTGAGGTTTGACGTTTAAGTATAACCTAAAATTTACATCCTCCTAATAAGCAAATTAGTGTAACATTTAATCAGGCAATAATGACCGCTGTCGAGTAAGACTAAGAGAAAGAAAACAGAAAGAAATGTTACAGGTGCTTAAAGGCTCATTTGCCATTAGCATAACGTCGACTACAGCTTCATGCATTTGCAGAATCATTACATTATTTCAAAATGCTCTCATATTTTGATCATCTTAATCGCATTGTAGTACCATTTGTTAGAACGTTAAATAAAGCAGTCTTATTAGTTTCTGCTTATATTGTGTCATTCGAAAGAACGTTATATATGAGAGATAGGGCATAGCGGATGTTCCACTTGAATTGGAGTCTGGGAAACTAACATCCATCTAATAGCAGATCAAGATCACAGTAAAATAACACTACCTTTTGCTGGTGTTGTGGTTTTGAGGGTGAGTAAAATTCTAGCGCTCCACGGGGCAGGGAATTGTGTCAGGGAAGGCAACGGTGCGAGTGAAGCATATTTAGCTTTGCTTTCGCAAGCGTCCATACATTTGTTTGTCAAACATTTAACTTAAAAAAAATCATGGCTATGCTTACCTTCAGTCAGGCCGCGTTCAAATAAGATGTATGGAGTGAGCCCTTAGTGATGAAGCCACTAACTACTAATTGTCATACTTGTGTACAAATGTCTACCTATTACTGTTTATGAATTAAAATACGAAAGAGAGACGAATGAATAGATTGACTGCCAGTGAAAGGAAAACTTTTATTCCTTTCATTGATAGTCCGTCATCATATTTAAAACTTTAAAACAGTTAAATTAAATTTCATCACTGTGCTTTCATTTACAACTGCACATCAAGTACCCCTACCACACGAACCATTATCGAATTCGAATAGTTTGCAAACCGAAATATCAATGTCAAATTTTGTATGAAATCTTGAACAGCAGCGGCACAAAGTACGTAACGAGAACTAAAAATCAGTACACATTTGACAATGACATTTCGGACTCGCAAACGATACTAATTCGATATTGGTTCGTGCTAGGGATACTGATGTCCCTAGAATACAAAATTTATCTTCTCGAAGGGTAATTTAAGTAAGAGTGACGTGACTACGACTGTGTTCATTTACTAATATAACCAACTTCAATAAAAAGGAGGAGGGTCTACTCGAAAATATTATTATAATCTTATCAACAGATTAAGTTTGTTGAACATTTTCAAAGGCAATAAATAATCAGAAATTCAATTAAAGATTGGTAATATTTTCTGTATAATTTAAAACCTAATAACAATAATTTTCATTAAAAGTGACGTGTACAGTAAAATTGTAGTTGTCCAACTGATTCTTATTACATATATCCAGACCGTGATTACAATGCTAACCTTGGTCAAAATTGTTCACACTGTTTCACTGTTGTCTTTATTACCATAATGCAGGGAACTCGATGGCACAGGGATTAGCACATACGGTCTGCTATCATGGAAGACCACAGTAAAATAACACCTTTTGGTGGTGTGTTTTTTTTTGTTGGTTAGTAAGGTTCCAGGTCTTTACGGGGTAGGGGAACGGGTAAGGGTAGGTACTACGGATGGTAGCCGCTTACCATCAGGCGGACCCTACGCTTGATTGCCACCCTTTTAACATAAAAAAAAGTTAAACAACTTTTGCAACGGAATGTCATTTCTTTCATTTTTTTTGTTTATATATCCATCCTGTTTGACAAAACATTTATTTTTCTAGAACTCCTCCGTGCTTTGTAAGGCAAGTTAAGGCTGTGGTCTTGGTTGTATCTGCAGATGTGGTGGTCCATTTTCCCTTTTCCACCCAGATAGAAGGCCTGTATCCCAGCAGTGGGGTCATTAAAATGATGATAATGAAAAAACAACAACGTTAATGACCAATTTTGCATTCGTGATGCCTTATTGATTAAGAAAAGCGTAGAATAATTTAACATTTAAAGAATTTTTTTATTAAAATATATCAGAGCTTTATTAAGTTAGTAGCTACGTAGCTAGATAGTCTTTTTATAAAAAAATCCTTCACGAAAAAAAGGTAAAGTCTGAAAATATTACGTCAGCTTAATTATGCAAATTGGGTATCTTTTATAATGAAAAATGCACAACGTCCACAGACTAAAAATGTAGTTAACATGTTAATTGTACGAGAAGGAGTAAAGATTTCAGCAAAAGCGAATTTTACATGTATAATATATTTCTATATTAATTAGCATGGTATGGATGATAGATGTACCGTACGCATTAACGAAATAATTTCGGTAATGACTTATTTTCTTAAAGCTTGGTTCTAATAATTGGTTGCCAAAAAAATATTTACTTTCTACGGTGCTTGGGAAGGCATTGCGAGCAATTTTTTTCTTATTTCATCCCAGGAGTGGCTGTGAAAACCTCATGGATACCCTACAGCCGGCTGCAAGGTAATGTCCAGATTCTTACTAACTAAAGCACACCCGTCGGGGGGACGCCTATGGACATAACAGCCTTACTCCCCTGAGAAGGGGATGATGCAGCGCTGCCTTAAATAATACCCCTACATAGTGCACTAGAGGACACGTGCACTCTGATGTGCACCCGTATCGGATTGAGGCCGAGCGACTGAACTGAAGATCTCTCAGGATTGGCCTTGATTGCATTTGTAGTCGTTAGCGCACCCAGTGATCCGCACTGGGCCCCCGTGGGACTTTCTAGATCGTGCCATAAACAACAAGTGTCAGAGTCTCGTTAGAAAAAGCCCGGGGATAATTTTAATTATTTTTGAGATCTCTTCGCACGATAATTCGTGCAAAATATAGAAACTGCTAATGTGACCTTACGTTTTGTTGCCATAACTTTTAACGTCAAAACGTACGAAGCTCAGCACTCTTCTTTTCGTGACGATACACTCAGGTGTGACTGAGGCATAAGAAAAATCAATAAATTACATTGTGACAAACCTACGTAATCTCATTCCCAACTAAAAATTGAAAGAAATCACGGAAAGGAATTATCTGTTATTACACAATTAAAAGCCACCGTATCCCGGCCGGCGTTGGTGACAATAATAGACTAACGATATTTACTATAATATAATAATTTAATAATAAAACCACCTATAGTATCTAATTAATTCACACAGAATCCAATTATTATCCATACATAACGATGTTACCGTTTATTTTCTTATTAGACATAACTACCACAGGTGTTCAATTTGACTTCCTGCCTACATCATAACTTGGAGAAATATGAGCTTACTTGCGTCGGCCATTAATCATTATTCCTTTAACACTTATTGATTGATAGCTCCCCGTTAAGCTAATCAGCCGTAACAGTGTTTTGTTTGCCGCTAATGATTTAGGATAACATTTTCGGCGAGTAAGCAAATGACTAGCAGGGTCATTAAGTGACTATCCATTGAATTCTTGTGCCTTTTAACATTGGTTGCGATAAAGAGTGCTTTATGTGTATAGAATTTTGTTTCATAATCGATTAACTAGGAAGAACAACGGGGGTTCTTTTGATGGGCTATTAATGGGATTACTGTTTATCATGTTCATGTCAGTAAAAGTTTTGTCGACGATAATATTTTGCGCTATAAGTTAAAAATTTAGAAATATAAATATACGAACTAAATTATATCCGTGTCAGACAGATTATTATTCCAATTAAGTAACTACTTATAAATCAAGTTACTTTTGTGATTTCAGATGGCGTGATATGACACGTTAAGACTCGCATTCTTACAGCCGCTCACATTTTTAAGTTTGGTAAAGTTAATGCTACAAGGTCGTTTTGACAAGCATCTCTGAGTGCGATGAGTTTATCAAAATTTCAAGACAAACTTTTTAACATTCTGAATTTTTTAGCTGCAGGCGCGGCGCCGGCCTCTATTGAGTGCTCCAAGCAGCGCAATGAGAAATACATATATGTGCCGTTTGGTGTCGAGACCATGAGGCCAAGGGGTCCAAGCGCTCGTTCCCTTTTTAAGGAAATGTCAAAGAAGCTCACGTTAGTGACTGGTGATCAAATGGCAGCTATCTTGGTGAACGGATCAGCCTTGCCATCTAACGTGGTAATGCTGCCAGCCTATTTGGCACCATTCCTGACGGCGGCGCTGGTTGTGACATATTTTTATATTTTGTAAATATATAAATATACATATATTTAATTAGGTTAAGTCAATTTGGATAATAAGTAGTTTTTAAATTTTTGTTATTTAAATGTTCCTAGATTTATGTTTTAGTGAAATGAAAAACTTTCTGATGCTATACAAAAAAAAATACATTACTATGGAATTTTTTTCGAATAAATGCAAATGCATCGTGCTGCTTTTCAATAATTTTCAGGTAATCCTATTATATTATTGGTCCATGGTGCTTTAGTTAACAACCGGACACCTAAGTAAATAAAAGCCAATGTTGTGTTGCATTTTCTGAGAAAATTTTCGATAGTAGAGGTTTCAACGAACATAAAAAGCACATTTTTTTCCAACTCGATATATCAGTTTTTTACATATTAAACGATGATCGTGTTAAATGAACTTTAACGCGAAAATAGCTCTACGAAACCGAAAACGAAACTACTTTTTGGTGGTGTTGTGTTTCTGAAGTTAGTGAATAAGTTTTCCAATGTTCAGGCTGTAAATTCTAGTGAGCAATAAGCATGGTTACTATATTTGTTTCTTAGGTTTTCACGCACATCACTCATTAAATAAAACTAGTTTTAACGGGTTAATCCACCAAACTTTATTTATTTATTGACGTTTCGCAGCCTTTTCAGATCTGCTTCGTCAGAATGCTGATTTTTTATTTAATTTTGTCGAGCTACCTTCGAAAGACTTTCATTGAGGGTTATTTCATTGAAAATTTTACTGTCTATGTATGAATTTATTAGTTAATTTAGTTAATAAAGTACTTTATTTAAATTCTTTATTGTAATTTTAGTTTATTTATTTGACCCTTACTAACGTAAACTACCACCGGTTCCTAAATTGGGAGACCCTTTCTGAGAAGAACTGGCGAAACAATCTCAAGAGAGGCTTTCTATCTCCTTCTTATGTTAAATTATGCAAACAAAAACAACTAATAGTATCTGTTGGTCTTGCAGTGTGTGCTCGGGGTTGGGATTTTATCTCTTGTATAATGGGTTCCCAAGCTATGCAAGCAAGTTTCGTGCATTAACCCGTTAAAACTAGTTTTATTTAATGGTTACTCATTCCCGCTGTCGGCCCCAGTTTTGTCCCCTCTGGGAAAGAGTGGGATTTTTTCACCCCGGGTGAAGAGTGGGAAATCTATTTAGGAAAAATCTCAGCTATCACCCCCAACGGTCCAGCATATATTTAAGCCGCTTCAGATATCTTTTTAATTTAAATCCACTCACACTTTACATCAGGTGGTGTAAATAGCTCGCTGCACCTTGTAGAGAAATTGGCTGATGCAGTAAAGTATACTAGATTAAGCGTAAAAGGAGAACAGCAAAAGTGTGGTACGAGGTAAGTTCTTAGCATAATTCATCCAATTAATGTGTAGAACTTGCAAATTTTTGCTATAGTCATTAACGTTAAAACCTCATTTAAACAAATGAGCCGATCGTTTCATTAATTTTATAGAGGATTTGGCAACTTAAACAGTCTTACTTTTGAGGAAACCTTAAAAAAATAAAAGACGCGTAAATCTCCTCGGTGACAGCCCTGATGAATGAAAACGAACGAAGTGGTTCCGATTATGTTTTTGTGAAAAGGACCCCTCGGAAATTGTACGATGAGAGTAGATTCTTAATTCGAATTTACAACCATTTTCCTCATTTTAATCTTACAGCTTGCTTTGCAGTAAAGGAGACAGCGTGGTTTTATGAACAATTTATACACAAATCGGTTATCTATATAGTTTTGGGTCTATAGTAAAGTGCAAAGAATCATCAATTGATCAGCATATAATAATTAACAAGGAATAGGAAAGAATGATAAATATGGTTATTCAATAAAATACGCGATTCTGCAAGTATATTTAAGACGATATTATAATACATTGTAATGTTGTACGTAAATATAGGCCTTAATAAAAATAAGTTTTAAAATTCAAACTAAAATTCTGTAATTTTTACCGTAAACTACGTCAAAGGCGAAATCTTAATTCTATATCTTAATCTTAAAATCCCATTAATTAAATAAAATAGTTAGGATTTCAAGTACCTTCCAGCTACGCAACCGCGCGCGTTAAATGATATTTGTTTATGTAGTAGGCGGTCGGAGTCTGTGTCAAGGTGGGCTTTCGAAGCGAGCGTCAGTGACGCCACGACAGATCGTCAGATAGAATTTCTGTGCAAATGACATTGTCAGTGCCGCTTTTACCGACGCTGCCATTGACATTTGCATAGAAATTTTATCTGACGCTCTGTCGCGGCGTCGCTGACGCTTGCTACGACAGCTACCTTTAGGAATGCATTTGGAATGCGTCGCCAACGATATATATCGTTGTGCGTCGCCGTATGGTTTGAATTTTTAATCTGAGCCAGGCACTCCTGGCGTACGTCCGCGTTCTTTGTTCGCGAAAAAGTACACTGCGAGTCAACTAATGTTCTTCTTAGTTCCCGCTTGGGTGAGTTTAAATACTGTCTAGGCTTGATATTTTATTGTTTTCGTTTCCATACAAATACACAGTGTTTAAATTCTATCATTAAATCATTTGCGTCTTCTAAATATTTAAGTATATTTGGTTAATTTTCACCAAAATGGACATAGAAACATATTTTACAATTACTAAAACTATGATAGTTTTCGTGACCTCAAACTCGTATTAAGGGTACTGTTTACATTTTGAACTGTTGGGCGTTGGGACCGTCTCGAGAGTCCAGGAGCTATTATTAAGGTGCTGCCTTTTGGGTTCTAGGTGCTAAGACTTTACGAACGAAGAGAAGCGAATCCTGTTTCCCCGAGGCTGCCGGACGATCTCAGCCGGGAAACAACTGCACTCTTAGATTAAAACAAAAAGAGAAGATACGGCACGCGCGGCTCAAAAGTGATCCGCTTAAATCGTGGTGCATGACCACAATTCGCTATATTATAATTAATATAATAATATTGCGTATATTCTGTGTTATAAAGATAAAACAATGTTTTCGATACTTTTATAAAGAATACAAATAGTTCAAGATCAAATAACAAATGCCACGGCAACACTTTTCATAGGTAAAATTATAAAAACATTTTTTTCTTGAAAATCACGGTTTACCATGAATGGTAGTTACTGATTCACCATTTTTTATCAAGAAAAGGACAACAATACAACTCAGCCGTCTGTAGAGAGAGAAAAGAAAACGCAGTCGGCTGCAAAGCGATGCGAACTCGCGCCGTTTCGCTCGCGCTGCATTGCAGCGTACAATTCTGTCTCGTTTGCTCGATTGAATGTTTATTTACAGAAGTTTGCGTGTGTGAGAGTTGCTTATGTAGACGCTAGTATGAGCATACCGTATCTTCTCTTTTTGTTTTAATCTAAGACTGCACCATTTGAAACGTAACGGACTTTCGTCGGCAGTTCCCACCAACAATATTACTTCCGCCTGAAGTTGGAGAAGAAGCTGGACCTAATTGCGGATGCTCCCAGGCCAGTCACCTTTTCTCTCATCATCCTACCTACCAAGCTGCGACGGCCACAGAACTTGATTTGGGTACAATATTTTGTTTATTTTCACGATTTATTTCTGAAAAATAATCTTTTATTTCCGGACCCACTACCTGCCATTCTTATGGGCCGCAACATAGGTACCACTTGTCCATATATAGGTACCTTATCTAATGTTGCTTTTGCATTCATCATCAGCTGTCACCTGTATGACGCTTGCTGCTGCCACTGATTTATTTCTTTGTTTTCATGATATTTATATCATGTTAGCCAAACGCCTACTGCTGGAGAGGGCCTCCTCCACTACAGTCGATCCCTAGCAACCAGTCCATCCATCCAGCGACCTCACACGACCTTCCCCAGATTATCGGATTACCTGGTAAGGGTGCACTTTTCCTTTTATTTCTCAACTAGGTTGCGCCCGTAATTTCGTCCCCATTATACCTTTCTGGGAATCCCACAGGAACTTATAAGTATTTCTCAATAAAAAATATCCTAGCTCTCAATCCAGGTAATTAATTTAATATACAAACTTTCACGTTTATATTTATAAATAGGAAAGCAGTAGTAATAGAAAACCACGAAATTATCTTTAACTCAAAATTATTTACTCAGTTTAGGCTATTACAAACACTCATGAATGTCTAGAGGCTACGCCATTGGTTCGTAAATCTACGGCGGGAGACCTTATACACGGAAGAACCGACAAGAAACTCAGCAAGGGTTGTTTTTTTCTCTCTGAATTATTTTATTCACATTTCATTCGTAGTCGTTCAGTTGAAACGTGACTTCCGGGATGATTTATCAAGACACCTTACATTACATAATGAGAAAAATACATTAATTCTTCACCTGCATTTTGATTGCTGTTTTATACAGTATAAGCAAAAGTTAGAAGTTTTATTTATATTAAATAACTATATAACATATTCAGAAGTAAAGTAGTTACAGTAAACTCATCTCCGCTGGTAGCACCCGTTCACAAGCATGGCCCATGAACCAGCCATCGCTTCGCTCAATCATATTTAAAGAACGTAATGACCCGCCTCACACGGGGACCGCAACTACGCCGCCGCGCACGGATCCACCGCACCACGCTAGTTCTCCGAGCAAAAAAGTGAGTTTTTTGTCTTCGCGAGACTGCCTGGCGCCACCCAGTGCCAGCGCTGACTGCCCCGCTCCGAGCCGCAGGCCTTGAGCGCGCCGCGAGGCGCAGCTCGGCCAGGATCGCGCAGGCGTAGCCCCCACATCTGCAGCATGGACAATTCCAGTCCGATGACCGACGCGGACACCGCGTTCAACCTCACGCACTTCTGCGCCGTGGTACACGGGCTAAAGTCGCCTCGCGTCCAATATGAATTGGACGCCGAGATGGCAGCCCGTCTCCTGGACTCTGTCCGTGCGGTTGGCGGACTGGATTTGGTGCTACGTCCGTCTCGTCGAGATGGACGAGAGCTCCACTGACAGCTACTGTCTTGGCGACCGGCCCACCGTCAACGACAATAGAAGAGCTAACAAGCTGCCGCTCACCTTCCCGCCGCCACGCAATATTGCACTGAAGCCGATATATAACCAGCCGCCTAATACGGAGGAGAGACGCCCCCGCAGGCGCTGTGACCCACGACTCTGCCGGTCCCGCAGCTGCGGCGACTCCCCCGTCTCCATGTCGACGCCACTGCCCAAACCGAAGCCGAAAGCCACCGTGACCGCCCCCGCAGCCCAAGAACAGACTACGACTGCTTTACCGACAGAGCTACAGCCGGTAAGCTATGCCCAAGTAGCAAAAGTTTTCGAACCTATCCCCGATGTAGATGAAAAAACCAAACCGACCGCCGCCTCACCCGCCGCCGTACCGACCGCGCAACCGGCCTTCTGCAGCGCTCCCACGTCCCAACGGGTTCGTAAACACCCGCCAATTCTGGTTGAGCAGCTGCGGGGCTGGCCGAAACACTTGCGCGCAATACAACAGCAGCTTGGCCGACCACCCAGCGTGCGCCCGTTTGGCACGGGCGTACGTTTCACTCCGACCGATGACGAAGAAAGCTGACTCGTCCAGGCCTACCTCCTCGGACTGGAGGGACAGGCCGGGCTGAGTTGGTTCGCCCACTCTCGTCCAAAGGACCGCTGCCTTAAGGTTGCCATCCGCGGCTTACCCATGAACACCCAACCCGATCACATCGCCGAGGCCCTTGCTGAAAAAGGCTTCAGAACCACCCACGTAAGGCAGATCAGCGCGCGTGCAGGCCGCACAGGATGCCTTTACTACGCTGCACTCCAAAGAACACCTGAAACAATCCCGGCCATCTACTCTGTGAGTAACCTCCTGAGTATGTCCGGGATCCAAATCGAGGCCTGGAGAGGCAGGAAGACCCCCGCGCAGTGAAAATGGCTCACGCCAGACGGATTCCCCGCACGCCGCGGCGCCTTCGGCGCCGGCGACGCGCGAGATGAAGTTATGCAGCATCACACGGCACCACCGAAGATATTTTTCAAAGATCATGACTACCCATAACCACCTATACTAAAGATGTACCTATATCTGTTGGGACTCTTACTCCCATGAATACTTATTTATACAACTGATGTTAGGTACCACAGCTGATGACACAGCACTCCTAAGTGTTTCGTTCGACAAGCTGCGTTTTACAATTTACGATTGTTCGCTCACAGCTGTTTTTTAATACAGTATATACCTGGACTCGACCCGACCAAACCCTGTCGTGTTCGGTCATGAATAAATCATACCGCTCAAAAGCAATACCACACACACAAGGTCAGAAGGGGCAGTCATATTATTTTGATATTGTTACATTCTTTACATCTCTAGAGAGTAAATAACTCTCAAAAATGTATTATACGTTGCATGAAAAAGAAATTATTGAGAAAATCCATGCAGTATTCTTCTTTTGTGAAGTCTGTTAAATAATTAATTAAACTTAATTAATTCAAAAAGTTAAGAATGATTCTGTTTTTGCCCTCGTCTACAACTGGCAAAGATTTTTTAAATATTAAAAAGAGGTAGGTATAAAGGATTTGTGTTAAAAATATAATCAAAGCTCAAAAATATGAAATCATTAGGTGATTTATTTATTTAAAAAATACCTTAGATAACCTAACCTTTAGGTTGCCAATTGTATTTTAGTTGGTCATTTATAACTTTTTCGAGGATCATTTAAAAAAACTCTTTATTTAAGTAATCATGGCAACTTAAATTGTTCACAGAACGCATGCACGCGCAAAGAAATCTCGTTCACCATTGAAGATCAAGAACAAGAAACAGAATAAATACAAAAGTAACACAGTTAATCTTACGCGATACATTATGTCGTACGTGAGTTGTGTGCCACGCATATACCGCGAGCTTAGATCCGTAATAAATATGACTCGTTTCCCTCACTGCTGATGTTTAGTGAAACACCTGGAAAGGGTGCCTCGACATGTTGTTGCATGTGTCGACATGAATAAATCAAAACTGCTGCCCCCAGCGGATAAGGCTCGAGGAAAATTCATTCAAATGTGTGCCTTTTGTTGAACATTAAGGAAACGATGCTCTTTTGTTTTATGAGATTTACAACTGTAATCAATAAAATCAAATTCATTTAATGCTTTATTAAGGCACTTGTCTGTCTCATATTTTTTTCTATCGCACGATAAGTGGCAGCATTAACTTAAGTCAAACTTAAAAGTTAATAAACTTTTCTGAATGCGACCCCGACGGACATTTGCACCAACATTGAAATCAAAACTGCTGCACCATTTTATTCTAATGAAAGATCTTGTTGATTACGAGACTCCATTTTTGTCATATTCTTATTGTAGTCAAAAAGAAATAGAATGAAGTTAAAAATGATTAGGTTTTAATTTGATTTAAGAGCTTTGGTGCAAGTAGCCTAGATAACAGCGCTGGGCGTGATGATTACAATATATCGAAAGTCAACTTTAAAGTAAGCCCAGATAGCTTCTTTGACAACCGCATTCCACTGCAAGAGGAACGGAAACATTAATGGCTCCTTTTAACTCGCGACGATGAAGTTTATATAGGTACTTCCACTGAAAATTAGTAAACTTAACGGTCTTTTCATAGTGAAACACAAAAACTCTTTTACTCCTTTCCGTCGTAACATTTTCCGCGGGGTATAGTATAAAAAGTTATATCTTCATAAGTCGTTCAATTTGTCTATTGATACACATAACCTAATCGTGTCACTATGTACCATACTAAATTATTTTTTTAAGGTAATACCATATATCTATGGGTAATACATATTGTATGTAATAAGAAAATATTAAGGAAAAGACTGTATTTCACTATCCAATTTTATTTCTGCAATTTTTCGCGCGTAACTTTTAAACAGCTAGAAATTTTGATACCTTTTTTTTCGATTTCGGGGCGAAAATATGCATTTTTTCCACGACAATGACCGACGCCGCGTTGATTTGCGTGGAGCATTCGGCTAGCGGCGAGTAGCCCGAGGGCCACTAGTCGGTGCATAGGTATACTTTGACTTCACTCACGCAAGCGTGACATATGTCAAACTACCCTGTCTCCGACCGGCAGACTGGCCCGCACCCGCTTCAGCCAATCCTGGGCTTTTCCATTCACAGCGTCACCTGACTAGTCTCACGTCAGTCCGAGCGCCTAGCTAGCTGACCTGTTCCTGTACCTACCAGGTAAACCCCGATCTACCCCTCACCCTCCAGACGTGACTGCGGGATCCAGTTATGAGTCGCTGTTTGTCATGCCTGGGTTCCTACCACTTCGCGATGGTGGTGCGGTGGACCCCCTCCCTGGCAGTTACAGAAGGTTCAGCGCCGACGAACAGTCCTCCCCCTCCTGCGTCAAGAAATTTTGATACATGACAGAGATAAATGCAAAAAGATGTGCTTTTTTGCCTTGTAATGTAATAATTCAATAACACCATCAATTAAGTTATGATGTTTTTTTGTTTTAAACAACACACTAATCATGACACAGTTCAGTAACACTCGCGCGTTACCTACCCCTACCCCGTCCCCAACCCCGTAGAGATATTTTTTTAATGACTTGGAAATGTCCTTTCGCATTCTTCAGCCACCGGGGGAGCAAAAAGAAAAGCTTCCAGCCCAGTAAAAACCAGAAAATACTCCTGCACCGGTCACCGGTCAAACTGTAATTGTAAGATAAGCAAGCACAGCAAATAACCGTCATGTCAAGTGTATTCCAGTTGCGAAAAGAGGTAGGGCATAGCGGGCTTGCCGCTCTAATTGGAGCGCCCGTCTGGGAAAGGAACCTCCACCTTACAGAATATCACACTAAAATAATACTACCTTTTGATACTGTTGTGTTTCAGTCGGCAGGTAAGGTTCCACGGGGTAGGGGTATAGTGGTATTTTTGGTATCGCAAACATCTAAAGGCTATGGTGTCTACTTACCATCAGGCGGGCCATACGTTTACCTGCTACATTTTAAACATAAAAAATAAGCTATCAGCAGAAAGCTGATATGTTAGAGTTATATGCCGCTGATGCAACCAGCTTCACCTTGCCGGGCTGAACCTATACTCGGTGGCGCTCTGGAGTCTTACCGACAGGAGCAGCAATGCTATTCTGTGAGAACAAAATCACATTTCACCACAGCATTCACCGGTGTGATTGGAAATTTGTGTTATAATTTTAAATCACACCGCGGGTTCCGAGGAGAAAGGTGAGTTTTTTCTTACAGAATAGCACTGCAGAACGGTGTTCTGCAGTGCTATTCTGTAAGAAAAAACTCGTGTGGTACGTTAAAGTGTTTTTTTTACTGTGGCGTTCTTTAAGGCGGAGTTAAGGCCCCAGGACGGGCACTCCAGTTCGAGCGTAAAGTCCGCTTTTCCCTATCTGTCATAATAAAGCCTGAGTTTAGAGACTTTGACTCCTATATAGTATGTTTACCGAAAAGATTGTTGTGAGAACTTTTCACACAAGCTGACCGTAATAAACTTCCTCGGCAGTTATGTCCGCGAATAACGAGCGCGATAAATATTATATGGGGACACAGCAATTTATCGGAAACATAGTTTGCGATAATTCTCATATGCCCCTATGTTAAGCTGTAGGGCAATAAATAATGCGTTTTGATATATATTTTTTATGTAACCTTAAAAGCTTTGCTTTCTTGTTACAAACATATTTTGTTCCTTGTGTAGTTGACAGAGTATCAAATATGTTGCTTGAGAGTAAAACACTGTCGTCGCTAGGTATGACAATCGGCAGCGCGGGTGTAGCAATGCAACAGCATTTCATGCAAGTCAAAAAATATTTATTCAACTTGGAAGCATAATAAGTACAACTGTTTTGTACGTGCACATTTTTCCCCTACCACCAGATAAGGACATTTTTTAGCTGTGGAGAAAACTGATTTCTTGTATATTTTAATTATTATTTTTATTGCGTTACTCTGTAATGTATATTTATGTTGTAGAATATAATAAACGTATTATCTATCTATCTAAATATTATATTGTTACGGTGTCGATACAAATCATATCACCTTCATTATAATTATAGAAACACAAATACGTTTGGAACAGTTTATACCTAAGTTTTTTTGTCTGAAATATTTTCAGACACCATACTAAAATAGGCATATATTAAGAACTTTTTTAATATATTTTTTTTAAGTTTAATGTAAAGTTTTTTTAGGATCTCACTGGAACCTAACATATTACGGGATAAAAATAATTGTATATCTCAATCCAGGTCATAAACTATATGCGTACCAAATTGAAACCAAATCCTTCCAGTAGTTTTTGCGTGATTTTTGAGTGAACAAACATCCATACAAAATTCCAGATTTATAATATTAGTAGGATTGATGTTAATAAATTGGTTTATGCTACGTATTAAGTACTTTAATGATTCACAGTCCAATTTGATTCCAAAATAATAATAGGTTCATGATTAAAACAATCAAAATTGTATTGAAATAGCAATGTAGCATACATTAAAGAGAATTCCATTGTCTGAAAAATTTAAAATTTTAACGAAATACTAATTCCGCCGTATCAAACTCGATCACCGACTTATAACTTATTCAAGAGACACTCTCGGCTACATAGAGCCTTGGCATTTTACAATAAAGCCGGTCTACACCGATCATACCTACAGTAATCCACATCATTATATGTATACTTATTAGAGAGAGATGAACTTCTTAGCAATCTAGGATTCACCGTGCGGGTGCCGGATCCATCGTGTGACAGAGAGAGAAACTCCGAGCACTTCCCAGGACTTGCGACTCAGGTGTAGATGATACATCAATTTTACCTTCACTGCTCGTCTTGCCCGCCCTTCCAAACCAATCCCATATCCCTTGGTAAAGGAATCTACAAATCAAAATTCTAGGTTCATGTAGATGCTGTTGTTCAAAAACAAGTTTATTGTAAAAGGAAACCTGGATTTCTTTCCGTTCTTATTACTAGACAACAAATTTACATAGTGGTGAAGTCAGCATGAATAACTCGATGGCGTAGGTGGTTAGCCCGTTTGGTCTGTAATCATTGAAGTTAAACAACTTTTACAATGGCCGGCCATTGAATGGGTGACCAAAAACTTACTATCTCGAACTCCTCCATGCTTCGAAAGGCGCGTTGGTCCCAGCTGCATCTGCAGTCATTGGCATCCACTGATCCGCACTGGGCCCACGTGGTAGATCATGACCCAATCTCTCTGTGACATCCATAGGTAAGGCCTGTGCTCCAGCACGGAGAACATAAATGAATGATGAATAAAAGAAGATTCTTTTTTGTACGAGGCCCAGCAAATTACCCATCCCCACCTGATGTTAAGTGTACATGAAGAGGAGCCCAGTCGCGAAAATAGATAATGTAGTAGTGTGACGCTCCAGTCATTCTAACCTTGCCGGCCTTAACCCCACGGAGCCCTTAAACCCTACTCACCAGCAGAAACACAACAATACCAGAAGGTATTTTTCTGTCATCTTTTGTAAGGTGGAGGTTGCTTCCCTAAACGGCCGTGCTAATTCGAGTGGAAAAGGCGCTGTGCCCTAGTTCTCTTTCTATAATTCAGCATCCAGCGCAACAACGTTTTTTCTTACCAAGACCAGTTCAGCATGGACTGTGTAATCTATTTAATGCAATACAGTAAAGTTTCAGTGTAACAGCTCAGAAATCACATCGTAAACGTGGTATTAAGCCGGCGATGAGCTGTTAACTTATTCAGACGCCACACTCGCTAGGGAGGTTTTCGTTCACGAAATTATTTAATTACCTGCCTGGCTTCTCATCTGGACGTACTAATAAAGCCCTGCCCCTGGAGATATTAAAATTTAATTCGTTCCGTTACGTGTAATTTAGTTAATTGGAGCTATTTTAATATTTAATGCCCATTGTTTTAAAGGTGGATTTACGCTACATCTTTTAACAATGTTTGGTACTCGCCCCGTCTTCCAAAAAGGTAGTGTAGATACGTTTGATTTCATGAATAACATATTACAATTCTGTCTGTAATAAAATGCTTTTTGCAGAAATACATGAATACCCCAACCTTTATGATCACCACCTCGCCACTTAACCCTCATCATGAGGCAGTGGTTACTGCGTTTCGTCAGCGATCGTGGAGAATAAGCGCCTTTTTTATACGAGGCGCAACAAATTACCCGCCCCACATGATGGTAAGTAGAGTCCAGACGCCAAGATAGATGATGCGGCAGAAAGTGTGTCGCTCCAGCCAACCTCACTACACTAGCCTTTAAAAAAAATAAGCGAAATCAAAAATCCTGCATTGCATTCTACCAACTATACCACGGCGAGTGTTCTGAGGAGCTATTCTTGCTTATTCCTCCATCACCTTTTCTTCAGAGGACCACGCGCGCTGGCCTTCGTTGCCACCGACCTACTGTGGCCACTATTCCTACACGAACAAAGAAATTTGGTGACTCATTTCTTTGTCGTAATATTCGTAAGTGGAATTCTTTACCCGCGCACGTGTTCCCTCCTTCCTATAATCTGGGGTCCTTTAAGAGAGGAGTGAAGAAGCATTTTTGCAGGCCGGCAAGGTGAGGATGGTTGGTGTAGCAGTTCATAACATGTTATACATATATAAATATATATGCATAACATGTTATGAACTGAAAAAAAACACGTAGAAAGATAGTGTTCACGCACAAGTTTTTTGAACTCAAACTTATTGTCAGTAACTACGTATGCTTAGTGGTAGAGCATTCCACAGGCGTATGGCAGTAATAGTGAAAGATTTTGATCCAAAGCCAGAATGATTAACGGGAATTTGTAGTGTGAGATTTCTGCACGAGCGAAGATCACGTTGATTGGAAGTGCCCAGAAATTGAAATCTAGATTTCAGGTACTCTGGAGCACATGGATAGTATAAAAGCTTGAAGAGCATGCAAAGTAATCTAAGGTTTCTTCGGCCATTGATAGGCAACCATTGAAGTTGTTTTCTAAAGGGAGAAATGTGGTCGTATTTACGTAACCCAAAAATGAAGCGAATACCGCTGTTGAGCAAACGATCCAATTTGATAAGAAGGTTTTGAGTTATGTCAGTATAGCAGATGTCGACGTAGTCGAGAATAGGGAGAATAAGAGACTGGACTAGTGCGACTTTGGTACAGGAAGGGAGAAAGTGCTTTTAGACGATACAGTGCTCGAAGTGTGTTAATCACCTTCGACTAACTTCTTGAACATGAACTTCCCAGCTGAAAGTAGTATCGATAAATAAGCCTAGGTTCCTAACGCTGGGAAGATACTGGATAACATTACCATTATAAATTACCGCATTCAAGTTACTCAGATCAAGCGTAGCTAATTGACGAGAACTACCTAAAATAATAGCCTGGCATTTCGAGGGGTTTACAAAGATACTATAACACTTGGACCAATCGGATATACTTTGTAGGTCTTGGTCTTCTTAATAGAAAAAGATTAACAACTATAATTGATATTTCTTCTTTCAAATGTTTAATATTTGTAAAGTTATTCATTTGACATTGTGGGTTACCTTCACTGTGAAGAAATGTCGCTTCCTTGCAGCCGGAGAAATACTTGAGAAAATTCGACGCGGACAATTAGGGCCGCGGTAGCATAATGGTCAGTGCATTCGCACGGATAGCGAAGGGTGCGGGTTCAAGTCCAGTCTGCTGCCTGGTCCGCGTGGAATTATTTTCTAGTAAAATTTTCTTTTGAGAAAGTTTGCGTCATTACATAAATTAGGTATAGGTATTGCTTCTCGCAAATGTGTTGTAAAACGTTGTATAATACTTATGACATTCGCATTTACGTGCGAAATTGGTATTTACAAACTCGTGACTATTCGTCACATTCATCTTGGGCTTATATTCCTTTAATCGTTTGTAATAACTAATTTACAGCACTAAAATCATAAATAACTATTACCAATAAAAAGTCACGTTATTTATAAGTGGCATTGGAATATTAGAATAAAAACTATAGTTTTCACCGAAGAAATTACTATCTGCACGTTGATTCGGTAACTTTTTGACAAATGTCAAATAATTATCTATTCGTCAAAGGTGCCCCCTACGTGTAAACTCTAAATAGGTATGCAACAATCTCACACTACGCTTTGAGCAAAATTTGCTTAAAAACTTTAAACTCTTTTTTTTGGGCAGTCGAGTAAAAATTTTCCTTCGCGTATAATAATGTTTGACGAAACTTGGATAGAGATAAATAATTTGAGAAGGGGTAAACAACTTTTCTGTTGCTCACCATAGGTATACCTAGTGAATTTGGATATCATTATCCCTTTCAAGTACCTACTTAGAAAAGTGGTCTTTGTGTTAATACGATAGGGATCTTTCCCGTTAGTTTTTTCTACGTCATGTCAGTATAGTTTATACATTCCATCTCAAACACCAATCCATATAATTTGTTCCAAAATAAACAGAACTTTATAGTATTGATTTTATTTTTTAAGCATTTGACTGCTAGCTGTTTAAATCTAAAGAAAAGTTTACTAGAAAAAATTCCACGCGGACCAGGCAGCCGCAGTAGCATAATGCTCAGTGCATGCGCCCGGATAGCGAAGGGTGCGGGTTCGAGTCCCGTCTGCTGCCTGGTCCGCGTAGATTTTTTTCTAGAGAACTTTATATGGTAAGTTTTAAAGGTTTGAATAGAGATATCTAAGAATTGCGATGATTTTAATACTATGATATGTTATTCAGTATCGTTTAAGTTAAGAAGTATAAATATATTTGTTTATAATTTTGCTTGATGTTATCTACAATGCGAAGAGGTGGCGCTGCTTTGCAGCTTAAGAAAGGCTAAAAAGACTTCGACGCGGCCATTAGGGCCGCGATAGCATAATGGTCAGTACATTCGCCCGGATAGCAAAGGGTGCGGTTTCAAGTCCCATCTGCTGCCTGGTCTGCGTGGATTCTTTTCTAGTAATATTATCTTTAGATTTATATTTGTTTTTTATATATTTTTTGACATCTAAACAAGCCTTTTTTTGAAAGTGCAAATGCGATTATTAATCGTTGTGAAATGATTTGGTCTAAAATTAACCATGGATTACATGAAATATGTTTTATCTCGACCCACCGTAGGGCGATTTTCCACTTACCGCCGGGGAAGCAAAAATATATAGAAACGCATGGCTCATTTTTTCAGTTACCAGTGCCGGTACGGCCCGGCGTTGATTCCCGCCGGTGCCGTCGCCGGCGCCGGGATAACAAGCTTCCCTTTCTCTGCCAGCCGGCAAACCTGCAAGAGGACGCGGGCACTCGTATTTGCTTTGTGGCTCCCTTTGAGTGCGTCATCATGGCATTTAAATACAACATCGTTACTCTTATCGAGTTAGTGGAAGCTCCGTCTTTTCAAATAGGGAATAATTTATGTACCTTCTAAGTATCTCACTTTTAGTATCGGAAGATTTCCAAAATTTGACAACTCTGCGTTGGTGTTTGCGTCTTACATGTGAAAGATATAAGAAATACAGTCGACGGTTTGAGGAAATCATTTTATACACGTTGTACGTGTCGTCGTGCTGAAGTCTGTGCCAGTAAGCAGGGTGTAATCCGACCACGGGCGAGGGGAAAATCGCCCATTGAGGATTTTCTAAGCTTCTGAGAAATACTTACCTAATTTCAGTTATTTATATCGCCTGAGTGTTAGGCTCACAAGACATATTTGCTCTTGTAAATAAATATCTTACATATATATTATATTCTAGTATGATATAACGCTCACCAAAACGCTGGAAAACATTTTCCTTCAGAGCCGGCATCGCACGAGTGCTTCCCTTGGTGTTGCAAGTGTCAGGGCGGCAGTGACCACTTACCATCAGGTGTATTGCCACATAAAAATGTCCCTTATGGGATTTGAACCAAGGCCTTTTAAAGCGAAAGAAAGGAGCTCTTGCTTTGCAAAAACCAGTAGTCGAATATTTTATTGTTCTTCATAACTGAACCTTACGGCTATCATATAATGATTCTCAGAATAGTACAATCATGAATGTTTAGTATTCTGCTGTCATACAGAACTATCGTTAAACTTATTGAGGACCTAGTTATTAAATTACCAAACTTTACCTTTAAGGCCTTGTCCTTCGACGTGTATAGATCTTTATGTAACCCTTCTTGTCTCTTCGAGGTCACATCATCTATGAAGTGGTCTAAACAGGAAAAATATTATTATGTGTTATAAACACATTATAATATATTCAGTGAGGCTTATTATTTATTGAGAAAACATTCATGTAAATTTTAAGAATGAGGTGTTAACCTCACCGCTTAGATCTCCTGCACAGGATATCCTTATGGACAGAATAATGAAGGAAAATGGGCTATTATTTGCATCCGCTTCGGGCAAACGTGGAAACTATGTTACCTTAGTAAAAACCTACTGTGCCTTATTACCAAATCATGATTAAATATTACTCCAAAATGTCCTACAAATGATAGTTCATTAAACAACATCAATCATTTCGGGGAAAAGTATAGAGCTTAAATATTCTTTCTGTAGGTTTCTTTTCTATTAGTAACTAACTTGATTACGTTCGTTCGCGTAAACTTTGGCCTTGTTATCCCCAAGGAATGATTTGTGGAACAGAAATGATTTGCCAGTAAGATATACTTTCAGGATCTATCATAATTTATGTAATTTCTAGCCTAATTAGGTATATTATTATTTTGTACACTAATAAATGCTTCGAACTTTGAAAATACTTTATATCCTAGTAATACATAACTTGGTCTGCTGTAAGAGATCACCCCCGTATGAATCCTTTTTTTTTTGTGTCTATTAGTTAGTAACTACTATTAAACTATATATTATGCTATAGTTTTAATATATTTAGATAACTGACTTTTTTTAGGACTGAGCCTGATGAAATATCTCACTGTATACCCTTTAAAGGGGTGAAGAAAAAAAACTATTTTTTAAGACAAGATTTAATTTCAACATGTAAAAGAGAAAATGTTTTGCTGGGTGTTCATCGTTCCACCACACGGTGAATTTTTGCATGTCAATGTATTCCAAACTCATTATGCAAATTCCCAACTTATGTTGAGCTTGCATTGGTTTGCATCTCTCTTGTGACAGTTTTCTAAGAAAACACCTGCTCTACTGTACTGGTTCAGTTTTCGTGCAGGAAATATCGAGTAACAAACATTTTTGTACCTTAATATCTTAACTGATTTTTGGGCTATTAAATGACTTAATTTATTAAGGCTTGAAAAGGACCTAACTTTTACTGGCTTATGTGGCTATGTAACCAAAGAGTTCCAAGATCCCTCATAGACAAGACATAATCCACTACCTTCCTTAGATTTCAGGTCAGAAAAAAACGATAGATATCTGTTATCGACAATTGCAAACCATGAAGTAATATCTAATTATTGTTAAATAAATGAAAGGGGTCAATAGTTCCTCACCTAAGTCACGCGGGATAGGTTTTTCAAAGTGCCTTACCTTCAAGTTGCTAACCCTACACACTTCTGATTCAGTATTGGGAATTATAAAGAAATTATATTTTATCCTTTTATTTCACCGGAATTAAGAACCACCTTGGACGGAGTCTATCACGTGCCACGTCACCTGCACCGGCTGTATGGTGTCCACCACCATTGTTAATCCTCTGAAGATCTGGGAGGGGTACTAAATATGCTCCCCTTAATTTTCAGTGCCATAGAGCTGAACACACACAAAGTTGATGCATCTGATCCTTCAATTATATTTAATATGAACCGTGGAATCCCCAATTAGGGATTGATTTTATTTAGTATATGACTGTAACACACACCAACTATTGAACCCATTTCAGCGACTGCTATCGGGAGCTAGTTTTTGTTTTTAATTGTTGTAAGGTGTAGACCAAAATTGTTTAACAATATAGACCATTCAACCCATACCATCTTTAGTTTCACACCTGTAGTTCACTTTTGCTTTGCCCGGTGGCTCTCTCGTGCAATATTCAGGGAGCTACCCGTGGCAACTTCCATTATGATTCGTCAATTTCATTATGTAAGAACCTAACACTAATATAATATTGCTCAGTTTTTTGCCCCTCCATAATAACAAAATAACATACTGCAACGAATTTTCACACGTATTATAAAAAGCTGCTCCCGATATCCTCACTCGTGAATATTTATAGCTGTATTTGTACGAAAATTTTCGAAAAATACGGAAAATGCAGCTGCTATGATTCTCTGATTTAAATGCAAAGCCTTGAAATGGAATCGTGGCGGTGCGAGCCGATCATTTATCGGTTTTCGTCGATTGTTTGGCATATAGGAACTGCATTCAGAAGGCTTTCTAAAATAATCATTATCGATACAAACTTAATACTTAGTAGTATATTAAACAAATCTTAGAAGTGAGTTGTTCTCGTTTTGTTTTGTTGTAGGCTATAGTTTCTATTCTCGGTATGAAAGTAAAGACTTTCGTGAAAATTATCTAACTCATGATGCAAACCACATAAAAATTCGTTTAGTAAGATTCTGGCGAACACATATAGAGACAAAATTGTGTATTTCGCATGAAAGTTCAAAATATGTTATTGGGAACCTGGGGTCTCAATACCGAATAATAAAAATAGTGGACTTCAAATGTAAGAATTAACCTGAAGTTCAAATTAATGTAATTACAGGATAGGGGGTCCTTCATTAATAAGTTAATTGCAAATTACCTTAATTAAAAAATCAGAAACAAATCCGAAATCTTTAACTGATTCATAATTTTTTAATAAAGTGAATTATCACAAGCAAAGAATATACGAAAGTAGGTAAAGATCCATTAATGGCGTGCCCATTAGAAGAGTAAATTGAATCTCCTTAATTTTTCCTCATTAGAATAACAGTGCCTATTAATTAGCCACTCAGTTAAAATCAGTCATAATGTGAAAATCGTAAAGTTCCTATTACCATAATATTATAAATCTTTCCCTCCCAGATTTCCCTGCCAAATGGACGTTTTAAATTCTTATCAAGCTTTAAATCCGAACCATGAATAAAGTAATTGACGGTACATAATGTGTTTGTGATTAACATTTTAAATATCTCGTAATGGCCGACGGCCGTGATACGAATTCTTTAATAAGGTAGGGTATTTGAAAGAGCTTTTGCCTTTTATTCTTTGCGAATCGAATCGGACATTATCCTTTAGTATTATAGAAGCACATAAAATTTAAAATGGCACAGATACCATTAGAAGACATAGGATCTAGTATTTTGCTAATACTCTTCAGAAAGGTAGTTATCGTTTTTAGTTTGTGTACCTAAGTATTTTATGTTTTGTCATTTGTTCTTGTTATTTATAGCAAGTGACCAAAAAATAACTCATTTTTGCCATTGATGACTTATGACTTATTGACATAGACTTGGGATTTCAAAAACTCCTAGAAAGCAGGGGCGTATTTTTTAATCTGGTGCCCCGGGCCGCCTAAGATTTGCACCGCGCCACCTAAGGTAAATGTAAACAAAACATAATTCAGTAACAAATGCTTCTATATGGCTTGGGTCGCCTCTCGCTGCAGCCTTCAGTCACAGTCAGGGGCATTTTTGCTTTTGGGTAAATACGCCCCTGGCGACAAATTTTATTGTATCTAGTTTGTCGCCTAATATGACGATTACGACGGCCAGTAAAATTACTGTTCTTGTAAATTAGTTAATCAACGAGAATGTATGAAATAATGGTGACCCAAGCTGAAATGGATGTGATTCTGTTGAAAACAGAACTTATCTATGCCACGTTCTGTTAAAATTGGCAACTGCAGCGAATGCATCTAATTCCCAACTGAGACAGAACGACCGAACCTATGGCCTCAATTTTCTCATCTACGCGAATCGTATGCTCACACTTGCGGACTGGTATTACCAGTTAGGACTCGATGGCGCAAGTGGTTAGCGCGTTAGGCTACGATCATTAAAGTTAAGCAACTTTCACAGTCGTCGATCATTGAATGAGTTACCAAAAATTTACTATCTCGAGCTCCTCTGTGCTTTGGAAGGCACGCTAAGCTGTTAGTCCCGGCTGCATCTGAAGTCGTTAGCACCCACCAATTCGCACTGGACCCGCGTGGTAGGTCAAGGGCCAATCTCCTTATTCCATCCATAGGTAAGGCATGTGCCCCAGCAGTGGGGACATTAATAGGCTGATGATGATAATGATTATCAAAATATTTTATATATACCAATAGGGGTGATGACGGGGTGAAGTAAACGAAATTCTATTTACTCCGTCAGATTGATTATCAAAACATAACGGACACGTATATTTTTCTTTTGTCAATCAACCAAAATTGCAAAGATAAAGCACGTCAAAGTTTGAGCCTGGACGATGTGTCACTTCTAAGTAAAAATTGTACTAAAACGCGACGTCATGCGACATTTCAAATCAATATATCTCTGTAATGTTTTGATAATGTGAATAAAGAATAAAATTAAGGTAAAAAAAACCTTTTTAAAAACAAGCTTTTATTCAAATGCGCTAAAAAGAAAAAAAGAAAATTTCAACTAAATTAGTTAAAGATATCTGTTTCTAAATAGATTTTCAAATTTTAGAAGTCCGCCATATTGGATTGAGAGCGACGTCACATTTTTTTCGAATTACTCTCAGCAAGCCCTTTAATTTGATACCCATATTGTAGGAATGCATTAAAAATGATTGGTCCGCCATTTTGGGTATGCCGCCATATTGGATTTAGAATGACGTCACATTGTTAATCATGCATTGTCATCCAAACTGAACGAGCATACCAAATTTCAGCTTAATCGGTTGAGGGCAAGTGCTTTAAAATTGAGTTGTAAGATTTGACCGTAACAAACATACATAGCAAGTTAAATAAAAGCTTGTAAAAAATATGTGTGCAATACTTTTTGATAATCTAAGTATAGACGTAGGAAAGAAAGGGTGTTATCATCCCTATTCTGGTGCGAACGCCTTCGTATCAAGATATTAAATAGCTTTCTTTGCTAATAAAATACTACATAATTAATAGTCCTGTTTCATGGAAATAATATCCCAACGTTTCGAAAGCACGTTTTCACAGGCTCATCTAACAAGTGGTGTCAAAATTCTAGGGTTGCCAAGTGCTGACACTAATTGGGCCATCCGATATAAAGTTACGCTACACAATTTATGTCAATTTGTGTTTATCTAGAAACTTTAATTTGTGTATGCCAATGTCAATACAGAAAATTGTGTATGATATATCAGATTGAGATATTTTGTAAAGAAAAACTATATACTCGTATAGTGATTTAATTCAAACCAGTTAACTACACAATACTATACATCCCGGCAAACTCCTTGATCAACAACCAACTACAATTTTACATACAAAAACGTCTACGCGCAAGCTTATTTGTCTGTGGTTTAAATCAACGCACTGTTATCAAAGGATCCTTTCAAGGTCTATTATGTGAATCACATAATAGACCCAGTCTATTATGCAAGATTTATATATATAATTATTACTAGTGGCCCGCCCTCGCTTCGCTTCGGTGTAGAGCTGTAGTGTAAACTATAGTTTTTGTTCTCAGGCTTGTGCTATAAAGAATGACTTTATTTATATAATTACACGTGCTATTGTGAGTCAACTATAAAAGATAGACATATGTTGTTGCGGGATATTTTTTAGACAATTTCATGTAGAATATTTCCGTCATACATGATTTCTATGTAACTTTAACTATTAAGGCTGCACCCGTGACGGAAGCTTAAAAAATGGAATAACTTCTCCCGTTTTCCCAACATTTCCCTTCACTACTCTGCTGCTTTTGATTGTAGCGTGATGAAAAGTATACTATAACCTGCCCAGGAGTATGAAGAATAATTGTACCAAGTTTCGTTAAAATCCGTTGAGTAGTTTTTGTTTCTATAAGGAACATACACACAGACAGACAGACAGACAGACAGACAAAAATTTTACTGATTGCATTTTTGGCATCAGTATCGATCACTAATCACCCCCTGATAGTTATTTTAAAAATATATTTCATGTACAGAATTGACATCTCTACAGATTTATTATAAGTATAGATTATTATTATTATTTATTTATTATTTCTCTATTCAAACTCTAGAGTATCGACCGAAACCAACCAACATATATTTAGCTTGCGTTTTGAACAGTAGCGGTGCATATTTCACTGTCCACTAGGTAAGTTAACTAATGGGTTGCAATTCAATTGAATTATGTCACGTGAACAGTAGGATCCGTCTCAATTTAGAGTAATTTACAACTGGACCACACCACGACTGGCCGTCTGGCAAGCAGCCTTGATAAATGCTTTGCTTATATTAGCTATTATCTAAGTGAGAATATTAACCGCAAGATTTAATCAAAGGCAAATTCATCATAACAATTGTCTATTTCCAAGCGCAGTATGCTAGTCAGTCTGATTACTCTTATTTATAGTACAGGGATACATTGTGGTGATTTTGGAGTAAGAGTAAAAGAAAACACGAAATACTATGAGGATTCCTTATTGACTACGGAACCGTAAAACCGGTCAAGTCTTTTTATTAAGTGAATTGTACTCGCACACAAAGAAATCTAAACCATCGTGTAAGTTTAACATAAATTGCAGCGGTTATGACGGGCCACAATAAGGAGTAGTGCCAATATTTTTGAAATGTCTTTTTATGAGTTTATTTATTTTTTATCAAAACAAGGGTTAAAACTATGTTGAGATCTTTTATGATTCCTACACCTATTAGCAAATTTGAAACATTTAATAAGACAACGGATTTTAAATAGGATTTTCAAGTTTGTATATGAAGTTTAAAAAAAACGCTAGAAATGAAATGATGATGATGATGTTGAAGTTAAGACCCATAATTTTTTTTCGGTGAAGCCCCAAAAACAAAAGCTAGTTTCCCCTTTTGTTCATGTTACCGGAAATGAAGACCATTCTAAGTATAATATAAAGTAACGGCTAGTGTCCGAAATCCTGTTATATCAGGGCTTATACGGCTTAAGTTAGGTTGTATAAGATTTGGAAAAAAAGTGAATTGCGTCGCGAATATACACGGTTAATTTTGAGTTATCTGAGAAACTTTTATATCGTTTACAGAACATCCCAAAACAGCGCGACATTGTTAATAACATACCTACATTATGAAATAATCATCCGTTTACAATATGTAGATCCTATAAGTAGTTCTATTTGAATCAATTTGTGACAATTAAAATTGCTAAGGTTTTATAATTGCACAATAAGTGACTTAACCTGGAAACATTTTTCGAAAAATTATACAATGATTATGGCGTAAATGTAACCTTAATCGTTGCCTGAGTAAGCTAGTAAAAATTTACAGGTAACTCAAAAATTCACGGCGTATTAATAATTAATAATAATAATTCTTTATTTCTCACCATAATCAGTTTCTTATTCCATTAAAAACACTCAGTAAAAAGGTCACTTATCTAATTATGGCGGGCTGACACCTGAACTAGGAAAAAACCCGTGTCTCAGGTTATCAGCCCTCCACTCTTTAAATGTAATGCAATACAACACAGTTTACTGTAATATGAGCATATTGATTGATATTATTTACTAAAAGTCAAATAAATTATTATTTGACAATTATAATATTGGATTTGAGGGTAGGTAGTGTGAATACGCGTCTTTGATATGCGTGAACAAGAAAGGTGCATGACTGTTTTTACTTACACGTTGTGTATAGATAAAAGTGCATAACTCAGGGACGTTGTCGTGTGGGTCAAAGCAGAAGCGATTAGCGTGTAATACTGTAAACATTAGATAGTTAAAAATAAATTAAATTGAAAAGAAAATTGTTATACTTTTATAAGTTTGTAAATAATTTCATAATGTTTAACACTGTTATAATAAATAAGAAAGTAAATAAGTATATTTGTATGTAGTATGTAAATATTGCTTAATATAATTAATTATTTAACTCAAAAACCGCATACCCATTTAGGATTTGATTAGGTGTTTAGAAGTAATTAATATATATAAATTCCTTTTTTTATGTGATAACAAACATTTTAGTTTAAATGCAATATTAGCTTACTATTTTTAAGAGTTTTTCTGTGTTTTCGTAATTTAAAACTTGTAGTTTATTTACCAAAACCGTTTTTAGTGATGATCGGTTCAGTTTATATATTGTATATTTCTTATTTATAACATTGTAAAGAAATGGGCCCATATGTACTAGTTGTTTTTGAATAAATTTTGTTTTGAAAGAAGGTATATAAATATTCACACGTCTTTTGTTTTGATCTATTAAAGCTAAGTCAATTGCTTTATGTTGCCTTAATAAGGTGTTATATATATAAAGTTGCCGGACAGTCAGAAGTTTACATTCTTGGTACAATTGTTCAGTGGAGAATCTACGTGGTTTTCTAAATATAACTTTTAGAATTGTCCTTTGTGCTCTTTCCACTTCTATCAAATGAGACGCGGATGCACCTCCCCAAATGGAGATGCAATAAACAAAGATGGATTGACATATGGAAATATATACTCGTTTGACTAAGATCACATCAGCAGTATCTCGGAGAGATTTGAAAATTGGGATAAGCTTTCTAACTTTTTTGCTCAATGGCGTGATTTGCGGTTGCCAGGAAAGATTCTTGTCAAATATGATACCGAGATATTTGTGGGTAAGCGTTTGTTCAAGTGTAGTACAATCGCATCCACCAAATGAGTTAATTGAAAGATCGTCATTACAATTTATTTTATGGACCTTTATATTAAATTGCGACGGAGGATCAGTTTTGCTACTAACTCTAAAACATATATACTTGGTTTTCGTTATGTTAAGTGTCAACAAATTGTCATCTAACCACTTCATTATCACTTTGAATCCAATTTCGGCATGTCTTTGAACCTGTGACCAAGTTTGCCCCCAGAAGATCAAAGTAGTATCGTCTGCAAAGGCCAATGTGCATCCATTCTTCAATTGTATCTTACAAAGCTCATTGACATAGATGAGGAAGAGACTGGGCCCAATTGTACTTCCCAGTGGGATTCCAAAATTAGTGTGCAAAGAGTCACTATGAAAATCATTTATTCTGATGGACTGGCCTCTATCTGTGAGGTAGTCACGAAACCATTCCAACACTATACCTCGTATGCCCAAACTTTCCATCGATGCTAGGAGAATTGGTATAGATACAGTATCGAATGCTTTCTTTAGATCTAAAAACACTCCAACGCAACACTGGCCTTTGTCAAGTAATTTAGATACCTTAGTAGAAAGTAGGGCAACTGCATCCTCTGTGCTTTTGTTTTTACGGAAACCGTATTGGTTTTCAGCAAGTAGTTGTTGGCTTTCCAGATAGCTCATTAATCTCATGTTAACCACTTTTTCTATTATCTTACTTATAGTACTCAGTAGAGAGATAGGGCGATAGTTAGAAGCCGATTCCTTATCACCAGATTTGTGTATAGGAACTATGACGGCTTGTTTGAAAATTTTCGGAAAGATGCCAGTTGAAATGCTTAAGTTACATAAATGTGCTATCATGGAACACAGAATTTGACGGGAGTTTTTTAGTACTATGTTGGAAATATTGTCAATACCTGGCGCGCTATGTACCTTCAGGTTGCCTATAATTTTATCTATCTCTATGTAATCTGTGGGCAAGAGTGTCATCGAGTTCGATACTGTGAACTTATTTTTACGCAATGCAAGCTGGTGTTCTGATGTATTATTCTTCTTTAGTATTTCATTTGCTAGTTCCGCGCCTACTGATGTGAAGTATTGGTTTACGGCATTCAAAGACTCTTTAGGTGTGTAAATATTATTCAACAGAGCTGTAGGTTTAGTTGCTTGCTTTTTAATGTTACATACTTCCTTCACAGTGTCCCAAGTACCTTTATTGTTTTTATAGTTTTTGTGAAATTTATCACGATAGTATTGACTTTTTAAGGATTTAGCTAACAGGTTACACATATTTCGATACTTTATATATGCAAGTTTAATATCTGCATCTTCAGGTCTTTTCTTAACTATTAGATGCATTTTGTCTCTCTTGCGGAAACTTTTGATTAGTCCCGCGGTAATCCACGGCTTTACTGGTCTTTTACGCCTGGTGAAAGTGGCTTTGTGTGTATGCAGTTTTATTAGGTCATTAATTGTTTTGGTGAGAACTACTGCAGCTTCATTTGGATCTGTAAGTTTTAGAAAAGGTGTCCAGTTGCGTTCTTTAACGGATTTTTTGAGTGCCTCAAAGTTTATTTTTGTTCTCGTGAGCGGTGTCAAGGAGGTATTATTTTGATATTTTTGGTTGTGTATTGATAGCAAAATTGGAAGATGATCAGTTATATCCGTATCAAGTACAAAGCATTTGTATTTACCATCAATTTTGCACATAAAATGATCCAAGCATGTTTGGCCATGTGTAGGTATATTGATGGAGTTTATGAGACCATGTGATCCAATTATATCAAGATAATCACTTACATTGTTGTTGCTAGGACAAAGAGTATTGATGTTTATATCTCCAGTAATTACAACGTTTCGCGATTTGATAGTCGAAAGGTGATGGTCTAGTGAATCTAGAAATTTTCCCGGATGTTTGAAGCAGTACGGTCTATAAATACCCAGAATAGTCAAAATATCCATTTCAACCACTAAGCAATTGGCTTCTTCTATTTGTAATTCATAAACTTTACATTTAATATTCGAATTAACATAGATAATTACACCATCGTTCTGATTATAGCTTCGTTTAGTGGATTGTACTGTGTATCCATCGATCATAGGTGGAATAGTATTTTCGTTACACCAACACTCCGATAGTACAATAATATGCAGATTAATATAGAGCCTAGTCAAATAGATAAGAAGATTATCTATGTTCTTATTAACACTTCTTATATTTATCGATAGTACATTTAATGATGCTTTAGAACTTAATTCAGTTTTTAAATTGTTAGGGTTTTCAATGAGTTTACAAGAAATTGAGTTTATTGTTTCTATCTCTTCAAGTAAAAAATTGCTGTCCATAATAGTTTCCAATGGTAAGACTTTCGACTAAAAAAAGATATAGTTCCACCCTTATTATGCAAAAGTTGATACAGAAGGTATTCCTTTGTTTATTTTTAAATGGTAAGGCATTAATATATAGTAATATTATGTAATTTTGTGTTTCGAAATGTAAGTGTGCTAATGTATGTAGTATATAAGCTCTCGAGCAAAGTTTACAGTCACGCATGTAAGTATAAGATATGATCGCAATATATTTATAGTTAATTGATGATATTATAATAAGTAGAAAAAATGGGAGTAAATAGTTAATAAATGATAGCTTACAAGTGCAAGTAATAATATGAAAATTCGACAAATCAAGATCTAGTCATTTGTTCCTTAACATTTGTAGTTGAGCTTCGCTTTTTACTAGAATATAGGGGTCATCTTGTTTTCTTCGTAGGTACACTAATCCATTCTACGTCCAGCAGAAATCATCCGATAAAAAAAATACAGAATAGCACTACAAACGAAACCAACCAACATATATTTAGCAATCTTCCAGCTCAAGCGAACCAAAGCTTCCGTAATCCGTATATGCCCGACCCTTGAGAATTTGTTTAGGTTAGATATGATTTCGTGTTATTGAAAATTAACCAGTTAAGACTAGGTATTAACACAGTAATCGTTTTATTGAAAATTAACCAGTTAAGACTAGGTTTTAACAAAGTAATCGAGTTTTTTCAGGGTTTCATTTTCTAACGATTATTGGCCTACTCGTTTAGTTCGTTCGTTAGTTCTTCGAATGAATTAACAAACGGAAAATCGAAATTAAATTAATCGCATTTTCAAGACAGACGTATTTATTACCAATTAATATATTGCTAGAAAAGTTCTCCTTTCATCATAGATTATTTTCAAGCGATTTTCAACGTAAAAGGGAAGACCGATAAGTTCATCCACTGTACAAAGCCTAAGGAATGTACATTCATTTGGTATTTAATTACGAGAGTACGAAACTGAATGTAGCCCATTGTAATACTGTATGAATAAACTTTTTGAAATATTAAATGCTTCTTGTAACTTAGTTCTCGGTTATTTACGATTTGATAATATTTGGGTTTGAATTAAGACTAAGTATGCATAATGGCAGTGGCCCCATTGTGTGCGGGGTTGGCTCTGCAACGGGTTAGGATTACACATAACTCCCACAATAACTTCTAATAGGTACCAAGTATGAATGCCGAAACATTAATATGTAGTACATGTGTTGAATTTCTTCGCCTAAGTAGTATATAAATATGATGTAACTGCAGGGAACAAACTTACTTTTCACCGCGGTATTCACCGGTACGATTTGAAATTAATTTGAAATCCGTATTCTTATATCAAATCACAACGCTGATTCCGCGCTGAAAAGTGAGTTTCTTCATACAGAATAGATTAATTGATCCCAGAATTACAAAATTCAGAAGATGTGAACAAATAATAATACAAACACAATAAAGAAGCAAAATCGTTGGCCAAATGATTCGGATCAGTTGTGCCAGCCACCCTTCAATTTAATCTCAGATTTTAATAACTTTAAGTCACAGACGTAACGCGCTAACCACGGAGCTAGCGTTCGATCTGCCCGAACTTAGACTCAACTAATACCAAACATGATATGGTTGAAAAGTACGATATTATCTAATATTTGTTTAGGTATTTGGTCCAACCTGATGACCCTGTACTGAAACTCTTGACTTTAAATGACGGCACTCCATTTAGTAATAACAATACGAATACGTATTTGCTATTTGTAATAGTTTGTTCTTAAATATAACTTCATGGTTCTTAACATGCTTTGTAAGAAAAGAAAAGAAAAGGACAGAGTTATGACAAGTTTGACATTCCTATGATAATAATGTGTAAATAATCTTAAAATTGTAATGCGAAGTGGCTTGAACGGTTTCGATATTTGAAAGTGTGGCATTGTAATGACCCTTTTATATTATGACCATAAAGTTATATTAAGTTTATGATTATGAAACAATCCATATTATTTTAGCTTTTCATTGTGATCTGTCCATTCGCACCCTAACAGCTGGGAACTTATTTTATTTGTAAATTCGTAAATCTCATACGCGAAGCAATACCAGCCGTGAAATGAGCGGAGTTTACTTAAAGAGAACTATATCACTCTGTCAGTAATTTTCGAGTAATTTCCCTTTCTCAATAGTCTAGTATAATAATTTTATAAATTACGTATGAATTATAATTATCTAGTAAAACACTTCGTACATATTAATATACAGTCGTTCGTCATTAATAACACCACAGGATATGAAATAACATTACGCAACACAAACTTATGATCTCAAGTTTTCATATGGAAGTTTTGCGTAAACGGCTAAGTCCTTGTATCGTCTTTATTGGGGCCCTATGCTATAGCCACTTCAAAGTTGGCCGATTAAGCCCCGTCGTTGGCGTAAAGTTGCCCGCGACTTGAATTAACCAGCGTAATGGGTTAATTTGCTCTTAAGGAATATTCATATGTGCGTAAAATCGTAACAAAGGAGAAGTTTTAAGCGAAGATATCGAGATTTACACTACAATCTCATGTTGAGCTTAAATTAACAACTGCAATGTATCTAGTAGATAGAAAAATTACTTAAGCATCATTTTAAGGGAAAAGCTTCATGCCCAAAAGGGAATAGCAGGACCCTATTACTAAGAATCCACTCTCCATCTGTCTTTTTGTCTGTGCGTCTCTCTGCCTATCTGTCACCTGGCTGTATCCCATTAACCGTGATACCTAGACAATCGAATTGTTTGCAGATGATACATTTCTGTTACCACTTTAACTTATCAAATACTAAAATAGAATAAAATAAATATTTAAGGGCCCCCAAACAACAAACGTGTTTTTTGCTCTATATTAATAACAGCAACGTAGACGCTTACATAATATTTATTCACATATTTACTTTAAAAATAAATAATAAAATTTAAATAAAATAAATATTTAAGGGGCTGCTATAAATTGTATTATTATTTTACTGTCGGGAAAGGAAGAGAAACAAGCATTGGGGATTATTTGCGGAAATAGTGTTGCGACCTGGGATAAATCTATACTTCTCTATCAATATTATACAGCTGAAGAGTTTGTTTGTTTGGTTGTTTGTTAGGTTGAACGTGCTAATCTCATTAATAACTGGTCCAACTTGGAAAATGTTTTATTGTGTTAGATAGTTCATTTTTTGTTCACATTATGCTACGACCAATAGGAGCGGAGCATTGATAACAAATGTTGCGAACAAGGGAAAAGTATTCTATTTGGAATCTTCCGTTACGTGCGCTGCGTTGACTCACTATAATCATTTTCCTCAAATTAACGCGTGTGGCACCACAATGGTTCTTACAAACATCTTTCGCTTCCTATGCAGGATGCATATACCTATTATATAATATATCCTTCCAATGCGGATCAGTAGATATATAGGGAATAGAAAGTTCCATATATCCCAACCGGTAGCGATAATTGGAAAAAAGCGAAACTGAACGAATGTGGATGAAATTTGGTACGCATATAGTTTATGACCTAGATTGAGACATAGGATACTTTTTATTGCGGAAAAATGTGAGGTTCCTGTGCGATTCTAAAAAAAATAACTTTGACGCAAACACGATAAAATCGCAGGGTGCAGGACCCTTCACATCGCATATATTTGTCAAAAACAGGCTGACGGGCCTAACAAAGCCTGTCAACCTGTTTTTTGACAAATATCCTTAAAAAGATACAAATGTATTATTATTTATATAATGTTTTGAAAGTTTTTCTGACGTTTTACCTGTATTTTTTAATCGTTTTAAAAAATCTTACCAATTTCACCCATCCTTTTTGGAACATTTCTACATTTTTTGGAAGGTTCTTGCGGAAAAAAAATAAGAAAACATGACTTAACCACCCGATAGGTGGTGCTGCGGTCGGGTTTTGGGGGGTCGGGGAACCTAACAGATTCAGGACTTGTCGGACGGTGCCATGATGCAGCCGAACGACCTATTTGAACGATCTTGATAATAAAAACTCCTTGACGATTATACTGAAAAATCCAAGATTCACCTTCGATTCGATCAAATCGATCGCGTTCTGAAGGTAGGTGAAGTCAGATCTAGTGGAAGTGCATGATAAGATTATTATGACCTAGCTTTTGCCCGCGACTTTGTCCGCGTGGACTTAATGATTTGGGTAGCTTATTTAAACCCAATCTGCTATTCATCAACTTGTTAACTACTTCAATAACAGAAGGTAAGTGGTTTTGATTTGAATAGGCGCGTAGAAATTTTTTTTTTCACCATCATCAACCCATTTCTATACCTAGACATTTTAACATTATATAAATAATAATAGTCAACATCACAGGAGACCGAAGAGCTGGCAGCTACCTCGGACAAAGAATTAGTCTAGCCATTCAAAGGGGTAACGCTGCCAGTAACTTCGGATCCTTGCCTAAAGGGACTCCTTTTAATAATATATTTTAGTTATTAATTTTATTTTTTAAGGTTTTTAGTTTTAGTTTTATTGTTCTAGTATTTAAATATAGAGTAATTATGTAATTAGATAGAGACTTATTTGTGTACTTATTAACATCTGTTGTTAAACTATATTTTAATTATGTCATTCAGGTCAGGCCTAGTCAATAATAATATAACTGTATTATTATTTATATAATGTTTTGAAGTTTTGTCTGACGTTTTACCTGTGTTTTTTTAGTCGTATTAACGTAATAGATAGCGCTGATTGATTTTGAACTTCAACATCGTGAGTTTTTAGGCTTGTGTTTGTAAGCTTCAAGATCTTTTAAATTTTCTGACTGAATTAAAATATGAAAGTTAAATAGTCGTTATATTTTATATTAAGTTTTAGGCAATACCTACATGGAAAAGTGTAGTCTGTGTAGTGTGCGTGCAACTAAATCATTCAGACTACATATATTTTTAAAGTGCGGTATCTTATTTATTGTATGCTTCTACAGCTAGCATTTGTAGCAGATATTCCCGGTAATACTAAGACAACGCAATCAGAAGAATAAAATTGGTGCCTGTCTAGAGAGCTTAATTTATGACGCAATTTTTCATCTACTTATTTGTATTAAAATACATCTTATAATTATGACTGCCTTAATGCTTTATGTGATTTTTAACTATTTAGATATTTAAAATTGGCGACAACCATAAATGTTTTCTTCTATGTACGGAATTCCCACAGGCATTAGTAACACAGCACTGCGGGTCGTTGCATAATGCTTAACTACTTCATTCATATATGCCTTTATCCTGTGCGCGGCAAACTATACGTAGCGTATAGATATTTAAGGACGAGAAAACAAAAACGTAAGTAACAGAAATGTGATAATAAATTAAATATTCCTGTCCAACTCCGTCAATCGTTTTTGCGTAAATGAGTAACAATCTTTCACATTTGTAATATTGTAGGGAAGGGTAGGGTGTGTTATATTTTTTATTTTATTTTATTTATTTATATACGTATATTTTAATACCTTGCCAACCTGCAAACATCATATGTCGAGCTCCTCCTTGGTTCAGAAAGCACGTTGAGCTGTTGGTCCTGAATGCATCTGCAGTCATTTGCACTCACAAATACGCACTAATCTAGATATTGAGAAGACCCGTGCCGCAGCAGTGGTGACACCAATAGGTTGATGATGGTGAAAAATTATTTTGTTTACGCGCTTATTCAAATCAAAATCACTTACCTTTTGTTATTTAAATAGTACCCAAGTTGATGATAACGCAAATTGGCTAGAAATAAGCTACCCAAATCACTTAGTCCACGCGGACAAAGTCACGGGTAAAAGCTAGCTAATAATGTTTTCATGCACTTTCACTAGATTTAACGGCTTCTGACTTCACCTACGTTCAGAACGCGATCGATTTGATCAAGATACTCGTAGGTGAATTTTAGATTTACAAATTACCACTATTGAGTCCTAAATCTGTTGACCGCAGCACCACCGGCAGCACTATCGGGCGGTGAAGTCGTGTTTTCTTAAATTTTCTATTTATTCATTTTTTCCGCAAGAACCTTCCACAAAATGTAGGAACTTTCCAAAAAAAAGTTGATTGAAATCGGTAAAGTCGTTCTCAAGTTATGGCGTGACCAAGGGTAATAAGAATTCATTTTTATTTACAGATTTATAGTAGTAATTATGTAGGTAGGTCGTTCGTTCATATTAATTGACTTTCAATGACAAATTATCACAGAGACAGTGAATTTAGACAGCAAACAACGACACCGTGTAGCCTGCGAACCACAAACTAAATTGCGGTTTCGTGTGTACACGATATGCGGCTAAAATACAACGAAGCGTTAGGGCTGTCAACCATGAGTGCCATACGAAATAGAATTCCTTTCTTCGTCTAACTAAAATATGAATATGATACATTTCTAGAAGCATATTATCATAATCTAGTAGATACTGTCATGAGCAATGAACTATATCAGGAAGTAGAGGAGCTCGATGGCACAGGTGGTTAGCGCGTTTGACCTGCGATCGTGGCACTTTTGCAACGGTCGTTCATTGAATTGGTGACCAGAAACTTAGTATGCCGAGATCCTCCGTGCTTGGGACGGCACGTTAAGCCGTTGGTCCCGGCTGCATCTGCAGTTAGTTTTTAGCTTAGAAGCCATCAATCCGAACTGTGCCCACGTGGTCGGTCATTCATGGCATAATCTCCCTATGCCATCCAATAGGGAAGGCCTGTGCCTCAGCAGTGGGGACATTAATAGGCTGAAGATGATGATAACAGGAAGTGGCTCAGTTTTTTCTTTCAATTTCATTTAAATACTACATTTTGCTTTAATAATAGAAGATAAACACTGAAATTGAAGTATTTTTTTAGTTATAATAAAGCCTTCATCGAATCTGTTCATTTTAAGAGGAACGCACGCTGGCTTACGTTGTCACCGTCTAACTGTGGTTACAATTCCAACGAGTACAAAGAAATTTGGTGACTCATTTCTTTGTCGTACTATCCGTGAATGGAATGCTCTACCCGGTCACGTGTTCCCTCCCTCTTATAACCTGGGATCCTTTAAAAGAGGCGTGTAGAAGCAACATACAGACCGGCAGGGTGAGGATGGCTGGTGTGGCAGGTAGTACTGCTGTATCAGCTATCTTCGCGTTTGGACTTCAATTTCACTTAACATCAGGTGGGGTGGAGTCATTTGTCGGACACAAATACTGTGAAGAAGATACTGAAACTTGTCCAAAATCACAGTTTATACAATCCAAGTTGTTTTTTATCGGACTCGCAATTTATTTTATGTTAAAAGGTGTCAGTCAGAGTCAAGCATATGGCCTGCCTGATGGTAAGCTGTCATATCTTATAGACGCCTACGATACCAAAAATATCACTCGCGCCGTTGCCTATCCCAACCCAATACCCTACCCCGTGGAGCCCAGGAACCTAGCTCACCGACAGAAACACAACACCAACAAAACGTAGTGTTAAAGTATCAAAAAGAACGAGCTAGGATGTACCCTAAATAATTATAACTACTTAGATAACACTTATTATTTACTACACTGCACATTATATATCTCTATATGTTGTATTACAGAATAGAAGACTGTAATCTATGTAAAGTGGTAGCCCTGGTCAGCGCTGTCAGCGGGTAGGATCATAATTAAATGAAACAACGCTTCAGATCCCACCGTGTTTGGATTGTGGATTTACATTGATTCACATTCACATATAAGAATATGGCCGGCACGATAACACAAAAAGCCTTTTGTAAAGGAAAATCTTTTTGGGAAAATCTTTTTACAAAGATAAGCAGTCACTTAAAAAATAACATACGATTTTTTTTTCAGAAATGTGATAGTAAAGTTCTGGACTTTTGATGTGAAGCTTCTATTGATATGAGGGTGAGAGCGGCCATTGATTGGCGACTATCTATGGCAATTAATTATAAGCTTGAGCAGTGAAAATTGTCAGTCAGTGATTGAAGCTAAATGATTTTACTGATTACTTACTTTCTCATCTGGCTTGCGTAGATAACAGTCATTATAGTGAAGGTAGATAGTTAATATGGCGTCTTTAGGTTTGCTTATTTATTTCTTATATTTCAATGCATAGAAAACAAATTAAATAAAACACTTGTTTAATTTCACATTATTCTTGACGATTCGGACAACTTACAGACTCCGTTACCACAGGTACCACGTTTTTAAAAATGTTTAAATACAAATAATAGGTTTGCCTTATTATTTCAAAAAGGAAAATTATTAATTGTACAGAATAGATATGGTCAGAGCCGGATTTAGAGGTGTGAGCATCACTGCGGCAACGACGAAAGTATTTTAGTCCCTAAATCTGGACCGGGCCACTGCCTCAAGTCCGGCCCTGGATGTGGTTCATAATAACTAGGCCAATTAAAATACTTTTATACTTGGTAATACTGAAGGTGAGCACAGTTATTACCATTATTTTGAAAATAAACAAAACGTTATTCGTTTGTCGTATAGTTAATGTTTTAAATCCAACAAACGTGAAATGCCATTCAGTCTACGAGTTAACGTTTGTTAGGTAGTTGAACCCACTCAATGTGAGTAATCCGGCAGCAGGATATATATCCATGATACGCCGGCACAGACGTAGCCAGAAATTAGGGTAAGATTAAATTCAAATATCAGTCTTCTATGACCTACTCTGCTGCAAAAGCTAGTACATTGGCAGAGACTGAATTTGACCGAGTTTAAATCCTATCCCCTACTATCCTACTAATATTATAAATTATGTGAAACTCTGTATGTTTGTGTGTTTATAGGTATGTTTGTTACTTAATCATGCAAAAGCGGCAGAACGGATTTGGATGAAATTTGGCACAAATATAATTTATTACCTCGACAGATACATAGGATATTTTTTTTTCAAAAAACTTAAGTTCGTGGCTGCTAGTTAATTATTAAGGTTTAGAGCAGTGGTGGGCAAAGTACGGCCCGCCGACGGGTTTTCAATTTGGATATTATATGGTCTGAAAAAAATAACTTTCGAAGATTGGATGGTAAAAAGTAGGTATAAAAGTTGAAATTGACATATAACTGTTAGTCATATGTCAATTTCAACCCTAAAGGCCTTACTTAAGAATTTCATAAATTTTATGGCCCGCCATTCAAAATGTTTCCCCACCACCGGTTTAGAGGGTCACTTGCAATGTTTTTTTTTTACCAATTTAAGGTTAAATTCTGTTTAACATATCATTAAATTTATGAGATCTTTAAATTAGATTTAAGATCTTTGGCGCAGGGCCTCACTGTTTAATCGGTGCATTGCATTTAAGACGTGTTTAAATATATGCAAACTTACAAAAATAACATAAAAACAATTAAATTACTTGTTTTTATTTTGGTATGAGTATCATACATTTTATTGGAGTGGACCGAACGAAGTTTCCATGGATAATTTTCAATTACGAAATGTGTAACACCTTAACTGAGTCAAACAACCTATTGTATTCTTTTTCTTGTTAAATTGAATGGAAAGTTTAAGGCAAAAACAAACGAAAAACGAGGTATTCATGGTATTTCCCATTCTATCAAAAAGCGCGCGCTTTTGAAAAGCTTTTCCCAAGGAATTATTCTGTATTATTGACATTATATTTTTTAATTACAACTATATTTAAACTAAATGTCAGTATTATAGTTTAACAAGAATTTTATGTAACATAATATATCATAGAGTTCAAAGGCAACAAGTGGTTTATTAAAAATGATATATTACGCTCCAATATATGGTGCTACCGAAGCTCAATGCTAAGTGACTGCATCAACGACCTATTTTATTGTACTTAATTGATAATTTGCGATAAATCATTTAAAAGATATTTTCGCTCGAATATAAGTAACTAAAGATGGCTTCAGTTGTGTGTCTAAGACGACAGAGTGATATCAAATATCTCCCATCACCACTTCATTTATAATTCTCTATAATAAACGTTGTAAAAAAGTTATACAAAAATTGTTTCATACATTGAACATTTATTAGATTTTTTTATTCTTGAATCCAATTACCTACGAGTCTGGTTCAACTGGATGAAATTCACAAACTGAAAACCGGTTATTTTGCTACAGTTTACAGTGAATTTTATTCAGACCAAACCAAAGTAACTGCCGCCCGCGTGCAAATATTTTATTAGTACGGTTTAAATACGTATTTAAATTATTTCCGAAATCGTGAATCAGACAACATTTTATGCCCATCTATATTTTCATGTGTTCTTTTCTATACGGTACATATACCTACACAATACATAATGTTTTAAAAATTATACTTCTGCGTCTTAAATTTTCAAAAGCCTAACATAATGTTTGCTTTACACATAGACACTTGCTTTATAAATATGATAGTTTGTATCAATTAACGAATTCAATTTAATTTTACGCATAGTTTTTAGCCTACAAGACTTAGGAGATTTAATGCTGAAAATTTTTGAGGTTCTTGTGGGATTATCAAAGAGAAATCTGAAAGTCGCCAAGTAACCTTAACTGCAAAGTTCGAAGAATATTTTTAATATGAAAAAATCAACTTGTATCCGGTATCAGAAAAGGAAATAAATGTTCGTGTAAAATATTTTTTTTTACAATCATTATTATTTTGGTTACGACCGCCGGAAATAATATTTCATAATTTTTATAAAGATGTATCAAAATCCAAAGCAGATTCAAACAATAAAACAATCATTTGGCTACGGAGGTCGGTAGTCGAGTGGTATATACGCCGAGTTTCATGGCGTCGGCTACTCAGAGGTCCCGGATTAGAATTCCGTTGGGGGCAAATGTTGGTATGATGAAAACGAGCATTCGTACCTTAGTCATGGATGTTTATATATATTTCCAGATAAAGTGTACTTATATATGTATGTATCAGTATTTATGTATTCTATCCATTATCCTAGCATCCCATAACACAAGCCTTACAGTGCTTTCTTTGGGCCTAGCCTAATTGGTGTGAGTGTGGGAAATATTTATTTATATGAAAATTATGTAGCATATTTTTTTTGACGTGACAACGTCTTAAATTAGGTTGCGGCTGGGAGTCACTTATGAAAAAGTGTAACGCTCGGTAACGTTACGATGAGTTTAAGTTTACATGTACAATGTTTTAGTAAACAAAATATATTTCTATAGTTAAAATTTGTGCAATTCTTATTTTCATTCAATTCCTTGTTCCTATTGTGCAATTTAATTATATTCATATCAATAAATATTCTACCGAGAAAAAGACGTTGTCACGTAAAATCTTCCCCCGTAAAAGCGACTTTACAGGCAACCATTTTTTTTATCAAGAAAGAATTGGCTTTTCCTTTAGCTTTTGGAATGACAACATTACTCGCAACATTTATCTAATTCTAAATTTGTATTCTTTGTCTGGGTACCTTCTTTGGCTGCAGTGTAGTTTAAGATGAATGAATAACTACTTACTTTATACTCCAATTCGAATGGATAATGTGTGGTAGGACACATATATTTCTCTTGAAAAATCGTTTTAGATTTGAACGCTCATATCATATCAACACACGCATATAATGCTCGTAAGCGCTATAAATCAATTAACTTTATGGCTCGTTTAAACTATCACAAAACCACACTGTTCATTTAATCCTGATAGAATTATGTCTATTATTAGCTATTTATCGCTTAATTATAATGAATATTTTGATTCAATTTATATGCTAACGCATTAACGAATAAATTTATACGTCAGCGGTTAAAGTAGATGTTATAGGACCATTGTCATTGGACTGGACCGTAACCCAGCACGCAGTTAAGCTTTGCATATTTCGTAAAATAATCATGTTTTATATACTTGTGAACTAGATTGGCTTTGCTTTGGTGTAGACTAAAGTTTCTGTCCTCGGTGCTGTATTAAGATATATGTATTTAAACATTCCGTGTAAAATTATGTACAGTCAGATGCTATAATTTGGGATACATTTCATCGAAATGTGTTTCGAACCATGTTTGAACATTCGCATTACAATTAAAACGGAATGATACTTGTTCAGTGATTGCAACAAAGTGCAATCTCCAGATGAGTATGGGGTTGAAACGTCAAGTTGAAATCATTTCGAGTTTATTGACATTTCTGAATCATTTCATTTTTATTTTTACATTCTGAACTTAGGAAGAAGAATCTTACTACGTCCGACTTGCACAAGGAAAATTGCACTATCATATTGACAACCTCAGAATACAGTTAATAATTAATATTATAATACTTATAGTATTAATTAATAACTGTACAATAGCTATTACCATAATACTTTTTATAAATCTTTTCAACTTCAAATTCGTCGCAATCTTTTTTAATTAACTTAACCGTCCCAATGTGTGTCTATCGGTAAGCAAATCTTTTAAATTTACTTCTACATCATGGTTTGAAATGTAGAATGCATATGAAAATCGAATATGCAATACTATCATAACATAAAGCTAATAATGACGGAACTCTGAGAACAAGGGGAATGAAAACAATCACACTTTCTTTGTATTTTTGAAGTGAAACTTCTTTACGCACTCTTGACTTGGGGGGTAAGTTGGCGAATGTGTCACGCGTTACGAAAAGTGTGTTCGGGCGAGGTGAACGGGAGTTGAGTGGGGGATATAAGCAAGAGAAAGCAGTGCGCGCGCACATATATTATACACATACATACAGATGGAGCTAAAGAAGTTTCACTTCAGTCGTGTGGTCAAAAACACCCGCTTTTGGAGTTTACTCCTATATAAGGGGCCCGGTATGAGAAAAATGTGAGGAGTAAAATCTATCGATGAATGACCTCGTTACGTTTTTTCGTGCGCATCCTATGTCGCGCAACTTTGACAAACAAAGATGACGGATTGACATTAATATTTTTTTTTAAATCTGAACTGAATTTAGATATTATTTCTGATAGAGCAATGGGGACAACGAGGTATGGTACAACCATTGATGCGGTATTTTCAAGATTCGTGAACCACGTATCTACGAACGTCCATGTGTCTTATTTTAGTTACCATAAACCACTTGTCACTGTAATTAATAATGCAGACAATGTTGATTTAATTAATATTTAAAAAAATGATAATAGTCTGAAGAAAAGTTTACTAGAAAAAAATCCACGCGGACCAGGCAGCGGACGGGACTCGAACCCGCACCCTTCGAAAAGTATTCATTTAACATTGTGGGTTACCTACAATGCGAAGAGATGGCGCTGCCTTGCAGCTTAAGGCTAGGAAAATTTCGACGCAGCGAATATGGCCGTGGTAGCATAATGGTCAGTGCATTCGCCCGGATTGCGAAGGGTGCGGGTTCGAGTCCCGTCCGCTGCCTGGTCCGCGTGGATTTTTTTCTAGTAAACTTTTCTTTAGATTTAAACATCTAGCAGTTAAATGCTTAAAAATAAATAAAAACATAACGATAATAGTCTGATAATAATAATTACATAATTTATCAACATTCCTAATGATGTATTTATGCACATCTTATTATCTTATCTTATCTTGAAATTGACTATTGTAAAAAGTTTAATGTAAAATATTTCGTCGATTAGTTATAATAAATGTATATGAAATGAATAAATATTTATTTATATATGTATATTATTTTCATTAATTTGTTAATTTACCCTTTCATACAGTATCAATCTTTTTTAAGTTAAATAAACTCTTTTTGCGTCTGGTTAGACTATCGAACTTAAGGAGTAAACTCCAGTCGTGCGTCGGAGCTGACACACACATTTTTTTTTTATATACGAGGCTCAACACATTACCCCACCCCATCTTATGTTAATTGTAAAAATGAATAGTAAGTAAGAGTCTAGTCGCCAAGGGTCCCTTGGACGACCTATAAAATACTTCGCGACTTAATTTTCGGGACTTAATATTTTTTTATATTATTAGATTTTTATTATTGTTTTAGCGTAAAAGGGGAATAAATATTTCTGGAAAAATATCAACTGTTTACCTATGACGATTCATTAAATACAGAACAGAGGCGCTTAATAACAGGGCTCTTTTCACCCGTTACTTATGTAGCCCCCCATAAGAACTGATAATTTTACTAGAAAATTTTAACGGGTACGGAGGCTACGGCAGTTGTTCCACCGCCGGTGAGGAAGAGACTAAGGCCCGTATTATAGAAAGATTCTCAGTGATTGATCTAGTCTTGAGCGTAGTTAGAATATAGCACATAGCGATATCCCTTTCTAACTGTACTGTACTGTAAAGATCAACGCTTCGTTGTCATTCTGTAATACGGGCCTAAGTAATGGCTATTTTCACGCTTAAGAAACATACAAGAGAAATTCCGTGTAACAAAAGAGATGCATATGTTAATAGTTGGTCGCTAACTGTTCACACTGCCAGCGAAAACTCGCTCCACTAGTTTGTCGTTGAGCGACAATAGCTATCCAACATAAAACTCGTTCAGCGATGCTCGCTCGGCTGCTATAACGCGTGCGCGTGTAATTATGCTCAGGACTGTCACTGTCTATAGCGAGTGTCGCAAGTAATCGCCCGTTATACCCACACTAAACTACACATTCGCTTCCCGCTGCTCGCCAGCTCGTTTCTAGTTTCTAGCTCTACTCGCTTAGCGTTCATCGTCGGCGGTAGGACAAGTGCCGAATGAATACTTTTTTTTGCAATTATTATAAGGTATTTCGAAAGTGTATTCATAATAATCTTCAGACAAGTTCGTTACTAAAAGCCCACCGTGCAAAGGGTTCGACACCAAATGACCCAAATTTGAATTTGCAGTAAAGAGAATCGGTGAGTGCGCCCCATTTACGGTTTCTATGTAATTATTTAAAATTTTGGAGTTTACAAAGTGCCAAATGAGATATTCAACAGTTTTAAGTAGACTTTCGTTGAAGGAATTTACCTACCTAATGTTTTAGATGAATTTACACAACTTTAAGAGTCTATGATCATTTATTCTGTTAATCAACTACTCTTTGGACTTACTTTCATCTAAGTAACTTTGCCATAGTCAAAAAAAAGGAAAATAGAGAACCTTTTACTTACTTACAACGATTATAATGGAACATCGCATTTTATTTTATTTTTACGACGACCTTCGTGGCCGAGTGGTTTGTACGCCGGGTTTCAAGGTGTCGCCAACTCGAGAGGTCCCGGGATCGAATCCCGGTGGGGGCAGATGATTGTGTGATGAATACTAGCATTTGTACTCTAGTCAGGGATATTCAATATGGATTTCTATATAAATTTACACTGTATTCTATCCGATACCCTAGTATCCAATAACACAAGCCTTACAGTGCTTTGCTTACTTTGGGGCTAGGCTAATTGGTGTAAGTGTTGGAACTATTTATTATTATTATTTATTCTTGGGGAAACTTTAGGCACTGTAACTCTGTATCTAATTAGCATTGATCCGAGGTCAAAGCACGAATGTTTAACAGCTTCGTAACGTATCATCATCATCAAATTACAAACTAGCTTTTTCCATAGAAACTTTGACATGGAGATACGAGTACTTACTCGCTATTTGTTTGTGCTTGCGCTTTGAAGCTAAAACTAAATTTGAATGCGGTGTTCCCTTATCATGCACATAGAAAATGAATAGGAGAAATCTCTACTTGAGCTTGCTGAGTTTAATTCGGTAAGTACTTCTTTCTCTAAATGAAAATTTTATGATATTTTTATATCACGAAAAACAAGTTGATTGTTGGCTAAGGGAGCAAGGAACTATTTTAAAGGCGAGAGTGTTCTAAGCGCAGCGTGGATTGCGCAAGTGTTTTTATTTTTCTCAATCATTTTCTTTAGCTTGGCAAGCGCGCGGTTATTTTATTATACAGCTTGCGACCTCTTGATAAAACGATTGTGGCTAATCTTTAGTGATTGCAACACTTTCAACATTCAAATCACTTTGAGTCCCTAGGGATTAAAACGCTATTTTGGTTCCTGTATACAGAGAACAAATTAGCACTTTTCGGATAGTTGTGATAAAAAATATTTCTCAGAAAGAGTAAAAATTACTTATTACTTATGAGGATTAACTTTACAGTCAAAAATAATGAAAACACTAGAATTTGAATCAGTTGATAATTGTATAATACTTTTTTATGTATGTAGTTGAATATACGAAGAGTCCATGAATTTGGATATAAATTAATCACAAGGATTTGTTGAATCTATACTTCCAATAAAAGTCATTAATAATAGATAAATCACTGGAAAGTTATGTTATTTCGCGTGTATCTTGAATAGAATTATCCGAACGCAGCATTAAAATTTATGAGAGCTGAGTTCGCCGACCGAATCTTCCTTACGTTCAATGCTTTTGAATAAAGTATTGTCTGTAATAATGAACAGAGTGTTGTTAGAAAACAAATTTGAAAATAAACACAATATCAGCTTCCGAGCTGACTTCATGACGTGGATGGTTTTATGTTGTACTTTTAACAAATGTGAATAACTCTGGTGCTCAAACGCAACGAAATTTTAATTCCGAATTAACCATCTACAAATCCCATAGCAATTTTAATTATAATTTGAACTGCCAGTACTCAAATGCTTTTTAATTTGGTGTATTTTCTTTCTCATATTTATATAAGGTAAATTTATACCTTGTCGTTAATAAAGATGAATAAATTTCAGAAATTCTACAACTTTTAACAACAGTGACATTATTTGCATAAAAGTACGTTGTTCCGAAAGCTAGTCACTGTAGAGTTGGAATGCTCTGTTCTCGTGTGGTTTTGCTGCAAACTCAATAACAAAAAAAACTAACAAAGCAACTAATGTGGCATAACATACCTAAGTTATTCCAAAAATTTGTTCACTAGCAAATTATAACTAATATTCGTTCTTGGAAGTACCCTTAGGAACTTCGTAGCTTTTAAGCGAAAAACATCTTTTAACCATTTGACATTGTTGGTTGCCTACAATGCGAAGAGATGGCGCTGCCTTGCAGCCTAAGGCTAGAGAAAATTCGACATGGCCGTCAGGGCCGCGGTAGCATAATGGTCAGTGCATTCGCTCGGATAGCGAAGGGTTCGAGTCCCGTCTGCTGCCTGGTCCGCGACGATATTTTTCTAGTAAACTTTTCTTTAGATTTAAACATAAACTAACAGTAACTAGCAGTTAAATACTTAAAAACATATTTTTTGAACTAGTTTACAACACATAATAATTTTGTCATTAATTTGACATATAGATGAACGATCGAAACGAACGGACGACGATGATGACGGATTTATGAATCTCTCTCTCTCTCTTTGTCGGCGTGACTAATATCCATCAAAATTACAGCTTTCTAGTACCAATAGTCTCTGAGCTAAGCTTTGGGCAGACGAATGAACGGAAGGATATAAAAGCACTAAAAGGATTCCTTGTCGACCTCGGAGCCCATTAAATGAAACAATGTTATTGATAAAGTGAGTCTCGAGAACGTGATCCTTATCCCTGAGTTTCACAGGTACTACGTACTCCGTATTTGATCTGCGAAGTGGCTGTATATTGAAATAATATTTGGCTTTCGGCAAATTTACTCCAAGTACGTACGTGTAGTGGTAGGTACATTTCTCTATTATGATTAACTATTATCAAATCAATGAACTACCATTTTATAAAATTTAGTTACCACTCAAATATGTCTTAGTAAGCATTCAGTACTTCCTATCGCAGCATTTAGTAGCAAAATACGGAAAATTTTACGATGTGTTTTTTTTTCTGAACGAAGGGCCGATTTAAATAGCTGAAAGTACGACTAGAGCTTAAATTAAGATAATTCTCTACTGCAAAAATTATGTAGGTACATTACATATTTCTGACAATATTTTAAAAATTACTATTTAGAATATAGCATTGAAAAAAATAATCACGTCTTTGCTATTCTGTTTTATTCCTACCATAATAATTTTTAATAAAACCGTCTCGAAAGTTATTCTACCGTCTCTTCTAAAATATGAAGGTTATTTCATCTGATTCTATGTGAAACCTATTTTGCTGTTTCTCGGAAAATGTAAACTTAGTACCTACCGCAATGTAATAATTTTACGAAAACAATATTACACAGTATTAAAAATCACATTATTTATTTGGGTACAAAAGGAACGTATTACTTTAGAGAGATTTCAAGTAATTTTGCTGACATCTGGAATATCAGCAGAATAAAACTAGTTTTTACGGGTTAATGCACGTGCATTAACCCGTAAAAACTAGTTTTATTTAATGAGTGATGTGCGTGAAAACCTAAGAAACAAATATGTTAACCAGTACGGGCTGGAAACCGCCAATAAGATCTGCCGATTGGAAGGTCTGAAGACAAAGCGCGCAAGGAAACTAACATCGTTGAATTTCCTGAAGAGATGCCGAGACCACAATCTCATCCCACCTTGTGTGAGAATCACACCAAAAAAGGACATACGTGGGAGCGCCAAGATCTTACAAGAGGCAAGTAAAAAGCTACTTCGAAAGATTATAGAACGTGCATTAACCCGTAAAAACTAGTTTTATTTAATGAGTGATGTGCGTGAAAACCTAAGAAACAAATCAGCAGAATAGGTAAGGGTACCACACACATTAGAGACATTTATGAAAGGTTTGATTTCTAGCGCCAATAAGCTACGCGATAAAATTATCTCAAGCGAAACCTCGCATGTTTAATACGTAATTACATTATTAAGTAGTTGTTCTGCACAAAATTGGAGAACCCACCTGACTAGAAAAGTGCCTTCTACTTTTTTATCTTATGTTAAAGGGTGGCAAACGAACGTATGCCCCGTCTGATGGTAAGCGGTCACCATAGCCTATAGACGCTTGCGATACCAAAAATATCACTCGAACCGTTGCCCAAACTGACCCAATCCCCTGCCCCATGGAGCCCTTGAACCTTACTTACCGACAGAAACACAACAACACCAAAAGGTAGAGTTATTTACAATTATGAGGAGCTCGATGGCGCAGGTGGCTAGCGCGTTCGGCTGCGATCGTTGAACTTAAGCAACTTTCGCAGTGGTCGGTCATTGGATGGGTGACCAAAATTTACTATCTCGAGCTCCTCCGTGCTTCGGAAGACACGTTAAGACGTTGGTCCTGGCTGCATCTGCAGTTGTTAGCACCCACCAATTCGCACTGGCCCGCGTGGTGGGTCATGGCCCAATCTCCCTATTCCATCCATAGGGCTGATGGTGATGATGATGAATGACCTTTAAAACTAAACTACCGATAAAACTGAGCTACGCTTTTAGGTGAATCTCCTACCTAAGGGGGTAGGGGGTCCTTAATAAACGAATAATAAGCTCAGCTTAGTTACTCCATGTTTTGTCTCTGTTCATTAAATGTCAAATGGCTTTTGAGTGACATGATCAAATCACGGCGTAACTAGTCTTAGCTTATTCATTGTTTATTAATAAGGGAGCTTAGGTTTTGCGGTTGGTTTTTCCACAATCGTGTCGTCATTTTCTCCTTGCGCAAATTGTCGTTTTTCCCACAACTCCATCACAATTGACGTCCCACATACGGAAAACTAATAAAATTGAATGAAACTGCACGCACACGAGACAAGATAAAAATTAAATTTAAAGAAATGAACATGGCAGGCGGAGTTCAGTCGGTTTCGACTTTTGGCTACACCTATCAGCACGGCGCAAAAGCACGACACGGTATAGTAGATTGTTAACCGAGGGTGGAAAGAATTAATTCCCGAGGTATTTAGACGCCCGAGCGCAGCGAGGGTGGCTATAGTCCGAGTAGGAATTGATTCTTTTACCCGAGTTAAACACTGTACTTTTCATTTCGAATATGAGGAAAAAAAACTAGTTGTTTATCAAAAATATTTATTCATAAAAAAGTATATATAGAGGTACATAGGTACAATAAAATTAGAAGTAGCTATTTAAATTAATTGTCATATTAGGACAATTAATGAAATTAAAACATTCTTATTTGGAATGTTTATGCTGTTTGATATACTATTACAAATTTGACTGTTTTGGATATCTGTAAAAGTAGGAGACTGTTATTTCATCAAACGATGGATTCCATGGCGGATACTCCCTGGAAGTTTGAAGAAGAAGTGAAGAAGACATTCCATTAAAATATGTAAGAAATACACTTTCGGGAAACGATTTTATATTCTTCTCTGCTCGCCACTTTATAAAATCATTGTATGTATTCATATATCCTCTTTTGATATTTCTGGCAAAAGATTCTCTATAACACAATTTGCCTCGTCTTTAATTGAATCCGGTGTCAACATTTCTGAATCGCTTAAACTCATTTTTAATATTCCAATTTAGATTGCTCTGTTTTACTTTTAAGATTTTTTTGTATTCCGTCACAGATACATAACAGTTTAGTATCCCGCCAATTTATGTCGACTTTTCAAATTTAAATATGGAACAGCGTAATTGTTGCGGCTTATTCCGCTCAAAGAAGTTTGTGCTAAGTTCACACTGGCTGTTTAGAAACTCACATGGCATCATATTTTTTTTTTTACATAAAATTCTTCACACCTGACAGTAGTTCTATTTTTAAAGTTCATTCCGGCCCTTAGGCGGGAAGTAATTTGTATGGATTTTTCCATCTCTAGGGAGGGAAGCAGCATTTTCCACCCAACAAACAGATCAAAACAACACCACTTTCCGAGAATGAGAAACGAAAAAATATTTTTGATAAACGTAAACAACATCTCGTTTGATGTATGGTATTTATGTTACACATAACAATTATATAAAAACCTTTAGTAACTTATTGTAGTTATAACTTAGAGTACAATGGTTAACAAATTACGCATCATTTGATTTTCTGAACTAAATTGCTAATTAAAACAAAATACATTGAGAGGCACAGTGATCAATGATCTGGTTAACAGTGCTCTAAGAAACTAGTTTATTCAACCTTAATTGCATTCTTTTAGAGATACCATAAATATACATATTTTTTTATTAGACAGATAGGGACAACAATCAAATTATACATGTAAACTTTAAGATGATTGCATTCTTCTCTTTAAAATAATTAAAATTTACATTTAAATAGGTTTGTGTATTGTTTACTAAAATACGTTTGCTATAATATTATTGCAACCCCAAAATATGATTATTTGTTATTAAAAGTCAATCCAGTAAACACAACTTTATTGTGTTTCTTTATACTAGAATGATATTTATCATACGTTCTGGTAGTATTGTAAAAATAAATGTTCTCTTTTTGCCATAGTTTTTTTTATATCGATATAAATTTAACTTGCTCGAAACTGGACGGCTTATAAAAACAAAACATTTTTTTGAAAAACTTAAAAAATGAGTATACTGTTACATTTTGTTTCTCCATATACAATATTTCTTAGCCTAATTACATTTCTTAATCTAATATCACATTTACTTATCTCCATAGCTACTTTCTATTTTGCATTTTTGTGATCTTTGCAGTTTGGGGGGTCAGGGTAGGCAACGCTGCGAGTGATATTTGGTATCACAAGCGTCTGTAGGTTATGGTGGTCGATTACCATCAGGCCAGGGCCATGCCGCGGCATGCTCGCTTCGCTCGCTCGGCTCGCGCGTTATGGTCACAACACTAACCTAACCTAATCTAGTGTGAAGTATCACCACTTGGGCCCTGGAAGTACAGTTTAGCCGGTCATCCTTTTAACATAAAAAAATAATGCGCAGCGGATGACTGTCTCACACCCGTATACTGTTACCAAGGGCATAAGATTATTACTGCTGTACAGCAAAAATAGATGAGTGGGTGGCATACGCAAGCAAGCTTTTACGTAAATTAAAGTGCTTTACGCTGCTGCGTATACATGTTTTATGACATGATTTTGACAAATAGGCTAAAACCCGACCTAATCTGAAACAGGATTAATAATATACATACCTGTCTTGATAAATAACAAGATTTTTGTTTTGACGCGATCAGTATGTTTACAAATATGAACCCGCATTTGTGACTGCTATTCAAACTGCAGTTGTAGAATTGCAAACTGAAAATTCCCAAAAAAACCGAAAAAATTTTCAGCAAGGAATTTGCAGCAAGGATTCCGTACCATTATACTATAAACTTCTTGTAGATTTTCCTGTAATCTACAAGCAAAGAGCTTCCATATTTGTTTCAAAATTTTTAGTCGCAGTTGTTTCGGAGATAAGGGTGTCAGTTTACATAAATTTTCTTAAATATTTTTAACCCATTTTCTAATTCACCCCCCAAAAGTATCACTCAGTAATATGTACCAAATTTCAGCTTGTTCGGTTTAGTAGATTCTGAGCATATTGACAGACGACCGAGTGATCCTTAGGGGTTCCGTTTTTGCCGATTGATATATAAAACCACCTCATTATTAATATTAATTCCCTTTCTTTTCAATCTCAGAAGATACAGTGGTCAGTTTCATGATAGTCTTTTCAAGTAGTCTATCCAAGCGAGTAGGCTTTGAACTTGACTTAGCATGGCCCTGAGATATAAAGAAAGAAAAATGAAAGGCAGGTGACAAAGCGTATGATGAACGTAAATGTGTACGGGTCTATAATAACGGTTTTAATCCCAACCGTACAAAGCGTATGATGAACGTAAATGTGTACGGGTCTACAATAACAGGTAATCTCCACCGTACAGAAGATAATCTTGAAAGAGATGATGATGAAGATGAAGAAGATGATCATAGTGAAATAGGTTTTGTGTTACTGTCGGTAAGGTTCTCGGGCTCCATGGGGGTAGGGAATTGGGTCAGAGTAGGCAATGGTGCGAGTAATATTTTTTGTATCGCAAGCGTCTAAGGTGGCCGCTTATCAAGGAGAGGACTATATGCTTGATTGCCACCCTTTACCATAAAAAAGAAGAAGACTGACAGAAGAAAAGATACAAATAGATTTGATTTAGAATGGAGTTTAAATGTGATGTGATGTATGATCACAAAGATCACAAAACATATTTCGCTGACCTCAAATGAAATATGAAAAGAACAAACGGAATGTGATGGCAGATATGTTAAATTCTGTCTAATTCATTAATAGATTAGAGATATTTGTTTTACAAATAAAAACTCCTTTTATTCAATCCTTAAATAGAAAAGTGTGTTATTTATAACAATACTGAGCATACATGCATACATGGCAAAATAAATCATAAGACAAAATGGTTTTTGACTCCATGACCACGGAGAACCCACAGTCTTTGCTATTCTATTAACCTCATATGATGGTTATCATTTGATATTATCATTGACCGAGAGAAATCCACTTCAGAATAAACAACGTACAATAATAAACATTGCACCATTAAACATTTAGAAACAATACACACGAATTCGGCCATAACAACTCGTGCCTCACTTGTAAATAAAACGTATCCATCCAATCGCAGTTTCCAATTGGCAATGCAAAGAGTCGACCCTTTGTTTACAATCGAAGACAAGTTAATTGAGCTGTATTGAAATCTATTGATGCGCACCGTTCTAACAAGTGTTTAGTTCAAATTGGAATTTCGAGAGAGGTATTGCATAGAGGTATTTCTATTCGAATTGGATAGTGTCTGTCTGTAGATGTAACCGTCATCTTAATAACAGATTAAGGAAAACCACAATAATACCTACTTCAGCGGTTTTGTGACTAAGAAAAGGAGAAAACTAAAACAAATAAGCGAAATGTTTTTAGCGGCGAAGCGCCAGATTTTTTTTTAAAGAGCTTTTCACAAAATCGCCTCTTGGGCCTTGGAAGTACAGTTTGACCAACTCGCGTATGGCCCTAGCCTGGATGGTAAGCGGCCACCATAGCCTACAGACGCTTGCGATACCAAATATCACTCGCACCGTTGCCTACCCTGACCCAGTACCCTACCCCCCAAACTGCAAAGATCACAAAAATGTAAAATAGAAAGTAGCTATGGAGATAAGTAAATGTGATATAAGATTAAGGAATGTAATTAGGCTAAGAAATATTGTATATGGAGAAACAAAAAAAATAAATAAAAAAACTCATCTCAAAAATGCCCAAAGCGCCTAAATTATTTAATTTTCACTCCAACAAAATATACAAAAGTATGTGTTTCTGATGGTAAGTACGTTTTTAGAGCTCAAAATTGGTACAACAGGATCTGCATGTCACATGTACCAAATCTCATTTTAGAATTTTTGGTCTCCTTATAGCATTTTTTCCTTATCATATTTTAAAGGAAATGAAAGGAAGTCACTCCATAAGTCAACTTTACAATAAGTAACACGAATATCCATGTGAAGTGGCAGCATCAAGGTTGACCATCGATATTAACCTAATGTAAAATTTAACTTTTAACCTTAGCTTTTAACCCCCTTTAAATGACCTCATAACCAGCTAAACATCATAATTATAACCATTCATTTCTTTAGCTTTATAAAAGAGGTACAACAAATGAATAGAGGTGGGTTTGAAATGTAAAAATGTACATGATGAACTTAATATCAATTTAGTAACGTATTAGAGAGGCTGGTATCGCAGACTACGGTATAGGCTGATTAGGTATCAGTAATAACGTAAACGTTAAAATCAATACAATTATACATATAATCACTAGATAATATTAAGCAGAATCTTAGCCTACTTTAGCTGTTTAGATATTGTGTTAAATTAATCATTTTAAATAAACTCATAGACTTGGGATTGGCAAAAGCTATCAATACTAAATAAAATAATAATTATGATGTCTTCGAAATAACTAACATAGTGATTAGATATTTAAATATGATGTTTTTGTTTACTATTATATGCATATACAGTCAGTTACTCGAGAACGTACGGGCTATAACTTCAAAATTAGGGGTCAGGGGTGGCGGGGGGTGTCATTTTTGAGATCAGGAGACACAACTCCATCATGCATCGATGTTAACTCCTAACGCGTTATGCTCGACTCATTAGAGTGCAGCAACTGCTGCACAAGCTGCAGCGTGACGTCTATGCCTGCACGTCGGTCCGATGCACATTCAGTGCACATGCAGCTTGCTAGAGCGCCGATCGTCACCTTAGCTCATACGTGAGTTGGGATACCTACTGGACGCGGTGTCGCGTCAGCTCATTCTATGTCAATGAAACCAACAAGTATACATAATAATTTTTATTTCAAAAAGTAAAACAAAGAAAAAGCATCGCTATAATGAGCGAACCTAAATACCGCACAGGTGACAAAGGACATGTCATGACTATCTCAAACAGTATTAAGGTACTTGTGATAATTAAAATCTTTAGTATTAATTGGGATCTGGTAGGCCACCGAGGAATCCAATTCCTCAGGTCCCCATCAGCGATGTTCTCTTGACGACGTGGGAGTGTCGGGTCGGTATTGTGACGGCTTTCTGTGCTCTCGTCAAACGGGATCCGGTCGGATCGGTGACCTGTAAACAGATAAATTGTAATTAATTCTGTTGGACCTCACAAGACGTTCCGATGGGTTGGCGCACACGATAACGTTTTTGCTCCGAATAACGTTGATATGAGTTTGTAGAAATGATATACTCACTTCTTAGCATCTTGGGCATTTTGCAGTCTTTGGCAGTCACGATCTAGTAGCTGCGAATGGCGAAAGAAACGGACGTTGACGTCCAGGTCTTCGGTCACAGTGTTGCTCTGGACGAAATAGTTCACGCCGTGGCTGTTTATGAGCTAATGCTTTCCACTAGGAATGATCGCTATTTATAATAGCCTATCGATAACAGTTTCAGGATAATGATCAGAAATATGAAACCACATTGGCGCAATCCGCGGTAATTAAAAATAAAATAATCGTCAAATAAAATTAACAACAGCGTCAATTTTTATATCGATTATATTGGTTTTCCTGTAATTCTGATGTCAAAGTACTTTCCAGTTATGTATAACTGATTAAGATTTATTTAGTCGTATACTGTTTGCGTTTAAACCGGAGTAGATAGAGTTTGTACCTAATGTGGACAATAATCGAACACTACAAAGTGCATACGTTTTGACATGCTAAGTTTCATGAACCCCGTCCAAGACCTTACGTGCTAACTAGATGCTTCGTGTCTCAGCCACACCATCGGGCTACCGATACGGTCAGCGCGACACAAGAGCCCACTACGGACTCTAACTTCAGAGTTGAGTCTCCAGGGCAGCGGGGGGGGGGGGGGGGGGGGTATTTTTGAAATCACGAGCCATGCTCTATCATACAACGATGTTAACTCCTAAGCCGTTACGCTGGACCCATTAGAGTGCAGTAACTGTTGCACAAGTTGCAGCGTGACGTCTATGCCTGCACGTGAGTTGGGATACCTACTAGACGCATTGTCGCGTCAGCTTATGCTATGTCAATGATACCAACAAGTATTGCACAATATAATCTTTATATAGAAAAGTACAAAAAAAAAAAAAAAGCATTACAATAAGCAAAATTATAAACCGCACGGTTTACAGATCAAACACAACCGACATCTTAAACACTGTCCAGCCTATTCATGGAGTTTAAAACTACCAGTATGTGTTCAGGTCCGGGCCACTGAGAAATCCAATTCGGGTCCCCAAGACCCGGGATTTCTTGACGACGTGGTGTTCACCTTCCGGGAGCCCGAATCGGCAGCGGGACCTCGTGGGATCGGTGAACTGTAAATTGAAAAATTGACATTAATTTCGTTGAAGCTTTTACAAAACGTTCCGGAGGGTTGGGTCACGCGCTAAACTCTTTGCTCAGAAGTTGCAACACTATAAAGAAACTTGGATGTGATATCAGTTTGTAGAAATGATATACTCACGTCTTGCGGGCGACAGGGCAACACCGGCATAGGTTCTGGCCTCGCGTCCGCAATCAGGACCAAAGTCATCAAGACCAGCAAACTGTTCATTCTGGAGAGCATTGGGATCCACGATGGCGTAACTGTAAATGAAAAAGAAAAAAATATTAAAGTCAGACGTTAAAAAGGTCTGCCTTCCCTGAAAGGAATGCGCAGGAGTACATAAAAATGCATAAAGTAATTAAAATAAATACTGGATACTTACATAGAAAGTCGACGTTGATATCGGCGGGGGTCACGGTGTTGCTCTGGAAGGACGTGTTTACGGAGCGGCTGTCGATGAGCTTATAAAAATCGGGAGGGACCTAAGGGCGTTATATAGTGGCCCGCTGATACGAGTTTTTGTAAGTTAGGCACTGCAGTTGGATAAACTCATGACGCAATTTGAGGAAAAATAAAAAGAGAATAATCCTGAAATAAATTTAATCAATAATGGGGAAATTGCGATCGGATAATATATTTTTGCGTCAACTGTTAGAAATAATGGTGTAATTATTATTGGAATGCGCAATAACTATTTTTGTAAATTCCGCGGTCAACGCGAGTCATACATTTTTACGCCATAATTATACGCCATAATTAAATTAATAACGACATGTTGTTTGTTTGCAAACTGGAGTAGAATTTGTGCCTAAGGTGGCCAATACGTTTGCAGAGTACAAAGTTTTGACATGCTAACTTTTTCAAACTCCGTACAAGCAGAAACTTGCACGCCTATCAGGTGCTCCGTGTCTACTCGGCCGCACCATGGAGCTACCGATAAGACCGCGGCGCACGTGACTCTCCAACGCCGCATAGAGCTCGTGGTCACACAATAGAATGAGGTGCGGCGACTGTGCTATCTTTGAAGAAAAAACCACGTATTTCTGCTCAGGCGTATCAACGGCGGCTTGAGCCCATCAGAGACCACGTCCGCAACATACAAAAAGTTCAGCTAGCAACGGATTGTTCAACTTTTTATAATACAGCCTGAAAGTTCTGCCATGATGGGTTTCGGAGCTGCGCATAACAACGTGGATGTGACGATTCTTTTTAATCAACCACAAATGGCGCACGATGGCGTAAACTCCCTTGAATTCCCAATGACATAATTGTGGTAAAGCAGTAACATTAATAAATGGCGATACATACTGTTTCGTTACCGTTATCCTCATGTGGTAACAGGACTGTTACAATTACGTTATCCAGCTAAGAGGTAATAATTACACTGGAATTCACGTACCAACTAGCCCTGGTAGTTATTGTAAATCCCGAGATAACGTGTTCGGTTGCCATGGTCACAGAATAAGAGACGTGACAGAGGTTTTCACCAACGTGTCACTTGCTGCCTTATTCTCGCCGTCCGAACAGGACGGTGACCCGGCCGACAGAGGTTGCATAATGTTTATCCTTCACATAACATTGGTGCGTCTCGGGCATCGCTGCACATTACAGCATACGGAGATCGCGTAAGACCGACGTCACACTCGTGTACGTATGCGACACATGAACACACGCACACATACGCATACAAGGAAAACGACTTATGAGCAGAGTAGAGGTCCCAAAGGTTTTAAGATGAAGTAATATTTTTAGCAGAGGTCTGACCGTCTGAGCGCAGGTAAGCCTTGCTCAGGTACGGTAGATTGTTCACCCCATGTTCGGTCATCTTGACCGACGTCACACTCGTGTACGTATGCGACACATGAACACGAGCACACATACGCATACAAGGAAAACGTCTGAGCGTATGAGCGTAAACGTATGAGCTGATTAGAGGTCACAAAGGTTTTAAGATGAAGTAATATTTTTAGCAGAGGTCTGGCCGTCTGAGCGCAGGTAAGCCTTGCTCAGGTACGGTAGATTGTTATTTAGACGCTGACGCTAGCCTTAAGGTCGACGTTACGTTACTAGGTTGCGCGCCAAGGGGCTCGTTAGCTCTGCCGCGTTTATCTTCTTACCTTTCTGCAACACCTGAGAGTCTTTTGTAGAGATTCATGCCTAGACCTTATCTAGAAGCATGCCAGGAGGCTAGCGACCATCGTTTGTGGTGAAAAAATTCAACTGCATTCTGAGGCAAATGCATCCAAATGCATCGGGTTGACATTGCAATTTCGAAATTCCTACTATCACCTGATGGTGCATCTAGGAATCATGGCCCGTACGTTCTCGTGTTCCCTACTGTACTATTAATGTATGCATTTACTACTAGATTTTCATGGGACAACCTTTCACCTTACAAAACATGTCAAAATCACTTTGAGTAACTAGCTAGGCAGTATACAAAACTTTACAACTTGGACAAGTGAAGTAATGACGATATTGAATTTGAAATAATGTTTTTAATTAATTGTTTTGGCAGCGACTGATTTAATGTAAACGTTGCTATGTATTTCTGTTAAACGCTGATGTGTCTCTTGCGCCCATTTTTGCTTGCCCAACTAAAAGATGTCCGCTAATATGGATGGTAGACAAAAATATTTGACGATTCAAATTCGATAATTCGATTAGAATAAAGCATAATTTCATTTCATTTTAAATATTTTACAGTGTTTTAGGCATAACTCCAACAACATATTTGGTTATTGAAATCGTAACTACACTTTCGGACACATCTATCGGCCCGCTTATTGTTATAAGTTTCAACGGTCGGTAGCATAAATATAATTCAGTTAAGCTGAGCAATAATAATTAAAAAACACACGAAATTGATGGTTATTAAATCAGGTACAAAACTGCGAAAAACTTTTATTTTTTTTCAATGAAATGAAATGAAATATATTTTATTGAAACTAAAAAATTTAATACAATAAATATGCACGATAATAATTGCATTAGTTATAAAAACTGTGTCACAACTATTAACGCCCACCTCTGAGAGTGCATTGAAGTTGTTGTTGTAATGTTCAATATAACATTTATTTTAAAGCTAGGGACCAGTAAAATCTTAAAGGTCAAAACTTAAAACACTAGGTGGGCCTATAGACGTGTCCGGGAGAATATTAGAATGAATAGTGCATGAGCGCTATTAGCACATTGTGTAGTAGTAATTATGAGCCGTTACCATAATCCTTTATACATTATTACATATATTCTGAATTCATACTTACAGGTTGCTAAAATTATGTGGGTACAGTCAACGTGATTGTCCTCTACATAGACAGCACCTTTATTACTTAGAGGTAAAACCTATAATCACAGTGCAAGTGTGTTAAGCCTTGACTGTACAAAGTGTGCCATTCAAGTTTACAGCTCTGAAGTTAGCAGTTTACTGCTAAGGCTCTGCTCTGTCCTAGATGGACGCAGGCAAGCCACACTATCAACCTGGTCGTTGGTCTATAATTAATAACACACTGAGGAGCTCGGTTTAAGCGCGGCTGACCTGCGATTACGCATTTCCAAGATTTTTACTCGAGTTTTTCCGTACTTCAGAATGTAAGTTAAGTCGTTCATACTGATTGCATTACCAATCGTTAGGACCCACCACTGGATTGCTACGAGTAATTTGTGACCAGCGATATAACCATGTGAATCTGTCAATAAACCGTGCTTTGTGGAAGGTCTTAGTTAACAGACCTAGATTGAAGTGGACGCCGGACGCATGTACTTTAAATGTATGGAAACAGAACGTGTCAGAGTTTAAGTACTCACAAAAACAAATAAGTGGTGAAAAAGCCTTGGTCACCTATTTTAACTGTATCGTTTTAGAGCTTGATATGACATAGACAATTTTTTAAACATTACGATTAACAAACGGTTACGCGAAAACAAATAAGTTTTGTGCAAAAGGAAGACCATAATTCTTCCTTTTGGGTAGCGAAGTATATACTTGCATTATCTATTTCGATCTGTCTGTGTCTTATAGCGCAATAACATTTTGGCCGTTAGCCCGTATTCGGGTGCACGAAACACATTACTCGAATTCGGGCTATATATACACTGGAATACGGCTGGAAGACGGGGTCGGGAAGGAAAAACATAAAAATTACAACTATAATTGCTATTTCTTCTTTTAAATGTTTAGTAATTAATATTTATAATAAATTCTATATTTATTTCTTCACATCAGTAGAAAAAGAACCATTTAGAATAAAGTGCTTAATTACAATATTTAATAACTTAATGTGAAACTTGTAAAGGTATTCATTTGACATTGTGGGTTACCTACAATGCGAAGAGATGGCGCTGCCTTGCAGCTTAAGAAAGGCTGGAAAGAACTTCGACACGGCCATCAGGGCCGCGGTATCATAATGGTTAGGGCATTCACCCACATAGCGAAGGGTGTGGTTTCGAGTCCCGAGACTGCCTAGACCGTGTGGATTTTTTCTAGTTATATTTAGATTTAAACATCGAGCAGTAACATGCTTAAAAAAATCAAAATCAATATAAATTCTTTTTTTTATATACGAATGATAACCACCGGTTTTGATTTTGTTTCCTCCCAAGTGGAGGAGTGGGTATGAAATCCAAATCCAAAAGGTAAAGGTCTCAACTTGCTCGTCCACAGACTCCGCATCAGTTGCCGGCGACCAATCTGTATTTTGAGCGTCAATAAGAAACGCTTCCTTTATCATACTACCAAAATTACGCTGAAAAATGACTTTGGGTTTAATTTTGGGAGGACGAATTTTGTGGGACAAGAAAATTAAGTTATGGTATGAAAAGGCTTCAGCCGAACATTGGCCATGACATGATGAGGAGAAGAGACTATAATTAAGTCAAGAAGTGAATGAGAAGAGTTTGGGAAATGATGACTGGCACTTAGAGGAAGAATATGAAGATTACTATAATGATCTCCTCACGTAATTAACATTGTTGGACTTCAGCAATGCTTTTAACACCCTAAGTTCGCGTTCCTCAAGGCTAAATCTATCGCCAAACATCACTTGGTCAACTTGGAAATGCGGTACGAGCCACTAATAACCATCTACATACTATATCGGAGTGGAGCAAATCCTATGGATTGCAATTGAATCCCTCCAAAACTAGTAGTTCTAGGTACCCAATATCCAACTGGCTGGTAATAATGTTCCTTTTAGCGCGACGGTAAAAAAATTGGGGTTTACATTCGATAATTGTTTAAGCTGGGGTCCACAAATGGTCAGCCGCAAATAGTTTGCTTCAGCAGCGTCGCTTAGGAGACTACGTAATTTCCTACCCATCACCACCAAAATTACCTTAGCACAATCGTTGTTGCTTACAATTCTTGATTATGCTGACGTTTGCTATCTTGATCTCATAGAAGACTAGCTAACGCTTAAAATGCTTATTACTCTATAGACTTCAGCGAATTCAAAACTTTAGCATCCGCTTCATATTTGGCTTGCGCAAATATGATCAAGTTTCTCAATTTCGTTCGCAGCTCAAGTGGCTACCTATTCGTCTTCGCCGGAATGCTCATATTCTTGCTCTTCTTTACAACACATTGTTTAATCCTAAGACCCCGCGCTATCTTAAGCAATGATTCAATTTCCTTCACACTTCTAATACGTTATCCCTTAGGTCATCAGAAAATCTTACACTCATGACTCCTGTACACGGTACAACATTTTATAGCCGTTCGTTTGCAGTACGAGTCGTACATCTGTGGAATTCTCTCCCAGTTACCATATGACGTACGGAATCTATTCACGCTTTTAAAAACGTAAAGTCCTATTATCTGTCCATAAAACTTTTGATGGTCTTCTTTGTGACTACTACCAACGAACTAGATTTGTTTATTTATGTGTATGTATGTATTTATTTTATATATATTTATACTTATGTATGTATATGAAAGTATATATTATTACCTATATCACTCAAGTGATTTACGCCGCTGTCTCTACCAATTTCCTTCTAGTCCAAAGGTTATCTGGAGGAGATCGCTCTCAAGGATGAGGCCGTCCATTATTACACTAGTTGTATTTGGTTTTGTACTAAATATTTTTTTTCTGTGGTGTACAATAACGTGTTTTGTATTGCATTGTAACGGTATTCGATCCAAAACTTGATTATGAACTATGTCATCATGATAGCGGTCTATAAGTCGTTTTGTTGTAGTTTATACATCTAGAATATACTCTGTATTGATAGTTTTTCAGCTCCTGCATAGTAAATTGTCAATCGTCATTGTGTTTAAAGTACTCATATAGGTACATGTTCCATTGCTGCCTCAATCATAAAAATTCTTGGATAACTTTCTGTTCAGCTTTATTCAGTCCAAGAGAATTCTTAATCAAGTTATAGCAATATGCATTATATTTTGCTTTAAGTGTCTGTAAATCTGCTATAAGTACCAGAAATTCTTTTACGAATTTTTCGATAGTAAACAGATGTCTGAACAGCTATAAAATTCACGATAGAGTTATTGTCGATATCGATCATCGAGTGATCATTAATAAAATGTTATATTTTATTAATGATCATCGATTACCTAAATAGATTTTAAAACGTGAAATGAACATCGATTACCTGAATAGATTTTAAAACATCACATGACAACTTGTAATAACAGTGTCTGTCAGTGGTCTGCAGGCCAATTATGCTCGCTAATTGTGATATTGTTTTGATGTCAATTTCAAATTACGTATTATGATCTCCAAAAAATGCGATATCAAAATGACATCAACTAGACACCAACTTATGCGGATTTTGATCAACTCTTTAAAATGATATCAACTTAAATGCGTATTACGTTCAACTTTTTGATTTAAAACAGTATCGCATAAACGTCAAAAATGTGATACAGGACATGATATTGATAATGATCTTGATATGACATAGGATTTTTTCATAATACCATTTAAAAACAATGTCAACTTGGCATCAACATCATATTGACATCACATTAGGATTATATCACTAAAGCATAATTGAGCCGCTGTCATTATGACATAAGCAATTACAATTTTCATTTCACTTGCCATGAAGATGGTTTTTGTTTCTTTGTGTTTTTCCGATGTTTTCTTTGATGTTGGTGCTATTTTTCTACGATTGCGTTATAGACGACAGTTAGATTTTCGATAAAAGACGAACCTTATTTCTTTTTGTTTTATGGACTCTGTTTCTATTAACGTTCATCTCAATAAATTGATGGTAATGTATTCTTAATAATTGATTAAACATTAAAACAGTGAAGGTGGGTTTTTGTTAACGAATATCTCTTTAAATTGTAGATATTATGAGAGGCAAGAGTGTCGTATTTCGTGTGTTTGGGTTGTCATCAGTTCTACAAACAGACAACGTTGTTATATGCTTACCAAATGCTAACACAATTCGGATTTTTGTGATGGGTTCGTCACCAAAATGTATTTGCTCCAGCCACATTTTTAAACGGTATACTTGTGAGAAAAAGGAAGAAATTAATAAATAAAGTTATTATGTTTCTTTTCTTGACTCTCAACGTATTTTTGTAATAATTACTGATGAATTATTAAAAATAGAAACAGCTGCACTCTCCACTGGTTAACCAGCCTTATTAGTGCAGTCATTGAAGCATTATTGCTCCGAATTTTTTTACTGAAAAGATTTTTTTTTACTGAACCGAATTGCATACAATTTTGGAATTAAGTTCATCTTACCCTTAACTTCAAAAGTGAAAATGATTTGAACTCCGCAACCACCCTGGGGCTGGTTGCCACCCCTTCTCGGGGTGTTTTTTTTTCAAAACAACTCGGATATCGATAGAAGGCCTAATGTTAAGCAAAAAATCATCTATAAAGTTTTTCTAAAAATCCAATACTTTTCAAGTTATTGGCAATTGAAAATTCGCAATTTTTTCACGTTTTCATCGGTTTTTTGCAAATATCTCCAAAAATATACGTTTTATTGAAAATTTTATAAAAAATAAAATTGTAGCAGGTAAAACAATGAACAATTTGGTTTTTTATAAAGTATTCTAAATGCAATATTAAGCTAGATATTAAAGATCAAAGTCGTTTTTTATTTTGTCTGAAATTTAATCGATGTGGTCAATGCCATCTAGCGGCGAGCAGATGCATTTTATGCATTCTAATACAAAAGGGTATTGTAGTGCTTGAAATAAGCTTTAAAATGAGCACTATTAAAAGTCTTTTGCACGTAAACTAAGTGAGCTGTATTGCAAATAAGGGGAGCATCTAATGTTTTTTCTTTTAAATCAATGGGTTTCATAAGTGCCATTTCCACCAAAATTAAAATTAATCGTATTCCGCCTAGAATTAACTTTATTATGAAAAGTTTGATAGATAGTATCAGTTTGGCTGCTTCAGGACACATATTTTTAAAAAAGTCACGATTGAAAACAAAAACAAAATTTCAAATTTTTAAAAAACCCACTTTCTTTTCATAATATCTCAAAAATGACGACAGATACGTATAAAAGTGTATGGATTAAAAATTTAGGTATTTTTCTGACAAACAACTTGTTTTTTTTGTTTTTTCTGTCAAATAAAAATTGACGGAGATATGATTGTTTAAAGAGCGCGTGGCAGCGCAATCACAGCCTCTCTTTAGCCCTTTAACCCTTCACCGTTTTAGAAAAAGGTTTTTTACCATATATTGCAATGAAGGATGTTGTAGCTCTCTTAATTTACCTTTACAATGGTTTTTATAAATTGTGATAGCATGAAAATTGAAGGAGTTATGGTCCAAAAACTTATCATATTTTTTTCTACTTAGTAACTGAAAATTTCGGAGTGTGAATATTTGGAGCAATGTGAAAGTACGCAGTATAATAGAGACCCACAACTATTGTAATGTGTATATATATATACATAATATGGCTCATATATTTTGGAAACGTAGGCATGAATACATACCAACGTTCTAATATCTTTATATATATAATTCTTCTGTGAGTGTGTATGTCACTGAACTTCTCTTAAACGACTGGACCGATTTTGATGAAAATTTTTGTGTGTGTTCAAGGGGATCTGAGAATGGTTTAGATTCACAATTTTGTCCGCTGGACAACCCCTATTTTTTTAGGGCGGTACGAAGTTCGCTGGGTCAGCTAGTGTATATATAACACATTTGAGTGAAGGGGCCAACGAAAAAGCCATGTGATCCGCTGTGCATGCTCCGTTTATTCGTTATAATGTGACCAGTATATTTCCGTCTGCAAAGGAATGAGCACGTGTTTAATATAATATTATAACTAGACACCGAATTTCAATACATTTTGTTTAATAAAAAAATGTATTTTTTTTAACAATTTTTTATCTAGGTTGAAAGGGGGTTAAAAATTTGATAATTATTATAGTGAATATAAAATATTACTTACTCTATACTTACATCTTTTTATGTCATACCAAAGTATTTTTTGTGATTTTATTAATTTAGGGGTTGTTTACAAGAGTTGTAAGATTTTCAAGGGGTTGAAAATGATTTTAATATGAGGTAATTATGTTAGAAAATACTTTACAATTTCACCACTTACTATTAGACATGTTTTCTAGCGATAAAATGGCTCAATGTCAATTTTTCCATTAAGTGGTTGTTTACACCCCACAAAAATCGGAGGTAAGACCGTATTTTTCGCTTCAGTGACTGCACTATATGTTGATTGTAGGTATATGTGTCAACATACTAGCATGCTTGTGATTATTGAATATTTTTGACTGTCTTTGTTGACATTTTTTGTTTAGTTGTTCCTAATTAGTTAAAAACCGTTTATTATGTATATTACACCAGAAAACCCCCTTTATACTTAATTCAGTCTTTAATTTTAATTAAATTCAAATCAAAATATTTAATATTAATTAACCCAACTCGAGGAGCTCGATGGCGCAGATGGTTAGCGTGTTCGGCTGTGATCGTTGAACTTAAGCAACTTTGGCATTGGATGGGTGACCAAAAATTTTCTATCTCGATTTCCTGCGTGCTTCGGAAGGCACGTTAAACCGTTGGTCGCGACTGCATGTACAGTCGTTAGCACCCGCCAATCCGCACTGGGCCCGCGTGGTGGGTCATAGCCCAATCTCCCTATTCCATCCATAGGGAAGGCCTGTGCCCCAGCAGTGAGTAATTAATAGGCTGATGATGATGATGATGAACCCAACTAGCTATCGAATTCGATTGAGACTGGCAGTATACATTAAAAATAAGCTTTACAATGGTATATATTTTTGCCCTTGTACAATGAACTTGGTATCTGTACTAACCCCCCATACAAAGTGCTGTATCTCCTTTTATTCACTGTAGCAAAAGTCCGAGATCTAAAAACCCAGGCGCTCCACTATATACAATAGTTTTCGCTCCACGGCGGCGATATATTGTGACAACATGAACACAAGCAACAACCAAGTAGCGTAGCCGTAGCTGCTACGTAAGTACTACGTATCGTGCAATACGCAGCTCGTAGCAGCTACGGATGTCTTTCATATATCGTCTCCATCCGTCTATAAATCTACGTTGTATGAGATTCAGTAAGTCTGCCTCACAGAAAGAGAATGAACAACCAAACCAATTGTAAATAAAAATAGGCAGATAAGTGTGTCAGACAGTCTGGCCGGCCCATATATCATCTATGTATTAGCTTTATAGCTATTAACGGGATCGTTACCATGTACCTTGTTTTTTATGAGTTTCCGATATTCTCAGTTCAGAGTGGTCTCAGTTACTCCGTGATCATGGCGCTTGCAATAGTGGTGAAATATCGGAGACTCATAAAAAACAAGGTACATGGTAACAATCGCGTTAATAGCTATAATGTTAGTGACCAAGAAAGTATAAAACAATATATGTATTAGCTGCTTCTTTCTCTCTTTCTAGAAAGAACGCTGACGATGAACGAGAAGCGAGTAGAATTAGGAACGAGTTGGCGAGAGGCGGGAAGCGAGTTACGATAGTTTTATCGCTGGACTATATGCGAGTGTGCGAGTACGACGATCGATCGACGATCCTGAGCAAAAATGCACGCGCGCGCATTTTCAGACAAGCAAACTTCGCTGAGTCACTGCTGAGCGAGTGTTATCTTTGATAACTCTTGTAGCTCAGTGACAAACTAGTGGAGAGAGTTCTCGCCAGCAGTGTGAACAGTCAGTGATTAACTTTTAATACATGCATCTCTTTTCTTAACATGGAATGTATATCGTCCCCTTAGCACGAGCCATTATCGAATTCGAATAGTTAACGAGTGTGAAATGTCAATGTCAAATTTTGTATTGAAACTTGAACAGCAGCGCCTTAATGGACGTAACGAAAACTGAAAATTAGTACACATTTGACAATAAAATTTAGCACTTGCAAACTATTCGAATTCGATATTGGTTCGTGCTAAGGATACTGTTGTACATTTCTTGAGCAAGAAAATAGTCGTTAAATAGTCACTTTCTCGCTGGCGGTGGGACAACTACCATAATGCTGGTCGCGTGCGGTGATCGAAAATCACGACTCCTCGTGCGTCAGTCAGTATTCAGTACAAGGTCTCCCGCTTCTAGACTGTTAAAAGTGCTTGTAACAGCCTAAACTGAATAAATTCTTTTGAGTTTATTTTACACTGCTATACCTGACCGATGATATTGGTGTAAGAGAAAGAAAAATAGACTTAACAATAATATCGCATCAATACCTAATACACACTACTGCCTAGAATTATGATGAAAATAGATTACGAAGACAGCATTCCCAATTGAGAAATGTAGGTTCGTTGTTACCATTTCTTAATGTATTCTTAATTATTGATTAAACATTAAAACAGTGAAGGTGGGTTTTGTTAACGAATATCTCTTTAAATTGTAGATATTGAGAGAGGCAAGAGTGTCGTATTTCGTGTGTTTGGGTTGTCATCAGTTCTACGAACAGAATTTATATTATTTCTTTTATTTCTTGTGGTAACAATTTTGTAAGAAAAGAAACAGATTTCCATATACCAAGAAAAAAAAACGTTAAGTAAACCCCTAAAATACCTTTGCACACATTAATACTACCGGTGGTAATGCACATTAAGTTAATTTTCTCTCTTTTGTTTTAAGGGCAGACACAGACGTGTCAGTCTTGATGGAACTTGATATTAAATAAATGTATTTCCATACATATATTCGTACCTACAATTTTACACATTAATTTCTACGAGACCGTACGTTTCCTTTACTTATTTCAGAGTACCTACTTAGTTCAGGTAAGCTGAAGGCTGCATGTCAAGATACAAGCGTAGGTACGTTTAAAAATAAAAATCCCGATGCTGTTTGAAATATCTCAACTTCCTACCCTTATTTAAAAAACCGACCAAGTGCAAGTCGCACTAGCACACGAAATGTTCCGTACTATTCTAAACAACATTAGACATTATATTATCGAGCAAAAACCCCAAAAACATTACGTCTGTTGTATGGGAGCCCCCCAAAAATGTCTATTGATTCTAATTAAATTATGCATTTTTAAAGTTAATATACAACTAAATATTCTGAGAATATTTAAAGCGTGTACCTGTTGCCGTTATTGAGCAAAAAACGGTCGTGGTAAAAAACGTTTGTTCTATGGAAACCCCACTAAAATATTTATTTAATCCTGTTTTTAGTGTTTTTTTATAGCGGCAACAGAATTCATAATCTGTGAAAATTTCAACTGTTTATCTATCACGGTTCATGAGATACAGCCTGGCGACAGACAGACAGAAGATAGACAGACAGAGAGACTGGCAAAGAGAGATGGACAGTGCAGTCTTTATAACAGGGTCCCGTTTGTACCCGTTGGGTGCGGAACCTTAAAAAACAGAAAATACTTAATTCAGAAAATATAAATAAATATGCAACTTTTAGAATTCAAAAAAATTCGAGTCGAAAATCGAAACCTCCCCTGGATAATATTAAGTTTAAATAAAAGCTGAAAAGAAAAAAGCGAATCAAGTAGTCTAAACCTCAAGCGAATCAAGTAGGTCTCAAGAGACCGCGTGGCGTCGGCGTTGGCCGCCACTTCTGGGTCCCGCCGGTTTAGAAGTGGTGCTGCCTTGCAACCCAGGACCTCCTGCACCTGCTGGGGGAGGTTCGGAATGTCCATGGGGTCTGGATAGCATGGAGATTTAGTGCACCCGCCCAGGTAGCCAAGGGCGGTGGTTTCCCATTCATCTTATGTGATGGTTAACGAGCTAGAATTCTGTTAAGTAAGGAACAAAGTTATTTTAACAGTCGAGACGAGACCCATAACATATTGTAGAATGTATCAAATTTTCCCAATAATACATAGGTTCCGACTGTTGTTACACACATGCACATAATACTAGACAACTGGACATGGGTGTTTTTTAACAGGCATTTCTTTGGAATTAAAATCATTTTTTTTCTTTTCAAACTGACAATCTTTTGACTTGCGGCCGTAGTGCCGATAATAGTTGCAACCGGCCAGTTTCATTCTGTTCAAGCCGATTACGTTCTATAACGTCTGGCGGGTCCACTCTGCAACGCTACGTAACTACTTACACGTGAGATCGTTTGCCAACATTATTACATCTATGATATTTCAGAAGCGGTGCGCTCGCTGCCGTTATATTTAATAAAGTGCGCTTCTAGAAATCTTATACTTACTCGAAAGCGATTTCAACAACATTTGATTTTAAAAGAATATCAAACCAGCATTACCTGGCTTAACGGTATAAATGCTCTGTAAAATGAGATTTCGGTCTGTAGGCAACTTAATCTTTAGTAATTATTTATTTATAGTTGTCCATGTGTTTCATTTTGGAATAGAAAGCTAACCATGTGGTTATTTTTTATTTTACCGTACAATCGGCCGCCCGCGACTTTGTTCAATTAACCTTTAGTTTTTTTGGAAATCCTACAGAAACCTTACATTTTCCGGGGAAAAAACTATGTCTCAATAATCATAAATTACATGCGTAGTACCCAATTTCATTTAAATCCTTTAAGTGGATTTGCATGATTGAGTAAAAACATTCAAATTTATAATGTTAAGTAATATTTTCAATAAACATTTTTATTTTTAGTTAAAATAGTAACCCTTAGCTCGTTTGATTTAAAAGTGTACTCAAATAAAACTATATTATTTCCTCTGTGTAGACATTTTTTTTATTCGCCAACTTGACGTGATCATTTGACTTTACGTTTAGAAAATAAATCGGGTTTATACATAGAAGGCTACGGATGAAAGGATTGATTGATGAAGTGCAGAGTAGGCTATGCGCGAATCAAACTTTTATAAGCTATTACCTAGTGGCCGCCCGCGACTTCGTCCAGGTTAACTTCAGTTTTTTGAAAATACCTCCGGAACTAAATTAAATTCTAACACTTTTCCGCGATATAAATGTATCCTATATCTATTTCCAGGCTATTAGTTGTCTGTATGTAAAATTTCATCCAAATCCGTTTCGCCGTGTTTGCGTGATTGAACAACAAATATACAAACATAAGTACAAACTTACAATCTTTTAGATTTATAATATTAGTAGAATTATAACATGATGGTTACTTATTAGCCATATCTTGATGTGTGTATCATTTTTACTTGAGTAATTAGTCCAGTCCATGAAGGTTTTCACCTCCGATTTCGTTGAATCTCCATCGATTTTCATGAAAATTGGTGAGTGGGTGGAGGATACCTTAAGAAATAAAGTGACATATTGCCAACTTGCGCTTTTGCCCTGGGGGTAGATGCTACCCCTTCTCGGGGGTGAAAATTATTTTAATAAAAACAACTGCAGAAATAGATAGTGAGACAGATAGTGAGATTGTTATATAAAGTTTTTAGAATAAATCAATACTTTCTGAGTTAGTAAATACAAAGGTTGGTAATTTTCGTGATAAAAATACATGTTTTAAAGCGGTTTTTCATAAATAACTCAAAAAGTATGAGTTTATACAAAAAAATATTATTACCAAAATTGAAGCTAATAAAAACTCAACAAACCCCTACTTTGAAGAAGTTTTAACATGCTGTTTGTTTTCCATGAATAAAATAAAATAAAATTTGTAATGAGCACTGTAAAAAGTTATTAGCATCACAATTGAGCAAGTTATGATAAAAATAAGATCAAAATAAGATTTTTTTTTTAGAAAAAACGAAAACTAAAATACCTTCGCCGTTTCCAAAAAAAATCAAATTTACGGTTATCTCTAAAACGCTTCTTTTATTCTAGCGTAAGTGATGACCTCAAAATTTTTGCCCGGTTTATTTAAAAGATAATGCGTCAAAAGATCCCGGTTACATGGTTCTCGCAGTAAAAGTTAGACTTTAAACGACTCTATCTCGGTTATTTTACATTCTATAAAAATAAAATAAATACCAAAACCTTGGTTAAAAAAGATCCGAAATTTAGTTACTTACCATTTTTACTAATATCCAATATTTTTGAAGTAATTTTCAAAAGAAAATGAAATTTACGAAAATATGTTTTTTTTTTTTATTAAATCATACTTTTTTTGAATAATAAGCATTTTAAACCGGGAAAAAATTTTGAGGTAGGTCCTTTAGGGATAACCATTAATTTGAATTTTTGTGGAAATGGTAAAGGTTTTGTTTTCTTCAAAAGTGTCATCTTATTTTTATCATAACTTGCTCAATTTTGATACTTTTAACTTTTTACAGTGCTCATTAGAAAGCTATTTCCAACGACTTTAAAATGTGTTTAGGAAGTATATGTCATAAAATGCAACTGTTTCCAGTTATTGGGTCAATTTAAAATCGGTTGCAGAAAAACGTGACAGAAAATTATGATTCCAAATTAAAAAAAGAGTTTTTAATTTTAAATGTATAGGTGCGCATATTATGTAAATAATCTTGCCAAATGCATTTTCGTTCTTGGCCGCGATCTCTTGCCGCTTTTTTCAGATTTTCAGATAATAACATAGTGAAAGGTAAAGAAAAATAGCAACTGTGTTACCATCATATATTTATTTATATTAAAAAAACAAACAATTGTTTTTGTAAACCTTCTTTGGAGTCAACACTAATAAAGTCTTTATTCTCATGTTCCACATGCAAAATCACAATATGTATTCTTATGTATTTATAATAATTAAAGTTAAATAAACTCTGTTACTTTCTATGTTTTGTAAATATATTTTTTTCTATAAATTACTTAAATTGACTTAAATTATAAAAATATAGGCATGGTATTGTGCATTAATTAGAATAGTGTATAGGGGATATATAAAACGTCGATTCAAATATCAGCTCTTCATAAAATTATTAACTTTACTCTTAAATATTTAGGGACATAAAAGTAACAGAGTCGTAGAAACAGCAACATAGTTGTACTTTTACAACGAAATTATGCACTATTATCACAATACTTTTTGATTTTGGCTAGAAAAGTTGAAGTATATTTAAAAACTTAACTAAATAGTAAAAATAAAAAAAAACATACATTTAAGCTATACTGAGATCAAATTAAACATCAACTGAGATGTTATTTTTCAAATATTTCTAGAGGAGAAGGGAATTTGTAATATACTCTTTTACCCTTAATTACTTTTTGAGGTTCGGAAACAATTTTTAGTAGACTCTCATATTGTTCATATGATACATCATTTTCAATTAATTTGAATATCTTTGCAGTATCATCAACAGACTTCAAGTACACTATTTTTACTTCGCCGTCATCGTCTACTTCGCTTAATGCTTTGCCAAGATAAATGTATTCATTTTTAGAACTGCAAATTTTAACTAAAATGTAAACACCTGCTTTGACTTTACTTGGATGAATATTTTCCTTCTCAATTAAGTCGTTGTTGTCTTTTTTTTCTTTTGACAGGCCGGGTTGATCAAATGATCTATTTTTTAATTCGGTTAATGGAATATTGTCACCGGATTCCGAGCTTGAATTGTATATAACATTATATATAGATTTTCTTTTATGTTCAATAAAATTAGTTATATCCGCTAAAGTTGCGGAATTGCTGTCTTCAGATTCTTCGACCGTATCCTTTAATGGAGAATAATTTTTCGGGCACATACAGGAGCAGAAACCACGTTGGCAAAAACAGCTTAATTCTCGATACTTCAGAGTTCCCACTTCTTCTGTAAACACTTGATGTACCTTCATTGTACCATACAAAGGCACTATTTGTGCTGGAACTTCTCTCGCAATTTTTTCAATGTCTTTATCAGTTATAAGGTACATTTTCACTTTACTACTGTCTTTCAGAATCTGATAAAATGAAGCCGCATCAGAAATGTCTTTGCCAATGGCAACAAGTTGGTCAGCAGTCCGTTAAAGGAAGCCACCAACACCATCAGCTGCTCCTTTACCGTGTCCCGCCTCAAAGAAGTTCCACGTAGCTTTAGTAAAGTTGTAATTTGAAAATAGTCTTGTGCATATTAGGTAGAAGTTTTGTTTCTGACGGTATTGAGTTGCGGGTCCATCAGAAAATATGTGTATTGATTTTACTTTAGGAAATCGGTCTTGAATTGAGGTAAGTATGGGGTGAAGGTGACTCCAGATTGCCGGAGGACCGTGAGATAGGTTGCTCGATACTGTGCAAAAAGACTCCACTTCTAAGTTTTGATTTTGTGAGCTTCGATTGTACAATACACCAGTATGTAAGGATACTTGGTTACGCGAACTACCAAAGTGATGTGATTGTATCTCTTCATGTAACTTGCAATTGTAATTCTCACTGAAATCTACATGTAGGGCTATTTCCTCTTCGGTCAGTCTATCTATACACGCTCGGTAGTTTTTATATTGAGTTTTTATGTTATATACGTGTCTTTTGAAATTTTTGAGAGTCTCTTCAAATGCATCTATCAAATTCTCTACTTTACTTTTCACCTCTTCTTTAATATTTTTCGTAACTTTCATTTTCTTTCCAGACTTTTCTACAATCTCCGTTTTTCTTACCCACTGAGGATAGCTCACTAGGAGGTCGTTCTTTGTTGTATCATACTTCAGTTTAGTCTGTTGACAGTTGAAGCAGTTTCCTGACATGCATGCCAATGAATCCACATCGCAAACTTCTTGTTGAATAATCGTGTTCAAATCAGATGTAGGAATTATTTTGTTTCTAAAAAGAGCAGCAGAAAGGTACGATATGTTAGTGTGTAGCCGGCATAAACATGTTTCCCTTGCATCAACAGATGGAGGTTTTACATAAAATGGTCTGTTTAAAGTGAAACTACTATAACAACATTTTTGTTCGGGATTTTCTCGCTTGAACGAATAAAATAGATTCTTCATATTGTCGAGCAGATAGCGTTTTTGCATTTTGGACTTTTTGAAAGTTACTGTTTCCTTTTTACCTGCTGTGGCCCTAGATACGTCATCTCGGTTGAAAAATTCGTGTAATTTGAATTTAAGGATGTTTGTTCTTTGCTTTGGTGTATGCTTTCTAAAGTAACCCTGATTAATATCTAAGCAGTCTTTGATTATTTGCACTTTCTTTCTTGATTTCGTTATACTATCTTCTTTAAATATATTATGTATAATGCGTCTCTCCTTTAAACTTTTCATTTTCTTATACCGCTCTTTAATAGCATTTGATAAGACATCATAACTATCATTGGGGTTGCTGATTGTAAGTTCTTTTTTCACGGCTCTATTGTATCTTTTTTTGTACTTTTCATACTTTTTTTTCATTTTCTGTAATTCTTCCTTGAATTTTAGATTTTCTCTTAATAGTTTCGATCTGTCTCTTTTTACTTTTTTTCGACCTCGAGCTTTTGCAGATATGTTAGGACTTGCACTACCGTATCTTGGAGTCGGTGGCTGAGGAGTAGATAGTCGACGAGCCGTGACAAATCTTGGGGAAAAATTACGTGAAATCATATCTGAAGGTGGTGGTGTCTCAACTCCAGGTGTTGATTCTGGCGTATGCATAATTATTCGCAGCGCTCTTTGGCGATCTCTTCTTTTGGCATTCGCAACTCGCCACTTTTTTTTAGACACTCGATGCTCGCGTGGAGTCATATCTTTTACCAAGCGTTTCTTTGCATGATAGCGCTCTAAATCCTTTCTCTTTGCTTCTGCAACCTTTTCTGGATTTAGTTTACGTTTTTCTCTATAGCGTCGCTGTTTTTCAGCTGCTGTGAGAGCCATAGTGAAGTATTCTGTATTATCTAGAACAAATTATGTAAATTTATTACATTATAAAATATTATATTGACTCATAGTCATATACAAGCACCGATACAAACACAACAATGAAGACCATAGCTTCTAACAGTTTAATAATGACAACTCTGTTACTACTCTACAACTCTGTTACCATCACCTAGTAACATAGTTGCGTAGTAACAGAGTAGTATTTTTAACGATTACTAATGGTTAATTATTAAATGAAACATTACTATGACAAAGTAATAGCATTCATATGCTATTATTTATTAAAGTATCTCTAAAGGAAAAATTTGTTCATACTAATTTTTCCTTTAGAGATACTTTATAATTGAGGAGTCTACTTTCAAAACCCGCTAAAACGGTTTTTGGCTATAAAATAGTTAAGTCTTTCAAAATATTTCTGAATATTTATTATTCATATCCACGAAATATTTTGCTGCAAAATCCGCTTAATTCTATAAAAAAACAGTGATCTAAAATTCGTATTCGTTGCAAACTCCACTATAATCCGCCAAAAATGCGCGGACCAATCACAGCACAGGATTCAAATCACGTGATCAACTTGGTTATGTCCGTTAAAAGGTGTTATGCAGAATGGTGCGATGATGGGTGAAGGCGTAGGATCCAACACAGTACATGGCACCAATTAATAAAATTGTTGTTTTTAAACATTGAAGTTTGCAAAGCTAGGGGGCAAATATTTTTTCTTCATGTGTTGTGAAAATATTATTTCTTCAAAAATTATCAAACGCACGTGCATTAATTATGTTGCTTCATAAAAAAGTAGTTGATGAAGAAAATATGTGTGAGCATGTTGGGGAAGAAGTTAATTTGCAAGTTGAAATGTACCTATGATTTTTTAATAATTAATGTTTGATAAAATAATTCCTTGTCTGTTATTATGGGTTTGTACCAGGTAGTACCAAAAAAATATTTTAATAATTATAACAAACATTAACTTTAACATTTACATAAGAATATCTACACAGCGGATTATTTTAACTCAAGCATGTAGGATAAAACCATCCATACGTCAAAATCTATTCAAATCAAAACCCGCCAAAATTTATAATAGTCGTTGCAAATACCGCTATAATCAAAGTTTCTCATCAAAACCCACTAAAAACGAAATTATTTTAGCTCTTTATCCGTTAAAAACCGTTTTTTCCTTGGTAAATCATGGTAAAAGTGTTTATAAAGCACAAATTAAAAATGTATGATGCTTACTTTAATTAAACTGACCTTTTATTTAAAATGAGGTGTTTTTTTTTTGCTAGCTTATATTTTCTGAAAAAGATTTTAGTGGATTTTGAAAGTAGACTCCTCAATTATAAAATTGCACAGAAATAATAAAATACTTACATAAAAAGGCTGGTAACAGAGCAAACACACAATAAAACCACGCGCCTCACACCGCAGCCAACGTTCGACTAAATCATGTACCCCGTGCCTCACCCCTCTCAAGCAGTGTCGCTACAACAGTGAACATTATGGCGACTACTATCGCGACCGAACACGGGGCGCCATCTCTTGGCATTTATTGAATTTACATGTTAACATAAGACACGCTTATTATTACAAAGACTGCGGGACAAAATTTAAAAAAATCATAGTTGGTTTAGTAAATTTATTCAAAAGATATGAAATGTGTTTTTGAAAATGTTGTATTTGCTTCATTACAATATATTTTAAACAAAACAGTCATACGATTCGATCAAAAAATATTGTGGTTTTTCTATATTGCACTGAGTACAGGGACAGTTTTTTTTTGTTTAGAAAACATCTATGTTACCATTTAAGACTACTCTGTTATATGAAAAAAGTGTTTATTAATGAATAATTAAACTATTTTTTTAATGTAAAGTAATTAAAAAATCGGCCTTTTAACTAATACACCCCTATGATATTATAATATTTTATTAATATCTACGAGGAAAAAATTTCATTGCTCTGGGACGACATTTTCTGCCACCAATTTTAAATTGACCCTATTAAGGTTTGAATACTTAGATTTAAGTACTCGCCGAAAAAAATATACATACAATTTCCTATAGTTCACTTTGAATTAATATTAGAAGGATTTTCAAAGTAGGGGTTTGTTTAGTTTTTTATTAGCTTTAATTTTGGTCATAATACATTTTTTGTAAAAACTCATAGTTTTTGAGTTATTTATAAAAACAGTTTTTAAACATGTATTTTTATCACGAAAAATCACAATCTTTGGTCTTTAATAACTCAGAAAGTATTGATTTATTTCAAAAATTTTATATAACAAATTTTGCTTAGAATTTATTTTTCTATAGATTTCTCGAGTTATTTTATTAAAATAATTTTCACCCCCCGAGATGAGGTGGCAACTACCCCCAGAGCAAAAGCGCAAGTTGGCACTATGTCACTTTTGTTTCTTAAGGTATCCCCCACCTACTCGCCAATTTTCATGAAAATCGATGGAGGTTCAACGAAATCGGAGGTTGTAGCTGATTTTTGCCTTGATTGACTGGACTAAATTCCTTTTATCTTAATTTACTAAATATGGGTCTTGTTGGAAGTTAAGACACTTTTTGCAAAACATTTTCTGTAAGCAAAAACTATTTGAAAACCTAAATATTTCAAGCGTCTGTAGGTAGGTATTTATAATATCTTTTTTCGCTGTTTTCGATTCGCGTACTTACCTATTCAAAGGGCCTTTGTACTGACACACCGCGTGTAACTGCCACTCTTGTTTGCACAAATCTGAAAGAAAGCCTGTCCGCGTATGTCTACCCGCGTCAAAGCCACTGTTTACTTTCAATGTTACTTTCAATTTTGCTCGCAACATTGCCTATTCCCGTATAACCCTTTTCACGTGGCCCCTACGGTGGCAAATTGATTTTTGGGTTGATGTTCCTTTTTTTCTTTGCAGTCTTTTTCTGATAATGACATTATGCCAAAGTGGAACTAGTTAACTACTCAACGACATACGCATTGTTGTAAAGTGCGCTCTGAATAAGAAAAAAAGTCAGTGGCAAATTTACGTTGAAGAGTGAATAAATATAATACGTTTCAGATCAGAAGAGATAATTAATTTTTTTTTTCAATCGATCATACTTTCTTTCGCGACTAGTGTGTACAAAAAATCACAGTTGACAGTGTTTTGTTACAGAACAGCTTCTCATTAAACTATATAGCCCAGGTAAGTACATAACTGAAGCAAAAATTAAGATTTACTGCAGCAGTGTTTACCAGTCCTTGTGTCATTCAGCCATACCAAATAGTAATAACAACTTTGTTTATATTTAAAGTTTAATTTTTCATTTACAAAAATATTTGTTTAGCAATGATATTTTTTGACACATTAAATTATTAACTTTGTCTACGATAACACATTGCCATACAATACTCACGCTATATTAGCTGTACTAACTTATAAAAACAAATGTTTCGATAACCTTAATTCTTCCTTCTAATATTTAAAATTTTCATGTCACGGTGTGCGTAATTGAACTACTCCGAAACGGGCCTAACGATTTTCGTGAAATTTTATATTCAGTAGGTCTGAGAATCGGACATCTATTTTTCATTTAGCCTATATGTTACCACCTTAACATATTTTTTGTCAATTTTTTTTTTGTTTTTTTTTGATACATCATACAAAAATACATACAACACTAAATTTTCACCGTTCTACCACCATCCCATATTTTTTAATGGCGGTAAGAAGTTCGCTGGGCAACTAGTAGTTATATAAATTGTAAGTTTAAAATTTCATTTCATTTATTTCATTTCTGAAATAAATAAAAACAAAACATACTAAAAACTTTGGATACAACAGCTAAGGAAACGGAAATAAAAAGGAACTATACGGTCGTATACTTTTTTCTTTGCAGCTGCTGTTGTTTTGCGTCAGACAGAACTTTTCTCACGAGTGAGCGGTTAGCCAACCACAATTTACAGCGGACATGCGTCGAATCAGCCCTGACTAGGAAAGTTAGCTCATTTCCTTTGAAAAACTCAGTTTGTTGCGTGCACTGCGCCGCCGTCACGTGCCACATTTTCTGGAACTTTGAGGAATATTAGCTACGTTTCCCGGCCGGTAATTACGTTTGCAAATATTTTTGTTTACCGCAACAATATATCTCTTATACCTGTCTGATTTTGTTTGGGGTGCTTCGTTATTCTTGTTTGGGAGTGACAAAAAGCTGATTACAACAACGTAGCGAAAGTCTGAATTTGACATTATTTTTTTTTACAAATAGTCCAAAGAATGTTTTGTGTTTTTGTGTTTTATTAAACAAACTTTTAATTTTTTGCTGGTGTCCTCTTATTTTAAGCTATTGCATAGCTTTTATCGCGGGCTTTGTGCGCAGCGATCGAACCGAGAAATTCCATAACGAAAATAAAAACCTAACACCGCCCACTCCGACCGGCACAGCGGTGCGGCGTTGAAAGCCGTGCATCGTCTAACGTTGTTTCAGTTGGGCAGACTTCGTCACGGTGTTTGTGTGCGTGCAACTAGACGAATGCGAGTAGCTGTTAACTGCTCATAACTGATTCTATCTCTTTTAGACACAATGCTAGGTGAGACAACGTGCTTTTTGGCCGCGTCCACGAGTGAGTTCGAGCCCGCGACTAGTTGAACCTTAACGTGCATGTACATGGTACGACTGTACGAAGCTCGCACGGATCGAGATGAGCTGCTCCGAAATCGGACGAATACGTAAGCAGCTGTTTGTGAGAAAGTATATAGGTGTATAGGTATCTATTATCTATGTGCAACAGTGAATAGTTGTATGCGTAAAATCTGTGTATAAAGTGTTTTAATTAAATTCTCATTTATTCAAAAAAAGAAAAAAAAATGTTTTCTTATCGGTCACCACGCTCAAAAAGTGTAACTTAATTTAATATCAAAGAAAATAAATAATTGTAATTGCATAAGTAGATATAAAATGTTTTTTATAGATAGGTCCGACAAACGACTCCACCCCACCCCAACAATTGATATCTTTCGTATTTCGACTCGATATTTGCCGTTTATGAAAAAAACTCTGGTCACTAAATTCCTTCAAAGTTTGTAGAAATGTAGATTTTTTCCATGTTCGTTGGACGGATAACGTCATGTTAAAAGTTTCAAAATAACCTGCAATTAATGAATAATTTATATTTATGTTTTTATATGTCATTTATAACTCATTTAAATTATGTAAGTATATGTCTTGAACCGGATGGCAGATTAGCTGGTATTTCTAAAGTATAACAATGGGGATATTTCTGGCATGTTTCATTAATATTATTATGCTCTATTGTGAATGAAAAGGAGAAACTGCGGCATATTTTAATATATCTTAACATAGTGATGCATTCATCATAAACCTACATATTTTATTGTTTATAGCTTGCTTTAAAGCTTACAATTACCGTTAATGTTCAATTGTATAGAAATATTGCCACTTGTCTACGGACGAGTTTTCAGAGCTTTCGACGCTATATAAAATTCTGTTGACACGAACATAGCTTGCAAAATGTATAACGAAGAATCTTGAAAAAATAAACGATTTAAATATAATCTCAGTCTTGCTTGTAGGTATGTAATATTAAGAAGGCTAATATCTCGGATTAAATTATAATCTCATAACAAAAGGAAAATGGAATTTTGAAACATTATTTATTAATGCACTACAGAGGTACAAAATACATATCATGTTTGTGATGAAGAGAGAAAACATAAAAGCCGTGAAGCTAAACGTGCAATTCACTCAAGTATCAGACAATTCATTTCTACGGATTTTATACAAATACTCGACAGCCTAAGCCTGTTGAGAAAAATGAATACCTACCTACTGTCAAAGATGCCATGTCGTATTCTATAGTCCGGCTGAATATCTATGCTCATATCTAAGCAGAAAAAATTAACAGGTTGCCATTACGTATAAAAAAAATTCAGGGTGTCTGTACTCGTATATATAAAACTCAAAGGTGACTGACTGACATAGTGATCTATCAACGCACAGCCCAAACCACTGGACGGATCGGTCTGAAATTTGGCATGCAGGTAGATATTATGACGTAGGCATCCGTTAAGAAAGGATTTTGAACAATTCTACCCCCAAGGGGATAAAATACCGAAGCGAAGCGAGGGCGGGCCACTAGTATGTTCATTTTCAGACTATATTATATTTTTTTGTCTTTTACCTCTAATCTAGCATATTAACTACTTGCCTAGTGAATTGTATAAAATAAATATTTAAATTATTTTTTTCCTTAGTGCCAACCGTGCTTATAATAATAATCCTTTAGCGGGAAGCAGGTAGCGCTGTTTCAGTAGCAAGTTGAAAGTTTTAAGTGTCGACGACACTGGGGATTTATGCGTGGAGTTTATTGCGCGGCTGCCGCACTGGGGCAAGCGAAGCAACCGACGGCAACGAGGCAACGGGGATTACTTAGACGATATTGAATCTAGTAGGTGACATATTTACAGCTTTTGTAAATAATAAAAAAAACGGAGATTATTTTGTTGATTAAATTTTCGTTTCAGTAGAAAGTTTTAAGTATCGACGACATTGGGAATTGATGCGTGGAGTTCATTGCGCGGTTGCCGACACTGTCTGCCGCAGTGGGGCAAATGGGGCGACCGATGGCCTAACTGCCGAGCAACAGGGATTTCTTAGATCGTAATTACCTAAATCTGATTGTGATTGAAAACACTTCGCCCTGTAATATCAGCAATACCTGTGACACAGCTGCTGCCTTTGTGGAACACTCTATCAAACCTCTTTTGAAGAGAACCATGTTATAGTACTGTAACGCCCGATGGGTTACGGCCTCTTTGCTTGTTTAAACTATTTGTTTGTGTAATGCTTACGGCTGGCAGTTATATTTAAAAGTTAATTTCATTATTTTAAAGATTTGAATTGGTAATCTTCTATCTTTTATGGAAGATTCCAGGATATATAATAAGAACTAGTAGTTGTCTATTAATTTATAATTATTATATTCGCCTTGAATTCAAATAAACAAAATATAAAGTCTCATTCGTTATCATTAACTAATCTAATAAACCAGAGGTGAAATTGGTTTTTTAAAAAAAGAACACGGCAATGGCACGAACTATATGATTTTAATTAATTACAAGTTAAATAATTGAAATTATAGATAACCCTAAGTATCAATCCCAAGAACGTCCGTCGCCTCCGAGAGCTCGAGCAAAAGTGACGTCCCGCGCAAACGACCCCTCTCTTATAGCAGTTTCTCACCAACCCGATGACAGGTCACGTGATCAGTTGTCACAGTGACGTAGCGGCTGTTATTTCTAAGACGGCCTCTCCTGATGATGCGACGTCCTCGACCGCTGGTCCTGCAGCGCCACAGTCCTCCAGAAGCTGCTCCTCCTGCTCCTCACAGCCCTGGCTCACTGAAACCTCATCTTCACCATCTTGGTCTTCATGAAGCTGCTGCACGCAGCCCCGGCTCGTCGGCTGGTCTGCATCGCCTTGGACAGCTGGAAGCCGTTCTGCGCAGCTCTGGCTTACTGAGGGCTGGCCTCCCGATTGTAGGTCTTCACCGGCCTGGTAATGCCTGATGTAGGTCTGCCTCTGAAACCTACATCAGGCATTAGCTCACTTGTTCGATCTATTACTTTGAAATAGATTTTATGTTGCAAATGGAAAAATAATTGAAACTGTCTCCCTGGTACAACCACAAGCGTGCACTCAAGTGATCACACCCGAGGAAACAGATGTAATGATAAATGAATAATCTTAAAATTTTAACTTTAACTGGAAACTTTAAACTTTATCTTAAAAATTTTAATCTTAATGTAAAAAGTTATAAGTAATGTACTTGGTCACTAAAATAAAATTAAACAAAATAAGTTTTATGAACAATGGTTCCGGATTCCATTATTCATAAAATAGTAGAACACTTTTAACAGAGGCTATATTTGCATGTCAGAACGTAAAATTCCCACCCAATATTGCAGAGGCCATATTTGCTTGCTACCCATACACAAAAGCACGTTTCGCGTGGTTTGTGTCTGCCTGGACAAAGCCAAAAGAGTCAAGAAAAAAATATAACCCACCCAACATAGCAGAGGCCGTATTTGCATGCTACCCATACACAAAAGCACATTTTGCGTGGTTTATGTCTGCCTAGACAAAGCCAGAACCTAACAGAGGCAATGTTTGCGTGTCAAGAACGTATACCTACGCGTTGTCCCAAAGCAGCCATAGCGTCTGCCTGGACTCACCACCTTCGAAAAAGGCTTCGCATGTTTCGGGAGTCCACTCGCCTCACCACCGGACCATGTGCTCGGCGGCTGCCTGGGTCTTCTTGTCATAAGCTCCCGCCAGCAACTCCAGCTCGTATCGGTGATGCGGCAAAGCCCGCACAACCCGGTAGGGGCCGCGCATGCCGGAGTCCAGCTTCCCAGCACTTTGCGATGTCTTGCTCACGAAAGCAAAGTCGCCGACAGCATACTGGTGTGGCTGCCTTCGACGCTCGTTCACGTAAGCGTCCTGGCGCTGCTGATTGGCTGTCAACAATTCAGAAGCTCTCTGCCTTCGCAGGCTTAAAATGGCGTCACGGTTAGGATTAGAGTTTTGTAATGCCACGTCTCTTATCAAAGACCTGATAACAGGTGTAGCGGCCTCAATACCCACCAAAATTTGCAACGCAGATGTTTGAGTAGTTGCGTGTTTTGTAATATTCAATGTCAATTGAACTTGCCATAAAACATCCGCCCACTGGGAACCCTTGGCCCTCACTTCAACACGCAGCATATTAAGTACCGTGCGACAGTATCTTTCTACCTGCCCATTCTCACGATGCATTTCGGGTGTAAAAAAATGTACCGAGGAACCTAAATCACGCACCCAGTTTTGGAAAGCTGTACTTTCGAACATTCTACCCCGATCACAAACTATAGTGTGAGCAGTTCCAAATAACGAGACAACGTTAGAGAAAACACGTTTCAATTCCTCAGCATCTTGCCGGTATAGAGAGTAAAGGAGACAGTACTTTGAAAACGCGTCCACAACAATTAAAATATATTTGAACCCGTTAGAATCTGGAAGGGGTCCTAGAACATCCGTATGCACTACATCGAACAGAACATCAGGTTTCGTCCACGACTCGATAGGTTGAGATGGTGCCCTAGGTACCTTCTTATACGCTAAGCAAACTAGGCAGTGTGAAATGTACTTCCTTACGAAGTGTCTCAGTCCAGGAAACCAGAAATGGCGTAATATCAAATCCGTGGTTTTATCAATCCCTATGTGGTCATGATCGTCGTGAAATACTCTTAGTAGACTAAGCCTATGACCCTTAGGTATGAAACAACAATCGCGGTTCCTCACCAGTCGCAATATATTTATAGAACAAAATCTCATTTTTAATTATGTATCGCGTCCCATCTAACTGACCATCCCTTAATTTAGCAATCAGGTCTTGTGTTTCTGTATCCGCGGTCTGAGCAGTCTTCGCCCAATTATTGGGGTTGCGAATATGAGAAACGGCTACTGGCTGTCGGCTCAGAAAATCAGCATGCTGCATAAGACAGCCCTTCCTGTACTCTAATTTAAAATTAAAATCTTGCATGTAGACCCACAAGCGCCACCCTCGGCAATAGGTCTTTTTTGCGTTTTGTTAATTTTAATGAATTGCAATCCGTCACTATTTTAAAATCGATGCCGATTAAATAATGACGGAAATGCTGCAGTGCGCGAACAATTGCAAGGGTCTCCAATTCATAACTATGGTACCAAGGTTCAGCGCCCTGTGTGGTTCTACTATAATAACCGACAACCCGTTTCCGCTTCCCCTCATGCTCCTGAAGGAGGATCGCACCGAACCCAATAGCACTGGCATCGGTGTGAAGCTCAGTTGGCAACTTGGGGTCGAAGATTGCTAAGACCGGTTCGTTTGTCAGAGATGAAATAATGTAATCCCGGGAGGCGTCCTGTTCACTACCCCATACAAAAGGCTCACCCTTCTTTAGCAGCTTGGAAATACAAGCAGTCTTAGATGCATAGCCCGCGATATACCTACGAAAGTAGCCTGCGAGTCCCAAAAACTGCCTGACATCCTTAACGCTTGTGGGTTTTGGGGATTTGACTAGTGCCTCTACCTTACCGGGACTCGGTCGTACCTGACCCTCACTGTTGCGTATAAACCTTATGCCTTTCCTATTTAGCACGTCAGTACCAATTAAAACGGGGGCATTGATACAATCAGCAGATACGACGTCTTAATCCACATCCAGTGAAACCTCAGGCAATTCTATTATTGTAGTGACGTAGGAGGTCGATTGGCATCCTGACTACCACGCATAAGGCGATACGATGACTTTCTATTAATTTTTTTTTTTTTTAGCACAGATTCCGAGATAAGAGAAATATTAGAACCACTGTCCACTAATACATCCACCGGTACACTTTTAATTACAGCTGGCATTAAGTTATTTTGTCCGGATTCGCCTCTAAGCAAAATTTTACGCTACCCGCATTTTTATTTTGAATTGAGCGCTGCTTTGCAAAACATGCATCTACATCGGACCCGCTCCGCTTACAGAACGTGCATTGCAAATTAGACTTACTCGGTAAGGAGCTAGAAGCGGGGGTATTAGTGGATGGAGTCTTGGTTATAAAGGAGTCATTTTTAGATTTCTTGTGACAGTTCCACTTATTATGTTTCTTACTCCCACACCTAAAACATGTACCCTCAAACTTAGGTATATCGCGCTTACGCGGATAAGAAGGCCTTATTTGAGACGAGCGAACAGAATTGTTACTGGGAGCATTCTTAATATTATCAATTTTGGGCTTAACGTAAGCAGACAAAAACTCGACCAAATCTTTGATTTTGATTGCAGTTTTGCATTCGTAGCCGCTGCCTTAACTTGGGGGTCGGTAATGCCTCGCACTATAATGGCGGTTCTTAATTCATCAAACAGCCCCGTAACTATTTTTAGACGCAGTAATGACTTACGTGCATATTCCGCGTATGTTACATACTTATTTGAATTAGAGCAGATAACTTCAAGCAATATAGATGCTATATCTACGCTGGGTGGGCATAATGAGCGGAATTCGGATTTAAAATTGGTCCACGTTCGCTCACTAGCGACCCACTCATGTAGCCAAGATTTAGCATCGCCCCGTAAACAACCTCCAATACGCACAAGGCATTCACCGTCGTCCCATTTATTTAACAAACGCGCGCGATCTACCTCCGCGCACCACGAATCAAAATCATGCACACTAGGATCAAAAGATGAAATATAAAAATTACTGGACCTTGTTTGTAACAGCGCAGATAGGGCTCCAACAATTCTGTCCGCTGCGTCTCCCTTGGCAGCACCGGTGTCGCCCGACGATCCCTCGGTCACCACGGGTGCAGCGCCCGTGCACTCCTTAGCAGCATACGGCGGAGGCGGCGTATGACATTCAAGGGCAGTACGTGACGTTGGGGTGGAAGGTGGAACTATTGACGAAGACAATCTACCTTCCAACTCGTTAAGTCTAACAATAATCTTACCTAACGCTCCGTCGCGAGATCCCTCACGAGATCCATACGAGCCGTCGCGGCGCCTTCGAGACCTAACGTCACTACGCGATCTATCGCGACGTCTAAGCGACCTAGCCTCACGGTCACGTTCCGTACTACGAGTACGTCTATCCCTAGGCGTTCCATCGCGATGATTGCGACGACCGCGAGAATCACTGCTATCGCGACGCCTATGCGACCGGTCCCGCTTCCTTGACCAAGACGAACGACCCGTCATACCGATTCGATTATAAAAATAAAGATTTAAACACTAAAACACTAAATACCGAAGCTAAAACACAACCACTTGTATAAAAATTAAAATCAACGTATTTAAAACAATCGATCAAGAAGAAAACACTAAAACCGACTCTAAAATAATTAAGTAATGAAAACTAGATGGCTAAACGATCAAAAACGCGCGGCAATCCCACTTCTGATCTAATAAACCAGAGGTGAAATTGGTTTTTTAAAAAAAGAACACGGCAATGGCACAAACTATATGATTTTAATTAATTACAAATTAAATAATTGAAATTATAGATAACCCTAAGTATCAATCCCAAGAACGTCCGTCGCCTCCGAGAGCTCGAGCAAAAGTGACGTCCCGCGCAAACGACCCCTCTCTTATAGCAGTTTCCCGCCAACCCGATGACAGGTCACGTGATCAGTTGTCACAGTGACGTAGCGGCTGTTATTTCTAAGACTACCATCTGAGTTTTACCCCCCAGGACTTCCCTTCAGGTTAAACCCAACAGTACTGAGGGAACACCAAGGAGGGGAGCACATTCCATTCCATAATTTTATTATACGTGGAACAAAAGATTTCTGGAAACGTACAGTTGTGGACTTCAGCGTTTTAGGTAATATGGGTGCTAATGTAGTGCGGTGGTAAAATGGTGCTGTGGGTATTAACTGGAGCAAATCCTCGGAGCACTTATTATTAAAGAACCCGTATAATTTGCATAGGCAACCAAAGTCCCTGCGCAGTTGTAAAGGCTCCAGTCCAGACTTACCGCTATTTTATTTGATAACTTTATTTACCGCATTTATTTTTTCTTTGAAAACTTTACAATGGGTAAGTAAAGAGAAAAGTCTCTTTACTTCTGGGACACCCTTCAAATATATGTCAAGCAAATGATTACATATACAGGGCGTCCCACGGGTTTGTCACACCGAGGGAAAGTATATTAAATATTGAAGATAGTATATTTTACTGAAAAAAGACATCATTTTATTCTTAGTAATAACTAGAACTGCATTCACAGATTTTTTTAAAATCGCCTGCTACAACTTGGAATCAAACTCGTGAAAGGATAATGTTAAAATTGGCCTAAGAACCAACACCAATTTGGCATTTATGATAATTCTTAGTATATTTTTTGCGATAATTATCAGTATTTAGATTGTGACGGACACTGCCAGTTAAGTAAGCTAAATTAAAAAGTTAATAAATAATCTGAGACATAAACATGTGTATAATCTATGACAGCGCTGCAAACAATACACTCTTTCTTCTTAATGCCGGCACGGTATTTGCTATTTAAAAACATAACAGCAGTCTGTCCTTTTCATTTCTTATTAAGCATGACAAGGACAAACTGTTGTCAAGTGAAGGGCCGGCATAAACTCGAAACTCTGTGGTTGTGGTGCAGGCAGTTTGCATTCGTGCATTCTCGTCAAAGAGTACTTTTTATACGGAAAATTCTCGTTTCGGATTACCTGTTGTGTGTGTTTATTTGCGATTGTTTTTCCTTTAATTGAACTTTTACTATTTCGGCTATCTAATATGCCATCGATGTTACTAAAAAGCAGAGATCTTATTACCAAGTGCTAGTGAACCTGTGCCACAACATCCTGAGAGGACTATACTGTCAAATTATTCAAGAGCACCTGATATACATTCACGCTGCATATTAACACAATATACATGTGTTAAACAAATAAATACAATATGATACAATTATGTGAAAAATAGCCAATAAATAATAAGAAGCAAAACTACAGTTTTTATTTTATTCATGATTCCTACCTAACCAAGTTTTCCTAATAGTTATTCTTTAAAATCGCACCGAATGAAATGAATTAGTTGTAATATTAATTCACTTCAAACTGAGTTCATACTAAGATCGTAGGTTGACCTATGTTGCATTGAATATTACACATAACCTCAAAAAAAATTTAGTTTTCCTAATAATTTAAGTTCTAAGAAGTGTCCGTCAATAATCTTTGTTTTTACAGTCATTTACTTGCGATTTCGAACCTAGAAAATAATATTTCATGATTGTTGGTTCTTAGGCTAACTATGTATGGACGCAGAACAATGTCCTTTGAAAATAAAAACACCACGTATTTTATGATTACCTTCGAAAAGGTTTAACCATCTGGATTATTATTTCCAAAATAACGTAGCATCTTAAATGAAAGGAAGATCATGAAATTGAAATTTCGTTTAGGAAAGTTTCCTCCTACTTTCCCGTGCTTCCAACAGCTAATGTCATCATTTGAAAGTATTTACTAACATGCTGAAGATAACAATATGAAGATTTCCTTATTTATAGTAAGTTTTTTATATTGATTATTCACTTCACTTCGTGCTATAATAGGGAAGATGCATATATAATATTTATGAAAATTTTATGATTAAAATGTTAAAAAAATATAAAAGAAATGCCACTGCAACGTCTTTATTTTACATAATGTTGTTTTTTAACAATTATTACGAATTAAAAATACTTGAAACGGAACGTATTTTAAAACACCAATCAGCGTTTAGTGACGTCACTCCTGTTATGACAACTTCTTTGAGGTTATGGTTGTTAAAGTAAATATTATTTTATGGGAATATTTATTGCGTTTTTTTACATTTAATAAATGAAAGTTGCGTTTATCAAAGCAGACTCCAGAATTTACCAAGATTTAGCGTTGACATGGTTATAACTTTTTTTGTCCAAAGTGCAGAGTTTTTAAGTGTAGAAATGAAAGGGACTAAATTACTACGGTATGTAAAAATCGTAAATGTTAAACTTCGTATTTTATTCAGCGGCTTCTACAAATCTTACGGCGATAATGCAATCGGCTATGTCCAAATTAAAAGAGATGGAAAATTATGTACAGTAAAAGGTCGAGTTCTCCGGAGCATAAAGTACGTAAAGATGGTTATCGTGTTACAGTTATTTTAAATGAAACGCAAAGCTTGGTTCAGTCCTGCCAATGTGAAGATTGTGCCACACATTTTAAACTTTATCTAATTTTCGACGTCATTCTCCAACTGTAAAATTAAAAATATGTTACAGACAGGTTTTGTAAGTATTAGGTAGGTTACGTACAAGCAGATTAATTAAGCATATAACAAGTATATTCGCCGACTTACGTCAAAGTGATGTTCTCAGCATCGAATAATGGTCTTTGGAGAATAATTGTCATTTCTCTTCGCAGCTTGAAACCAATTTTTTTTCAGTTTTGGGTCAGAAGTTACATTCAAAAACTATTTATTTGGGAACTTTGTTGAAGTAGATTGGCACAAAACATGAGTCAACACGGCTTTTTTCGGAATATTAGTGGTATTGTTATGATCACATGATGTTAATGGATAGTCCATTTAAAAATTTTCAAAAAAATATTTCGAAACTCGAAAAAATATGCAAAAGTATGAAAATTTAAAGCCAGCAACGAACAATTACGACCAGTGACAGACAGGAATGACGTCATCGCAACCATAGGTTCGTTTTCGCGCGAAAATTTAAATTGTCAATTTAAAACCGCATTTTTTCCGATAAATCACAATGTTTTAATTTTTTAATATATCTGTGGTTTATTCTACATGGAATTCTTTAAAATGAAAACAAAAATAAAAATATTGCATCTTCCCTATTACGTGAAAAAAATAATAAAGCGATATTTATACTAACCTTGCTTTGTTTCTTTGTTATTGTAGTTTGTGTTCAATTATTAAAAAAAAGATAAATTTCATGATTTTTCTTTCATTTAAAATGCTGTTATTTTGGAAAAAATAATCCTCATGATTAAACCTTTCGACTGTTATCACAAAATACATGTTTTTTTGTTTCACATTTCACGAGTTTAAACCCGGTTGTAGCAGGTGATTTTTTAAAAACTGTGAAAGCAGTTCTACTCATTATTAAAAATGAAATGATGTCTTCTTTCAGTAAAATATCCTATCTTTGTTATTTAATACAGTTTCCTTCCGTGTAACAAACACGTGGGACGCCTTGTATATCTCAATGGTTTCAAGCTTTCAAATATCGAATACCTCACTCGGAACACGTTTACATTGGTAGTAATTTATTTTTTAGTAAATTAAATCTTTCCCTTTGAATAACGTTCCAAAATTTGAGGCACGACTGTAATAATTGATTGGATTATACCTTTCATCGGTCGGGTGGTACGTGATCTCTGTCCATGATTGGACACGAGCGAATTTATTTACTAACTGTGACAATAAAATGTGTTATCTACGTCATACAAATTCATTGGTCGCGCTCAGCGGGCAGTGTCATGCATGAATAAAATACGTTTTTAAAGTTTTCGCATGGGCGTGAATCTGGTTTAATCCGCTGATAGGATCGATCACGCCGTCATTGTTGACTGGTGAAATAAATGCCGTTTTGGTAGTTTGGCTGCTTCAGCTGTGTTGAGTGTTTGCAACTGTGCTACCGCTTTGTGCCATTCTTTATGATTTCCCAAATCACTATTGGAACACAGTGCAGGCATAGGGAAAATGTAAAAAAAAAAACTGCTTATTGGACTACACACATTTAGGGATCTGTACATTTTAAATTAAATTGGTTGCAATAATAAAAAATTAAAATAGTTCAAAGAAAAAAAACTGGTTTAAATGGTATTAGTACTCATTATATTAGTATTTATCAGTAAAAATACGTAAAAATAAACGTTATCACCAAACAAGTCAATGGGAAGTAGGTAAAAAAAATCCAATTCTTTAAATCGATACAGTAGTTTATTACCGCAAAGCATAAAAAGCAGGCTCATAAAAAATATACAGATATTTAAAATTAATTTTAAATATTCGAGTATGTATGGTTATATGGAGAAGCTCAATTGTGTAAGTGAATAGCGCGTTGAAGTTAAGCAACTTTCGCTGTGGTCGGTTATTGGATGGATGACCAAAAATTTACTATATCGAGATCCTCGTGTTTCGGAAGGCACGTTATACCATTGGACCCGGCTGCATCTGCAATCGTAAGCACCCACCTATCTGCACTAGGCCCGCGTGGTTCCATCTAAAAGGAAGGCCAGCGCCCCAGCAGTGGGGACATTAATAAGCTAATAATGCGGATGGATATATGAATAAATTGAATTTTCAAAAAAATAGCTAAGTGTTATCAAACTCTTTCCAATTCCTGAATAATACCTGTAAACAAACCGTACAATAAAAAATGTCGAAGGAAACCGCAAATCTTCTAAGCCAGGTGTTAAAACTTGCTAACTTCAATTGCCCCAGAGTAAACAGAGCAGGAACACTTCTTTGAATCTTTGGAACAAACAATTAAACAAGTTAGACACAAGAAAGTCGGTTGGTTCTTCCAATATCGCGATCTCCTTCTCATCACAAAGGAGTTCAACAGTAAATTATAATATCTTTAAGATAACTTTTGCGAATTTTGAATCCTTTCATCAGAGCCGTCGAAGCTTGTGATACTGTGTCGCCGTAATTGAGAAATAAACTCATCGAGGTAAATATAATGATAAGTACATCTAACAAATTTCTTGTATTTGTTTCTTAGGTTTTCACGCACAACACTCATTAAATAAAACAAGTTTTAACGATTAAAACTAGTTTTATTTCATTTTCTTGTAGCTGATGTTAATGATATTAAAAACATAAAATAATTACTTGCATTTTTAAATACTGATTTATTTTGTTTTTTGTAGTTCACTCTGCATGTGCGTGAACGGTATACTGCTAGATCTTATACCTATGTAACGATTTTTAATTGAGGTCGAGGAAAAGGCCTTTTAGCAATTCCGAATGGTTTTATATTTTTGAAAATTTAATACCAATAGAATTAAAATTTATGCCATGTTGAAATAAAAATAATAATATGGAAAACTATACTTACAATAATAAAGTTTTATATCCATTGTCTCCTTGCCAAAACATTATCAGGTATTGCAAGGTGTCTTATGATTAGAGTTTTTTCTTTAAATTACAATATATCTTTATGTATGTATAGATTTGAGTAAGCTATTTTTACCACATTTTCTTTGTTTTTATTTCAATATATCGATTAATAAGTAGTTACCGATTTGCAGAGTTGTAGTACTATTAATAGTAGTCTGACTTAAGTCACAGATTAAGCTTTGCACATGCGCGATGATGAGAGCTGTGAAATGTTAAAGATGTCGGGATACCTATCCTAATTTATGTAAAAAAAAAATTTTTTTATATAATTCTTTTCCATGATTTTAATAGTTATTCTGCTATTGGGGTGGTGACAAAATTAGTTAAAATGGTCCAGCTGTTTTTGAGTTATAATTGGTGTAAATAGCACGAATTTGTTGACCACGCACGTTCGGTAGCTTATCCCGAGACGAAGCGATTGCGTTACGATTCCGATAAGTGTGCGTTGCATTTGGGAGTTTCATGCAAAGAATACTTACTGAACGGCTCGAGTTGATACGGTGACGATCCCTTTCCGAGATGATATATCTGTTACGAACATTAGGTGTATCTGAAGCCTGTAGAATAATTGTGCCGAGCGTATTGTTACTGAAAGGGTAAACTATTTTAAACCAAACGTTTCAAGAGAGCCCTAGCAATATGTAGACATTGACTTTTTCAATGATAATGGATATGGGTTCAGTGATTTTTTTACAAACATTAGAAAAAAAATACATTATTCTATTTATTTATAAAGGACTATCGTTCAAAAGGACACATTAATCCCTTAATAAATAAGATGCTATTTGACATGCCCCACCTCAAATTAATCTTATGACACAAGTATAAGTCAGTCAGTTATTATGAATGTTATAAAATCTCCAGATAGATTTGAGGGATTACATACTAACAAGGCCACTCTAAAGGTCGCAGAAAAATACCCTAGGGTGGTATTCGGCCCGAGACCATACGGGAACCAATACCAATAAATAACTAATAAGCACATATTTGTCATGGTGGTCGAAGTATTTATCAAAGAAATTACGGCAACTAACAAGGTATTAAAAATATCGTATATTGTTGACGGAAGCATGTAGAAAGTGGTCGATTGTGCTCACGGGTTCAGTAGGCTTTTAAACGATAGATAGCGGATGTTTTAGCCCGTGGTCTGAGTTGTCCGATCACTGGGGTCAGAGTCTCCCACAACAAAAAAAAATGGGTGCGTGTACTTATGTAGGCGCGTGAGAAGTTATCCTTCTTTGGCATCGTTTAAAATTAGTTTTTAATTGCATGCAAATAATTAATTACAATAAATTAATAAAAAGTCTGGAAAAGGACACAGTCAATAAAGTTCAGTTTTAATTTGAAAAAATAAATAAATAATCAAAATATTCAATTTAAATCGCTACTGAATATAATTTATTAGAACATATGTGATTTGCACTTGTATGAAACTCAAACACGTATTCCGAATATACAAACTAGAAACATGTGGATAAATATTATAAATATGAATACCTATAACTGTTACTTTATTACAAAAAATAAAGATGTGGTTTTTGGTTCTACTACACCAATGGTCAAGAGATAGCGCTGTAGTCTCCTGAATCGCGCTTTGGTTCCGTTGTTCCAGATTAATAAATACTTTTGATATTATAAATATGAATACCTATAACTGTTACTTTATTACAAAAAATAAAAATGTGGTTTTTGGTTCTACTACACCAATGGTCAAGAGATGGCGCTGTAGTCTCCTGAATCGCGCTTTGGTTCCGTTGTTCCAGATTAATAAATACTTTTGATAGGCTTTCACTATGCAGTCGTTAGCACCCACTAAATAGAGATTCTATTTCTATTTTGTTGGTAGATTTTCTTAATGTGCGGTAAACACAAAAGTAACGCATGAAGTTGGTCGCTAAAGCGACCAACTTCATGCTGTTAAAATTTTGTGTTACAGTGATGCGCGCGCATCTTAAAATTTCACTCTCATCATTTTTTCATAACGCGCCTAAAGAAGTATAACTTCAAAAAACAACTGAACCCGCGGGCTAAGCAGAATGTGAGATCAGTTGAACATGAAGGGATTCCATCAACAAGTGGTATAAAACATCATCAAGGAATATATTTTTTAAATGTACATGTATTGTCTATACTCTAAATTGCTTTTTATTGTAATGAATATATACTCAATGACGCAGCGGATCTTCGTTCTAATACAGGTTGTAAACTAAAAAAATCATGCAATGCCACTGTGAAGAAAATAATTATGTTGTTTTCTATTATTCTTTTTGTAACATAACGTTACCGCATTTATTTTAGTATTTCCAAACAAATCACGAAACCTAATATCATGGACCAATAATCATCATGATCAGCTTATTAATATTCTCTAATCATCATGATTAGCTTATTTTTAGAGGAAAAGGGAGAATGGGCCATGCAGTACTCACAACGCGGGCCCAGTGGAGATGCTTTTGACTGCAGTTGCAGCCGGATAAAACGGCCTAACGTACCTTCCGAAGCACGGAGGAGTAATATAATTACGACCTCCGTGACCGAGTGGTTTGTTCGCCGGGTTTCAAGGTGTCGCCTATTAGATAGGTCCCGGGTTTGAATCCCGTTGGGGGCACATGTTTGTGTGATGAATACGAGCATTTTTACTCCAGTCATGTTTGATATGTATTTCTATATAAATATATTATGTAACAGTAATATGTATTCTATCCGTTACTCTAGTATCCCATAACACAAGCTCATAGTGCTTACTTTGGGGCTAGGCTAATTGGTGTGTGTTGTAAATATTTATTATTTATTTAATATTATGAATTACGTTCTTGGTCACCCATCCAATGACCGGTCATTGCGAAAGTTGCTTAACTTTCACAATCGTCAACCAAACACGCCAATAACCTACTCCATCGAGCTTCTCAATAGAGCAATTGGTATTTTCATAAAATTTTGTAATAAAATCGTATGAAGCAAAGAAGGTGAGAACAGTAATACTAGGGGCCTTTAATTGATAGGGTGGTGAACAGTCGGTGCAATAAATAGACCGCGTTAATTGTGCAGTTTACAGCCATCGATATATCTACGGTTCTTAAGAGCTTTTACGGTTATTAAGAGCACTCGTAAATTCTACGGACAAACAGTCGATTTTAGAAAGTACTTTAAACAACAATGTAGTAGTTACTTTGAAATGAGTGTATGAAAATTTCTTTGTTTGCTTGCAATAAGTGAAGATGAGTGTTTGTTTGTGTCTAAGAGAAAGCCACGCACAAATTAAATTCATAAAAATGGATATTTGGGAATTCCCTGCCACCTGTAAGGGCTATGAGTAGACCAAACGAGTTTTTAAATTTAACCTTAAATGTTATCAAAGTATACTTAATTATAATTTTAGTTTTAAAATTTTCTTAAAAGATATAAGATAAAAAGAAGAAAACTATTAAGAGAAGCTGCTCTGCAGACGCTGTTACGTAATCATGTATATAAAGGATACGTGAAGCAGCGTGAAGAGAAGAAGAAATGTTGTTTACTTATAATGTATTCTCTTAAGTTCTATAAAAAGGCTGATAGGCATTTGCATTATTATAATTTAAACTATTTTAATGCACTCTCTTGCTTATAATCAATCGTTTGGTAATTGGTGTCAATTTTATTAGATTTCTTTTTTTATATCTAGAAAATGCGTGACTACAATCCTCGCACCCCGGGATGAGAGAGAGGGCTCCGTGGGCTCCGCCCTGTCATTTCATCCAGTTCGTGAGCTCTAGAAATGACAAGGTCGTTCCAGGAAAAACGAGACAATACTCCTGGACCGTTTACCCGACTCTGATGACCGAGGTCCCCCGAATGCGTGTCGGGAGTGTTGGTAGTAACGTGCCGCCCTACAAGAGACTAAGATCAGGCGTGAATAAACGCCGCATCTTGTTCAGGACTCCGAGTTTGCATCAAGCTGTTTTGTTCACGGTTTCGATGTAGTCCTTTGGATTCAGGTCTGAGCGAACTTCCATATCGAGCATGGTGATGTTGCTCTGTAGCACCAATGTTGTGCCCTGAAGACAGGGAAGGGAAAGGAATGGCAATATTTTGCCGTGAAAGCCAAACCTGAGTTTTCTTGGCATTGAACTCAACCAAGTTCCTTGTACCCCATTCGGAAATGTGGTCCAACACACCCACAGGTATGCAGTCATTAGAACCTACTACTTATACGTAATGAGCTCTTGTTTTTTGATATATGTGGCCCTTTGTTCTTCCTATATTAGACAGGAATATTCCCTCCGTAATGGCCTAAACCGTTAGGGTTAACACTAGTAGTAGTAGTTAGTAATGAAGACATTATTATGCATATAAATGCTGAAAATGGCAATGAAAGTCTTCATTAATTCCCAGCTGCTAGTTGAGTAATTCCTGAGTTTGTTGAAAACACTAGTCTAGTACGAGCAGTTTTCTATGCCTTTTTATTCAAGAGGATTTAACTCATCGACGCCGCGTGCCGTTGTAGGTACTAATAGAACAGTGAATAGTCAGTCGGCTTTAGTTCCATTACTTTCGTTCCATGGAAAAGTGATCAGAGGGCTTACGATAAAGTCTGAAATTTAAAAAATAGTTTTATCCGTCGTCGTTAAGTTCATCTGAAGTGGAACTTTCTACACGACTATTTAAAAAAGAGTGTAATATTTTCAGGGTTCATGTAGCTGTTGTTGTATGTTTCTTTATTCCACTATAACTTCAAGACACCCAAGCCCAATTAGATGTGTGTGATGGTATCGTTAGAATAATTTCACCATCCCAACAAAGGATGCCTAAACTGTTAAACTTGAATAACAGCAATGACAAAATGTCAATTATTTATGTGAAATAAAAGAAACTTCCATAACAATAAAGGTATCATCTTCGTCTTAATGTGACCACCTCAATTATGGCTGGTGAATTTTGAGTTAGATGAGAAACTTAAAAATCGTGTAAAAAAAATCGAAAGTGCCGGGATTAAGTTGTTCCGATGGAAATGTCTATAAGAACAGAAAAACTTAATCATATGAGACTCCTTTTAATAATATTTTTAAGTTATTATATTTTATTTTTTAAGGTTTTTAGTTTTAAGGTTAATTGTTGTAGTATATATATTTCTTTTGTTTTAAGCTAGTATTATATAATATTATATATGTAAATTATATTATCTTTGTCAATCTCAATACGCAATTGAATATTCATAAGGGGTTAAAATGTCATGCACTTTCATGTGACCTATGACGTGTAAATATTTATCAATTAGGTTTACGTCATTACTATACATCTCTTTCAGCTAAGTCTAATAATGAACCTTGTTGTAATTTTCGATGAACATCATATTATGAGAATTCCGCCAAAGGTGAATAGGCAGCCACTTGAGCTCCGAACGGAATTGAGAAACAATGGGAATCTCAAAATATTAACTTATTCGTCCGCTGAAGAAGACTTGAAACATGTTACAATATGGCCAGAAGATAACTTGCTCTCTCTTAATACTAATAAGACTAAATATATGTGTTTCAGTAAAACCAAAGTCAGTAAACCTAACACAATATTAAAACTAACTTTGCAGAATTATCCCCTAATCGTTTAACTGCTGCGCTAGACAATGGCTGCGGTCCCGTCTTAACTCGAACAGATAATATCAAATATCTTGGCATAATAACAGATATCATGTAAAGCGTAATTAGTTAGTTTTAATAACACGGCTTCCGAGTAATTTACAGGCATCAGCAATAGCAAACTTATGTCGAAATCTCTTCTACGTATTCAAGGCCTTAAGCGATATTCTAAATGTCGGCACACTTATGAAGGTATTTAAGGCTTTCGAAAAGAGAGTTCTTAGCTGCTGTATTTGTACCTGAGGAGGTGTAGCTAAATCCATTTTGATAGAAACCAAGTGAACTCAAAGAATCCCACTAAAAACCCTGAATAGACTTCCATACAGGCATCCTACTACGAAGTTATACACCCGCTGTAATATCCTCTCAATAAGATAATTATCCTCCTCCTAGCTTCGGTTCCTCCATGCTGAGGGTCGTGACCATCTCCTTGCAGTAAAAGTTTGTTGCGGATTACATGACGCCATTCGTCTCGATCTGCCGCCGAGTTTAGAGCAGATATAATTGTGGTATCGAGAGCGGTGCGGACCTGAGGGTCTACTCTCTTTCTCCGTAACCAACTTTCGATAACAAAGTTCAAACGAAATTCAATTGAGTCAATTTAAGGTTATACTTAATTTGAACGATGAACTATCAAATTGAAGCTTTTCTTTGAGTAGACTTAGAAAATCTACACCTCAATCTAGATTCCGACGACCAATATTATTTTAATTAAAAACGAACCAGAAACATATTAATAAAAGTGTGAAGTTTCGATCGAAATTTAGTTTTTCGTTGAATTAGAGTAGGCCTTCTGATCAGTCCAACGTGTTCGACTTCTGCCAACGTAGTCCAAAGCAAAGTAGAGGGAAAACCGTCTACTTTGCCAGTGACCATTAAACCTTTGCAGGTTGTCCTCATTCTTCCTGGCGATGTGGTCAAATTATTCCAGGATCCTACATTTGAAATAAAATTTAAGGCAAATAAAGATAAAATATAAAGTAAAACTTGGGGTAAATAAAGGAAATGAGGAGTTCGATGGCGCAGGAGGTTAGCGCGTTTGGCTGCGATCATTGAAGTTAAGCAACTTTCGCAGTGGTCGGTCATTAGATGAGTGACCAAAAATCTTTTATCTCGAGTTCCTCCGTGCTGCGGAAGGCACGTTAAGCCGCTGGTCCCGGCTGCATCTGCAGTCGTTAGCACCCGCCAATCCACACTGGGCCCGCGTGGCCCAATCTCCCTATTCCATCCATAGGGAAGGCCTGTGCCCCAGCAGTGCGAACATTAATAGGCTAATGATGATGATTAAAGATAAAATCTGTAGATTTTAATATTTGTCTTAAAGGTGTCACACGTGTGTGTGTGTATTATAAAACAATACAATTTTATAATTAATTTATATTTATATATCTTAAATTTTATTGAACATATTACTACATGCTAATCATTGTAAACTATTGATAGGGGAAGTCACTGCGGCCTGTAACATAGTTTTAACTACAACAGACCGCTTGGATTCAATAATGTAACTTGCCTATTTTGTAATCCAAATAAACATAATAATTATTTTTTCATCCCACCACCTCGGAAAGTGTAATTTTGCGCTTCGAAATCTGGCTGGAAAATTCTATTTTATTCGCTTGAGCGGCAAAGTAGATTTGAATTTAGAACATCACATATAATGAGTACTCAATATAATTGTAAATTCAAAACGTCATTAAACCTATTTAATGTAACCTCTATGGTGCCAAATTTATGATTAGAACTTTTTAAATTGTGAAAAAATTTAAATTTGGAACCTTCTTGGTTTCTTTGTTTTATTTGCGTGCTTCGCGCCATTCTAGTTTTTCACGTTTTATTGCTTAAATATTTTGTCATTATAAATTGTTTTCTTTTTCATTTTGTCATTTCCTCGCTGAGGTGGGATGAAAAGTTACGTATTGCACTCGAGTGGAAAGATTTTTCACCTTGTGCTCGTTTGTTTCCTTCGCTTGCTCGGTCATCCAAATCGAGCACGCGGTTAAAAAGGAACTTTCCACTCTTGTAACTCTATTATTAATGCGGACGAAGTCGCGGGTGGAAGCTGTAATTTTATATTATAGAAAGGATAGAAAATATCTGCTATAAGTACGCATCGAAATCTGTTTCGGTCCCATTTACGTTGTTTTTTTTTTTAATTTAAGTAGCATCCAAAATTAAATAAAACTTTTATTTTCAAGCATCAATCAATCCTTCCTGATATTCGGTAGGTCAGGTAAGTAAAGTCCGGTTACCCTTTACTCATAGAAATGTTACACACTTTATCGACGCTTGGAAAATTATTGATTTATAAAGTACTAGCGGCCGCCCGCGACTTTGTACGCGTAGAATTAGTTAAAAATAAAGGTGTTCACTGCTCGTTCCTTGTAGATGATAGCATGATAATATGTAGCCTGTATGTTGATCCGACTTCTTAATAATATTCATGCCAAATTTGAAGTAAATCCATGTAGTACATTTTGAGTTATCCCGGATATACATACAGACAAACAGACAAAAATTCTTAAAACTATATTTTTGGCTTCGGTACCGATTTTAGATCACACCCCAAGTATTCTTTTAAAATAATATTCAATATACAAATGTTGTAATGTTATGATTTTCCTACCATTTAATTATATGTATAGTACGTAAGTACACACTTCTTGGTAATACAGGTAAGAATAGTAGATTGTTAACCGAGGGTGGAAAGAATCAATTCCCGAGGTATTTAGACGCCCGAGCGCAGCGAGGGCGGCTATAGTCCGAGTAGGAATTGATTCTTTTACCCGAGTTAAACACTGTACTTTTCATTTCGAATTTGAGGAAAATAAAACTAGTTGTTTAACAAAAATATTTATTCATAAATAGTTATATATATACCATAAAATTAGAAGTAGCTATTTAAAATTAATTATCATATTAGGACAATTACTGAAATTAAAAGTAACATTCTTGTTTGAAACTATGCTGTTTGATATAATATTACAAATTTGGCTGTTTTGGATATCTGTAAAAGTAGGACACTCTGTTATTTCATCAAACGATGGATTCCATGGCGGATACTCCCTGGAAGTTGTCTGCTGAGGCGAATTGTAGGAGCCTGTAGTTTGCTAGACAGTCCATTAAAATATGTAAGAAATACACTTTCGGAAAACGATTTTATATTCTTCTCTGCTCACCACTTTATAAAATCATTGTATGTATTTATATATCTCTTTTTTAACATTTCTGGCAAAATATTCTCTATAACACAATTTGCCTCGTCTTTAATTGAATCCGGTGTCAACATTTCTGAATCGCTTGAACTCATTTTTAATATTCAAAGTTGGATTGCTCTGTTTTACTTAAAAGATTATTATTACTATTTTTTTATTCCATCACATAACAGATGCATAACAGTTTAGTATCCCGCCAATTTATGTCGACTTTTTAAATTTAAATATGGAACAGCGTAATTGTTGCGGCTTATTCCGCTCAAAGAAGTTTGTGCTAAGTTCACACTGGCTGTTTAGAAACTCACATGGCGGCAGCATTTTTTTTTACAAAAAACTTCACGCCTGACAGTAGTTCTATTTTTAAAGTTCATTCCGGCCCTTAGGCGGGAAGTAATTTGTATGAGTTTTTCCCTCTCTAGAGAGGGAAGCAGCATTTTCCACCCAACAAACAGATCAAAACAACACCACTTTCCGAGAATGAGAAATGAAAATAATGTTACCTACGTTTACATAATACCAAACAATAAACCACCAAGTGATATCTAACTGGTGTCCATATAACATTTGAAGCTCATCGAGTGAGCCAGTGCAAACAGCCCACAACGCAGCTGAGACAAAGCGACTACCCTACTTCGGCTTCTATCACCGAAATGAGCCATTTCCAGTCGAAAAAGTGGTCAAAAGAAAGTTTCATAGCGGGCGAGCACTTTATCCGATTAATTTAAGAGAGAGAAGCGTGAGAGCTATCCGAAGCAGTTTAATGAATATGTTTTATGAAAACGAAACTCCCTTGTGCGAATTAACTTATTTGTTACTTAAGTTTTCATACACACCACTCATTCAATAAAACATTTTTTTCACGAGCTTAATTAAGTTTTTAATACTCGACGTTTCGCATCCTTTTCAGGTCACTCCTCAGAAAATGCACCCCGAAAAGAATGCGAAACGTCGAGTTATATAAAAAAGTTTAAAAAACGCATTATATACCCATGAGAAGAAATGATCTAAAAATCAGTATTATTGAAATAAGAATCGGTACTTTTACATTTTTTTTTAATTTTATTCTCCTGTCGGTGCAGGCGTTTGGTCTCTAGTGTGCCACATTGGAACATACACACATATATAGACTGTTAAACACTATACCCTGTCTGCGCGTCGCGCTTCGCGATCTTGCATAGCGCAGTCGGGTAAAAAGCGCACTGGCTTATTTTATTTTAACTGAGATTTTTTTTTCCTATCTACTCGAGACGGCGTATATTACTATATACTGATAATGAAAATTTATTGAAACCGCCAGAATAAAATAAAACTACCTAACCAGTCATTGAAAACCTTTTACCCGTGAAATCGAGAAACCAATATAAAGCTTCCAGGCAAAAGTTAACTAACAACTTTAATATAATTTCAATTCAAGATTTCGTCTTTTATTACCTCGCAGATATTATAAAGCACTATGTACCCCTTTGAAAGAAAGTGATATTCCCAACTCGGGTGTATTATGGCCCTTGGCTGCGCGTCGGGCCTTAAACTACACCGTCGTTGATAATAATCGGTAACTTTCTCATCTCGGTGCACAATGTACTAGTCTACAATTGCTGAGGAATGTGGAAAGGATAAATTAGTGTTATGATAAATCCGGTCCTTAAGGTGTATCGGTAGATTATACCTTGATTAATAGATGTATAGGTAGTTTGTTAAATAAATTGATTAAAATATCGATTTCTCGGTAGCATTGACAACGCAGTGTACGGTATAAAAAGCTGTATCATAAGAATATCGGCCTTTATTTCAGTAAAAATCGATGACACTTCTCAGTTAATTATAAATATTGTTTAATTACAAAGCAACAGTATGCTCTTGTTTATGTGCAAGCATTTAATTGATAGCCAGATAGGCAGGTAGACATCACAGCGTTTGCTTAACTTTAATACAATAATGAAGTTAAAAGTTCCTTTCAAAGTTTATCCTCTAATGAAGTAAGTATAAAGAACCCGGAGACTTTGTGTATTTTTCGGATCGGCATTGAGTTTGTTGTACCAACTGAGATACTTACTTCTATTTTAGAATAGACAACAAGCAGGTCGATGACAAAAGATATCGGTGTGCTCTTTTTTAGATAAACGCGAAGTTAGATATGGTTCTTTTAGAACAGCTTTTGTTGCTTTTAGTGTAATGAGTATAAACAGTAACTGTTTAGCTAACAGAACCAAAATACTCTAGTTTTTTTTTAATTCTGCTGTGCCATTCTGTAAGAACAAACGCACTTTTCATCGCGGAATTCTCATGTGTGATTTGAAATTTATACAATAAATTTCGTGTTCTAATTTTAAATCGTACCGCGGCTTCCGAAGTTAAGGGTGAGTTTGTTCTCTCAGAATAGGGCGATTCTGTAAAATAAAATCTCACTTCCGATTCGGTAGCTGCCATTTTAGACATTAGTTTAATATGCATTACGCCATTACATGGCAAAATGTCGCTATGTCTGTAGAAGCAGCCAGGACTGATTCAGACATTTCAATGTTTCGAACTTAGATTTGATTTTGATTTGATTTGACAAAGTCTGCTTTATGAATAAATCTGGCATTAGTTCCTCCAGCCTCTTTATTTTACAAGCACTTATTCTTGCTCATTTTTAATATTTTATGTAATGAAAATATATACCGATTATAATTACTAAAGTACCTACTAATTTAACACTATCGAAATATTTGATAAACAGTTTGCTTATTGATAGGATGGTGCTTTCATTATCTTTGGCTTTTTTAGAGTTCCGTAGCTCAATCGGCAAAAACGGAATACTTATAGGAACACTTGGTTGTTTGTATGTCTATCACACAGTCAATTTCCTCGAAATATATTAGATAGATCAAGTTGAAATTTGTTACATAAGTGTATGTCTGTGTACCCAAACACGGACGAATAAAGTAAATAAACAAATGCCGAATATGGGGTTACTTTTAGAGGTGTCTGTGCCATGTTTTATAGTAAATTAAAAGATCAAATGTGAAGATTAAACGCATTTTCATTTCATTTCAAGATTTCAAACTTATTTCTTACAAATGAAAACTGAATAGTCAAAAAAATATTTAATAAAAATAGATACAAATTTACCTGCCCCCTCTCCCTTATCTCCCAAACTACTGCGTCTCCAAAATAAAAATGGAACGTAACTCTTTTCTTGTGCAATATAAGAAAATCTATAAGAATTTTATAGTAATAATAATAAAATAAATATTTCAGGAGTGTCCAAAAGACGTGACTTTTTACCGTTTTTTGTTCGATATTAATATGGTGTCTCATGTTGTAGTCCAGTCAGTATTGTCGCGAAATCCGTTTTTCCTCAAACAGCTGGAACTATGCTAAAAAGTTTCTTAAGATAGTAAAGAACACTTTACATAGAGAAAAAAATGTTTCCAACCCCGGGCAAGGGTGAAAACCACCCTTAATAATCTATTTTTCCAATTATCTCAAAAAGTATACGAGATACGGAAAAAAACTTCAAATGAAAATTGTAGATCTTTTTGAAATCTACAAAACATTATTCCACCCTCTTGCCCCTATTTTCAATAGGGGAGCCAATAATCGAAGTCAAAGATAACTTTTTTAACTAACTTTAACTTTTTAAGTATTGAATCTTTGACTTCGATTATTGGCTCCCCTATTGAAAATAGGGACAAGAGGGTGGAATAATGTTTTGTAGATTTCAAAAAGATCTACAATTTTCATTTGAAGTTTTTTTCCGTATCTCGTATACTTTTTGAGATAATTGGAAAAATAGATTATTAAGGGTGGTTTTCACCCTTGCCCGGGGTTGGAAACATTTTTTTCTCTATGTAAAGTGTTCTTTACTATCTTAAGAAACTTTTTAGCATAGTTCCAGCTGTTTGAGGAAAAACGGATTTCGCGACAATACTGACTGGACTATTGTAGGTATAGATAAAGACGGAACGCTTCGTGCGCGAGTCCAACTCGCAGTTAGTTTTTTTTTGGTTACAGCAAAGAGACAAAGAATATGAAAACTTAGCGCAATACATAAGAGTTAATTTTGTGAGCAGAGAGAGATTGCTCTTGGCAAGCAAGGTTAAAACTCTTTAGATAACTTGAGAAAAGTTGACAAGCAAGAGTAGCTGTATACAAGAGTAGCTGTATTGCATTTGGCCTAACCTTCAAACTTACAAGGATCCTAATAATGAAGATTCTGTTTACATTATTGTGTAAGAATAGGGAATATTATGCTTGCGTTTTTATATTTTTGTTTAGTATATTAGTACTTCCACCTATGACCTATCAATCGGGCTGCTACCAGCCTAGTAGGTATTGTAAATGGTGCAATCATTTCTAAGCTACATTAACAAAATACTTATAGGGATGATGGAAGGGGTGATTTTACCAATAGAACTTTATATTATTTGAAATTTTTACCAAGTCTCAGTTTTTTGTAATAGATAATATAAAAAGACAAAGTGTTGGTTATTTAGATTTTTCCTAGATAGTTTTAGGTTATGAGAAAAAAGAGTAAATACACAAGTTGTAACATCTTTTGACTACCTACAGTTTTGCCATTGAAACTTTTGCGATAGTAGTTGTAGTTTTCCTGAATAATAATAATAATCGCGATAAGGTATCGCGATTTCGGCACACCGAGGGTAGGATTGCTCTCAAAAATTATAGGCCCTGACCTATTGAATAATTAAACTTATTTAAAGATTTTAATTTTATTTTTAAGGGCAATCGTGTTTTTTTATTTTGATACGTTAGTTTTTAGTGCCTTGTTTTTATTTGTCTTTGAAGTAATCAATGTATTTTTTTGGTATTTATCACGTTTTACAGGTAAACCCGTTAATTAATGTTACTTAATTTATATTTATTTGAGATTGTCACATTAAATCTGTACGGTTTCACCGTAACATATTATTATGACTTATAATGTTTACATTGCATCCTACTTAGCGCGTCACCGCCGCGCTCGTAACTTTGTTTACATATAATAATTTTATAATATATTAAATAGTATCGCAATAAAATTTCAAATGATATTATACTTTCATATGTTATTACCATTTTATGTTTAGACATCCTATTTCATCCTTGATGGCGAAAGGGTTCTTACGATGCTTAGAAGTTATTAGTTACATAGATATTTAGAAGTTATTCTGGGGGCCATTCGCCTAACGGAAATGCTTTGGATAACGCTAAGGCTTTCGATTTTATTTTGTTATTTCTGGCCGCCGAAGGTTTTCAAATACCTCACGCTTATTTTTTTTAATATTGTTATTACCAATGCAAAAGAAAAAAAAAGAGCGCGAGGCATTTGAAAACCTCAGGCGGCTAGAAATAACAAAATGAAATCCTAAGCGTTAGTGATTTCCAAAGCATTTCCGTTAGGCGAATTTCCCCCTGGTATAATAAAACATGCATACATATATGAACCCTTAAAGCATTACACTTTTTTTGGACAGTCGTGTAAATAGTGATATTAGACCTAAGACGCCACCAACAATTGTAAGTTCAACCCTTATACGGATCTAGTGGTTAACAACCTATCTTTAATACTCATCTGAACTGCACATTTTCCTTGTCTTCAAACAACCGAAGTTACTTTCGCAAACCGTAAATAAATCCATAAATTACGTGGATGAACAACCTTTACATATTTTTACGATACAATTTCCAAGAAGGGTGTTGTTTTTGTTAAATATGTTTTCATAATATTTCGTTTAGAATAAACTGTTTTAATTGTATTTATTTAAATAATTCCACTGCTAATTTTTTATCAACATTTTGTTTGACTACTACATGAAATTTTAACGAAAATTGGCATGTTATTATTATTTTTTTTTTTTATTTATTAGCTCACAAAACAAGTTACAATTATAAAAAACCAAAGCAATTACAATAATAGAAAACCAAACTGTAACTCTAAATATGTGGGCATAACATGATTAAATATTTATGGGCTGAAGTTTACACTAAAGAAAGAAAAATATATAAATTGAATTTCAACAATTATCAAACAAAAAAAGTCACTTAAATAAAATAAAAGTAAAAATTAACCGATTTTTCTTTAACGAAGTATTAATCGTTGGATTTCTTTCCGAAATTATTTTATTATGCACGTAGTAGATTAATTTTTGATTTAAACTAAGCATGTAGTCTAAAATTGAAACATTGGAATATGTAGCGATCTCTGGCCCTATTACCTTTGTTTTGTAACTAGTATGCTCCTAAAAATGTTTTTTCTGAGGTCTAATAAAAATTCATAAATAAAGTCTACCCATTAAACGCAAAATACATAATTACCTAGTTATCTATACTGATATTATAAAGAGGAAAGGTTAGTATGTTTGTAACGAATTGGCTCAAAAAGTACTGGACCGATTTTAAAAATTCTTTCACCATTTGAATGCTACATCATCACTGATTAATATAGGCTATAGAGTATTTTCAAAAAAGTTAGGGTTCCGTATGAAAACTTCGATAATGTGTAACCCATGTGTAACCCAACGTGTGTAAAAATACCAAAAAATAGCCTAATATCGCGTACGCTGCGGAAGTCATTGACAAAAGAGCAAAGTGATGTACTAAAGTTTTATAGAGGATACTAATATCTACAAAAAAGTCCGCAATACCATACGTCTAACTATTACAGTTATGTCACAACTAGAGGTTCCCTGCGGTTTCACCCGCTTTAATTTGAAGAAAATAAAGAATTCTGTCATACATGATTTTTGTGTAACTATAACCGTTTACCCAACGCACGCAACGGAATCTCACACATGGAATATTTTTACCAATTCTTGCAACATTTTTCATCGATGCTCCGCTGCTACTGGTCGTAGCCTGGTAATATATGTATAGCCTATATATAGCCTGCCTCGATAAATACACTGTCCAATACAAAAAAAAATTCAAATTGGAACAGCAGAGTAATGTTGCATTCGATACAACGGGTCCTAAACTACGCAACGAATTTTTTGCTTGGAATGGAAGGTTTATAATTATTATGAAGAAAGTCATTGTTTATAATACAAGCCTTTAAACAAAAACTATAGTCTACACTACAGCTCTACACCGAAGTAAAGCGAGGGCGGGCCACTAGTAATTAATATAAATATAAGTTACCTTGTATTTATACTGACACATTAATCAAAATGCAGGTGAACAAATTATTGTATATTTCACATTATGTAGTGGACTTCATGAATCATCTCATAATTTATTGAAATCATTTTTCAACATGACGACTCTGTATAAAATAATCCAGTCCTTGTCATTGAGATAAAATGTACTTCGCAGTGTTGTCGTGTAGTGACAAAAAAAATAGGGTAAAAAGGGAAAAGGTAAAGCGAACAAAAAAAAGTGAATGGGCGAGTGTGAGGATGTGAAGTGTGAAGTGTAGAGGGCGTAGGTCGTCCGCGATCTTCTTCAGTAGACTTGAGGCCTGGGTTTGACGGAAGTCGAATTCTAAAAACCCTTTTTGATTTTAATAAAAGCATGTGAAAATACACTGTTGTCGTAGTAGTAGTTGTTGTTGTTTCTAGTAGTTTTTATTGAGTGTAAGTACTAAATATGCTGCTGTTTTCTCATTAAGTAAGTTTTACCAGAAATAATGAAATGAATCAGTTGGACTGTGTGTATGTACTCACTACATACTTTTAAATTTGTTCCTTCTATTGTAGGAAAACGGTTGTGTCTTGACGTCTTACATGTTTTATTGGGGAAGAAAACGGAGAATAATAATTGCCTATTACTTTCGTTCCATTAAGCCCCCTCAATTGTACTTGACGAGGACCAAATAGAATAATAAGGACCCTTGTAATTTATTGGCAGTGTTATTTGAATATCTATGTAGACACGTTTCCAATATGAGGTTGTGCAATATCCAAATATTCATGGTCTCAAATTAAAAAAAAGGTTTTCGAATATTCTTAATACTGTCACGGTCTTACTCCAGAAAGACACGGTTTCAAACCTTGCTTAGGCAAATTTTGTACTTACGTCATTTTTTCTTAATTTTTTTAGGATATGTATGACTTATTTATTATTGCTTTTTTCTTTTGTGGTTTGTTAATTATTTACAAGTATTTACTACCTGATATAATCTTTTATCTCCATCCGAAAAATAATCAAAATCGGTCCAGCAGTTTATATGTGAAAGCATAGCAAATATAAGTATTGACGATTTTTCATCTTATGGGCCTACCACACGCACGAGCTTCACCACAGTTTTGCCTGCGTAGGCCGGTTTGTATACGGAACACGGTGCGTGTAGTTGGTAAAACTGTATCTCGCGCCAACCCCACAGCGCAGCCTGTGCACTTTTCGACTTGCTTGAAATTTTGCCTGCGCAAGCCCGGCCTCTTAAATCCTTAATTAGATTAATATGTGTATGAATTTTTCTATTCAACAGCCATTTTTTTGTCCACTTTGATCGCTTTAATTTTGACTTTTGCGTTGGTTTTTTTTTAATAGCAACCACTTGAAAAATAGTAGCATAAGAAATGTTTCTTCATTAGGAAACATTGTTTCCACGCCAATGATTTCGATAAGAATGAGGCTTGCGCGTACTTAACTGTGCCATGCGGTAACGCACAAAGTGTACAGTTTTTTCGTGCGAGATGCTTACGCAGGCCAAACTGTGGTGAAGCTTGTGCGTGTGGTAAGCTCATTCATTAGTTTTCATTCGGCTGTCATTCAAGTATTAATGTTATGGTGCCTCCACACGTTGGCAAACAGACAGCAAACAGCTGACACAAACAGCCAACACAAGCGTGTGGAAGGCTACTTAACTGTCAGTGTCGTTTGCTGTGTGTGTTCGTCAGTGATCGGCGCCAGTGTCGGTTTTTCTTCACAAATAAAAGGCGGTTCGGCAAACAGTTTTTGATGCATCCAGACGCTTGATAGCAATCAGTATTACGAGATAGTTTGCGAGCGCTGGGCGTATGGTTAATTTACGCACGACTTTTAGAGATTCAAGTAAAAATTTCAAGTTTTTGCATTAGTTGATTAATTTTGGGTTACGGGCCCACCACGCGGCCTCAGTGCGATTTGGTGGGTAGGATAAGTTTTTTTAGATGGAATGGGGAGATTGGCTCTTGACTCACTACACGGGCCCAGTACATTATGTATTTCTGTTTCCACTATAATAACAAATACTAAAAATAGAATAAAATAAATATTTGAGGGGAGCAGGCACCCATACAAAAAACGTGATTTTGTTACCATTTTTTGCTCTGTATTAAGAGCAGCAACAATTATACGCTTGAAATATTTAAAATATTCACAGAATATTGTATATTGAATATGTTGTTTATTCAATTTAAAAATAAATAATTACTAAAATAAATATATAAGGGGGAATCCTATACACCAGTCGTCATTTATTTGCCGTTTTTGGCACTTAATATAACACAGTGTCCAATGCTATGTAGATATAGGTACGGAACCCTTCGTGAGCGAGTCATACTTGGCCTTTTTAAATTTTTTGATGATCATATAAGTAGGTGGTACCTTGGATCATATAGGTATGTACCTTTAATTATTTAGGTCTTCAGTAGTTCAAATTTTACTTCGTTCCTATTGACTGTTGACAGATGCCAGACAGGTTTTATAAAAAACATAAAAATAAAATAATTCAATGAAATTGCGTGAGTCTCATAGAACACCCGGTTGTAACGAAGTTAAAAATTATATATACCATCCACCAACCTAACAAACACCAAGCATAAGGAGGCACGATTACCTACGTTACGAATTTCTCTTTCTGTTTTCTTTGAATTTATTGTTTTTAAAGACATTATGATTTGATACAGAAGATTTTAGTGAAATAAAACTTGGCACTTTAAATAGTGTTGCGTTACTGGCGATGGTTAAATTTCCCATACTCAACGGGGTAGGTGATAAAAAACATCAAAACGATATTTGCCTATGGCATATATGGCGGCAAAATCACAATTGTGAAACAATAATTGCCTGTGGCATATATGACGGCAATATCACAATCGTGAATATACTATCAGAGTTTCCCTTTATTGACATAATAATTATAATATTCTTTATTGACATAAACCTCACAAATGTGACCAACTGTGACAAAGGCGGGGGAGGGTTAAAAAAATCATGAAATTAGTGAGACGTACTTTCTGGATGACCCCTTATTATCGGTTTTCAACTTCTACAGTATGCCTCTTAGTTTGGACATTCGAAATTTAGTTAAATTTTTCAACCTTTATATCTATTTGAACTTTCAACAAAGGAAATTTGAAATTTTGTTATTGTTAAAATTATAAACTTTTATTTAAACAACCATCTTTAAAAGATGTAGACATATTTTAAATTACCCAACATAAAATAAAAAGGAAAGTTTAATGAAACGCAGTAATAAGGTACGTAACGTTTTTATTGAACCGAATAATCTCTTAAAAGACTATGTCTTTCACATAATATTTATTCTAATGGATACGGATTAATTAATAATCATTAATGTACATAAAGCACGACAAGCACTTTTTGTCTTACGCGACCAGATCCAATTGTATAAAGAAATCCTAAAATGCATTATATGTTCGGACAATACCTTTAAGAGATACAATATTCGATGTTATTCAAATCGATAAAATTGGTTGCCCAGGCTATATGCGGTGTCAAACTTGGCATGATTTTCTTAACTTAAAACTGAATTTAACATTTCTCTCCTTGTCATGTATAAAGAATGACAAGGATATATCATTGTGAAATTTAATTTTAGGTTAGCAGCAGTTTTTGTGAAGACAGCTGCTTCACCAACTTATTAGACTTCAGTCAATAAAGGATCTGATCGAATAAGATCAGAAAGTCTGAGAAATCATGTTTGAAAATTCGATCAATACTTAATTACCAAAAGAGAGCATTTGAGAATTAGCTCTTCAAAGATTTCTAACCAATTTTCTTTACTTACCATTACTAAAAGTACTAAAAGTAGTCAAAGAAAATTTACAAAAAGCAACAGTATTTTATCGATATAATTCTACGATAAACTTATGTATAAGTTACATTTTGAATGTTTTTTTATTATTTTTTCCAAAACGTAATATGAACTCTTTAGTAGTTAGAAATCTCAAAAGTGCTTACTCTAGACACTCTAAATATTTAAAGTTTTGAAATTTTCATGAATAAATCTATTGATAATGAAATTTTCCAATAACAGAAAATGATATGTAGTTTAATATACACGTAAGTAATATAGTATCTACTAAAAATATTTCATAGAAACAGAGATAAAAAAAATGGTTGCCTGTAAAGTCGGTTTTACGGGCGAAGATTTTACGTGACAACGTCTTTTTCTCGGTAGAATATTTATTGATATGAATATAATTAAATTGCACAATAGGAACAAGGAATTGAATGAAAATAAGAATTGCACAAATTTTAACTATAGAAATATATTTTGTTTACTAAAACATTGTACATGTAAACTTAAACTTAACACGAGAGACTCATCGTAACGTTACCGAGCGTTACACTTTTTCATAAGTGACTCCCAGCCGCAACCTAATTTAAGACGTTGTCACGTCAATAATAATTATGTTAATTAATACAATCCTCAAGATACTTAAAATTAGTATTATATGTATATAGATTTGGCTGTATTTATACAATTTCAATTTTTATAATAAAGTAAATCAAATTATTTTTAAAAGGTAGAATGAAGTGAATTTTTTAAATGGCATATTTCATTATGGTAAAATTTTAATCAGACTAGAATCTATTAACAATAATAAAGAATTATTCAAATTATAACACTATACATACCTATAATAAATGTAACATAAAGGATAAAAATACTACTCGCCTTAAATGAAAGTTCTAATATTATGTACCTCTATGTAGGGGAGCGGGGGGCACGTTGTTACAGGGGTAAGAAGTTACACGCGTTTTTTACCGGGATTTTAAACTCTTTGATGGACATAATTTGACTCATTTGTGTTCTTATAACATCGTGCATTAGATAAAAACAATCAGTGACCTGCCAAGCGCTGAGTTGCTAGGTTGTGTGCGTGTGTCCCGATTTCAACCAAGTAAGTAAAAAAATCCTTTACGAAATTTTTGATTCCTGATGACTATATTTTTTATTTTCTCAAATTTTTTAACCTTGAATGTTCATAATATACCTTTAATTTACAATATTGTTTTATTCTACAATCGATATCTATTAATTATGACTTCAATTTATATTAAAAAACGTGCCATGGGGCAAGTAGTTACAATTTTTGGGGTAAGTTGTTACTATATATCTTTCTATAATCTAAGTGCCTTAAAAATTTTAGAATCCATAGTATTTTAGTTTGCCAAAAGTTTATTAAAATAACTAATTAAGAAGTGAAAGTGAATCATTTAATTACTACAAGTTGTTATTTGCAGACTAAGTCTGTGTTTTTATATAAGATTTAAAAATGTTCCTGCCAAAGTGATTATCTACAAAAAAAACTTATTTATTATAGATATTATAATTACCCATAAATGTTAGAAGACTGTATAAAGTGATCTCTATTGTTTATAGCGTTTTGAAATACTAATAAAAAATATGTATCACTGATGATTTTGTTTATTTATCTACCGTAACATCGTGCCCCGATGATGTAACAAGTAGCCCCAATTCCGGGGTACTATGTTACAATCTACTTGTTTAGTTAAATTCTCCATTGTGAAAAAATTACATAAATATTAATAATTTTTCAGTCATATTTTAATAGCTAAATAGACATACTAACATTACAAGTAATCAAATGAATAATTTATTTGATAGCTTTTGTCATATTAACGACTATCTAAAAAATGTAACAACGTGCCCCCCGCTCCCCTATATGAATTTTCAAGGAATATAAAATTTATATTAATAAAATACGTACATTATATTAATAAAATATTCCATACATAACACATAAGTTATATCTATCACAAATAGTTCTGAGCTAGATCCACAGTAAATAAATTCGTAAGAAATAAAAATAATTATTATGTATTGAGTAATAATAACGAAACGAAATAAATTATTCGCCATACGACGAGATTCCTGAAAACAAATCTCATAAAATTAATTTCATTGAAAACAAGTTGTTTTATCAATTTAAATTTCATCACAATTAATTAAAATTATAATTCTTCATACACGTTCAGAATTGATTAACTCTCACACAAAACGGAATAGATAGGTACATCTGAGTAATTTTTAAATGAGCACCTGTTAGTGAAAAGGAATAAAGCTTATACTGAAATAATTAACAAAAAAATAACAGCTAATGCTGGCGGAAAAATCAGAACAGCAATAAAAGTTAATATTTTCAATAAATTTTAAATTCTGAATTCTCTTTAGGTATAACAGCGTCATGTCTGCAAAGCAAAAGGCAGAAAGTATACACATCGAGGGTTTAACAAACAAAAACTACTCTATTTTTAAGATTCCTTGGTAACTTCAGTCTCAGGAATTCCTTAAGTTATTTACATTCTACCGACAAAGAGTCCAAGAATTTAACACAATACCTACCTACTTAAATATTTTCTCCTTCTCTTAAACAGATGTAATAAATATTTTCAGTTTTTCTAATATCAGCATTTGAGCAACTAAAATGGTTGGTGGTGATTTTTTATCACCTAAAAACCTATGGATTCTATCCGTGTACCTAACTTTATATATTCAGCTTCAGTAAGTTTTTAATAAGTAAATCAAATGATAGATCCCTAATTGACTGGTTCTCAGGAAGAAACACAACTGTACAAAAATATTTATATCGCAATCCATACTGGAAATTTAATATTACCAGTAACTATTAATAACGTATTATATTATTGCACACAATATTGAAGCAAAACAAATTTTAATTAAAGGTAAATTTTGTAGAGACCCGAGGTTCAAACCCTTGTAAATACCTAAAAGCTTTACGTAAACCTTTTTTTTATGTTGTAACAAGAGCTTTGAAATATGTCCACTTTAAATAGTTAGTTCTCATGTGGAACCCGATAAATCTATAAAATTCCAAAAGTGATCTATACAATTAAAGAAATTCATAAGAATTTCCTGATGTTCTTATAAATGGCCTACTTAGGTACTAGTTCACAAAAATGCTACTTGTGTTATAACACTAAAGTTAAAGTAGGTAACCTTCTTGACTTCGCTTAAAAACGACGCTTCAAGCATCACTTGCACGATGGAACATAATGCTAAATATTATTCAACAAAACAAACCACCATACAGCTGACATAATTTACTAAAGTTTACCAAAAAGAAACCGTAATCAACGTCCATTATTTACAGTTCGGTGGACGTTGCATCACTCGACAAACATCTGGAACGATTTATTAAGTTTTTTTTGTTGCGGGCAACACTTGAGCGTTCTACTTGAATGGTAATTTTAAAACAAAATTACGTCGGCCCCCACGCGTCCGCCATGTAAACCAGTAGATTCGCGAATACTGTGATGCTTATCATTGCCACATTGCTGCTGACATCACCGGCGGTATCGGGCAACCCGCACTCGTGCCCCCGATACTCCAAACAAAAGGTCTGCAAATGTAAAAAGGTATTACCATAATATGGATTATCGAATGAAGTTATTTTTGTCGATTGATCATTTGATAAATCTAATTTTCGCGAAAATCGTAGGGATATTGCTAGCTAGGTTCGCACTAGGTCAGGTTAGGTTATCGGTTTTGCGCGCAGTCTTCACAGGGTACCGCAACACCACCCGCACTCCTGATCCGCATTGGAAGGACTTCGGACCTCACAATGCGTGTCGGGTGCCCGGTGCTGGACTATTGTCTGGTTTTTACTGGCCCTGTTCAGGGTAGGGCCCTGTACACTTCAGTTGGCCTCAGGGTTGGCTGAAGTGGACAGGGAGTAGTCCCAAATACCTTTTCTCACTCCCCCAGTGGTTGAAGGATGCGTAAGGCATTTCCCAGACACAAAAAAAGTTAGGTTATCGGGTGGGGTTTTATACCTATTTGCGGACAATCATACGGTTGCCGCGACCACACCCACACTCCCGGCACGCATTGGAGAGACCTCGGACCTCACAATTCGTGTCGGGTGCCCGGTGCTGGACTATTGTTTGGTTTTTACTGTCCCTGCTCATTGCATCGAGCCCAGTGCTGGATGAAAGGATGAAGAGTCCCAGATACCTTCATCTCGCTCCCGAGGCCGAGCGAGCGTAGCGAACGTATCACAGCAGCAAAAAAATTTGCAGTAAGATTGAGCAATGTAATCGCCATCGTCTAATTATCTGATAAACAAGGAATAAGCTTAGACTAGTTACGCCATGTTTTGTTCATGTCACTCAAATGCCATTTGCCATTCATTAGACAGAGACAAAACATGTAGTAACTAATCCATGAGTAGTCTTTGTTTATTAATAAGGGGGTTAGGGTTTACGCAAAAATCCTACTTATCAAATCATCCTACGACATGTACATAACGGTGCCAAGTCAAGAGAAGTGTATTTATTATTTTAAATAGATGTATCTAATATCTATAATGAACTGTGGAGTCTTTATTTTCGTTGCTTACTCTATTGTAGTTACGGTATTCACCAAGTGTACTAGTAGTAGTACTTGTGATACACTAAAAACCAAGTCGATTGGTTTTTAGTGTATCACAAGTATTTTATTAACCTGGTTTTTAATTATTGTGTACTACCAGAAATTGGCGCTAATATTTACTGCAGGAAAATTTTGTAAGAAAACGTGAAATGCATGATTACCGTTAATTGCAATGATCAATCAATTCATTTAGATTTTACATCACTTATGCGACCATGTAGAATAAACTTTGTGAATCAAAATATATTGACTACTAGCGATCGCCCGCGGCTTCTTCCGCACTAACTTTAGTTTTTTGTGAATCTCAGAGAAACCTAACACTTTTCGGGATAAAACGTATCCTATGCCTGAATCCGGGCAATAAGCTTTAAGCGTACCAAATTTAATCTAAATCCGTCCAGTAGTTTCTGCGTGATTGAATAAAAAACATACAAACTTTCACATTTATAATATTAGTAGTCTAGTAGGATTAACAACAAACATCCCTTAAGTACTCGATCAAAACTATTAAGGTAAGTTAACCCATACTACATTCAGCTCTACTGCACTATATTTACAAAAACCAAACCCGAGAAGAAGCAAAACAAAGTTTGTGATTATACCTTAATAATGTTGGAAGCCATTCGCTTCAGAAACGCACTGGTGAATAGAGCAGCTTCATCTCCGCATGATCTTTGCACAGTCTGCTCCGAACACAGCAGATATTCTTGGAATGAACTGGAAAAGAAGATGTCTTGTTAGTATTTCAAAAACTACGGTGACGGAAGAGACAGATAGGTAGAACAGAACAAGAGTTATCAACAGGTCAGTATACTATTTATGTTTATGGTAATATATTTTATGTATACTGTATCTTAAATTCTTAATTGATACACAAATTAAGTACTTCTCTCTATAAGCATGTTATTATCCGGTCGATAATATCGAATGCGTTATTGCGATATCTGTTTTTAGTACATTATGTATTAGTACGAAGTTACACACTGCTGCGATAAGACACAATAGAAGTATGACGAAATATCGCAATAATGTATACGATATTGTCGACCGATAATAACGCGCCTATAGGCGGAATTAAGGAGTGTTCATGTCTTATAATAAGACCCACCTAATTCATGACTTCTACGTCGAATATAAAAGACCAAAGTATATTTGTTTCTCAGGTTTTCACGCACATCACTCATCAAATAAAAGAAGTTTCAACGGGTTAAATGCACTGATTTTAATTATTTGTGATATGGGTGCGAAAGGTCAATAAATAAATAAAATCGGTGTATCTAACCCATTGAAACTTGTTTTATTCAGACCAAATTATCATTGGGTTTATTAACTTTTGGGTGCAAATCTATTGCGCTTGATATCAGTATTTTATGCAGATCCCAAGCTTTTATTACGAACGAGCCCCAGAAATTATCGCCCAACATAATTACGGCTACGGTTAAGCCGTAAACTTTTACGAGCATGCAAAGACTAAAGTATCTGACTTTAATGCTCAGATTCGATGTACTACTACTACTTGCATATAAAAAATTGCCTCTGTAAGTTTACATATTGAAAATCTATACTATTATATAAAGAGAGAAAAGGATACACTGACAGACTGACTAACTGTCTGACGCATCAACGCACAGACGAAACGGCTGGATATAGAATGATGAAATTTGGACAGTAGGTTCCTATTATTGCCTAGACAAGTAAGCCTCTTAAGCGTGAAATAAGCAAAAAACGTTTGTTCGTAAAATCTTATCCCTTGGGCCTATTGACTGCAAATTTTGCATAAACATCATTCAATAGATGTACACTAAACCTGTTACATATTTTTTTTTAACTGTCCTCATATAATTACAAAATTTTGTGTCAAAGTTTATATGGGAGATCATCCAAAAGTGCATAGAATTGATTAAAATTGTGCACACCTACTCTGCATAAAATAAAAATGCTATCTCTTTTTTCATTTTTCAAACCTCATAAAATAAAGACATGTTGAAGTATTAAATACTGCGTCAACGCACGCCTCCGCTTTTGTTCGTAGAGACATAATATTTACTAAATAGATTGTTTAAATGACATAGGCATCAAGCGAGAAATGATTCTTGAATATTCCATCGTCAATTGGGTGATATAGGGGTTTAAAGTTTGTATGGGAAAACTAGTTTGGCTAGCTTGACAGCTTTGAAACTTGGCTTAGATAAACTAAACTTAAAAAATTATGTTTAAAATTCGATCTCTACAACGAGAAATAAGGCTGGCAAGTTATCTATAAAATATATTCAGCTGACTGATTGAAGTTGTTTATATAACATAAAAACAAAAAGAACAAATTTAAGAATAATTAAAACAAAAAATATACTATAACAATGAACCTAAAACTAAAAAACTTTAAAAAATAAAATATAATAACTAAAATACATTATTAAAAGGAGTCCCTTTAGGCAAGGTTCCGAAGATACTGGCAGCGTTCCCCCTTTGGATAGCTAGACTAATTCTTTGTCCGAGGTAGCTGCCAGCTCTTCGGTCTCCTGTGATGTCGACTAATCTTTTTGCTATTTCTTTAAAAAGCCTTATAGCGCTAGGACCCCACGGACCAAGGGTCTCGACACCGAATGGGACAAAATCATATTCGGAGCCTAGACCCCTGTATTTGCCTGCCTTAGCTTATTCAGCTTGCTCTAATATGTTATTACTAGCTGCCCGCGAAGTTCCCGTTCCGTTCGGAATTCACGGATATATAAAAAGATATTCGACCTTTATCAAAATTTAAATAAAAATCCTAAGAGAATCTCTTTGCTAAACAGAAAAATCAGGTTGGTCATGCCCATGGCCAAATAGATTTATTATACTCGACCTATTTACTTAGAAACTTTTTGCTAAGCTGAAAAATCAAGTGATGGCTGATTCATTATGTTTCCATAGTATTTAATACACCGTGTGAAGCCGGAACGGGCCGCTATACCTGTTCTTTAATAAAACGCATATTAAAGTTTTATTATAAAAGTATCATAATACTTTGATTCCAAAGATGATATCTTTGTGGGATCCTATTTTCTGAGCGAAACGAATAATTTCCTGTTTTAAATGAAACATGATTGAACAAAGTATCGAAAAAACTAAAGTAATTGTGAATAAGATTCTATAGGAATTGAGAATACATTTTCTGTTCTATCCTATTTATTATGCAATGGATCACAAGTCAACTTACGAAGTTCAATAATCATCTATGTCACAAATCTTATTGTATAAATAAATAAATTTATTTTTTTTACTTTGGGATCAGTATTAGTCATCTTATTTTGAGTTTATGGTCACCCAGTTTTACTATATTTATTGTCAGGGAGAGTTTTTTTTTAAGATATATTTTGGTAAAGCTTTTAGAAATCAGCAGAAAATTCGGAAATCTGAAATATTTTTGTATTAAAATCTCAACACATCAAAAATTAATTTTCATTAACATATTGCACCCGTGTGAAATCGGGCGCGTTACAGTTTTAATAATTTTCGAAAACATTAAAGACAATACGAGACGATGTTTCGTACGTATTATGTTATGTTTAGACTTATATTTTGTACTGATAATATTTTTATCCCCCGAATTAGTCATAAACAGATCTAAAACTAAATACGTGATTTCGTATTCCTGTTTCCTGAACTCGTTGCCTTTCCACGAGGATTTTACACACAAAAAGTTTTATCGTCTTAATCATTTCAAACGAAAAAAAACTTGTAAGTTGCCAAAGTTAGTAAACAAAACTTGTGCTAGATAAGAATCAAGAGATCTAAATAAAACAACTTTCATACAAAAAGATAGGTACACAAAATACCGGTTTCATGTTCACCTACTCAAAATTATTTTCCCCAAAAATCATACTAACGATTTTTTTTCTCAAGTTACTTTATTTTAGAGAATTTGGTCTTGTAATTGGTGGATCAATATACTGACTTATTTATAAGCTACTTACTTATGACTATCACGCCTTCATTGATACAAATAATAGTTTTTTGGAGTTTACTCCTTAAGAATCGATTTGCATATATTAGGGGCCTGGTATGAGAAGTAAAATCTATCGATGAATGACCTCGTTACGTTTTTGGTGCGCATCCTATGTCGCGCAACTTTGACAAACAAAGATGACGGATTGACATTAATAAAATTTTTAAAATTGAACTGAATTTAGATATTGTTTCTGATAGAGCAATGGGGACAACGAGGTATGGTACAACCATTGATGCGGTATTTTCAAGATTCGTGAACCACGTATCTACGAACGTCCATGTGTCTTATTTTAGTTACCATAAACCAATTGTCACTGTAATTAATAATGCAGACAATGTTGATTTAATTAATATTTAAAAAAAATATAATAGTCTGATAATAATAATTACATAATTTATCAACAATAATAATCACATCTGAAATTGACTATTGTTAAAAGTTTAATGTAAAATATTTCGTCGATTAGTTATAGTAAATGTATATGAAATGAATAAATATGTATTTATATATGTATATTATTTTCATTACTTTGTTAATTTACCCTTTCATACAGTATCAATCTTTTTTAAGTTAAATGAACTCTTTTTACGTCTGGTTAGACTATCGAACTAAAAACTCCAGTCGTGCATCGGAGCTGACACACACAATTTATTTTATCAATCATTAACACTAAAATACAAATAAAAGGGATTGGCAACTTGACGATTAGCTGAAGATATTTCATTTCACTCATAAAAGAGAAAGTTGTACTACCCAAAAAACAAAAGAAATTTCATGGAATTGTTTTAATAAACTTATTAACAATTCCTCAATAAGACGTAATTCAAGTTGAAATTCACGTCAGTTCCCCGCAATTTTTATGTGGAAAATGACAATGTTTTTATTCATTTCCCCATTGTGTCAGAGCATGGGCAGCGATGTATGAATCCTGCGATAGTGCACGAAAAATTTTAACTAGAAAACCGACCTGACTAACTACCTTTAACAATGTGAATATAATTTTTGGAAACCACACAATGTTTTAAAAGCTACGAGCATGAATATTACGAGAGTGCTACGAAGTTTGATTGGACTACAACGTAAAACGGCCACTATAAATAACGTAGCCGGCAATTTTATCGACTATGAAAATTGATATAATATCTGTCGTAAATTGCTACGGCTATTGAATCGGAATACAGATAGAAAAATAATAATTGGTGATGTAGGTGAGTATTTGTAGCGAAATAATCCTAAGTTCTAACAAAGAAATGTGCTCGCTTTTTCCGTGGATTAACAAGAGACAAACCAGAATGTCTCTTCTCCGTCTGTCCTACTTTGCGTTAATTTACTAATTAGTGGCCACAAGTAACAGTGATGGTAAGCTACAGCTGGCAGTGTTAGTATCTACCTCAACTTACAACAAAGGAACCGAGTATCTTTATAAACTTATTTAAATTAATTAAAAACGTAATGATCGGTTTAGTTATTAAACATCCTGAATGAACATTAGACCCCATTGCATAACACAACATTGGACAAACAAACTTATAGTTAATTAAAATGACATAATTAAGCATTAACTTTACTTTTGTCTGGCACAAATATACATAAAATACCCACAGATTCACCACTTCGTTAATATACAAAGAAGTTTGGATTATCACGCAGTATTTTCTCTATATTTTTGTTAAAATAAATCGCTTTCACAATATTACGAATGTCAAATATTAAACAAAATACACTAAAATATCATAAGGCTCTTTTTTAATTAAGCCTTTCATAAAATCTAAAACACTCACAAGATGATTGCCACCTGATACAGATACAGATAAATTTGACTATTAGACAATGTCAAGTCAAATACATAGTAAAATGTTAAGAGATGGTTACTATTTCTAAGTAAAGCCACATTTTAACTATGTATCAAACAACGTGTCCTAGTTTAATAACAATAACTTTATTTGTTTGACGTTATTTGTAACATTTTATTACATTATAAGAAGTTTGTATGTTTTCCTCATTTATAAAGCAAGCTGGTGCCCGTGACTGCGTAAGCATAAAATTTATACTTCCGTAGTTTTCATACAAACTTTTATCCCTATTTAAGTTTTATTTTGTGACAACAAGCCCTTATCGGAGGTGCCTTTATCTATTTCCTGAAAATATATTCAGCGATTTCAAGCAAGCAGACGTATATTTGTTTTTTCTATTTGTCCACTTATTGCTGCATATTTTGATTTATACCCGCCTAACTCAATCACGGACACCTTATTCTTTCTGGATACTGCGTCTATTGAATACATCCCCAGTAAATGATTAAGCAAATGTATCGGTACACTTATTATAGCTTTCCAATATATGTAAATTATTATACATAATTATAATATTGAATTAAAACTAAAACCACATTATAAATTTAAAAATACAAAGGAGCACTTAAGCAATAAGCGTAAAAACAAGAGAGAAAACTGGACAAGTGTAAGTGGGACTCGCCCACCGAGGTTCTTCGGGTAATTTTGTTACGTTACCTCAGAAGTTTGATTTTTTCATCGGTTAAAGGGACCGTAGACTCGGACGTAGTTCAGTATATGGTTTCAATTTTGACACGATACCTGCACGCGTTCCCTAGATAAAGGGTATTCACATACTAACATCAAAGTGACTTTGAGGTAAGGAACCCTGAACATGAAATGGCTTAAAGGCTAATTAACTAATAAAAGGAATATCTATCGAGAATAACAATTTAATATCCATAATTATAGATTCAATGTGAAAACCTTCGTTAGCCGAATCATTAACACATCGAAAAAGCTTTAAGTGGGTCTAATTTCAAACGGAATTCGAGCGGAATCTTAAATAGATTCTAAATGGGGAAAATGAGTGGGGAAATGAAACTTGAATCAGGGAAACGACGAGTCAAACAGTAGTGAGTAAGGAGTACTGAGGGGGTAGTCAGTCGTTTATGCAAACGAACAAACGGCAAGAGCTCAATCAGACGCTTCCTTAAATGTAGGTAATTTATTACGTACCTACCATTTTTTTAAATGATCTCTTGTTGAATCATTGTTCGACATATTCATTTAGTTCTCCTGATTTCAACACAGTCCATAGCTTCGCAAAATGTGGTAAACTATTAAAGGTGCCATTACTGTACCTGTTTAATGTACTATTATAATGCCTTAATGGCGCCATATTTGGCGTTGGTTGGAATAGAAATTTAAAACGAAGTAGATGATAATGAAAAGTTGCAAGCTCGCCATACGCCCACAATGTTTCCCGAATCTAGCCAGTTCATTGATATATTTTAACTATCAGTGTGGTATAATTTCGATATTTTTCCTTTATAAATTATATTAATATTTGATCATAAAAAATCGGAAAGCAACGTGCCTATTATATTATTAAAGAACATTTTTATGACTAAGCCGTTGATCACCGCTGCATTTGCAGTCGTTAGCACCCACCAATCTGCATTGGGCGCGCATGGTGTTCATCATCCATGATGATGATGATGAATAAAAAAGTACCTACACAATTATATAACATAATGTGTAAATAAGTATTTAACTAGCTACAAAAGGATTTTTAAACTGGGCTTCACAAATTCAACTGTCACGACAGAATTTCATCGACGATTGCGGAGTGCGCACTCAAAAGACTCGGGCTAAGTCTTGCATATTGAATAGACCTCGTTAATAAAGTATTCAGTAAATCGAAGCGACCTTTCTAATACTAATTATTCATCTGAATCGACTATGGCCAACAATAAAGCAGCCTTATTTAAAATGATGATTTGAAAACAACTTAGTCATCTGCATACCGTAAAATGTACCTCTTCAAACTAAATGATAAATTTTGAGAATTCAACCAATTTAATTAAAGTTTTAATTAAGGGTTTTAATTTACATATTAGTTGGACGCCACCACCGAAAAATAAAATGTTCGACATTGATTTTCTCGTCAAAGTCCTAAATAATATCGTTGATTCTCCAACTCTTTTAAGAAAAACAAATGTTGATCGCATGCGGCTTACGTGCCATTATAGTATATACGAGTAAATATAAATTTCGAAAAAAAAAATTTACTCGTTACCCTTATATTTTCCGTTCCACCAACACGTACAATAAGCAATTTATGCATATCGATCTATTCCATATATCGCTTAATACCTTGAAGCAAAAAATACTGCAATTGTTAAACACATCAACCCATTTATATCAGCTTTGTTAAGTATCAATTTCTCATGGTTTAGCGTAAAAACTTTATTTTATTTTATATTTCACTAAACTCGAAACCTATTATGGCAATGCTAGGTCTATAGATAAACACAAATTCTGTATTCACGTATAAAATAAATCTGTATTAATGTTTATTGCCAGAATAAATGAAAAAAAATCCATATTGCTCTTCTCTGTGTCTGTGTGTGAATGAATAAGAGTAGAAGTACCTAAGTCATCATCATCAACCTATTAATGTCCCCACTGCTGGGGCACAGGCCTTCCTTATGGATGGAATAGGGGGTTTGGGCAATTACCCACCTCGCGGGCCCAGTGCGGATTGGCGGGTGCTAACGACTGCATATGCAGACGGGACCAACAGCTTAGCGTGCCTTCCTAAGCACGGAGGAACGCGAGATAGAAGATTTTTGGTCACCCATCCAATGACCGACCACTGCGAAAGTTGCTCAACTTCAACGATCGCAGCCCAACGCGCTAACCACCCGCACCATCGAGCTCCTCAGAAGTACCTAAGTGTTCGAATTTAATTCATATAAATCAATACATACCAACAAACAGTCCTTAAATAGTCCTCTTGGCTTGTTCCTATAGCATCGTCAGTCTGATACTGCTCGTTTTTCTGGTGATCACTCAGTGTAGTAAGTGTGACCTCATATTTCTTGCTACATTTCTCGTAATCTGGGCGTACGTTTTTTACACAATTAGCATGTTTCAAGTATTCATCTTGGTAGGTCCCCCTGATGCACAAATCATGTACCACATCTTTGATGCCCGAGTAGATCTCTCTGAACACCACTTGTTCGTGCTTCTCCATGCATGTGTCCGTGTAGTTATCTATGCAGCTTATGCCGGAACCGAGTTCACTGTGACAAAAATGATATAATTATTTAAACAAAAAAATAGGGGCATTTGCGATCAGCTTACTCTTTGTTGTTTACACAAACCCACTACGGTTTCATAAGTAGGTAAACTAAAAAATCGTAGCTTTCATTATAGTTATGATTTATCAGTCTTTTTAAAACTAAAGTCTAAGCGTAGTGTACATACATAGTAATAGTTTAACGCAAATAATAACGATACGTCCATGTGTTTCATGTTCGAAATTTAGGGATGCCACGATTTTACTATGACTACGCAGACTGAATATTGGATGAAAGACTTAATAATAATGTTACGAACTTACGGGTTTAATATAATATAATTAGTGTCTAATGTAAGCCTAATGAAATAATATTTTTACTATTATATATGTATAAATTGTCCATGATTCACAGATACTTTTATTAGAAGATTTGTGTAATATGTTGTATTCAGACAACTAATAAGTACAATATTTCTGTAAGGTATCAAGGATTTACCGCATCTCATTGATACCCTATTCATTCGTATACGAAATAGTTCGTCACTTCTGAGAATTACTAAGAACTATTCAAGAGCCATGTGCCACACACAAGAGCAGCAACTAGAGCCATGACCATTTTATTTCTTAGGCACCAGACAGAAGTCATTTTTGGAGAAATTTATAACGGAAAACCTTGAATTCTCTTACGCATTCAAATCTTTACTAGACATTTTTTTATTGAAAAGGTTGTTAAATAATAGTTTTGGTTTGGCATACGATAGTAAGCTTATCACTTCTTTAAAGAAGAACGGTAGACCGATATGCTATAAATCAGTAATAAGATTGAACATAAAGGAGCTTGCTCAAATTGGCCCAAATGCACAAAAAATATTGACATATACGGTAATTCTTGGCGTAATTTATACTTTATTTTACAGTCATTAGATTTTAACAGACATCTTTTTATATTCATTTTAAAAAGGAATTTTATTTACCGATTTGAACAACATACGAATCATTTTTAATGGCTATGAGTGTAGTAACATTCAGCCAAAGACTGATCGAAGTTGTTTATATATCATAAAATCAAATCTATTTTGTAAAGATCGATAAAATGAAAACATTTTTTTTATTACACTGTAGTATTAATATCCACAACTTTATTATCATTTTCACTACATGCAAATGTGCTAAGACAATTATAATAGATGGTAGGCGACATCATAAAGTCTATTGCCATACATTTTTCTCCAAACACCTCCATAAACACATTATAAGGTGTGATGCACTAAAAATCTAAAATATGGTTATAATGTAAACATAACAAAAATAATGAAGCTACTGAAGATATGGCTGTATAACCTAAATCTCTTAGCTTTCTTTGGTTAACGACAGTTTAAAAAATCTCTCTAATCTGTGGCTCATTCACAATCATCACACAGTTTCTGTCACAGAGTACCTTCCATAATATAACCGGAAATGCATAGATGATACCTGATTTTAAAAGTTACTCTTGTGCATTAACTTTAAAAACAGGCAACTATCTGTTAATTTACATGCTCTATGAATGAATCTTATACATAATTTCGGTACTTGGCTTGATTTCCCTAGTTTACTATAAAACTTATTTGTTTTTTATTATTTTAATACGTACCTATTTGCAAACATAACCTCAAAATTGTTCAGTGTATATGGTTTATAGAAGTTCTCAGGGGTGTCCGTCAATAATGTTCGTTTCTACAGTAATTTATATATAATTTCGAATCTAGGAAACAATTTTTCATGATTATTGGTCTTTAGGCCAAACATGTATGGAAGCTGAGAAATCTCCTTTGGGAGTTTCGAGGATAAGCAAGAATTAAGGGAAATAAAACAAAAGAAAAATCTAAAGACTGGCCGAGATCAAAAATAATATCGTTTGTCTAATAACTTAGGACTATTGTGATCCAGAAAAAAGCTTAGCACTCAATTTATTAGTTAAATAATGCATAACCCACTACTATGCCGGACTACTATTTGTTGTTAGCAGTATTAAGTAAATTGGTCATTTACATGCTTTAATTAACTTAAACATTATGTGTGGTAATAACTAACTACCCACTTTACAGATTAGTGCGTGTGCATAAGTTATATAATTACTGCTTAGAGTTGTACAGTTTTGTAGTGAAAACAATTTCTATTTAACAATTTAATACTACATTATTATTACTACAGAGTAAAATAATTTATGTTATATGAGGTTTTCTTTAAATTTGTTAATACGTCGTATAGGTACGTAAAACTGTTTTAAGTCGTACAATAGATGTGAGATGCATATATTAGTAGTTGATCGCTGACTGTTCACACTCGAGAACTCTCTCCACTAGTTATTGTCACTAGCGACAAGAGCTATCAAATGTAATACTCGCTCAGCGATGCTCGCTTGCCTCATATCGCGCGCGCGTGCATTTTGCTCAGGATAGTCTCCGCGAACGAAAGGCGCAAGTAATCGCCCGTCGCATTCGCACACTCGCTTATTTAGTCCAGCGATAAAACCATCGGAACTAGACACTCGTTTCCCGCTGCTCAACAACTCGTTTCAAGTTTCTGCTCACTCACTTCTCGTTGGTCGTCGGCGGTGGAACAAGCGCCAAAAGTGGAGATTACTTCCCCAGACGTAAAACATAGTTGATCTTGATTCGTCTATATTTTATATCATACCTACGTTTTCAATTTAAAATATATGTTATCATTCGAGACGTAACTTCATTTCACGTCGATTTAGTTTCAATCTTGCCGAGGCGCTTCCTATCTTGCTTAGATAGGAAAAGTTACCAGTATGTGTCTAGACTAAAATGCAGTGTAATAGATATATATTCTGTAGTGCATGCACAATATCATAAGTCAACATTATACCGATGTAGTTCATGATCGATTTGACCAAACACGTATATAGAGAAGGTCATTGCAAACACGTGACTTAAAAAAATTTATTGGCACCGGTTAAAGCTAGATAGGTTTTTTTTAATGTCAGGTGGTCGAGTGTCTAACAAGCAAATGGTTCCGTTTGATTTAAAACGACCGGGTTATTCGCCAACTCGACACAAGACACTGAACACACGTACCACGTGTGTCCAGCAGGGTGAAACTCAAAATTAGTTTCACTTTTTATTTCTTCATCTTGATACGCTGAGATTTTTATGCTAGTCCACATAGTGAATTGCTAGATGTTTAAATCTAAGGAAAAATTCCACGCGGGCCAGGCAGCAGACGGGGCTCGAACCAGCACCCTCGGCAATCCGGGCATCCGCTGCAAGGCAGTACCATCTTTTCGTAAGGCAGCGCCATCTCTTCGGCTAATATAAGAATTCGGCACGGCCATTAGGGCCGCGGTAGCATAAAGGTCAGAACATCCCTCCGAAAAGCGGAGGATACGGGTTCGAATCCCGTCTGCTGCCTAGTCCGCGAGGAATATTTTCTAGATTTTTTTCTTTATATTACGATAACTTAGTTGACTACCTTGGCAATACAGAGTACCTGTCTTAACAACTCAACAATGAAAAAAGTCTAAGAAGCTAGATAAAAATAATGCATTGGTAGCATGGTGGGCATGACGCATCAAATACAGATTATTACAGATGATGAATCTGAGTAACAGCATAAGATGAAACAAAACTTGTAATGGTATTTTTAATAATAACCTTTCCTTAGAATACCTATTTACTTACTAACAGACGTTTTTATTCGTTCAACAGGTACAGTTTCTCATACTTAATATTTGTATTTCTAACATTGTTACGCTATCGTTACATTTACTTAATGTTTTAGATGATAATGCATTTGTTTATTAATGACCTTGTAAAACTGAGTGTATGAAAACCAAAAAAAAATAATATCGTATTAATTTTATTATAAACGTAAAGCAGTGATTATAAATAATTACAATAATCGAATAAAACTACAAAAAACATTATTTCGGAATATGCCATACTCTCCAATGCTTAGATAAGCCACGAGTTTCGTCAAAAGTTGGTGAAATTATGTTAACAAAATCTATAAACTAAACTAAATAATTAGGTTTAAGAATCAGAAGTTTATCATTTTGACTATATTTTAATTACAAAGTCTTTTAATTACAAAGTTTTCAGTTTTCAAAACTTTACAACGTTGCAATTTGGCACTAAACGCAATACAAACTCCCAAGATACAAGCAGCCCTGATAAAACACAAACAAACAAATATATCAAAACTTCGGTATTCCATCCTCCACGCTCTGAAAACTTGTTTGATAGTTACGCCTAGTAGATTAAATCGTATCCAGTGATTCGTTCAAGTTGGATAGAGCACACACTAACAATTTACAGTTATTTAGATCCAAAACACCCGTTTACGCAAACTTTGTCAGACCCAACGTGGAGCTTTGCCGTCTCAACTTCAAAGAGTTTCAAACTCAACAAGTGAAACTTTTAAGCGCTGGTATAACGAAAATGTTTTGTAAATTATACGTATGAAGATTTTGTGTAAAATAACCTATCATAGAAATGAACAGACGCACCTGGTAAAATTCCTAAATTTTTTACGAACGATCGCAGTTTTTTTTTTATTGAAATTAACTAAATTACCAATCGGTGTGGAAATGGATAGATGTTTCAATATTCCATTGATGCAGTTTTTTCTCGGTGTCTCATATGATTCATGTACTTTCTTTTTTAAGTATTTTAATTTTTTAAGAAAAATAACTGATTAAATTACATTTACATACCTACGCAATAACTCAAAAAACACGTTTATTTCAACTTTCGATATAAAATACTAATGTCAATAGTAGGGTAGCCCCCAGGTGGTGATTTTGGCATTTATTGGAGGGCGGCAGAATAATATAAGGAGGGCCACCTTACACATTGTGAAGTACTTCCACCATACCAGTGCCCGATATACCAGTTATATAGGATCGAACGTCTGGGGCAGCAAAAGAAAACAACTATCGGCCATAACTTTTGAATAGGATCTACTGGAGAGTTCACGTAACATACCTTCTCATTGTCGGGCGCACTCGAATATATTTTATTACTATTTCTACTCTTTCGTACGACCACATATATACATACATTATAATAAAAAAAAAACAATTTGGTTCAGTCGTTCGGAAATGATATGCATAAATACTTTTCGACGATAAATTTAGTCACAAATTTTACTTTACAATATCATTAAAAAATCCGCTTTAAAAAACGATGATTTTAAAAAACACGGCGTGCTACAAAAGTATATAGCATAAAAAACTGAAAATTAAATTATTGCTTTATCGACTGATATATTTGAAGTTGATAATATAACATTATATTATCATGATCTCCCTACTAAGCACGCGGCTTGTTAACGACTTCAAATATATCAGTCGGTGAACCTTATTTTTTGGTTCTCTTTTTAATTTCATAATTGTTTTATTTTTATTTCCTTTTTAAGTGTAATACTGAATACGCTACTGGTTGGAAATTTTACACGCGGATGAAACTGTAGGACACTGCTAGTAATTATATATTAAAACCTTCCTTGTTAAATACGCATTTATATACTGAAAAGCTCATCGAAATCAGTAGTTTTTGAGATAATCCTCCACAAACATCCATACATACGTGTTAAACTGAGAACATCCTTTTTTGAAGTCCGTTAAAAAAGAAGAAATGGTTACGAAAAAAAACGTTTATTTTCAGATGTCAAAGTCGATTGTGCTATTCCGGTGTTTTCGGTTGAATTAAGAAAAATACTAAAACGCATAATGGAAATGAAACTTACATGCAGCTTTTGGCTAGCTCATCTTGAGTAAGAGCAAAAGATATTTCTCTTGAACTCAGAACGGGAAGAGCCATCGAACACCTCTGCAGAAGGTCCTCCTGTTGATTACAATGACCTTTCAGGGCATCTGTCAACAAATATTCACTATTATTTACTAGATATATGCAACTTTAAACTGTTATGTGAGGAGCTGGCTGGCGCAGGCCTCCAAAAGTGTGAAGAAACAAGAATTAATAATAGGGATATGATGGCTAACTATTTTTTTCGTCTATCAAGTAGGGTATCAAAAAGTATTGGAATCTTATTTATTCTTTATACACTTTATCAAAACATTACAGAGATATATTGATTTGAAATGTCGCATCACGACGTCACGGCTTAGTAAAATTCTTACTTAGAAGTGACTCTACGAGCGTCATTTTTTTGTTGATTGACAAAAGAAAAAATAAGTTTTCATTATTTTTTAATAATTCAGCTATCATCTTATGTATAAAATTCTCGTATCACAATGTTAGTTACCATACTCCTCCGAAACGGCTTGACCGATTTTTTTGAAATTTTATATGAATATTCAGTAGGTCTGAGAATCGGCTACTATCTATTCTTCATATCCCCTAAGTGTTAAAGGTTGTTGAAAAATTTTTTAGGACATTTTTTTTATTATTTGGCATTTAAAATACATAGGTCCACCCTAAATTTTCACCCTTCTACCATCAAACCCTATGGCGGTACGAAGTTCGCTGGGTCAGCTAGTAATAGATAAAATGATCATGATCGAGCTTCTCTTACCATCGACACTTACTGTTAGGTTTATCTTATGTTTGTTAGCCATAGCAAATGATGCGTAAGTATATTTGTTTTTTAGATAACATCACATAAGTTTAACTATTACGTGATGGCACTGATATACAGAACTGTAACAATTAAGATTTGTCGATTTAGCGATATAGCCGCTGAACGTTCGCTGAGACCTACGAGTAGGTTCATTTATATTAGAAATTCTTCTAAAGCAATATTATTTTATTTTGACACATAAAATACATCAATTGCTTTTTTAAGCAATAAAAAAAGTTGACATCGATAAAGGAACACATTCGTGTTATATTATAAGATTTTTATTGTTTTAAAAAAATATGCGACAAATAATGTAAGTATTTTTCTCACGTAGTCCACCACGCATCGGTGTCATATTGCATTGTTTATTTTTTTCGGTTTTTCCACCTAATGTTGAAAGAGGATTATAATCGCTGTATAGAAAATGTACGTCAAGAACTCAAATCAAAAATTACCTATCTTTCCACAATAATTAAAAGTTCATTTACAGACCTCGATTCACGAATCGACACGACGAGAAACTTAGCAAGTCTCCTGTCGGATGATTTAATTTGTTCCAAAATTATAATCCAAGGTTTAGATTTTAGTGTAATTTATTGGTACTCGAGCATTATGTAATGAAAAGCCTGCTCCTCTTCAATATAATCCCAAACGCGACAATGAAAATGTCTCCAGCGTTTGTTTCTATAAGGGTTTATTTGGTTAACTTTAAAGTATTTTGTCCCTTACGACCATAGAAGGCGAACCAAAGGGGATGAATGTACCGTTTTTAAAGGAGCAATAACTCGAGTGAATATTTCCTCTGAACGCCCTTCGCTACATCTATGGCTTTATATAAAGAAGGTTTCCATACTTCAAGTACTTTGGAGACATAATAAGTCATTATATTTATACAGAAGCTCACTCTCTCCAACATGCAGGATAACACAAAGATTTTATTCAGTGTTACTTGGCAGAGGTTAACCAGTCGAATATTACATATAACAGATCAGATAAGAATTGTGCTTTTACTGAATTCCAGAAGCTTAAAGAAAATATAAAAAAGAAACAACGGGTTGCACTCAGGGAGTGCCGGCAGAAGTGAAAACTTGAATATAACGTTGTGCATTTTTGATATTTTGGAATGGTTAGGGAATATTTTGCAAGAATTGCTTTAATTATCAGTATAAAAGTACTATCATGTACGTGGTAGAATACAATATTTATTTATTGGGCTATCGTACACAAACATGAAAATTTATATTACTAAAGAAAAGTTTACTAGAAAAAAAAATCCACGCGGACCAAGCAGCGGACGGGACTCGAACCCGCATCCTTCGCTATCCGGGCGAATGCACTGACCATTATGCTACCACGGCCCTATTAGCCGCGTCGAAATTTTCCTAGCCTTAAGCTGCAAGGCAGCGCCATCTCTTCGCATTGTAGGTACAATGTCAAATGAATACTTTTTCAAATATTAAACATTTGAAAGAATAATTAGCAATTATAGTTATGATTTTATTTATTTTTTAAGCATTTAACTGCTAGATGTTTTGTGGGTTACCTACAATGCGAAGAGATGGCGCTGCCTTGCAGCTTAAGGCTAGGAAAATTTCGACGCGGCTAATAGGGCCGTGGTAGCATAATGGTCAGTGCATTCGCCCGGATAGCGAAGGATGCGGGTTCGAGTCCCGTCCGCTGCCTGGTCCGCGTGGATTTTTTTCTAGTAAACTTTTCTTTAGATTTAAACATCTAGCAGTTAAATGCTTAAAAAGTAAATAAAATCATAATTTATATTACATTAAAAATGTTTATCTCTCAGAAAAATCAACTTACATGAATCACGTTTAAGCGCACTTAACTACATCAATTGTAAAGATATCAACTAACATGAATCACATTTAAGCGCACCTAACGACATCTATTGTAAAAAAATGCATTTTCTTCGCAATAAAGCTGCCACGTGGACGTCCTAGACAGAGACTTATTATTATAATACGATAAAATAAAACATTACTATGTTTCGTCCAATATATTGAAAGTCAACAACCTTTCCAATTTTATTGTGTGTCATTATGCGAGCAGCCCACGTGTTTAACCTGACGCGAGTTTTACATTTTTTACCCGTACAAAAAAAAGTGTACAACGCCGCTAAAGAAGTTTTCACTTCAAAAAGTTAATTACATTAGCTTGTCTTTTATCTTAATTGTTTAAAAGATCATTAAAAAAAACTTTGATGCATAACAGTAAAGTATTGAATCCTACATTAAATGCATGATCCAGAAAAATCTCCTAATGGATCGTCAAAACAAAACTCTCAGAAGCTACGTGGTGAATTGAAAAATATTTGCACATCGTATCCCAAACCAATATCTAATTATAATTAAATCAATGCTACAAGCATTGCAAACGTGCACATACAATTGGCCTTGAGGAAGTTGTTTATCTGGTTTGCGCGACTTTGATTTTTAAGCAAAAACAGATAAAAAACGCTCTCGTTTCTGGTTGTGAATAATAAATCCCAAATCATTCTTCTTTTCTGTCAAATACATTAGACAATTATTTAATACTAGCAAACCAGTGAACCAAATGTTCACCAAAAAAAAAATGTATTTAATTAATTGAGAACTTCGGAGATTTTGTGTGGTTTCGTTTGAAATAGAAATCACGTGATTTCTCAAAAACCGGAAGTGCTACGTTACTCACATCCGGTTTGTAGTCTTATCAGACTATTCTTATCTTATAACTTAAACATTCTCTATATCTATCTCTTACGGTTTGGCCGCTGAAACAGCACCACGGACGGACGGACGGACTTGTCTAATAGATAAGAGATATTAAGATGTTTTTTATTGTTTTTACAACAAAACCTTTTTTGAGTTGTATTAATTAGAAAATGCAAGGAGTATATGAATAAACAATGTATGAAGAACTAGGTAGATCATTTCTATGACATTATGAATCGTTCAAATGTTATACTAGCAAACGAACGAACGACCTTCCAATTCCAATCAACTAATTCTCTGTCCACGCAAATGCCAACTCTCATTTTATCTGTGGCTATAAACAGCTGTGCACACCAGTGCTGCCATATATACGGATTTGTCCGTATCCATACGGAATTTTAACACTTAAACCGGATAATAAGACCATATGGATTTTTATACGGAATTGTCATGAAAATGCAAACAGTAGTTTATTAACATTTCTAATCCCAATAAAATGATTTAAATAAAATAAAACTACACTTTGATCCTGCTGCGATTTGTATTTTTTCAGCAATATTAGCAAAAATCAGGCATAATCACTAATAAAGTACATGTGCCTCTAGGGAGTCCCCTCGAAATAATTAAGTTGGTCGTGACGTCGTGTGAGATGAGACAAAGAAAAAGTTTAAAATATCTATAGTGTTATTTACTATTTTGTTTAGTTATCTCATATTATGAATTGAATGATTGTCTAAATTTTGTATATATTACAGTGTTATTTATTATCATATACGAAGGCGTTAACACACAAGCGATCTTAGAGCCAAAGAATTTAAAAATACTGAATATTTATATAGAAATAAATTGGTTGCAAATCGTTTTTATTTTATAATTTAATTATAATAATTTTAAACTTTGTTTAAGTTTCGTGCATTAACCCGTAAAAACTAGTTTTATTTAATGAGTGATGTGCGTGAAAACCTAAGAAACAAATAATTTTTGTGTCGATTCTGATATGTTTCTCTAACTTTAAACTTTAATTTGACAATAGTACATCCCAGACATTTTTTATGCAGAACGAAAAGGAGAGAGCGAAGTTAAATTAAGTTTCAAAAATCTTAGATTAAAACAAAAAGGGAAGATACGGCACTCGCGGCTCAAAAGTGATCCGCTTAAATTGTGGTGCATGACCACAATTCGCTTTAGTCACAATTGGACATTGAAACACGCTGCATGTGCACTCAATATAACAATATTGCGTATATTCTGTGTTATAAAAATAAAACAATTTCTTTGAAGCCTTTATAAAGAACGAAATTGTTCAAAATCAAATAACAAATGCCTCGGCAACGGAATCGCCATTTCGTTATCAAGAAAAAGACAACAATACAGCTTAGCCGTGCGGACTCGGACGCGGACTCGCCATTTCGCTCGCGCTGCGTTGAAGCGTACAGATTTGTCTCGCTTGCTCGATTGAATGTTTATTTACAGACGTGTGTGTGTGACAATTGCTTATGTAGTTGAGTTGGAGCATATTTTATTTGATGCTAGTATGAGCGTACCGTATCTTCCCTTTTTGTTTTAATCTTAAGCTAAGATAGAATACAATACATAAAAAAAAATTTTAAAGATTTCTTTTCATAACAAATTTCTCGCAAAAAATGTTCTTGAAGTGCTCATATAATGATATCTATCATAGGTAAGTTCAAATTTTTATACGGATTTCTTACGGATTTGATAAAAAAATTGACAGGCTGATTTCATACGGAATTTGGCAATGAAATTACGGAAACATCGGTTTAAAGATCTGGCAACACTGGTGCACACGTCAGTGTTCATTGGTTCACGCCGCCGACACGCGCAATCAGCTGTTACTCAGTTACTTCACATGTGATGGAAAAGTCCCGAGATATGTCGGACGGACCGAGGAATTGTCCCATGTTTAAATACTGATATCCAGTTCTACAGTTTATATACTTACACTAAAGATTCCATTCAAAAATTTACTTCCACTTTCTAAGCGAATGTATTATTACAAAAATTTTAACGGGCATATTTAGAAAAGAAAATAAATAATAGAAAATTACATATATAAAAGTACTGTAAATATTTGTTTACTTTCGTAAACATCTATCTATTTACGAATAGATGACAGCAACTACGATAAACAACAGCCCGACTCCGACTATTGTTATGAAATTTGACACGCAAAGTGCACGAGTTTCGTTATTAATACTGAATACGCGTTCAGAATCTGTTCCACCTCAATATCTTGGCTGAGGTGATTGTGGCCGAGTATCGTGTGTGTCCCGATAAACATGTAGTTATTTTTAACAATGCCGCCGTTCACAGTAAGAAACCATGCATTCCGATCTCATGGTGGGGCGCCGAGCCCACCACGCCGCGGGCTGCCATTGGCCAGCTGGCATCGTACGATCTCTTCGAATGTGCGCGTGCCGTGCAGACAGGCCACACACTCTCACTCAATGGAACCATAATCTAGCGCCGATTGATCGCCTACGTTTATAACTATTTGATTCACTGATTTGATTGCTCTGATGATGCCTTAGGAAGTCTCAGCATCGCCTTGACACAATGACGCTACGTTTTACCCTTTTTATTTGTTTCGATTGATTGTTAACCTTTCTTTGCGTATAAGCAATTTCGTTGTTTGTTTCCCTATCCAGCAATCAACGGATGATTGTTTACGTCTTGCTTTTAAAATAGGTAGGCATCTATTAATACCTTCATTATTTGCATGAATATATTAATTGAATACCATGACCTTATACTACACTACACTATTATAACGTATAGATATCTTTTTTTACGCAGGCAAAACCTCTATATACAGACGTTGGCGCCCTTAAGGGGCAGAGAAAAAACGGACCTTACGCTCGCAAGTCTCACGGGTGCGAAACGGAGAAGCCGGTTAAGCAGTCTGCGCGACTTAAGAGCGCTTACGGCATACTATCCGCTAAAAAACCCTGCGAATACCCTCTACGCTGTTAAGTGCGGAACCGCGAGATCCCCATTGAGGGATTTCACCGCGTCTCCGCACCTGACAGATTCCCGAATAACGTATAGGTGCCTAACTCATTCAATGCCTGTGATATAACTATTATTGTACTAAATAATAGTCTTCGTGAATAGACCGAGGTATTGATGTATTCGAGATATTAATATTGTTCGCGTAAACCCCGCTGGTATCATTTTTCTACTTACTGCACTGCCCGACGTAATAAAGCTGTTAATATTTATCAATTCATTCATAACTATCGTCTACTATAGTTGGCATAAATTCTAACGTTTCCTTAAAGTATTCGATAATCTAAATAGAATTACTTTTCATGGAATCAAATTCCATGTTAAGCCAGACACAATAAATGTTTAATATTGTGATTAACTTCATAACTTGCAGATCTATCACTGCTTGTAAATTGTTCTTCGTCATGCTAGAGAAGGATAACTAAAAGAGATAATTGGAGTCAAATTCAAATGAATATTTTCCCACATACATCCTAAAACCTGCTAAATTTACGTAGAAGAATTCAAGAAATTCAAAGACAGAATCTATGATCGTAATTTTTTTTTTCAAAAGAACACAGTCAGATTTTTTTATTCTATATTTGGTTTAATGGAAGTGATTAAAATTGTGCTGAATATATTATGATCATATACTATACATATTAAACGTTTACTTCAATATAGTGTCATAGTAAAACCGTTGATGTATATAATACTGAGAATAAGAAATTCGTTATCATTATTTATCTATTAAACATGAGAAACTGCGTGTTTAGTGATAATGTGATAATGTAAATGAGACGACTTCAGAAGTATGTCTGTTCCACCTAAATTTCTGTCTTCTTTTCTATTTTATTTATATTATTAGTATTTCTATGTAAAAATATCGTAGTCATATCGCTGAAAAGTATCATAGTCTTTAATCTTCTATTTTATTGAACTTGATAAAAATGAATAATCGACTCATTGTAGGACCTTTGTCAAACGATAAAACCAGTACCTTTGAGCTATACCCGCGTTACGTTGCTAACAAGGAGTCAAATGAACGCTGATTAGATCCGTCTCACTAATGAACACTCGGGTTAAATTCTACCCGACAAGCGAAACGCAGTTGCTACTAATCTCATAGCAAAGCGTGGCAAAACGGTTGAAGCTTACTTCATAACGACGCACGTAATTCGCATTGTTCTAGTTGCAGTTTTATTTCACTCCTTAGGGACTTTATAGTTCGTTTCATTTATGAAACGCGGTATGATAGTTCGGCTATTAGGGCAACCAACTGGGAAATGAAGTACAAGTGGATGAAAAAGACAAGTAGTATTCAGTTCCGCAGCTCAATGGTGCAGGTGGTAAAATTCCGAATTCAAAGACTGCTAAGGTCACCAGAGGCAATTGTAGCTCCTAAAAATGAATGTCAAACTTATGTCTTTTATAATTTCACATTATTAAAACAATTTACCAAAACAATTAATACTTTATATTTCACATGCATTAATGATAACGTAGACGACGCGGTCCGTGAGGGCCGCGGTAGCATAATTGGTCAGTGCATTCGCCCGGATTGCGAAGGGTGCGGGTTCGAGTCCCGTCTGCTGCCTGGTCCGCGTGGAATTTTTTCTAGTTATATTTTCTTTAGATTTAAACATCAAGCAGTTACATGCTTTAAAATAATAAAAATTATAACGTAGACGAGTTTAGATTGATAGAAAGTCAATAAAGTAATTTTTATTGAAACTATTAGTCACATTTGCTCCCAATTGGGGGTAAATGTAGCTAACCATCCATTCTATGTCTTTGTTGTGGTATCTATAATTCTCAAACTAACAGATAACGTCAGGCCCATAGATAAATGATGTGAGACCAATCATTTATTTATGGCAAGGCCCAACTTAATGTTACTAATTTTGTACTTCAATGCTTTGTATTCAATTCACTTTAAATTTACTTATAGTAACATCAGGGGGTAAATGTATTCTTTAACATTAGTTCTGGGCCATGTAGTTCTATAACTTTGGATAAGCATATATTACGAGAAGAAACTGATATTATCAGGCACTACCACAATAGAATTAATAGGCTCATATAAAATGATAAAAATTAAATAAAACCATTGCAGCTACAATTAGTCCACTCACCATTTTTGAAGGGACAAACCTAGCCGTTTTAAAAAAACTTTACTATAGCGTAGAATAAAAATAATTAATGAAAAAATTACTGACCATTAATTACTTCACGACATACTGTAAAACATGTTCCAATATTGCACAAAAATAGATTTTGGAAATATTTTTGACTGCCGTCTATTAGCTCTAAAATAAGACTATAAATAAAACTTTTTGCGTGTTAATGCCAAAATATGTTTATATGTACGCCAATAAAAGTTACTCTATTGCGCCTCACGTGTAACTTTCTTTAAAAAATAAGCAGTAACGAGTTATTTGAAACAGCTACATTTTTCTCCTATATTTTACGAATCTTAGTATTATAACGCTGAACAAAGGTTGCTAAAAATTATGCAATATGCATCAGCCAGAATGTTGTCAAATATTAACTACTATGTCTTAAAGTTATATTTTTGCACAAAGCATAATATATTGATTTCACAACGACCATATTTCAAACGGACGGTATTTTAACTTTCCTTGACTTGTATTATATTTTTTTTTTGTTGCAAAACGTCTATTTTCTAATTATCTTTAATAGAAACTGGCTGTCATCAAATTCTGCTCTTGATAAGAAAAATTTGATGCGCAATTTTGTGTCCCGCATGTTTTGCATCAATTTCATAGCATAGGTATTAATATCGATGCATCAAAAGTTAAGACGTTACGATAACACAATGAACAAGTTACCATATATATCGACTGCGTACTTGTAATTCACACGTTCACTGAAGGCAACACAAACTGTATGGCAAGGTCACACTCGCGACGTTTTTTTAGTTACAATATGCACAAATACCTGTTATTTCAAAGGCATTAACTGGGGCTAGGCTAGCCATGCTATTAATGATGTAATTATTATGTTAGGCTTGACTGACTGGCATAATATTGTTGTAGAAAAGAGCTAATAAGAAAGTTGTAAATGTTGGGATGAATTATTTTAAAAATACTAAATACTTAATTATAAGAAACTGTATCGGAATGACTGGTAACATATTATCTTGCAGAATGGTGGTCATTCAAATTATCTCTGAGCGAACACTAAGTAACGGCAATGAATTCCTTGTATACGAATATGGAGGTGATAATTCATTAATTAAAATAATGCATTCGGCATCCCCTTGGTTAACTATGTTTGCTAAAGTAGGGTATGGCTTAGTCTGCAATAGATTCCCCGACCTTACAAATAATTTGTGCAAAAGGAATGTATTTTATAGTGTTTTATTCCGGAACTAAACAAAATTGCTAATTTACATGAAGTAGAGGCTAGGTGACAAGGAGCGATCAACTAAGTCATCCTAGCAAAAATTCATATAATCTACAGGCTCGCCAACCACAATTTCAAGAAAAAGGGATTTGAAGTTGAAACTTTCGTTTTTGATAAAAGAACGCAGTTATGCAGAATTCCAATTAAGGAGTAATGTAATGCACCTCAAAAACAGTACATGTCCTGGGCAAAGAGGACGGTTGGCAACCCTTACCAAACATTGAATATGTTTTAAGGCTATATAAATCTTGCAGTTGTAATCATTTTCTACTTATGTAATTGTTATAAATAAGTTCAAATAAATTTCTAAGAAGAGTTGAAACTATGTTTCTGCCAACTTTCAGTACTACATTTACTCCGTATAAAAACCACGCAAACTACCGGCATTCACGAATGTACTTCTACAGAACAGCAGGCCTACTCTAATACAACGAAAAGCGAAATTTCGATCGAAACTTCGCACGTTTCTCGCTATGTTTTTTATTCGGTTCTTATTATAATAATCTTCGTTCACCCGATAATGGGACTGAGGTTTATTTATTTACCTTCTCCAAGATACATCATCATCAGCTTAATATCGCCACTGCTGGGGCATAGGCCTTCCCTATGGATGGAATAGGGAGATTGGGCCATGACCCACCACGCGGGCCCAGTGCGGATTGGTGGGAGCTAACGACTGCAGATGCAGCCGGGACCAACGGCTTAACGTGCCTTCCGAAACACGGAGGAGCTCGAGATAGTAAATTTTGGTCACCCATCCAATGACCGACCACTGTGAAAGTTGCTTAACTTCAACGATCGCAGCCGAACGCGCTAACCACCTGCGCCATCGAGCTCCAGCGAAAGTTGCTCAACTTCAACGATCGTAGCCGAAGACGCTAAACTTTTGGCGCTAAACACTTGCGCCATCGAGCTCCTCTCATAATTCCTTTCTAAGCTTACCCAAAGAAAATTGAATTTGATTGTTTATCGTTTAAATTAAGTATAACCTCAAATTGACGAAATTAAATCACGTTTAAACTTCGTTACCGAAATTTCGTTTCAAGGAAAGAGAGTAACCCCTGTTGAGTTTTGCTCCAGCCACGCGGTCCTCAAAATTAACGACGTATTGAAAATGTAGAGAAATAAACCTCACTCTGTATGGAATAGTTTTCAACAAATTTGTTGGAAAAGATAGGTCGACTTTATTGAACACCAGTTTGTCCGCAGCCTTTGCCTGCGTGGAATAATTTATTTCCCATACAAAATTCCACACTCCGTTTAACCCCCCCATAATTTACATTTGTGGTAAGTAGAGAAAAAATATTACAAGATTTTAATTTATTTATGTTTTATTTTTTCATAAATTTCTGTTTGATTTTATTTATTTATTTGAACTAACAATCAATTTTTACCTGAGGTTTGAATCTAAACCAGGTTAAAATTGATATTTTTATGTGGAATAAAACCACTTTTCTTCTACCAGATTTATCTCAACTTAGCCCAGCGGGGATTTTGGTATGCATATAGTTTATGATCTGAATTGCAGAAAGCATAGAATACTTTTTAATCTCGGAAAAATGGCCGGGCCGTGTGGGATTTAGAAAAAACTAAAGTAAACGCGGACGAAGTCGTGGCCGGCCGTTATACTGTATATATAAACCTTTCTGGCTTTTGTATACCATTTCACGTACTTTTTCAGGGAACATTTTTCTTTGGTTATTGTGTTTTTTTTTTGGTGTTTTGACGACCTCCGTGGCCGAGTGGTTTATACACCGGTGTCGCCGATGCGAGAGGTCCCGGGTTCGATACCCGGTGGGGGCAGCTTTTTGTGTGATGAATACGAGCATTTGTACTCCAGTTATCGATGTTTATAAATAAACTTATATATGTATCAATCAGTATATACTGTACAGTATATACTGGAATAACGGATACAATACATATGTATTGTATCCGTTATTCTAGTATCCTATAACAAAAAGCCTACAGTGCTTACTTTGGAGCTAGGCTGATTGGTGCGAGTGTTGGAAATATTAATTAATTATTATTGCTTTTACGCTTGATCTTTCTTTACTTGTTTTTCGAGATTACTTACTTCTAATTCTCAGCACCATTATCCAGCGGATTTGGATGAATTTTGGCATGGATATAGTTTGTAACCTTGATTGAGACATAGGATACGTTTTATAATGGAAAAAAATGGGTTTCTCAAAAAACTAAAGTTAACCGTGACGGAATCGCGGGCGGCCGCTAGTGGAAACTAAATGCTGATACAGTACATCAGGACTTTTATTTTATTGACTGTTAAGTCAATGCAGCCCATCCAGCCAGACGAATCGCCAACAATAGAATCTAAAAGTCCCCAATCCTAGGCAGACAGAGACTTATTTATCTGCGCGGGAAAGAATGCAGCTGGCGCATTATACATATACATAAGTATATCTAGCATTTTTTTCCATAATTTGGGGTTTAAAAAAATATATAAGAAACCTTTTGATCAGAAAGACATTTCTAATAAACATAGCGTAAAGGGAACGTCTAAATCCTTTCATTAAATAAAGTTTATCTCAGCCTCTTCTTGTATCATCATTAGCGTACGCATGGTCCACTGCAGGGGCACAGGTTTTTCCTATAGTTGGAATCAAAATGGGCTATGATATGAATATGACCCAGCAAACCGGCTCAGGCTCAGTCCAGATTGGTGGGTGCTTGCGATTACAGCAGGGAATTTTTGCAATCTTATTCTTATCTGAATCGTTATAAATTGATAGTGGTCCATCAACCATATACTTGAAAAGGTATATAGAAGCTAGGAAGGCTATAGAAAGTAAATATTGATGTACTCTAAAATTATGGAGTCTAATATTTATATCAATATCGTTCGTAAAGATATATAACTTAAGTACTGATAACTCCATGAAGCTCCCACGCAATGTTATATTTAAAAATTTAAAAAATCAAAAAACCCGACTGCTTAATTATTCTTCAAATAAAAACTGAAAAGAAAAAAACAAGTCCAGTAGTCTATAATTCTGTTAATAAGGAACAAAGCTACTTTAGCAGTCGGGACCCATTAGATATTCAAGAATACATAATATTTTTCAACGGTGGGTCCCGACTGTTAAAGTAGCTTTGTTCCTTATTAACAGAATTATAGACTACTGGACTTGTTTTTTTCTTTTCAGTTTTTATTTGAAGAATAACTAAGCTGTCGGGATTTTTTATTTACCTTTTTTATTTCACACTTTTTAGTTAGTATTTTAAGACGGTATATACCGTAGTCTTGTTACTTCAGTAGGGGAATTAATATCGCGGGAATTATTAAGTACCTTGCGTCGGTCTAAAAGATTGATTTATTAAGACATATATAAAGACTTTACCCTCGGGGTCAAGGCTAGAGATCACCTATAAAAATCTACATTATTTGCTTTGAATTTTGCAGAATTATTACAAAACCAATATTATCGCGAGCTTATTAATAAATACAGGGATTCCAATAAGTATGTACTTACTAGCGAAAAATGGGTTATTTGTCATTATATTAAGTAAACCTTTTTTGTAACCTTAAGTAATATCGTTAAAAAAAATGAAAAACAGTAAAATTCTGAGTTTTTCATTAAAATTCAATAATCATAAATACCTATTATGATAATGAGAGAGAGAGAGAGAGAGAGAGTTTTTATTAACCATTTGTTACGAGTATTACAAGAACAATGAAAAAACACATAAACATTATCATAAAAAACAAAAATAAAAAACTAACTTAAAACTATAAAAGTAAATTAATGGTTAATCAGGACCCTGCCTCAGCATGATGCTGTTGCCACACGTTACTATGCGAGTGACAACAGCGCTGGTATTCTGGCAGGGCCTGTAAGGTGCGCTATATATATGACACGCTGCACAGTTCTCCAATCTCAAACCGAAACCTACTCGTAATATCAGTCACTCCTTTTCATTCTGTAAAGAGACTGACAAGGAAACATTTTTACCCTCGAACATCTTTGATATAAATCAATAATTAAAAATTCAAATTCATCACAATTGTGTCTAAAACGCTGGTGTTAAATTTCTCTACGTGTGTATGTGCGTCACTCGTTTCCAAACAATAACAGCAGGGGTCATGTACCACCTGGTTCAGAAGACCATCTCTGCAAATTGATTGCACAGGGAAACAAAGTTTTTACATGCATTGCAATGTCATTAAGTGGCATTTTAATTTAACTTTAAACATTTGCTTCGATTGTAGGTTACGTATAGGAGGAGGAATGTCGTTCCAACACTTTGAGGCAGCAAATCTGAATGACCCGCGAAAAGCTGCAGTGCGATGTGAAGGTGTGGAGAAAACTCGAGTGCATAACCTCTTTTGATGCTTACTATAAAGCTGTGCCCATGCCAATTTAGATGATAGATATTGAGGCTTTCCCGTATGTACAATACCAAACATCAATGTTGCGAGGTGTGCACACCTACGGCCCTCCATCTTCAGCATGTTAGCTAAATTCAAGAAAGGGGTAACATGGGTTCGTGGTGGAATGTGGAAACAAAAACGCGCGCACGCGTTTTGTACTCGCTGGATAAGCCGTGATGATCTGCCTAGCAAACACGGACCATAAACAGTGTCGCAATAATTGAATTTTGATAAAACCAATGCCTCGCACAGCGCCATTCTAAGTTTCTCAGATAAATATGGTCGAATCCTGTAGAGCAGCTTTAATCTGTAAAAACTACTGCGTGCGCACTCCACAATATGGCCCTCAAAGTTAAGTTGACTTTCCAGAGTCAAACCCAGGCTCTTTGCTTTATTTACTTGCTGAATGATTACCCCGTCAATATGAAGATTTAGTAAACTTGCATCGATTTTGTTGATGCTGTTCTTAGTACCTGTCAGCAGCAGTTTTGATTTCTGAGGATTTTTCATCATTTAATAAGAAGGAACTGTATCACAGTTTTAATGTTAGTGTTTTATGTTTTTTTCTTTTACATAGTACACCGCGCTATCACTTTGTCATCGTTGTAACTTTTTAAATATTTGTCGAAATGACATAGTGTAAAAAGCAAAGTGTATCGTCTTTAAATATCAAAAGCGATTAAAGTATTTGTTTTGATAAAAAATGATTTGTTAATACAAAATGTGCATTTTGGAAATAGATATCAAATAATATTTTAGTTTTGATTCACTATTTTAACGGTAATGACTTACACATTAAAAATAGATATATGGTGTCACGGACTTTTTTTTAGAACTATTTAAGAGATACATTTTCACTCTACATTACATTCATGGAACTTTTATTGTTTTTGCAGTGCAGGCCAAAATGGCTCGCAGATGGGACATTTTTTTCCGTCTTATGTGACACTTATTGCTATATATTGGCCAATTCACTCAATAACTACATAAATTAATATATATATATATATAATTATCATATATGAGCTATATTACTGTTAAGTTTCATTAAAATCCATTCAGTATTTTTTAGGCGAAAAAGTAACAAAGATCCATACAAACGTAAGCGTAAATGAAATTAAAAGCGTAAGTGGTTAATATACAACTTTAAAGCGTTGTAGATCCTAAACAATCATATAAAATGAAAAATGATGTTAGGAACCTAAATATGATTTTTGATTATCTAGACACTGATACCCCACTCGACATATTTTGTCAACTTTTTTTTTACTTCGTCACAATATGGCGCCTAATTTTGCCCATATTGAATTTTGATTACTATCATATCTTTAGTAGCACGCCCATGATTGAGACGAATCGATTGATGTATGAATCATCAAAATCGGTCCAGGCGTTTGGTCTCTAGTGTGCCACAAAGGAACAAACATACATATATAGACTGTTAAACACATAACCCTTGTCTGCGCGTCGCGCTTCGCGCTCTTGCATTGCGCAGCCGGGTAAAAAGGAAACTTTTCTCATACACCCTTTCTCATGTTCCCATAAGTACAGCTTAACATTTTCTTTCAAAATCGATTTATTGTATATTCAGTTCTCATAAAATGTACGTAAATTCATTAGCAAAATTGTTTAACTGAAAACGCTAACGATAATTAAAATGATCCCTTACCTCCTGAAAACTCTTGAATATTTCAATTTGCGGCAATGAATGTCAACCGGTGACAGTTAATAGTCCGCAATATTAAAGTACCGCTCATTAATTAAATATGAAACCAATTTCATTTGTTAGCACTTCGAAAATTATATCCCTTTAAAATGTAAATGTAACATTCTTTGATAAATGTAATATTAAAATGACGACTAAAGTCGTCGTAAGATTATATCTTCGTTTACTGTTATCCCGTTATTTATTTTTATCTAACAGGACCATGGTTAACAAAAGTAATAAGATGGACAATGGCTATATTATTGCTATCACAAAATGAACTTGTAAGGATTTCTGTTAATCACTAAGTAATAATATTTTATTTTTCTTTGCGTTTAATACTTGTAATATAAGGTGTGTTTTATTTCGAAAAGAATAATAAATAAATCGTACCTTATAATAATTAATAGAACTTGCACATTATGCTGGTTATTATATAAACAGTTAAACGAGTTCAACTACTTTAAATTCATAAAAACATTTAAAGCCTTGTTTTAATGATTGCGTGTGAAACTTTTATTCGGTCGGCTTATATTATATATTTGCAAAAGCAAATTATACTTACAAGTAGGTACATATCGTTCATTTGGGATTCGTAGTTCGTACTACAACACCAAATGTGTGCTCTGTTGATCCGTTTTATTTAGTAATTAGTAACGAGAACCCGATAAACTTCCACAACCACACTGTGATGAGGGCCACGTTAAGGGCGTTGTGAACTTGTGAATGACAAACGGACGAATCCTGACAACTATTTTATGTAGTAAAATCTAGGTGAGGTCATATGTATATAAGAGAGGTACGGCACAGCGGATTTGCCGCTCGAAATGGAACGCCTGACTCAGGAAGCAGTCTAAATCTTACAGAAGACAACAGTAAATAACACTGCATTTTGGTGGTGTTGTGTTTCTGTGGGTGAGTAGGGTTCCAGGACTCCGTTGGATAGTGTTTCTTTTTTTATGCAAAATAGGCATTGCATTTGACCACAATCTCACCTGATGGAAAGCGATGTTGAGGCCTAGGATGGTACACGCCTGCCTAGAAGATGCCTGTTCACTCTGGCCCTGAAGATGTCCAGATCATATTAGTCCGGGAAAACAGCCCCGGCAAAGAGTTCCACTCCCTAGCCGTTCGCATAATGAAGGCCGAAGCAAATCGCTTCGTGCGAATGGGAGGAACTTCGACAACATAAGGGTGGAAACCCTCGCCGTTCCTGGCCGTCCGGTAGTGGAAAGGGGAAGGAGGGATCAAATTATGTAATACTTCCGCACACTCTCCGAAATGTAACCGATAAAACACCGAGAGGCAAGCTACACGTCTTCGGTGGTCAAGGCTCTGACGATTTGGCTCAACGAGAGCGTCATTGCCTATGAGTCTTTTCGCACGGTGTTCCACCGAGTCCAGTGCATCCAGCTGATTCAGCGGATTGGATTCAGGCTGGCAATGTGAGGATGGCTGGAGCGGCACGCCTTCTGCCGCGCCATCATCATCGCGACTGCACTCCAAATAAACTTACCATGAGGTGGAGAGTGGTTATTTGTTGCGACACGTATAAAAAAAGATTTAATTGCTCTGAAAATTTTCCAAATTTAAAAATTCTTCACAACAACTAAGTGTGGTTCACGTGATACGCTGCGATAAAATAGCGTGATACTTGTCTAGTTTATCTGTATATTTATCATTAAGTCCGGAGTCGCCTGACTACACGAAGGGTTATCAATTGGAATTAAAGTTTTCGATTACTTTCGTCGATAACAAGGGCAAAAGCGATTAAGTTCACGTAAACACAGATATCAAACTTCCCGAAACTTGTACATCTTCCGGTGACAGTCACCTTTTCTACAAAACCGTCGCGTTACATTTATTTTGTCTTCACGTCTTTCGAATGTTTTAAAAAAACTTTTGTTTTCACTGTATCTGAAATCTTAATACATATATCCGCTTTCGTAAATTTTGCTTAATTTGAGGATCAATTTAAAAAAAATTGTAATGAGGCACATAACATTTACAAAGGTTGTACTTACTAGAAAAATACTCCCTTATTATAAAACGTGGACTCAATTTAAACCTGGTTTAAAATTGATGCTGTCACCATTGTTTTCTAAAATACTTATAGTTAGCGCGTTCGGGCTGCAATCATGGAAATTAAGCAACCTTCGCAATTGTCGGTCATTGGATGGGTGACCAAAAACTTATTATACTGAGCTTCTCCATGATTCGAAAGGCACGTTAAGTCGTTGGTTCCGGCTGCAACTGTAGTCGTTAGCACCCACCACCAACCCGCATCGCGACCGCTTGGTGGGTCACGGCCACAGAACTGAAACTGTGGTCACGGCCCAATCTTCCGATTCCATCCATAAAGAAGGCCTCTGCCCCAGAGATAGATAATGTTATGATATGATTATAATAATGATGCTTATGAGGTGCATAAGATCATACAAAATAATAAACAACAATTCAATCCCATTGAGAACCGCGGTTACCGCGGTTGTAACTCATTTCGTGTAACGCAAAGCATTAAGTCATACTGTATCGTTAATCTTGTTTAACTTTAAATTGAAGCAGGAATGCAACCTTCATAACATAACATTCAATTGTTCTGTATGACGTAAGCATCACATGTATGTATACCCGAGTCGTAACTTACACGCGTATATTTGTACCGCAAACATTATTGGCTATAATCTATTGATTCATTCTTTCAGCACGGGCTAATCGGGATTTATGGGGCGCGCCGCATAGTTGGTGCGATTCCGGTCGGATGAAATTGTTTTATCCAAATTTATCACCCACAGAGGGTTCGTTGGCTTAAATATTTTCCGCGTAATCTACGGTCCGTAAATAATACAAGTGCGTTACCACGATACGTATCATGTCTTAAGTATCGTTTCGTGTATTTTGGATGAAACGATCATCGTTTAATCCAAAATACACGGCAAAATATACATTGTATGGCTCCTAAATAATGAAGGCGTTAAATATGGTAAAATGTACAAAATTATCTGCAAATCTAAATTGGTAGAATATGTCTTTTTTCCAGAGCATCGAGTCACAGTAGTTCTTCATATGTTTTAAATAATAATAAGGTGTTTTACAAACCTTGCTTGGCTTGGCTGTTCATTACCCTACAACTACAAAGAAAATCTTTTTTAAATTTACTCTCATCATATTGTTGTAATATAAATAGTACACAAAAGCCAAGAGTACTTAAGTAATAATAATCATATACTAATCCCAGACAACTCACACAAAGCAACATGTAACATAGTACCATGGATACTAATAATGAACGGTTATTAACAGTTTACGTATACTTATTCACGTACTCACTAAGTACGTATTACTTATTCAAACAATCCCCGGGATTCAATATTTGTGTAGTGCTCGCCATATTATATCGGGTTTTGAACTTTTGAAGAAGGCAGGAGTGCTGTCATTGTGGCAAACATAGAGCAATACGGAGTAGCCATAGCGACATACTTGATATTATTCAAATCATTCTGATTTTTTTTGCGGTTGGGAATATGCACACAAACACTGTTTATCGTACACGCATATAAAACAAAACTGTATCTATAATAAATAAATATAGTGCAGTCATTGAAGCATTATTGCTCCGAATTTTTTACTGTGAACCGAATTGCATACAATTTTGAAATTAGGTTCATCTGACCCTTAACTTCAAAAGTGAAAATGATTTGAATTCCGCAACCACCCTGGGGGTAGTTGCCACCCCTTCTCGGGGGTGAATTTATTTTTTTTCAAAATAACCTCGGATATCGATAGAAGGTCTAATTTTAAGCAAAAATTGTTTATAAAGTTTTTCAAAAAATCCAATACTTTTAAAGTTATTGGCAATTGAAAATTCGCAATTTTTTCACGTTTTTTATCGGTTTTTTGCAAATATCTCCAAAAATATAAGTTTTATCGAAAATTTTATAAAATACTAAATTGTAGCAGGTAAAACAATGAACAATTTGGTTTTTTATAAAGTATTCTAAATGATATAGATATTAAAGATCAAAGCCGTTTTTTATTGTCTGAAATTTAATCGATATGGTCAATGCCATCTAGCGGCGAGCAGATGCATTTTATGCATTCTAATACAAAAGGGTTTTATAGTGCTTGAAATAAGCTTTAAAATGAGCACTATTAAAAGTCTTTTGCACGTAAAATAAGTGAGCTGTATTGCAAATAAGGGGAGCATCTAATGTTTTTTCGTTTAAATCAATGGGTTTCATAAGTGCCATTTCCACCAAAATTAAAATTAATCGTATTCCGCCTAGAATTAACTTTATTATGAAGATTTTGATAGATAGTATCAGTTTGGCTGCTTCAGGACACATATTTTTCAAAAAAGTCACGATTAAAAACAAAAACAAAATTTCAAATTTTTAAAAAACCCACTTTCTTTTCATAATATCTCAAAAATGACGACAGATACGTATAAAAGTGTACGAATTAAAAATTTAGGTATATTTCTCACAAACAATTTGGTTTTTTTGTTTTTTCTGTCAAATGAAAATTGACGGAGATATGATTGTTTAAAGAGCGCGTGGCAGCGCAATCACAGCCTCTCTTAAGCCCTTTAACCCTTCACTGTTTTAGAAAAAGGTTTTTTACTCTATATTGCAATAAAGGATGTTGTAGCTCTCTTAATTACCTTTATAATGGTTTTTTATAAATTGTGATAGCATGAAAATTGAAGGAGTTATGGTCCAAAAACTTATCATATTTTTTTCTACTTAGTAACTGAAAATTTCGGAGTGTGAATATTTGGAGCAATGTGAAAGTACGCAGTATAATAGAGACACAAAACTATTGTAATGTGTATATATATATATATACATAATATGGCTCATATATTGTGGAAACGTAGGCATGAATACATACCAACGTTCTTATATGTATATATAACACATTTGAGTGAAGGGGCCAACGAAAAAGCCATGTGATCAGCTGTGCGTGCTCCGTTTATTCCTTATAATGTGACCAGTATATTTCCGTCTGCAAAGGAATGAGCACGTGTTTAATATAATATTTTAACTAGACACCCAATTTCAATACATTTTGTTTAATAAAAAAATGTAAGTAGATAAAAAACCTGTTTTTATAATAATATCTTATTAAAATTGTGCCATAAAATTATATTATCCAAAAATCTAATGAAAACATATTCTACTGGTATTGATGTTCGTACTATTCAAAGAGCACGATAGCAAGATAGATAGAGCACTGTGGAACGTGCAGTGGAGATAACTGCCAAAATAGCCCTCCAATTCAGCCAGAAGATGTTGAATGTGACAGCGACTCCGACATTGAGTCATGAATAATAATATTATATTTTAATAATAGTACAATTTTATATAATTTGTAAATATTTTATTCAATAAATGGCAATTTTTTACTCTAAATTAAATTATTTTTAAATATGTAATCATATATATTTACTGCTTTAATTTAGGGGTAGTTTTAAGGGTAGAAAAGCTTAAGAATATGATAATCATTTTCGAGAGTGTGGAATAATATTTAAATCCTTTTCATTTTATCAAAAAAAACATGGATGCGTGTAACTTATGTACGCGCGTGAGAAGTTATACTTCTTTAGCATCATTAAAAATATTTTTTAATTGCATGCAAATAATTAATAATTACAATAAAATAATAAAAGGACTGGAAAAGGATAGTTAACACAGTCAATTAAGTTCAGTTTTAATTTGAAAAATTAAATAAATATTCAAAATATTCAATTAAAATCACTACTGAATTTAAGTTATTAGTCCATATGTAATTAGCACTTGTAAGTAACTAAAACACGTTGTGTCTAACTGTGTAGTGGTTAACACAGAACACTACTTGAACCTAAGAAACAATAGCAGAAGTTTTAGTACTTTAAGCCCTTAATAAGTTCTTTGCTAATTATTGTTTATTAAATAAAAATGTACAGAAAGCGGCTATGATACTCAACTCAAGATCACCCATGATGACATTTGACAGTGACAGTTGTGACCAGTGTTGGCAGTTGCTGGAAAAACAATTTTAAGTCTTTATACATTATAATATACATATTTTTAGTCTAACCATATTTCAAGATATAATTTGGTTGCATAACAATAAGCCGATTTTGGGAGTGGCCTAGTGTACGCTACCTTGATCGTCACACCATAAGCCAAAATAAAAAAAATGGATGCGTGTAACTTATGTACGCGCGTGAGAAGTTATACTTCTTTAGCATCATTAAAAATATTTTTTAATTGCATGCAAATAATTAATAATTACAATAAAATAATATAAGGACTGGAAAAGGATAGTTAACACAGTCAATTAAGTTCAGTTTTAATTTGAAAAATTAAATAAATATTCAAAATATTCAATTAAAATCACTACTGAATTTAAGTTATTAGTCCATATGTAATTAGCACTTGTAAGTAACTAAAACACGTTGTGTCTATATAGAAACTAGAAACATGTGGATAAATATTATAAATATGAAAACAGTGAACAGAGGCGACGAGCGTGCCAACATTGTTTTTGACAACGCGATCATCTTATGGAGCTCCGTGGTTCGTTCAAAGTACCTTTCGAACAGATGTCTAATAATGGTGGATTATTAACCACTAAGTGGTTAATAATCCACCATTATTAGACACTAACATTCATAACGCGCCTGCGGCCAACTTCATGGTGTTACTATTGTGTTACAGTGATGAGCGCGCATCTCGAAATTTCACTCACATGATTTTTTCATAACGCGCCCGCGGCTAACTCCATTATGTTACTTTTGTGTTACAGTGATGCGCGCGCATCTTAAAATTTCACTCTCATAATTTTTTCATAACGCGGCTAAAGAAGTATAACTTCAAAAAAATTTAACAATTTTTTATCAAGGGGTAGTTTTCAAGGGTTGAAAGGGGGTTAAAAATTTGATAATTATTATAAAGAATATAAAATATTACTCACTCTATACTTACATCTTTTTATGTCATACCAAAGTATATTTTTGTGATTTTTTCAATTTAGGGGTTGTTTGCAAGGGTTGTAAGATTTTCAATGGGTTGAAAATGATTTTAATATGAGGTAATTATGTTAGAAAATACTTTACAATTTCACCACTTACTATTAGACATGTTTTCTAGCAATGAAATGGCTCAATGTCAATTTTTCCATTAAGTGGTTGTTTACACCCCTTAAAAATAATAGGCGGAGTTCAGATCATTTTCACTTTTGAAGTTAAGGGTAAGATGAGCCTAATTCCAAAATTTCATGCAAATCGGTTCACAGTAAAAAAATTCGGAGGTAAGACCGTATTTTTCGCTTCAATGACTGCACTAATAATTAATATTTCCAACACTTACACCAATTAGCCTAGTCCCAAAGTAAACACTTTAAGGCTTGTTAAATGGGATATTAGGGTAACGGATAGAATACATATACTGTACAAGCCTTACAGTGCTTACTTTGGGGCTAGGCTAATTGGTGTGAGTGTTGGAAATATTAATTATTTATTTATTATAGATACAGTTTTGTTTTATATGCGTGTACGATAAACAGTGTTTGTGTGCATATTCCCAACCGTAAAAAAACAGAATGATTTGAATATTTAATATTATGTCGCGATGGCTACTCTCTTCCGTATTGCTCTATGTTTGCCACAATGACAGCACTCCTGCCTTCTTCAAAAGTTCAAAAAATCTATGACACTCACACATAAACAATGATATAAAACATCGCCAAAACATATTATCTTTTCTATGCCCAACTCGACAGAGGGGAAAGCTCTATGATGCCAACTGATCGATAAATAAAGAACAGAAACGCAATGTAACTACCGACTTACCGAGCCTAAAATACGCAATTATAGTTGTTACCCAAGTAGGTACTCCGTTGCGTTACGGCCTCTTTGGTTGTTTAAACTCTTTGCTTATGTAATGCCTAAGGCTGGCAGTTATATTAAAAAGTTAATGTCATTATTTTAAATATTTGAAATTGGGAATCTTCTGTCATTTATGACAAGAACGAGTAGTTGACTATTAATTAAGAACGATCATATTCGCTCTGAGATCAAATAAAGCAAATGAAAAGTCTAATTCGTTATTATTGATTACCACTGAGCTGCACCTCCTGGCCTACCCCTAAGGATATACCGCCACAGTACCTACATTCTTAATTTCCTGTAAGATTGCAATTTCGCTCACGTTGATGTCGTTATAAGGTAAAGAAATAAAAAAAAATCTAAACGCCTCTTGCACCAACTGCCGTCATTTTTAATTCAAATTAAGCCTAATTCAGTCACAAAGTACATCCCCAACCGCTCTCCAGTTTAGCAGATCACTTTATCCTTGTCAACTTTTCTAATTTGAAGGCGATGGAATTTGTTTTTTGACTTCGATTAAGAACTTGGGTGCATGTGGGCCTAATGGCCGCACTCAGAAAAATCAATTAACTTTTAAGTTTGACTTACTTTCTTTGCGATAACAATAGAATGAGACAATAAGTAACTCAAATATTCGTTATTGTATTTGGCGGTGTTTAAGATTTCGCAAAGAGTTTACAAACCCATTCTCAAATAAGTCGTAAGCGTTACGTCACCATTCTCCAGGGTTTTATGCGTAAACGGAAAGATTAGTGGCGGCAGTAAAGATCGCATTAGTGTCGGATGTGATAATGAGCCCCGATTTCCTTACAAAAGTTGCGATGAAGTCAGCGGTCCGTACAAAAAGTTATCCCATCGCAGTTCTAGCGATGACAAATGACCGTGGCGTCTCGCGGCGCTGTGTTACCGGCGATAATTCTGCGATTCCGTCAAGTGCAGTAAGATTTCTAGACAGCTCAGAAGATTAAGAACTTATACATAAGGATGTATTACATAAGGAGCTCGACGGCGCAAGAAGTTAGCGCGTTTGGCTGTGATCGTTTAAGTTTAGAAACTTTCGCAGTAGTCGGTCATTGGATGGGTAACCAAAAATTCACTATCTCTCACTGTTCCGGGCTAAATATGCCTTCCGAAAGGCATATTTTGCCGTTGGCCCCGGCTGCATCTACAGTTGTTAGCACCCAAAAATCCGCACTGGGCCCGCGAGGTAGATCATGGCCCAATCTCCCTATCATCAATAAGGAAGACCTATAACCCAGCTGCGGGGTCATTACTAGGCTGAGGGTGCTAGTCTGTCTCCGGCAGACTCCAATTTTTTTGAGATGTAGTGCACTTTGATGTTATTCCTTTGGCAAAAAAACTAGAATTTATTATATCCCCGTTTTTTAAAAAATAAATTTTATAATATTTATTTATTTATTTAGATATCTATTTACTGTTCCCAAAACATCAAATAGATTTTATTCAAAAGGTTACTAAAGCAGTGACTTATCATTCTGTTCATCTTCCATTAGGTATTTTTGGGTATTTATTTCAAGAAGAATCAATCATTAGTTGGTTTACCACGATTTCACGAATATTATGCATGACTGTAATTATTGACATTTGCCATAGTGATAATGTGATTAAGTTGACGTTATAAGCTGCCACACACGAAAAATATGACGTTACTTATGACAGCCTGTCATAAAGCCTGGTCAGCATCCTTACAAAATTGTTAAATTTTTAAACACAATCTAAAATGAATTGAAGATGAATAAAAAATTAAAAGTATCTGTTTATTTTATAATATAAAACATGCTTTCAAATGTATGTTACGTTGCTGCCGGAAACCGACTACCACTTTTGAACCATCTCTTTTATCATTAAATATCAGAATACGAATAAAAACAAATGAAATCCCATCAAATAATATAAAATACTAACTTTCCTATATATAACAAGTTAAAAATATAACTATTTAAAGTATCGATATGAGTAAGTATCGATACTTCAGGTTTACTCATACGAATAGTATCGAATAAAGATTTGAGTACTACTCATATGAATAGGTATTGATACCTTGGGGGTATCGAAACATTAAAACGTTTTAATGTACATTCTTATCTGGGGTGGCTAACCTTGGATATTTTTATAGTTACAAAAAACCTTGCTGGAGCTCAAACGACGAAAACGTAACCTAATATTGAAAAGCCGTTCATCAGATTTTCAGCTCTTCTGAAAAATTGCAAAGTTGACAACACGCGGCATCAGTGAAATGGGCGATTTGCTTCGCGATCATTCGTTGCTTTATGTATCCCTTAAATCCTCCGAGATCCGCTTCCAAGGAGTCGTTACTGACGACATCTCGCCCATTTTTCGGGACGTCTTCGCTGTAACATCTATTCGGATATTGGCTATAAATCTTTTGTTTTCGTTAAACAAGCGAACGCAGTGTTATATACCGGATCGTAACTCTATCAATTAACTTCGAGATATTTATGTGGTAAAATGTGTTTAGATAATGATATCTTCTAATAAAAAAATAGTAGAAAAAATATTTCGCCGATTCTCTCTGAAGTATGTAAATAAAGTGCGAGAACATTTCAAAAATTCACGTAAATTAAATTAGATTTGTTATAAAAAGATCAAAGCGATTGCCAGCGACATTAAAATTTATAAATAAAAGAAAAAATCATTATAAAAAAAACAGGCAATAGCTTATCGAGTTACATTTTCTTAAGATTAAGCAAAGTAGCAGTTAAATGATAAAAAATTAAAAAAACACACCACAGCATAAGAATTGTAAATAACTTTAGCTGTAAGTACTTAAGCAAAATGCCTTAATGCGCCAACTTATTTTCGAACATAGCGTCATTCTTATTACGTTAGGTGCCAATTCAATTTCGCTTTTGATGAAATAAAATAACGGCTATTATAATATGCACGGTAGAGCACCCGGGGGGATATTGGGCTATTACCCTCCATGGAGGAAATACGCTGATGCATTAGCTGATGTCTCTTAACAAAACTCGTAGGAAAGTAAAATTAGGTTATATCTCATCGAGGAAATTCTGTGCGACGCAATTTATGATCTAATAGAAACACATCATTCAAAGAGGAAGCGAACAAATTGCTTGGGGATATAAACATTTTGGTATATTTCTTATAAAAACTTAATTTTTAAATAATATATCATCGGCTTCCTCAAATTTCCAATGCTAGGGTAGTAATTATATGCCTTTTTTTTTATGTAAAAAGGGTGGCAAAACCCTCCATATAGGAAGCGGTCATAGCCTATACACTTGTATACTCAAGTATCACTTGTGCCGTTGCATTTTAAAATGTCGGGATTTTGGGATTGTTGTTGGGAGACACCCCATTACTCCTCCGTCCGTCCTCCACAGCGCATGAACCCCAAACTTGTACTATTTTCAAATAATATTGCACAAGGTACACGAAAAGTTGATCAATTTCGTTTGTCGGGAGATATCATTATTTCTCGGGAGTCTGGAGTTTACATAAAATTTCGGGAGAATCAAAACGATTCCCGACGATCTGGCAACCTTACCCCAGACCTACACATGATCCAAGTGTTGATTGGGTGCTAACGACAAAGACTTACCAGGTCCTAATTAATTTTGTTTGCCCATATGAATACCAAACAACCCTATTATAGTTTATGGGTTAATTATGCTTTGCAAATAGTTTTCCCCTCATCGTCTTCTTCTCTCCTCAAGCTCCTCATACAATTTAATATTTGTATGGTATGTTTATTTAATCTACGTCCTTCAATATGAAGAGACGCCGCGAATGTAGGTAGATAGATAGATTTGCGAAATATGATTGATCTCTAGATAAGATTTTCGCGTTAGCGTATCTGATGTAGCTACGATGATGAATTAGATTTAACGCAAATGGAATTTTACTATGTTATAGGAAATAATGTAAGTTATATCGCGTGCTGTTATTATTATAGCGGGTATCTTGAATATTTTAATGTAGATATAGGTATTTAGGCTAATTGGGATCTTTCCATTAATGAATTACATATAAACTTATTTACACTCGTACCTTGGGATTAACAAACAATGTTTGTTACGTAATCTAACAAGTTATTGGAAAAGGGCTAGTTAGCTAATTGGTAAAATATATATTATTAAATTTAATATTTTCTTTTTAATTTTAAATACTTTATGTTTCGTAACTACGCATTACTATGAATTTATCTTTATGACTTTTAAGCTCGATAGTATATCTAAAAGATAAAAAACAGTAAAAAAAAGCAGTTATCTGACATTTAATAGATAGATTTGTAAGAGAAAAACTAATACAAAACATGAAAATAATTCAGACTTCATTTGAATAACCCGTTCCTAAACTAAGACCGTGTGAATTTTCAATTATCAACGGATCAGCTTTCGCTTATTTCTACCTTTATTATTATTTTGTTATCTACCTACGCAATAGGTGAAAACGGAACCCTAATACTAACTTCTCCGGTCCGTCCGTCCGTCTGTCAGCGGGCTGTAAGTAGGTACCTATCAGCCGAACCTACTTACAATAGTTTCCACAGAATGTATTTCTATTGCCGCTATAATTGTTATATATATCGATGTGTGTTTAAATAAAATATACATATATAACAATAACATATACATTTCTGGATACATGTATATGTATCCAGAATAATGTCGTGTGAGGCGGGTCGTTACGTTCCCTAAAATATGGTTGAGCGAAGCGATGGCTGGTTCATGCGTCATGCTCGTGAACGGGTGCTGCCAGCGGAGATGAGTCTGCAATAACTAATTTGATATTTAAGATGTAAATGTTTAATTACACCTATTATAAATAACTCTGTTTGTATTTATACTGTGTGACACAGCAATCAAAATGCAGGTGTACAATTAATGTATAATTTCACATTATGTAATGAAGGGTGACTTCATGAATCATCTCTGAAGTCATTTTTCAATCTGACGACTCTGTAAATGATAAAACAGGGAGAAAAAAAACAGTCCTTGCTGAGTTTCTTGCCGGTTCTTCTCAGTACAAGGTCTCCCGCCGTAGATTTACGAACCGATGGCGTAGCTTCTAGACATTCATATGTGCTTGTAACAGCCTAAACTGAATAAATGATTTTGATTATTGATTATAATAAAACTTACTTTAAAGTTACGAGTATATAGGCTGAGATATCCAAAATACAGTCTATTACTGTTCAAATTATATTTCTATTATTGCAGCAATATTCCAGTTCCGCAGTGATATTTTGACACGGACATCATGTAGTATTCATAATTCAATTAGCAATGCGTCTAAATTAATAACGCATGTGCGTGATTCAATAGTTCAATTGTACGTTCTGTACGAAATGATTAATTAAGTAACTAATGTGAAACGGTACAGAACAGGTAGGTAGTTGTCATATTTGTGATATAAGGACCTCTGTAACCATAGCCATTAAATATCGAATCATCATCATCATCAGCCTATTAATGTCCCCACTGCTGGGGCACAGGCCTTCCCTATGGATGGAATAGGAAGATTGGGCCATGTGCAAAAAAAATGAGGATAATATAAATTCTAGATTTTTGGCAAACGATTAACAAAAAAGTGCATTACATCTCATAAAAAAATGTTATAGATGGAATAGCGAGATTGGGCCATGATCCACCACGCGGGCCCAGTGCGGATTGGTGGGTGCTAACGACTGCAGATGCAGACGGTACAAACGGCTTAATCTGCCTTTCGAAGCACGGAGGAGCTCGAGATAGTAAATTTTTGGTCACCCATCCAATGACCGACCACTGCGAAAGTTGCTTAACTTCAACGATCGCAGCCGAACGCGCTAACCACTTGCGCCATCGAGCTCCTCGAAATATCGAATACCCGACCCAAATTAAAAAAAATACCGGGGTTGGTATCAGTCACTATATTTGATTATTATATTTTTAATTTAAGCATTTAACTGCTAATAAGTATGCTGGATTTTTTTCTAGTGAGAAAATTTTACTAGAAAAAAATCCAGTCTTCTCCCGCCGCCCGCGTCTTCTGCAATATCTTCAGCCCGGATAGCGGGAGATGCGGATGCGGATTTCGTTTTCATAGTTAAATTTTCCTCAGAATTAATCTAGATTAATTCTTAGATATAGATAGATTAATCTAGATTAATTCTGAGGAAAATTTAACTATGAAAACGAAATCCGCATAATGCAGAAGACGCGGGCGGCGGGAGAAGACTGGATTTTTTTCTAGTAAAATTTTCTTACTAGAAAAAAATCCAGCATACTTATTAGCAGTTAAATGCTTAAATTAAAAATATAATAATACCCTTTCACCATCGAAAATATTATATTCGTATCTGACACTATCGGATGATCACAAATAATTTAATTTCCGTAACCTTATTTAAAACCACTATACTTAATAATATTCATATATGCGTGTCCAATGTCCATACCTAATTCCAAAATTTATATTTACACATATCCACAATCTAAAATACCCTTAAAATACATACATAGCGTACATATACGTACGTATAGAAATCTAAAAATCCTAACATTTCGAAAAAAATGGTACCATACCTCATTTAGTTACAATAGTATGGTATTTAAATCAATATGTACTTTTATTATTCATATACAATGTAATTTAAAAAATCCGGACAATTTTAAGATTCAGACAAAGTCCGGACTATAGCATAAAAGTCCGAACATGTCCGGACTAATCCGGACGGACGGTAACCCTTTGTACGTACGTAGTCCAGACTACGCAAAATGAAATCTCGGTCCTTTGAAAATAATAATAAATATAAGAACCTGGAAAAGTAAATTATTCATGAATGATGGATGATTTAACTATTTGAGCAGGCGAAAGATATAATTTGAAGATATCATACAGAACAAAAACAAACATTTGTATAATATATTCATTAAACTCTCTTTCGTCACTTGGCTCAAAATTATAACTTGGGCTAGTGTGAAGATACTATATTATTATTTTAATTTATTTCTATAAAGTTTCGCGCCATTTAGCTTCTGTCCACAATATACTTACATACGAAAACTAAAATTCGCTCGGATTTCTTGAAAGCGGTTTATCAGGTTAAGGCAAAAAGTAAGTACATTATTTTAAAAATTTAAGTGTTGAGTAAAATAAATGCACAAAACACATTAAAAACCTTACCTTACTATATTACCTATACTTAATATAATCTTAATTAAATTTACAATAGATATTTGGGGTCCGTGCCATGCCAACAAACATAAAAGATCCTGAGTTGCCGTTAGCTGGCATCACCAAAATTAAAACTTATTCCCGTTTTGTTTTTTGAAGTCGGGTTTTATTTTTGTTTGTATTTTTCACTTTTTATAAGTCAGAGCAACATCAACTAAGTTAAAGTTGGTACTTGGTTAACTAAGTAACAATAGCCTTAACTCATTCAACATAGCATATTAATAACTATCGAATAGGTAAAAGAATATGAACCTTGTGGTCAATATAGTATTCTTAGGCATTACGCTAAATTTGAAGCTAATGTGGGGCCCACATATTGACAAATGGTAAAAGAAACTAGGCTCTGTATCAACTACCGATCGATTAGTATATTTTAGGTTACTAAATTAACGGGTACTGAAAATATATGGACGATTGAAAAGAGTTATATACATATATATTATTTTATGATTCCAATTTGAATAAAGATATTTTGACTTTAAATTTTTACAAAATATTGTTATTCCTTATTCAGGGACGATAATTATTTGTTGAGAAGTTCGTCTGGAACTTCACTTCACATGCATTTCATCATGTTGTGCGGCAAACGTTCAATTGCTCAGCAAATAAATTAAAGTTATCTTGTAAATAATCCGTTTTTGGAAGTCTATTAAAAATATTTGGGATATAAATGTGATATAATCTTATTTGAGAAGATTAATATTTGTCGACAAAATGCATAATGTAGGTAGTTACCTCAGTCACAGTTCACTGCTGGAAATTAATTGAAAACAGCCAGCGAGTGTAATGTTGCCGTTAAATAAGTACTGCGGCAAATGGGACATCATCGATATTCATCACGGAGCTATTGAATCAAATAGGGCAATAATTGAATGCCATAGGCCGTCGGAATGAGTCATACACCCTTGGAAATATGCACTTGAGATGAAATCATATTATTATAGTACAGATAGTTCAAAAGAACATTTTCTACAACAATACTGCATTAATATGCAAAGGTGACAATATCGGTAATCCTTCTGTAATGTTGTACAGTAAATAATTTGACTCAAAATTAGATATATCAGAAAATATAACTAGAAAAAAAATCCACGCGGACCAGGAAGCAGACGGGACTCGAACCCTTTTTTCTAGTTATATTTTCTTTATATTTAAACATCAAGCAGTTATATGCTTAAAAATAAAAATTATAATTAGATATATCAGTTTCATTTTGGCATTACTCGTTGCCACAGAACGTTCTTACGGTATTTTTTTCTTATTAATAAGTATGTTGCACTACGCTCATTGGATTTTAATTTATGAACTATTACATTCTAAGTCCCATACGTATTAACAGTTCACGCAACAACTAACTACCTACTTACTGACAAAAAGTCTAAAACCGTTTTAAGCGAGAAAATTGATCGAAAATATATTAAGTTGGAATAAAGCCTTTCCTTCTACAGCTACGACAAATCCTTGAAAAAAGAAACATTTTAAGCGGATTCCAAATGTGTTTCCGATACAAAAATTCGTAATCTCTTACATGTGTAAGCATACGTTAGCACAGAATAATAAAAACCCGGGTTCCGTAGTTGCCTGTAGTTACCACAATATATTTGAGCAAGTCTTTATTTACTATATCGGAATTTAGAAAAACCAATTAATATCAATCTATGTATTTCAACTAAAATACCTAAATCAAAGGCAAACTGCGTCTCAAACTCAAAATCAATTGGACACTTTTTTTTTAAATACCTGCGAAAGACAACTGCCGATTTTTTTTTCTTTCGAGGCGGGGGAGCATGTGTGAAATCCTCATGAATACCCACCCTACAGCCGACTGCAAGGTTATGTCAGACTCTTACTGACTAAAAGCTTCATCTGAAGCGATCGCATCATCCCCTCCGATCTTTTCAAGTGCTTATTATATACTTTTTATAAAAACGTAACATTAGCGCGACTCAAAAACAATTTCCGTTGTTACTCGCGGTAGCGTTGTGGAACTAATGATATTTTATTGTGGTTTTAATTTTTTATTTTTAAATTTTGTTGCAATGCCAGGTTTTACGCTACAATAACTTCATTTATGTCACTATTAATGTTTTCTTCTAAGGAATTTTCAATAGGTAAAAAGTTTTCTTGAACCAAAGTTGAATGACTATTAGTCATAAACTAACAGATGCATCTTAACCGTTACAGTTTTCCTTAAAAGTTCATTGAAAGCTAGGCTTGGCACTAGGATCCCCTAAATCGAAAAATGATCTTTAAAACCCCTAAGTAATTTTAAAGCACCTATTCAACGATATCCCACATAATGGGGTAGATGATGAAAAAAAAAATCATCACCAGGTTACATGTACGGGAAATACCATTTTGTCGGTGTGATCGATATACATATTTCCACAAAATTACAGCTCTCTAACGCTGATAGTCTCTAAGCCAAACCTGGGACGGACAGACGGACATGACGAAATCATAAGGGATCCTAGTCAGGACTACGGAACCCTAAAAACGATACGCGACAGATACAGAACAGAACTTTTTCATTATTGTTTTACAGTATTCTGCTAAATCGTGTTATGACGCTGCGTAACGTTACACACAGGTAGGATTTTACGTTAACAAATTGAGCTGAAGGTCGTTTACACATAAGTAAACAACACGTTTAGTTTAGTAAATAGTCTGTCTTCGTGGTTTTTTCTTCTGGCTGACTGTATGCTATACGCGTCACCTAGATATTTTTTGTGTAACTGTGTTGTCAATGATACGATAAACTCGTGGGCGCTTGGATCAACGCCCAAAGATGCCACGCCTCAATCTAAAAACAACACAAGCGCAAGTGAAACTATCAAGAGCAGCGAGTTGCAGTATTTTAATGAATAACAACTTGCAGTATTTAAATAAATAACAACTTACTCACCACATGACTTTAATCATGTGTATATAGAATACAGATCCGTAATAAAATAAACGTTAATTTTTTTTATAATTTCCTCAATAATTGAGGGCATTATCAAGCCAGCTACTACTTATAATTAATATATGTTAAAGTAACTTCTTGAAATACATACTTAGCTTCTGATTTCGCTTGCTGGATTGGCAGTGTCAACGGTATGACGATATTTATTTATTTATTTGACAACAACAGGTCTTTTCCAAAACTATCAATTTTATTTGAATTACTTTTAGCTTTATTTTGCTTGTTACAAGATCAACCGTGAATTGAAATTTCGACACTTCATTGACTGCAAATAAATATAAAATTGTTTCATCAGATGTGACGTTGGCTGTATATTATTATCTATAAATACATCAATTTAACTCTGGTTGAGTCTAAGTTGGTGTCGGAAATGAGTTATTGTCATTTATTCTTAATAGGTACTTTGCTAGATATGTATACATACAAGCTTAGTTTTCCTATTTCCCCATAATGGAAATTCACTTAAAGGTACGGATATTTCTTGTCTCTTAAAAGGTTTCATCAAGGTACTAATTTTAATATTACTATGAAATTGGTTTTTATTGATAATTATTAAAAAAGGGATTTGTTTTCAAAATCATCAAATACCAAGCACATCGCTCGATATTTGCTCTGCTCGGTCTATGTATAGTAAAATGAATGAACGCTGCGAACTTCAATTCGCTCCCGGTGTGGTCTACACTCAAAAATCTACATCATTATTTAGGTCCAAAATCCAAAACATTGAAACATAAGTCGTACATATTGCCCACTTGCACCAAAGATCTTAATTCAAATATGGGCTTAATCTTGTTAAGCATATAATTCCATCTTTAAGGTCTAAAGTTTGTAAAAAGAAAAAAAAATAAGGCTTCAATATGATCAGCTTTTAATTAAGAACTTTGATGTGAATGGGCCAGAGATCCGCTAAAAACAATCATATAACTAGGCGGTGACGTCAAAGATGATCTATTTGTTATTGTGAATTGATACGCGTACTCGTACATTATCTATGAGGAACTGTAAGGTGCACAACTGAGAAGTAAGCGCATTTGGACACGATTGTAAAAATTAAATAACTTTATCAATAAGTACTTTATATTCTCACCTTTTACTTTTGTGACTTTGACTTTTCGGCATGGTATAGTTATAAAATACCAAAAAGATTTTAAGATCTAGCCTTAATTTACATTCACAGATTGGTATGGAAAGCAAATTTACCTTGTGATTGTTTGCCGGACTGGTAAGTGTTAATTAATCAATATACCATCTGATAGTAGTATAATCAAAGTTTTAAATATTCTCGTTTAATAACAATCTGAATATGTTGGCGAGGAATTCGCTTATATGCGCTTCGACTCTGCTAGAATGAATTGACCATCAAATGATTAAACCGCTCATTACGGGATTAGAATAACGAAGATATCTCAATTTGATAAAATAAATCTTAGATGTTTAAAATTGACTATTAGGCCCACATTATTATAGAACGCGGCTCAAGCAGCACTTAAACTCGAATCACGCAATGATTGTTTTATGTGTACATCACTACTCAATTGCTCAGCTTATTACAGGTCGCGTTCTTAGAGCAAATCAGCTGGAACTAGAATCAAAAATCGTTTTGAACTCCGATCAAATTTGTCTACACGTCCGTTTAAAGATAACTCTTATTACAACAGATTAAGGTGTGCAAAAAATTACATTGTGGTGACCTTTTAAATTAAAGGATATCTTAAAGAATAAACATCTGAAGCTGCAGTTAGGATCATTTTTGTGCTTTGAATTCTGGTTGTATCAAGTGGAAGTTACTTCCACATCTTAAATAAAAGAAAGACTTTGTATTTTCTTAATATTGGCAAATTAAAAAAACATCTTGCAATGAGGTAAATATGGAAATAAAGTATGTATTTGTAATCAACCTACTTCATATGAACATATATCCCAGAAATTGCCACAGAAAACAAGGGCTTACTGCAACCATTATCTCGTAGTGGCTTATTAGGTACTATATTTACAAGTTTTTTTTTGTGACATTAAGGCTAGTCATGGTCCCTATAGTAAAGGATCATCATCATCACCAGCCTATTAATGTCCCCACTGCCGGGGCACAAGCTTACCCTATGGATGGAATAAAGGGATTGGGCCATGGCCCAATGCGGCCATGACCCACCACGCGGGCCCAGTCTTACCAGAAACACGGAGGAGCTCGAGATGATAAGTTTTTGGTCACCCATCCAATGACCGACCATTCCGAAAGTTGCTGCACGATCGTAGGCCGAACGCGCTAACCACCTGCGCTATCGAGCTCCTTGATGCGTCCCTTAGTATGCATACTATGGATTACTAGTTTTTTTTAGGTGACTCTAAGTCCCCCCGACTGGACCTCAAAAATGGCGAATATAACCCATCAAAATAGAAAACGGCATTAATAAGACAAACTTCATAAACTCGCGTTACAACTTTATATGGGACTATAATACGGTTTCTCTTCGGAGGAATGGTGTCGACCATACTCATGTAAAAAAGGATCAAATCTTTGCTAAAGCGTAGATTTTGACATAAATGTCCTTCTGAAATTAGGAATTACTCAGCTGAGTCTTATTGTTTATTGTTTCAAAACCGTTCTAAAATTAAAACTCGTTTTGTAACTACTTTTAAAACTAGATTCCTTACTTAGAAATGTTCTATAATAAAGGCCTGTGTAGTGGAGAGATGGACGTAAATTGTTTTTTAGAGTGAAATATGAGTAAAACCGTACTTTGAGATAGTAATTCAACAAAAAAAAAGATATAAGTAGGATAAGATATGAGATATAATCACCTAATCTGATACCCACCTAATTTAATATCTTTGTTTTGTAATTACTTATTAAGTATTTCTAAGTATTAAAGTCGAACTTGAGCTCGATTTGCATCTTCAAATTTTCGACAGTGAAAATACTAGGGTTTTCCATTATTTTTTCTTTCAAATCGGTCAAAGCATTATTCAGTGATTTTAAGATACAGCATTAACTCATTTAAATTAACTCTTTAATAAATTAAATAGAGAAGGCATGAAAATTATTGTGTGTATGTAAGATGCACGTTATTCTTTATTTTAATTTAAGTAAGTATACTGGTACACTACCACGGTATCTAACTATTACATGTTATCTAGACTTAGAATGAGCATTGCTGTAAGTACCCGGACATTATAATTTTATACAAATACATATTAAGCTAGCCTAAGATTCGTTTAGATTTCTTATAATTAGCAGGTAAGTAAGTTATGTACCTCACTATTGTTTCAATTTTTTTTTCTTCTTCAAATTACGTAATACGTAATTAAGAATAAGATTTAAGGAGTTTAAAAATTGTTACTTACTCCTATAACGAAATGTTTGCCATGGAAATCATGTAAAACATAAATAATTCAATGGATTGTAAACATTTCTTTAAAAAAAATATTTAATAATTTTTTGAACTATTGAAATCATTACCTATGTAGTTAAAGACAATTAATTTACTTACCAACGATGTTCAGTAGAAGAACTATAATAAAACCACAAATTAATAATTTACACATCTTGGACGCACTTTCACAAAATTAGTTTGTCAGCACATAGAAAATAATATAGGTTTATACCAATTTACATTTCAATATTACCGCGAAAGTTTTTTTATCAAGGGTCGTAATCAAATACGCAAACAAAGTTTTGAGACACAAACGTGTTACTCCCCACTCAAATCAAATTCAACTGACTGACTGGTCGGTCTGTGACTATGGGTGTATTCCGAAATATACATCAGTATACTGGCCAGTGGTAATGACGTCACGAATCCCACGCCATATTGTACTGGAATGCTACCATATTTTTACCGGGAAAACAAATATGACATATGACCGAACGTGCGTGAGATGCATTCGAATTTTATTTCTTTTTTATTTAAAGAATAATAATGACATCGAAACATAAATAATTTCTTTTAATTGATGAGGTGAATAAAAAATATTCTTTATTCCCTTTATTTTTAATATAGCGTCGATTCATGACGTCGTTAGCACTGGCTAGTAAACTGGTATATATTACGGAATAAACCCTATGTATTCTGTTTATTGTCATTTCTCTATGCCCTCTCCAACCTGACCATCATGGAAACAATGAATGAAACTTCTGTGTTGAACGAAACAATGAAAATTCAATTCTATTTTTCGTCAATTCGATCGATTTCGAAAAAGGCGTTTGAATAATATTATGAATTAGGAAATAATATTATTTTAGACACGAATTCTGTTACGCTTTATTATTTTGCAATCTTGTCTAGTTTATCTGTATTGAAATTCGGAACGTTAGCAATCTATCTGTCAGCTGTTGTCCTTGTCACGACCAGTATTGCCACTTTAGTAATATTCTCAGCAGATTTGGTATTTTTAGTGCAGTAATTACGACAGTGATTTTCTCAAAGAAAAAGTTTAATTATTTTAAAATCTTGCAGAATTTGGAAAATTGGCAACCCTTCTTATACGGTGATTCCGGTGTCCGTCATGCCAGCATACAACACATCGAGTTCGAGGTTGTTGCTTATGCTTATAAATAGTGCGTAAATACTGTGTAATTAGTGCAATAATAAAAAAAAACTTACTCTTTAGTCTAGGAAATAATTACTATTTTAAGGGTTAATATTTTTTTTATTGAAGTTATACTTCTTTAGGCGCATTATGAAAAAATGATGAGAGTGAAATTTTTAAATGCGCGCGCATCACTGTAACCCAAAAGTAACAGCATGAAGTTGGCCGCGGGCGCGTTATGAAAAAATCATGTGAGTGAAATTTCGAGATGCGCGCGCATCACTGTAACACAATAGTAACACCATGAAGTTGGCCGCGGGCGCGTTATGAATGTTAGTGTCTAATAATGGTGGATTATTAACCACTAAGTGGTTTACCATTATTAGACATCTGTTCGAAAGGTACTTTGAACGAACCACGGAGCTCCATAAGATGATCGCGTTGTCAAAAACAATGTTGGCATGCTCGTCGCCTCTGATCACTGTTTTCATATTTATAATATTTATCCACATGTTTCTAGTTTCTATATAGACACAACGTGTTTTAGTTACTTACAAGTGCTAATTACATATGGACTAATAACTTAAATTCAGTAGTGATTTTAATTGAATATTTTGAATATTTATTTAATTTTTCAAATTAAAACTGAACTTAATTGACTGTGTTAACTATCCTTTTCCAGTCCTTATATTATTTTATTGTAATTATTAATTATTTGCATGCAATTAAAAAATATTTTTAATGATGCTAAAGAAGTATAACTTCTCACGCGCGTACATAAGTTACACGCATCCATTTTTTTTATTTTGGCTTATGGTGTGACGATCAAGGTAGCGTACACTAGGCCACTCCCAAAATCGGCTTATTGTTATGCAACCAAATTATATCTTGAAATATGGTTAGACTAAAAATATGTATATTGTAATGTATAAAGACTTAAAATTGTTTTTCCAGCAACTGGCAACACTGGTCACAACTGTCACTGGTGCCAATTCTGGCGTGATTCTCTAAACTTAAAACTAAATTTAACATCAGTCTCTCCTTTTCATTCTGTATAGAGAATGACAAGGATATACTGCTGTCAAATTTAAGTTTAGGTTTAGAGAATCATGCTAGAATCGACACCACTGTCAAATGTCATCATGGGTGATCTTGAGTTGAGCATCATAGCCGCTTTCTGTACATTTTTATTTAATAAACAATAATTAGCAAAGAACTTATTAAGGGCTTAAAGTACTAAAACTTACTGCTATTGTTTCTTAGGTTCAAGTAGTGTTCTAATCTGCTTTTTGAAAAATAACCTAAAATGGCAGCTAGAATTCTAAGAACCTTTTTAACAGTTAAACCTTCAAATAGTATAATAAAACGTTTCGAAAGTAATAAAAAAAGTGTATCAGTATATGATCCGTTTCGAAATAAACCACAAAAAAACAAAGAAGCGTATCTGGAAGCTATCAAAATATTTGAATCCCAGGATAAAAGAAGAAGAGGTCATGTTGAATTTATATACGCTGCTCTTGCTCGCATGAAAGAATTCGGTGTACACAAAGATCTGGAAGCTTACAAGGCACTAGTAGACGTCTTGCCAAAAGGAAGATTTATTCCTACAAATATATTTCAAGCAGAATTCATGCATTACCCTAAGCAACAACAATGTGCAGTTGACTTATTAGAACAGATGGAAGATAATGGTATTTTAATCTGTGTTAAGTAGCTGTGTAATAAATTCTGTAGAATTAGAATGTGTTTTATCTATTTTTTTTTTGTAGCGGTGATGCCGGATTCCGAAATGGAACAAATGTTGTTGAATATATTTGGACGCAGAGGTATTCCTGTTAGAAAATTTTGGAGAATGATGTACTGGATGCCCAAATTCAAATATCTGAGTCCCTGGTTATTACCTGATAAGTTACCAGATGACACTTTAGAATTGGCTAAAATGGCTATTCAAAGAATAACCTCGGTTGACCCTGACATCATATTAGATATTTGGCAGGTGAAGTTGTCTCTTAATAATAAAAATTTTCAAACAAAATCCTAGTTCATAATTATTCATATAATCTTTAGCAGTAAAATCCAAAAACAATTTTACAAATTTATATTTGGTTTCAAATCTGTTTTCAATAACTTTAATTTTGCCAGACAGAAGAAATTACTGCATCAATAGATAAAACATGGATAGTGAGCGCACAGAGCAGAGCACAGAAAGTCCTACTTGCTGAACAGCCCTTGGATGAGCCGCTCGTTGTCAAAGGGCCTTACAATGTTTATATGAGAGACCAAGTAGTCACTTATTTTACTCTTATTGGTAAAACTAGACCTGAACCTACGGATGATAGAGATATTGATGGTAAGACCTACTGCAACCACTTGTTTTTATTCTATTCCTTGTGTTTACCTATATTCAATATACATATAAAAAAATAATTAGGTATAAAACACATTTTATATAAACAACTTATCTCAGTGTTTATTTTAAAGTGTTTGTTTTTCAGATGTTTCTAATATTTCAAAACCCACCGGAATACCTGGTTTCATAGGAAGCACAAAATTACCCTCAGTAAAATGTACAGTACATGAACAAGATGATGGCACAATTGTGTCAGTGTGTGCTACAGGTATACTATATATTATTTAAAAAACTAAAAGAGAATTTGGAGGTCAAACATAATTTTAAATATTTGGTTTTTTTTTTCAATGTTACAGGTACCTCATCAAGGGATTCCCTTCTATCATGGATAAGGTTGTTAGAAAAATATGACAATCCTCTGTTGTCAGAAATACCTGTAATATTCACACTTACTGCACCACCATCTGATATTGCTATTCAGGAAACCCAACCAGCAACAACTGAAGAAGCTAACAAAGAAGGCACCTAACCTCATTTTTAGATGAGAGCTAATGGGAAAGGAAATTATTTATTAAAACAAAATTTATAGACAGAAGCCATGTATTTTACTATCCTTATGTTGATTGTTAAAGTTTCACTTAAACTATTTTTTTTACAATTAAAATTGTGTAATATTTATGCAAATAATACCATAATTATACATATTTTTTATAATAAATATGACATGTGTGACCAGTCAGTCCAATGGATAGTTACAAATTGCAATGAAAACAAATATACCTGCCAATGCTAAGGCCACACTAATTTAAAGAAGGAGTCACTAAGTTATCAATTCTCTTGAGAAAATAAACAAATACTGCATATTATACTATATCATCATAAAATGTAAAATATGTGGGACCTTTGTTTATTAATCATATTGGCTACTCCTGAAACAGTAAGTATTATGTATATTTATCTTAACATGCTCTATCGCCAGATATTTTTATTTTTACCATAAATGGGAAGCCAGCAATTTCCCTCAACTACTTGTATAGGAATTGCAAAGAAAACAAAATGTAACTTTAATACAATTGCAATATTTTCAGCCTTTTATCACCTGGTTAACTATACTAGTGTGTGTTTACACTTATCATCTAATTAAACTATACAAAGTTCTATGAAAAACATAATAAACATATTTTTTACACAACAGGTCTATGGAACACAGTTCATTTTGGTGGTAAACATAATCACAATTATGTCCATTCATAATCATCGTCCACTTCAAAGGAAATTGTGCCCCACTGTCAAGTGATGTTGTGCCAGTCTGCTTGTGGTAGTAAATATGTTTCATTATCGCTTCTTACAACAGCAACAACTGCACCATAATAAGGAACAATATAAGCTGAACCATCTGATGGCCCAACCACCTTAAAGAAAAAAGATATTATAATTATAAATGCAAACTATAAATGATATTTTCACTTAGAAATAATTATGATTATAACAATCAATTACAAAGGTATTAGTGGCCACCTGCGACTTAGTCCACGTTAACTTCAGTTCTTTGAAAATCCATCAGTGACCATTATGATCATGGACAAAGTCATGGACTATATGTGTAATAAAATAAAAAGCCTTTTTTTAACCATATTTGAACAATCTTATGCAATTTTTTATTCTTATTTACTATAATTATGGGCCCCTGAAAGCTGAAAGGGTGAAGCCCTCCGCAGGTTTCCGCTCAAGACTATGTGTACTAAATTTTATTCAAATCTGTTCTGTGGTTCAGAAGAGAAAGCATAATAAATAAAAAAATCACTCGCATTTATAATATTAGTAAGGATAATTACATAATGAAAAATATCTACAAATGAAAACTGACAATGAAATATCCTTGTTTATAATTCAGACTGAATACTAGCTTTGTCATCATTTCCTAGGCCGTCTGCATGGACTAAGAATTTTTCCCTGGTGAAACTTTCACTACTAAAATACAAAGAAATCCTATGTTATAAATGATAGTGCTTTTGTCTGTTTGACTTCAACCCAGCACCCTTCTAACAGACCAATCCTAAAGAAACTTATTGAATAGGTTAAATCAATGGTACCGATTATGGTGTGATTCTCTGAACCTAAAATTAAAATTGACAACAGCGTATTGTAATTGTCATTCTTTATAAGGAAAGGAAAGACCAATGTTAAATTTAGTTTTAAGTTTTGAGAATCATAACAGAATTGACACCAGTTTTTTTTTGTGAAATATAATTTACTCATACCTGTGCAGCAATCAATATGATGTCCAATAATTGGCCAATAAACATAAAACCTAATGTGCAGAGTTTAGCTAGACCAACACCAGGGTAACCAAGGTAAAACCTGTCCAATCCAAACATCCCCAAAAATACAGACAATAGCAATGCAATTTCCAGGGAGTAACCATTACTGTGGACAATAAATATAATTATTGCAGTCATCAGGTAGTGAAATTTATAGACATTATTGTATTTATCCAGCATTCTACTTAAACATACAATTGAAAAGATCTTTATTCTGCATATGTTAAATAAAATGTTTAAAAGGAGATAACTTAAGTAGTTGATGTTTGTATTATCTTGCATTTGAAGTACTTACTTACTTATTTTATTAATTTCATAAATTGGAATATGAGCTGAGGGAATAAAAACAACGTTATTTGTTATACTTACGTCCATTTGCAAGGAAGTTTCTTTTTGAAGATGGAGCTGTTTGATTCCTTGCATATTATACCATCGGCAGCAATGCATTGCACTAGAATAAAAATATAAAGGATCAGGCGTAAAAACTTATACTCATGTGTAGTCCTTACAATAGTTTATCAGCTATTATCATATATTAATAATACCTTCAGCCTCTCCTTCAGATGGAATGACTTCTCCTTTCATGCATCCTCGATACTGCTGTGTTTCGGGATCAATTGGATTTATGCTTGGATCTGGGCATATGTATTGTCCTAACCGTAAGGTATTACAGTCTACTGCTTCAATTTTATCACTGGCTTCATCTGAGGCGTTAACAAGTGAGAAAAACAATACGATGCTTATTTTAATAAAGTATGATTTGAACATAATCGTATACTTCTTTGACAACTTAAGAACGGTTTTAAATGAACAGTTTACTATTAAATATTATCACAACTTGATCTTTCCTTCCTAGAAAAAGTAGGATAAAATTAAACAATATTTTAGTCACAGAATACACATCAGAATAATGGCGCAGCAAGTACGTGTATACAATTGTGCTACTATTATAAATCCTATGTATTGGTAATAAAGGTGCTTTAAATGTCAAGTTGTTTCCATTATCTAAATAGTCATTGTACACGTGACATGACAAATGCTGACTGTGACATTACTTGTTTTTATGATTCTTCCATTATGAGAAATCTAAAAATCCAAATTCCATACAGCCTACATTTAATATTTTTATTATGTTTAGTAAAGGATCCACACAAGAAACGACTTTCAGCCTTCTGTTTCATTTTATGAATATTTTCTTTCAATGGGATTGGGAACGTTTCATATTTGTAAGAGAATTGGGCTAGGTCTTGTTAAGAATATACAAAGAAAGGAAATCAATAACATAGTCGATTCCGACCCATAGTACTTATATTAATTTTATGTTCCAACCATTAGTATATGGCGTACAAAACCCTTTGGTGGGTATTTTTTAACCCCCTTATTAAAAAACGAAGAATAAGCTTGGAATAGTTACTCCATGTTTTGTCTTTGTTCATTGAATGACAAATGGCATTAGAGTGACATGAACAAAACACGGCGTAACTAATGTAAGCTTATTCCTTGTTTATTAATAAGGGGGTAAGTGTATAGTTTATGACTTGGATTGAGACATAACTAGAAATCAGAAATCAATATATCTTTATTCAAATTGGATGTATAGTACAACTCTTTTGAATCGTCCAAAAAATTTTTTTTCCCTACCACTCGTTATGGACATATTTTTTAGCTGCGGAGAAAAACGAGCGAAAAAAACTCCACAACATTAAAAGTCTAATGTAACAACATTTACAAATCATTATGTTGTTACAACGTCAATACAATTATGATTTATTTAATATAGAAAACCTGTTGGAATGATTGGAACAGTTCAAACCCAAGCATTTTTGTCTGTAATATAATCAGACACTTTGTAATAAGCTTTTTTAATAAGTGTTTTTTTTATAATATCTTTAAATTTATTTATGGCTAACTCTTGGATATTGCTTGGGACTTTATTGTATAAGCGAACACAAAGACCTTTAAATGAATTATTAATTTTGTGAAGCCTAGTAGCAGGTAAAGTTAGTTTATTTTTGTTTCTTGTATTAATTGTGTGAACATCACTGTTTTTAAGAAACAAATTAATATTTTTTCTTACAAGTAATAAATTTTCGTATATGTATTGTGATGCGACCGTCATTATTCCAAATTCTTTAAACTTATCTCTTAATGATTCTTTAACTTTAAGATTATAAATTGATCGAATAGCTCTCTTCTGCAGCACAAAAATAGTTTGAATGTCGGCGGCATTTCCCCACAATAAAATTCCGTACGACATTACACTATGGAAATAACTAAAGTACACTAATCTGGCCGTATCTACATCCGTTAACTGGCGTATCTTCATTACGGCATATGCTGCAGAGCTAAGTCTATTTGACAATTTATCAATATGTGGGCCCCATTGAAGCTTAGAATCTAAAGTTATCCCTAAGAATACTGTGGTGTCTACAAGGCCCACATTCCTATCCTTTACATTCACACTGGTTTTTACCTGTTTTACATTAGGTAATACAAATTTCATACATTTCGTTTTTCCTTCATTAAGTAATAAATTGTTAACATTGAACCAGTGGACTACCTTAGAGATACAATTGTTCACGTCGTCAATAACTTTTTCATTGCGTTTGAGTTTAAATAAAAGTGATGTATCATCCGCAAACAATACTATCTCATGGTTATCTCTTACATAGTAAGGTAAGTCATTAATATAAATTAAAAATAAGAAAGGACCTAGGATTGAGCCCTGCGGAACACCCATCTTAACCGGCGAACCCGGAGACTTATTACCATTAATGTCAACCCTCTGAATCCTATCCCTCAGGTATGATGCAATAAGATCCAGATCAGTATTTCTAAATCCATAGTGGTGGAGTTTCCTGAGTAATGTTTCATGAAAAACGCAATCAAAAGCCTTGGACAAGTCGCAAAACACACCTAGAGCGTCCTGCGAGTTCTCCCAGGCGTCAAAAATTTGTTGTATAAGTTCAACACCGGCATCGGTTGTTGAACGACCCCGTGTAAAACCAAATTGTTTACAGTGAAGTATATTATATTTATTAAAATGTGATTGCATTTGATCTAACATGATTTTTTCAAAAATTTTACTAAAGGTGGGTAGCACAGAAATTGGTCTAAAGTTTGTGGGGTCTGATGTACTTCCCGATTTATGCAAAGGAGTAATTTTACTGTATTTCATGAGGTCAGGAAAAACACCACAGTCAACACAATCATTAAATATGCAAGCTAGAATAGGAGCTATTGTCTCAATTACCGATTTAGAAACATCAACGGAATTGCCCCACAGATCCGCGGTTTTCTTTTTATTTAATTGGTGAAACGTTTTTATTACATCTTTAAAGTCAACATGTTTAAAATGAAAATAACTAGTACAAGGTTTCACGTTTTCTCTTAAGATTGATTCGGCAGCAATGGGGGAAGAGTTCAAAGATTTCGTAGTTGAAACTGGAATATCAGTAAAGAAATTTTCAAACACTTTAGCAACTTCAATATCTGATGTAACCTTTTTATTATCAATATTTAGGTTATAATTATTTTCGCGAGTTTTGGATTTTCCAGTTTCATTGTTTATAATATTCCATGTCATTTTGATTTTGTCATTACTGTTCTTAATCTTTGAACTTAAGTAATTTGATTTTGCTAAGCAGCATACTTTTTTAAACAATTTGGAATAGTTACGAACATGCTCTTTAAATTTTTCACTAGTGTTAGAGTTTCGTTCATTATAAAGTTCATAAAGTGTTCTTCTACTTTTATGAATTCCAGGCGTAACCCACTTACTAAAATTTACCGCATCATTAACACATATTTTTTTGGGTACAAAAACATTATTAAATTCATCGCAATATATATTAAAAAAATCATTACTTATATAAATTATTTGGACTGTCTTTATATTTAAGATAACACAATTTTCTATCTAATTGATTTTTAAAACGTTCCACACGATTAGCAGTTTTTGGTATAACAGTGATGTGTTTTTTCGTCACCTGCTTGAGCTGATACGGAAATGTAATCAACTGGCCACAATGATCACTATCTAGTTTATTAATAATTTGTTTTTTCTGTGGTATAATATCTGTATATATATTATCAATACAAGTGGCCGAAGTGGCAGCTATTCTAGTAGGCTCAATGAATAAGTTTTTCAGATTGTATGATTGAAATAAATTTTTTATTTTAGTACATGAACTAGATTTTTCTAATAAATCAATATTAAAGTCACCACAGACAATCAACCGTTTGCCTGTAGTGTATGTTTTTTTAAGAGCTTCATCCATGATAACTTCAAAACAATCATACAATGCTGATGGAGGTCTGTATACGCTCAATACAACAAGCTGGTCCAGTTCCACACAGGCAATTTCTATTGTTCGCTCAACCGAGAGGCTCACAATATCTCTTCGTTCCTTAAATTTTAGTTTTTTATTCAATAATATTAAAGAGCCACCTCGAATTGCATTTTCTCGATTGAACGAACTACCAACCTGATGATTATTAAAATTAAATATATTTTGATAACTTTTTAGCCAGTGCTCTGTAATACAAAAAATATCTATATTATTACAATTCATAAATAATTCAATTTCTAAGTCCTTACCCATCATTCCTTGAATATTAAGATGCACCAGGTTGATAAAACTTACATTTTTTGCAATGTTTTTGGATGGGTTTTTTTTATCTATATTAACAAAATTGTAATTTTTATTTACATTATTATTTAACAATATGCAAGACGAATTATCTTTTGTCTGATTGCTTAATTTAAACATTTATTATTATTTTGAGTGGTTTCAGTAGAATAATTACTGATTGTCATGTCATTAGAAGGTTGCTCAATAGGAGCAAGTTGTTTAGCCAAATTCTTGGCTGACATAAAAAAGAAATATGATAGCGACTTAGCTACCTGTCTTTTATTATAATTAGAAAGATAATATTTATCTTTTGTCAAATAAAAATTTCTAACAAAATTGTTAGAGTCAATCAAATGGTATTTTTGCTTTTACAAGTTGTGTACAAAAGCATATTTAATTTATATCTTAACAAATTTTCCTCTTTTGGCAGACTGTTGCAGTAAGGCAATGTGAACAATACAATTTTTTCCACATTTAATGTATTTAAATCTGTTATATATTTTAATAATATTTTTTTGTTCAAATTGCCTCTGTTTCCTACAAAAAATAACAAGGTGTGACATTTGCTGTAGCTATGCTTACTTGCCTTTTCTAAAATATCTTTATAAGAGGTACCAGGCATACAGTTATATGTTATTGAATGTCCCATTTTAGATAAAAGAGGGCCCATATTCTTTCCAATTTCATCACTAAACATTATAATCTTGTTATTTTTATTTTCTAAAGATGTGTTTCTTGAGTGAGTTACTTTCACCGGTGTCAAGTGTGTACATATTGGCTGAAGTTGGGAATCAATAGATATAGACTTATGTTGTAAAGTGTAGGAGTCAAAATTGAGCGATGATTGAGTTCCCAACTGTTTACAATCACAAGTGTGATTGTTTGTTAATGAATGAAATCTTTCATTATTGTAATTGCATAAATCAATTAACTCATTCATGGCCTGCATGTGTTCCTTCATTTCACATTGTGCTAATTCATATTTTTTGGTTACATTTGAGAGACAATCTTGTAGTTTATCTATTTTACTTTGTAAAATTTGAGTGTCTGTTTCATATTTTAAACTAATGTTATTATATTTTGCAGAATAAATGTCCAATTCATCAATTAACTGTAATCTCTCCCTGTTGATATTAACATTTTTTATAAATAACTTTTGTTTTTTAATTAACTTTTGAGTTTTTTTAATATATCTATTAATTTTTACATATTTCTTTAATTTGTTACATCCAACAACCCCCAATTTATTATTTCTACTGTCATTACAAGTAAGATCTATTGTAACAATTGGTTGGTTATTGGTTGGCACAGAAACCATCTCTGGCGCACTGACTAGAATACTTTTAATCCCGGTTTTTTTAAAGTTCCTGTGGGATTGTCCAAAAATTAAAGTTAACGCAGACGAAGTCGCGAGTAGCGGTTTTTAAAATCAAAACAACTTTCCCGAGAATTTGATGATTCATAATGTGGCCGGTAAGGCTTTTTTTTTATGCAAAATAGGCAATGCGTTTGACCACAATCTCACCTGATAGAAAGCGATGATGAGGCCTAGGATGGTACACGCCTGCCTAGAAGATGCCTGTTTACTCTGGCCTTGAAGATGTCCAGATTATATTGGTCCGGGAAAACAGACCTCGGCAAGGAGTTTCACTCCCTAGCCGTTCGTATAATGAAGGCCGAAGCAAATCGCTTCGTGCGAATGGGAGGAACTTCGACAACATAAGGGTGGAAGCCCTCGCCGCGCCTGGTCGTCCGGTGGTGGAAAGGGGAAGGGAGGATCAAATTATGTAATACCTCCGCACACTCTCCGAAATGTAACCAATAAAACACCGAGAGGCAAACTACACGTCTTCGGTGGTCAAGGCTCTGGAGATTAGCCTCAACAAGAGCGTCATTGCCTATGAGTCTCTTCGCACGGTGTTCCACCGAGTCCAGTGCATCGAGCTGATACCAAGCAGATCCGTCCCAAAGGTGACAACAGTACTCCAAGCAGGAGCGAACTTGGGCTCGGTAAAGGTTAAGGAGCTGCTCAGATGTAAAATATCGCCTGACCTTAGAAAGTATTCCAAGTTTTCTGGCAGCGGTTTTAGCAATGGACTCCATGTAGCGACCGAAATTAAGGCTGGATGAGATGTCCATACCCAAGAGCTCGAGATGGTCTTTAACCGGCACGGAGACATTTCGGAAAGTCGGAGTCAGATGGAATGGACTCCGTTTCGTCGAGAAGAGACAGGCCTGTGTTTAAGAGGGATTGAATCCAACCAAGTTGGCTTCACTCCAGAGGGAAACAGCTTCCAGGGTTGCATTCACTCCCTCCACCATCGCCTCCCTTAATGATCGGACATCTGCATCAGACTTCACATCAGGCAGATATCTCTCCGAAACTGTGCTGTCGTTTGCATACCCAAAGATACTGGGAGTTAGGAGCAGATCATTGATGTGCAGCAAGAATAGAGTTGCGGATAGGACATATCCCTGGGGGACACCGGCATTAATACCAAGCAGATCCGACGATGTGCCATTAATGACCACTCGTATCGATCTGCCCCTCAGAAAATCTGCAATCCAGTTGTAAAGTCCGACAGCGATTCCATATGAAGGAAGCTTGCCAATGAGACTTGCATGCCAGACCCTGTCAAAAGCCTTAGAAATATCAAGAGAAACGGCGAGAGCTTCGCCGCGTTTCTCTATGGCTTCGCTCCATAAGTGGGTAGCATACACAAGAAGATCCCCAGTAGATCGCCCACGGCGGAAACCGAATTGGCAGTCAACGAGGAGATCATTATCTTCGAGGTAAGCGAGGAGACGGTTGTTCAATACACGCATAGTCTTACAGAGTATGGAGGTGATTGCAATAGGTCGATAGTTGGCAGGGTCGGCACGACTACCCTTTTTGGGCACTAGTTGGACATTGGCAAGCTTCCAGGTTTTATTATTCTATTCTATTCTATATGGAATAAAGTACTCCATAGCCCGACGTATCACGTCAGCAATGGCATCCGCGCAGCAAGACGGGTCGTCCGAAGAAAAGCAAGTGCGACGCCAAGGATAAGATGCAAAGAAATGCCGCATCTCATCGCAGTCTACTGAACCATATCGCCAAACACGCCTAGTTCCGATAGGTTCCGGATCGTTTGGAGAGTAGACTGATACGGACTTCACCAGACAGTGGTCGGAACTCCCTAGAGGAGACGAAATTACCACCTGGTAACGGTCCGGGTCTGTTGACAGCAGAAGGTCCAGGCAGTTTGGTGTGTGGCCATCAATATCGGGTACACGTGTAGCGCCCTTGACAAGCTGGAAGAGAAAAAGCGACATAGCAAATGTGTGAGCTAATCTCCCGGCATGGTCGGTTTTCTGGAACGGGAACAACCACTCATGGTGGTGTGCGTTAAAGTCCCCCAGAACGATTAGCTGCGCACTCGGGTACCTTTGCTGGGCTGTTTCAGCGGAGGCGCTGAGGTACTGAAAAACCCTGGTTGTCTCCATGTTCTCTGTGTGCGACCGATAAACACTGGCATAGAGTATTTGCTCTATACCTGTGTTCACCAGCACCCATAATGTAGAGAAACTAGGATCCTCAAGGTTGCGGAGATGATGGCAGCAGATGTCATCACGAGCATACACGCAGGTGCCAGCGCCCAATTTAAAATTGTGCTCCAGGATGTACAGTTTGTCTATAAAGTCGTGTACTCGTGACATGAATGTTTGAGGAACTAACATTATTCATGTGTCTGGAAACACCAAACTTATGTACATCAGCTGTCATCGAGTTTCAGTTGTGGAACAGTTTTCCTTTTGTATTTTTTATTGTTTGGATTAAACTGTAATAAATTAAGACGAAACTACGCAGAAAGGTATAGAAAGTGAGTAAAGTAAATCGGCACGCGGGAAGTGATTTTTAAAGTTTTCCAGCGATGTTTCGAAGACAAGCTGGACGAATTTTGTGGGATTTGGATGATGTGTATGGACATGCGAAACATGCGAACAGCATCTATGACGGGTATGTAATCGTGTAACTATTTGTTTGTAATCTGCCTGAAGTTACAAATTTACTCAATTTACGCTTTTGAGACCAAAAAAGGCATTGTTTACATTGCACATTTTTAGGTTAGATTGACATTGTAAGTAGGTAATATTGTAGTACGACCATTTCTTTTGATACGTTATTATGGTTCAACTCGGTCAGGTTTTCTACCAATTTTGAATTAATTGCTTCATGTCAATAAGTTATTGTTACTATTCCGTTACATATTTTTTTACTTTTTTTCAGGAAAATCAGAGAGTCGGATAGTCAACGAAGGTTTTAAGAATGATGGAAAGTTTGAAACTCCTGGGAAAACAGGCAAGGCCGACCAAAGAAAGAAATGGTCACATAAAGAACCATGGCCAGATGCTTTTAGTGAAGATACCTATCACTAATTTTACCAACTGCACATTTACAAATTGTTTCTCTAAATAAACTTTTTATATACTATAAAATGATTTTAAGTATTATTTTCTTAACAGTGTGTTAAAAAACGTCGTATGATGATACTTGTGTGTATTGATGATTACCTAACGGCTCTGGTCTCAATGGCACCTCAGCGGTAATCACCAACATTACACACTTTTACACTATAAAGTACTATTTTATCTATAATAATTTTATTCTGATTCAATTAAATATGCTTGGCTAAACTTTTTATAAGCATAGGTACCTACTATATATAAAACAGAAACAAAATACGACTGTATAGTGTGTCTTAATAATTACCTATTTTACTTGAATGAACTGCTAGTATCAAAATCATTTTGGTCAGACTGTATAGGGTTGCTATATGCATACTAGTGGCGCCATCATTTAATGTCACGACTTTATAGACAAACTGTAACCTGGGTAATGCAAGTAAGCTGCGTCAGTCGGGCATCTTATTTGAGTCTCCGTGAGGAACAGCAGATGTGGTTTATCGGTCTCAAGGTGGTAATGGACACTATCGATATTTGAGTGCAATCCTCGGATGTTAGCAAAGTGTACTTTTAGTGCGAGGGAGTGCATCCGCTGTTTCGCCAGTTTCTTTCTTTTAACGTTCATATTTTTTTTCATAAGAAGAGAGTGAACAGGCAGGAAGGGGACAGATGAGCGAGACTCTGCTAAGCTACTGCCAAGCAATGCAGTTATGACGCCACACTGACGGGTGACTGAGCTGGAGCGCGTGGGGACGCCCTCACCCCCCCAAAGGTGTCCTCAAATCCGGTCGCCAACCGGCACGATGGCGCACCCTGGTATTTTTTGCGAGTTGGCGGGGCAGCCTTTCGTAGGTGGCTTTCCTACTACTTGGGCCCCCCTACTACCTGCGGTCGGCCAGCGGAGAACCGTGCTTAGGTTCCCGCTACCCTCCGCGATCAGCCACCCAGCGCAGCAATCACGCAGCACCGAAGCTGGCAAGCTGTACATCGCAACTGCTAGGAATCCCGGAAATTTAAGTCTGAAAGTTGTAAAGATCCTAGCAACTATAGGCCAATATCTATATTACCAGCATTAAGTAAAATCTTTGAAAAAATGATGTTAGAACAATTGGTAAGTCATTTTAACATTAATTAACTATTACACAGAGCGCAGTACGGTTTCACTAAAAACCGTTCCACGACTGATGCAGGTGCCACTATGCTAAAATATATATTTGATGCTTGGGAAAAGTCGCAGAATGCTCTTGGGATATTCTGCGATTTATCTAAAGCCTTTGATTGCGTTAATCATCAAACTTTGTTATGTAAATTAAATCATTACGGCATAAAAGATACCGCACAAAAATTAGTACAATCATATTTAACAGAAAGGACACAGACAGTTAATATTAACGGTACAAAATCAGCCGGATCTCATGTGAAAATAGGCGTTCCCCAGGGTTCAATTTTTGGTCGATTTCTTTTTTTAATTTACATTAATGATTTACCTTTCTTTGTAGAAAGATTTTGTGACATTGTTTTGTTTGCAGATGACACCTCACTAATTTTTAACATTGACAGGTGTAAAACTAATTATGACGATGTAAACAATGCACTGTCTAAGGTACTCCACTGGTTCTCTAGTAATAATCTTAAACTTAATGCGAAAAAAACTAAATGTGTGAAATTTACTTTACCGAATGTAAAGCACGCTGAAATGGGGGATATAATTCTAAATGGTGAAAAACTAATTTTAGTCGATACTACCGTTTTCTTAGGCGTAACACTAGATCACAAACTTCAATGGAACCCTCACATTAAAACACTATCGGGTAAACTTAGTTCTGCTGCTTATGCAATTTATAAAATAAGACGGCTTACAGATGTCGACACTGCTAGGACAATATACTTTAGCTACTTTCACAGCATCATGTCATATGGCATTCTATTGTGGGGCACGGCCGCTGACATTGAAACAGTTTTTATTCTTCAAAAACGAGCTATAAGAGCTATTTACCGCTTAGGATCTCGAACTTCTCATAGGGATGTATTTAAAGAAATAGGTATAATGACTGTTGCCTCTCAATATATTTACAATTGTATATTGTTTGTGCGTCAGAACATAAATTTATATACGAGGCGCGATGATTATTGCCACCGTTGAGACTCCAAAAGGTTCTTGGTTCATTTGTGGGTCAAGGTGTATGTTACTATAATAAAATACCAAAAGAAATAATAAATTTACCTTTTAATAAGTTTAAAGTGCGTATAAAAACTAGTCTCCTTAAGAAAGGTACTTACTTACTATACAGTTAAAGATTTTATAAATGATAAGGCACCTTGGGCTTAATATAATAGACTAAGTCGTTTTACTTTACTAATTTGGTTGAAAATTGTTAGTTATACTTAACTTATTGTTAATTAATAATATTAATGTGATGAAATATGACATCAACACATGTTTTTAGTTTTGATGTCATCTTTCAATTGACGACACTGTATGAAACAAAACAGGGAGAAAAAAATAGCCCATGCTGAGTTTCTTGCCGGTTCTTCTCGGTACAAGGTCTCCCGCCGTAGATTTACGAACCGATGGCGTAGCGTTTGACTTTCACAAGAGCTTGTAACAGCCTAGACAGAATAAATGAGTTTGAGTTTAAAGCCCACGGACGCGCTCGGCTTTGTCCCCCTAATTGGCTTGCTCGCAGTTAGGAAATAAAAGATTGGCTTAGTACCAAATAATCTTATATTGTGCCCAAATTCCGTTCTGTGGCCGTCGCAACTTTGCAGGTGAGGGGTAATAGAAAGCAACACAGGCCTGGGAGTATTTGTCTTCAGATAGGTCGAAGGTCCTGCTCCTTGGAATGTTCAAGTGGCAGCAAGGGTTGTCGGTAGGTTCCGCCGATGAATGCCGTTACGTGTTCAATGGTGCAGTTCTTTTCCCGGCTGAAATATTCCGACAGCCTCTGGGAACAGGAGTCGGTCTTTGCTTGCGGTACGGTAGGATTAGCAATTAGAACCCAAAGGGCAGCACCTTAATAATTTGCTCCTGGGGGCCAATCGCCTAACGGAAATGCTTTGGAAAACGCTAACGCTTACGATTTCATTTTGTTATTTCTAGCCGCCTGAGGTATTCAAATGCCTCGCGCTCTTTCTTTTTCTTTTGCATTGGTAATAACAATATTAAAAAAAATGAGCGTGAGGTATTCGAAAACCTCAGGCGGCTAGAAATAACAATATAAAATCGTAAGCGTTAGCGTTTCCCAAAGCATTTCCGTTAGGCGATTGGCCCCCTGGACTCTCAAGACAGTCCCAACGGCCAACGGTTCAAAATTTAAAATAGGAGTAGGACCGACTGGCGTTACATTATTTTTAGCTTTTTTAGAGAGAAGAAAACATCATTTTATAACTGTTATTAATCCTAGACAGTATTTAAACACACCACAGCGGGACTTAATGTAGAATTATCACCATACCATCACTCGCAAGTACTCGCAACGTATTGGAGTAAGTAAATACGGACACGGGTGTCCTTATAGGTTGCTTTCCAATTACAGCATTATTGCGCATTATGCGGCATAATGCTTAACGTTGAGTGTTCCAACTACTGCAACGCTTCGCACAATTAAGCATTCTCAAAAGTGATGCTTTTGTGTGATGCGTGCAATGGTACCAACTTAGAGACAGAAAATTAACGAGTGTTTTTTCTTTAAGTTGGCATTGATCGAAATGTTTTATTTATATGTTGTCGTTAGTAATATTATTTATTGTTGAAAAATTATTAAAGCTTTCGTTTCATTAAATAGTTTTTTTTAAATAATCAAAGTTCATTCAAACTGTTAAAAAATAAATATAAGTAAGGATGAAGGTACAAACATAGACTTTTTTTTCAACACTGAACTTAGCGCACTTTGCTGGTGCATTTGAAAACTAATTCACGTTCCAATTAAGCATCAGCATAATTGGGCATTGTGCGGCACTGAGTCGCATTATGCTCTGTAATTGGAAAGCATACATAGATTGCTTGACTGTGACTAAATGCTTTTGATTCTGACCCGGGAATGGCTGTTCAACGGTATTTTTTATATGATGAGCCTAATTAAAGCGCCTACTGACATGCCTGCCGCAGAGACAATCTAGGGTGTCTCAGTTTGGATTCAGAGAAGGCAGATCAACTAATGAAGCATTAAATAAATTAACCAATATCATTGTTCAAAAACTGGACAGTAAGGAGGTCATGATCTTCCTGGACTTGGTTAAGGCCTTCGACTTTGGTAGAGGGATTCCCTTAAAACTTCTCGAAAGCTATCTTCGTAATATGAAGCAAAAGGGTCCGCATCAACAAATGGTTAAGTGAAGAGCTGACTGTGCTTTATGGAGTACCTCAGGGTAGTATTCTTGGTCCGTCGTTATTCTTAGTGCTCATTGATGATCTATGTCAACTTCAACTTCTTCACGGCAAGATATTTACATTTGCCGATAACACCGCACTTTTCTTCCATAGTAAAGATTGGGAAAATTTTCCAAGATGGTATATTATGCTTTGTGCCAGTCTTTGTTAGGATACTGCATCACCTCTTGGGGTAGATCGTCCAAAACATGTATTATTGAAGTAGAGAGAGCACAAAGAGCAATTTAAAAAATTGCAGCTGGACTTCCTTATTGATTCCCCACAAAACCCTCTTTGAAGAATGGGAAGTTCTATCGATAAGGCAAATATTTTTATTGAGTATCTTTCTTCAACAACACTCTGAACTTGAATATAAACCTGATGAACTAAAAGACAGACTCAGAAATGACAATATTTGCCAGATCACGTATCATCATCATCAGATGGTATTTAAAAAAGCACACTCACATAAATTCTATTGTTTCCTAGGTCCGTATTTGTACAATAAGATTAATAAAGCCATAAATATATACCCTCTGTGTAAGCAACATTTTAAAGAAGCTGTGTCAACGTGGCTCAATGCATTGGACTTGGCACAACAAAAAATAAATAATAACATACTTAAAAAAATACAAAAGCAATGCTTACATTCATTTAGAATTTACGCTTTAACCATTCACACAAACACACATCCACACACACACACACATAATAATAATACCCACCCAATTAAGTAAAAGAAACAATTATGGTATTTTATGAATACAGTTTTAGTTCTTGTAGTCTTTTTTGTAGCATTATAAATATTATTTTAAGTTATATTACTAAATGTTCGGATTCGATGAGGGGCCTGGTGACCTGTAACACAGGTATTGCCATACCTTCTTCAGGCTCACATCTTATGTAAGATCATTACCACCTTGTAAAGCATCCCATAATATGTAAGTTGTGAAGAGTAACAAAACATTATTTTATTATCTTACAGAAGGAGGCTTTCGAGAGGGAATGGTAGAACAATCCTCTGTACGTTCCCTGCCGCCACAGAAGAACAGGGAAAGTGAACGCGCCCCCTCGCTGTCCGCGGCATGGCCGATGGATTCCCTGAAGGCTTGTATTTCTGTCCTACATGGGAGGTCGGCGGAAGGGTCTGCGAGGGTTATTCGTCGGCCCAGACAGTCCTCTGGAAGGGGGCCATACAGGCGTTGCGTTAGCGCTGCGTCGTCGCACCGAAATGATTTCAACGCAGCGAATGCCAAACAAGCAAGCATCGGTACTGAATCTGCGCCTGCGATGACCTATTAAATACTGCGCCGCCGCTCCATCATTTAAATGCAGTTCCCTTCCCCACCTTTCCACCCCTCCTCTCTTTGTGCATTGCGTCGCCGTCCGTCGTTTCAACGCATCGTGTGGAATGTCGTCCAGGCGACACAGCGTGCAACGCAGAGACAACGCCCGTGTGGCACCACCCTTCCGCAGTAAATGGGGAGCGGTACGGTGGGCCATAGGCCGCGTACTTAACTCCCAATGCAGGCCGTCCTGCGCACGTCTGCGTAATCACCGAAGGTTCCCCGGGTGATCCCTGCCGCAGAGCACCGGCTAGGCCGAGGGACTGTCAGGTGTGAAGACATGGTGAGCTTCCTCAAGAAGGTGATCCCATGGTTCCCCACTTAACAGATGAAGAGGGTATTCGCAGGGTTTTATAGAGTATATTATGCGCAGATGCTCGTAAGCCGCGCGGGCTGCATAACGGCTTCTCTGTTTCGCACCCGTAAGACTTGCGAGGTCCTATGTAGGTATGAGTTTTTGTTATATATAGATAGGTCCAATGTGCAACGCGCTGGGCATCCGCTCTGATGTAAGCCTTCTTACAGGCCTTACAAGCAAAATTGTAGGCTGCTTTTAGTGAATAGACCTAGGGATCCTTAAGAGCGCGGCCTCTAATCCAAGCACGATATGCCGCTAGCTTACGCGAAACAGCTTCAGCACATATATTCGCGATTGAACCAGTGGTTACGTGTGCCCTAACTGATGAAATTAGAATGGGGAATATAGTATTACATACCCATTATAATCTTCCTAGTAATAGCAACGGCGCTGGCCGATAGGTCCCTGTCACCGAAGCAGCGCTGCTTCCAAAGGACGGACGCAAAGTAGTCACGCATACCATCCCAATCTGTCGACCCATAGTGCCAGATACGGCGTTTGACCAACGCTGGATGAGGGGGCTTGGCCTGTGGAGCTTTGGCAGGTATCAGGCAGTGATCCGACGAGCCTAGGGAGGCTCTTACCACAACCTGATAGCCCTGTGGAAGGGTCATGAGCAGCAGCTGTAGTAAAGAAAGCGCTTGACTTGGAAAAGGACAATGATAAAATTGGCCTAAGAACCAACAACAATTTGGCATTTATGATAATTCTTTGTATATTTTTTGCGATAATTATCAGTATTTAGATTGTGACGGACACTTCCAGTTAAGTAAGCTAAATTAAAAAGTTAAAAAATAATCTGGGACAATAAATACCATTTTATGTGTATAATCTATAGCAGCGCTGCAAACAAAACACTCTTTCTTCCTAATGCCGGCACTTCACTTGGCTATTCGTATTTGCTTTTTTAAAACATGACATCAGTCTGTTCTTTTCATTCCTTATTAAGGTAGTTTTCCAATTACAGAGCATAATGCGACATAGTGGCGCTCAATGCCAAATTATGCTGATGCTTAATTGGAACGTGAATTAGTTTTCAAATGCACCAGCAGAGTGCGCTAAGTTCAGTGTTGAAAAAAAAGTCAATGTTTGTACCTTTATCCATACTTATATATTTTTTTAAACACAGTTTGAATTAACTTTGATTATTAAAAAAAACTACAATGAAACGAAAGCTTTCAAAAATTTTCAACATAAATAATATTACTAACGATAATTTATAAATAAAACATTTCGATCAATGCCAACTTAAAGAAAAAAATATGGGTGCGTGTACTTAAGTACGCGCGTGAGAAGTTATACTTCTTTTTGGAATTATTAAAAAATAGTTTTTAATTGCATGCAGATAATTAATTACAATAAGATAATAAATGGATTGGAAAAGGATAGTCAACGCAGTCAATAAAGTTCAGTTTTAATTTGAAAAATTTAATAAATAATCAAAATATTCAATTTAAATCACTACTGAATAAAATTTATTAGCACATATAAATTTCGCATTTGTATAACATTATAACACGTGTTAAGAATATAGAAACTAGAAACATGTGGATAAATATTATAAATATGAAAACAGTGATCAAAGGCGCCGAGCGTCCCAACATGTGCGACTAAGAGATCCTATTACTATTTTGTTGGAAGCTTTTTTTCGAGACTTACGAGTAATGTGCGGTTTAGCGGCCGACTTCATGTTACTTTTCTGTTACAGTGATGCGCGCGCATCTTAAAATTTCACTCTCATCATTTTTTCATAACGCGCCCGCGGCTAACTTCATTATGTTACTTTTGTGTTACAGTGATGCGCGCGCATCTTAAAATTTCACTATCATAATTTTTTCATAACGCGGCTAAAGAAGTATAACTTCAAAAATAATTGTTAATTTTCTGTCACTGAGTTTGTACGATTGCACGCATCACACGAAATCATTACTTTTAAGAGTGCTCGATTGTGCGAAGCGTTGCTGTAGTTGAAACATTCAACGATAAGCATTATGCCGCATAATGCGCTCTTGTGCTGTAATTGGAAAACTACCTTGCATGACAAGGACAAACTGTTGTCAAGTGAAGGGCCGGCATAAAACTCGTTACTCTGTGGTTGTGGTGTGGTTGTAGTTTGTATTCTTAGGTGTTGTATTTAAGCTTCTTGATTCTTAGTAATCTGTGGCATTCGTGCATTCAAAAGAGTAGTTTTTTAATATACCGGAAAGTGCATTCTCATTTCGGATTACCTGTTGTGTGTGTTTATTTGCGATTGTTTTTCCTTTAATTAAACTATTTCGGCTATCTAATATGCCATCGATGTTACCAAAGAGTAGAGCCCTTATTACCAAGTGCTAGTGAACCTGTGCCACAACATCCTGAGAGGATCATACTGCCAAATTATTCAAGAACACCTGATACACATTCACGCTACATATTTACACAATATACCTACATGTGATATACAAATAAATACAATAAACAATATGATACAATTATGTGAAAAATAGTCAATAAATAAGAAGCATAACTACAGTTTTTCTTTTATTCATGATTCCTGGTACCTAACCAAGTTTTTCATAATAGTTATTCTTTAAAATCGCACCGAGTAAAATGAATAAGTTGTAATATTAATTCACTTCATACTGAGTTTATACTAAATTCATAGGTTGACCTATGTTTCATTGAATATTAAACATAACCTCAAAAAATGTTTATTTTTCCTAATAATTTAAGTTCTCAGAAGTGTCCGTCAATAATCTTTGTTTTTACAGTCATTTACTTACGATTTTGAACCTAGAAAATAATATTTCATGATTGTTGGTTCTTAGGCTAACTATGTATGGACGCTGAACAATGTCCTTTGGAATCCTTGTGGGCTGATCGCCCGGGGCGAAGGCCTATTTTGCAGCCCTCTTATTTAAATGGTTGAAATATTTTTATTATTTATTGTAAAATTTTGCCGTCCTCAAGAAGTGCCGCCCGGGGCAGGCAGCTCCCCACTACACTATGCCACTGCGTGAGCAGAGATCCCTGCCTGGTCGGTTTTGCAGATTTTTAACAACAAATTGTGGTGAAAATTAAAGTCCCCCAAAAACACCAATTCTGCATTGGGAAATTATTTCAGCGCGTCATTTGCTGCACGACTAAGGTGTTCAAAATGTCCAGTTGTCTCAACATCGCTGGTATGGGATCTGTAGAGGCACACATAGACTCTGGCCAGGGGACCTAGCCGACGTGTACCCCCAGAATGAAGAAGGAGGGATCTTTAAAGTAGCGGAGACGGCGACAACAAACATCCGCCCGAACATACAGGCATACACCGGCTTTCGCTTTGAAGAACTCTTCAAGCACGTAGCCGGGATAGTTAAGGTAGCCTGTGTCAGCAGGTGGAAGTATTTGTGTCAGCATCAGGAACAACAATGCTGGCCCTGCTGTCTCAAGATGGTGGTGAACAGCGTTGAGGTTAGAGTGGAGTCCACACATGTTGCAGAACTTGACCTCAAACAGCGTTGCAGGCGTAGAGGTGTGCACCGCTGTTCGTTCAAACTTTGTTTTAGGGGCTGCCATGATGGAGGTGAAAAAGAGTCGTGAAACGAGCGGACGTTTTCGCGACAGAACCCGGCAAAGGGCGGTTTGTTTCCCCGAATGACTGCCTGCAGAGGAAATGCGCCAACCCGCCTGACGGAAGGGTTTGTTTTGTGAAATATTTTGCTTTGAAATTAAAATGTTTCTTATAGTTTCTTTCTCAGTGACAAATTATTAAATCAATGCTATGATTTTTCAACTTAAAGCCGTAATCAAAGGGATAAATCATCACTATATGACCACAATCGTTGTATATGTTCTGAGTTCCGTAGCTCTAATATTCTGATAGTACCCATTTAAAATTTATTTCGATACCAAGCACCACACTCTTAAACATATAAGATAAAATAGAGGGTCGCGGAACACTGTTAGTGCCCTGTTTATTAAAACTTGCAAGGCATGTGTTATTTTATTAACGTTTTACCTGTAAATAATCATTATTAAAATAACCTATGTGTTTATCAAAACTACATTTGTAAATCACCACTTATTTATTTTACAAGTATATTTTTACACTTGTATTCGTGATCTTATTCATCGATAAATCTCGTGTAAGCTACAACTTGTGGAAAAACATCACAGGTCCCGAGAGTGTCCAACGAATCTTCATTTTACTAGTTTATAAGTTTCGTAGCATATTATATACTCAATGCAAATTGCTTGTAATACAAGGTCCTAGATGAATGAATGGTCTAAAGTAAAACGGCTAAAAATTCCTTCTCGACCTCAATCGCTCTTATTTTTCATCTTTTTTTCCTGCGTTCCTTTTCCTTTGAAATGGTTTCATCTTGTTCTGATTTTTTCAGAGGCATCTGCACTAGCCTTAACATTAATACCAACGATATTAAAACTTTGATAAAATATCGTTAATTAAATGCTCAGATGAAATTAAATCTGAAAACACTAGAAATATTTTAACTTCTTCAGTTGAATAAAAACAATCATTTAGGTCTCAGTGACTGACTAGGTACAGACAATACACTACATACAATCTCTCCTTTATTAGTACTTTCATTCTGTGTACAGAAAGACAAGAATACACTGTTGTCAAATATAAGTTTAGGTTTAGAGAATCATGTCAGAATCGACACCATAACTGGCATAAGTAGCTACCTCACCATACCTATAATAATTAGATTGTATTTTACATGTAAATAAAATTTTTAGTGTAGTAGTTTTAACTAAATGTATTACACACCTAAATTGACAATCCTTTAATTGAGAGTCCACTACAGAGCCACTCGCTGATCTCTCGGCTCCTCTCTTCCTCTCGACATTTACAGGCGCTTTTCATTTGAAGTGGTTTTAAATTCAGGTCTAATTGAATAGGTGGGCGAGTGTTACAACGTGTCATACGAATTTTATTTACCTATCTATGTAGTACTATCGATTGCCCTTACTTCGTCTGCGTCGTAGAAAATGGTTAATTTCATAATACTAAAGTTATGCTGGCGCCTCTATAAATGAAAATTTAAACTAGGTAAATATAGATTGTAACAAATGCCTTTATGGCAGCGCAGAAATATACTTTTTTCAACTACGCAGTAATCTTATTATTAATCACTACAAAACAAATCACAAAAGACGTATTTTTGCATAAAATCAAAGCAGTGCAGAAATGTTGAATGAAATCTCATTCTTGCACTTTTTTTCATTAATTTACTTCTTTATTTTGTTTATATTTTTCCACAGAGATTCAATGTCTCCCACAGTACGATCAAAAGATACTGGCTGGTCACTGGTCAACTTGATAAGTAACTTTGTAGTAGTTAGTTGTTATTTGGTATAATAGATGACGCTACTAAATGCGACCGCTATGGGTCGCAGGTAGTGGGTTCGGAAATAAAAACGATTTATTTGTAGAAAAGAAAATCCTTTATTGTGCCCAAATCAAAATTGTGTGACCGTAGCGTCCTAGCAGGTGAGAAGGGTAATAGAGAAAACACAGGCCTGGTCCGCAGATAGTCGAAGATCCAGCACCTTTTCCAGCTTCAGACGTCAGTACGAAACGTCGGTAGGTACAGCCGACGATTTTCCGATATAGTTCAAATTATTGTTGTAGTTTTCCGATTGATGGTTCTCAGGCAGCTGTAGGAAAACCGAAAAGTCACTCCTCTTCACACGTTGAGGGTCGACTTAGCACCTTAAACCCAAAGGGTAGCACCTTAGTAATTGCTCCCGGTCTTCGCAAGACGGTTCCAACGGCCAACGGTTCTTTATATAGGAATTTGGACAGGCTGGCGTTACATAACGCTTAGTTTATTTTTAGGAGAGGTTATAATGTCGGGGATGGATTTGAGTGGCGAGCTGGCGGGAGGTCCAGTAGTTTCTCGATCTTCGTCCAGTCCGTCACTGTCCTTGGGGGTGTTAATCACTTAGGTTGGTTAGGGTACAATGGGCTACCCATGGTACGTGCGCAATATCGATTTACTATGCGATCTTAAGTATGACTCCATCGCGAAGTACATGAAGGACGCCTCGGGACGTTACTTCGATAAAGCCGCGCAACACCCAAACGCCCTAGTAGTTAAAGCCTCTAGCTATCTCACGTCCGCCTTTCCCTCCGATTCCGTCGGTCTAAGCAAGTCTTAGAATAGCCTGTCGACGAAATTAGCTGCGCCAACGCGCCTCCGGCTCCTCCCACACAGGCCTCAAACACCCAAGACTACACAGCTAGTAAACTTGCTAACTAGCTTAGCATTAGGTAGACACTGCACCCGTAGAATGAGCGAGTGTGTATGAGTAGTCTACACACGACACGATATACCAGGTACAGATATGTATGTACCTGGGTGTTTTTCCCCTTCCCCAAGACAACGATTAACTAGAGCCGAGGTCCAAGTCTCAGAGACCCCTTCTAGTTGAGCCGACCCGTCAGGTTCAAGTGGTCTAGAGGCTCCAGACGGAGAGGAGGCTTCCTCCGTAGGGAGATGCCATCCACCTGGAATACCTCCAGGGGCACTCGCCATTTGTCGGCTTGAAGTCCTTCTATGATCTCGCCGTCTTAACATCATGTACCTATATGTATTCTATTAACATTATTTATTGATTGTCACTATTTAATAATTATTATCATCATTAATTAATAATCATCATAATTTATTCATTATCCTTAATTATTAACACTATTCATTAAAAAAATCTTAATATACTTAAGTAAATGTCGTAGAAAAGCCAAGTAGAAAAGTGCGAATTGCACTTTAAGTAACTGCACATTTAATCATTGTAAGTTTTAAATGTTTGAGGAGAAGATAAATTAAACTTTGTTCTCATTAACTTTAGTTTTAATTTTTAGTAGGTAGGTATAGGTACTTTATCACGGTAGGGAGTTTGATGGTACTTGAAAGAAAAGTAAATTACGCACCTTGCTAAAGGGAGTATAGTGAGATTCAAATAAGAATAGGAAAGCCAATGACCTCCATCTGTCAAATGTTGCTTGAAAAGTACGGTTTGCAAAAAAAACTTGAAAGATTTTTTAGCTTTCAGCGAATTCTAAAATAAAACCAAACATATGTAAATTATAATAAATTGATAAATTAATATTGATTGATAATTTTTTCATTGATTGAGCTTTGGCTATGATTGGTTGATAACCTAAATCGTCAACCAAATGTCAGTTTGTTTGTTGAACGCAACTTGCGTTCAGAAACTCGATTTAAAACTTTCGTTTACATAAAGGAAGCATGTCCGTATGTGACCTAGTAATAGTGCATGATTATTCCTAAATACTCGGGCGGTAATGCAGAGATGAGCGGAACTGAAGAGCTAGATTCTAATTATTGTTTTTTCTCACACAGACTTAATAAATAAACATTAGTAAAAATCGGTTGTTTTTTTTCTCAATTTTAAAAATCTGATGATTTTCTCGCTTAATTTTAGTAAACATGTTTTATTAAATAAAAACTTTGTTTTGCTCACTCTACCTATTTGGTTTGCATTGACAGCTATGACGTCACAATATGGCGCCCAGTTGGTCCTATTTTTAGTTGAATCGCATTATAATAATGCACTCGTGTCGATTTTGTGTCCTCGTGTGCGCTCGGGCACCAACATAACACTGGTGTATTAATAACTTACTTTGCGCTCGATGAAACAATCTACTTATCTGTCGTGTTGTGTCGTGCGTGACGCGTCAGAGGTTTATCGGTTTCATACATTAAGTACGGTTAGAATTACATATGTGTGGGGTGCTGGTTAGTTTCCATGGAAACTTTGACGATGGCGATACGAATACGGATCCGTCAAAGTCCGTGCTTGGGGTACTGATCTAGCAGTAACTTTAACCAACTAGGTACCTACTTACTTCCCTTTATTCATAATATTTTAGTTAGACTATTCATCAGAATAGGATTCATTCCGCATGTCCATCCGCTTCTATTCAATAATTCTTTTGCTCATCATCGAAGTATGAGAACTTTACCCGTGGCCGCGATTTTCAAGTCGGTATGGACTCATTATAATATTCAGATAACTCACTCACTAACAAACAGTTGGATCTATTGACATCGCGAGTTTCAGCTGCTAACGAATGAACTTTGTAAAACTTGATCAGTTGGCACCCGTTACTAACAGAATAAAAGTTAAGTTTGCAAACCCCGGTATAACCTCATTCATAATACATAGCTAAATCGACAGATAGATAACTATGAGCGATTTCAATCTGTCGCCATAACCGCTACCCATTGACGATGGAAAATTGCCACTTGGAAAACGTTGATTGAATAACCAGTCAATTATAGGCTTGATAAAGTTGCGTTTACACGTAATGTTGCACGTATGAATGAACGCACCGGTGGAATAGTGTCATGTAGCACCTGGTTTTGTACCCTTGATATTGATCTATTTTATTAGATTTTCATTGACATATTTTTTTTCTTTTTAGGAGTAACTAAGTAGTCTTTTTATTATTAAAAAAATTTCCCGGTTCTGATTCTTGAACAGTAACAACAGTTTTTCGTATTGCCCATTCGCGTTTTTTATTTATTCTTTTGGACGCTTTAATTTCTGAAAGATCGGCGTGGTATTTACGCCTAAGTATTCGGTGATCGCTGAAGCTTGAGCTTTTCTACTCTTGAAGTCAATATTTAAGAGGTGCACTCCATGAAGATTGGTTACTCGTGAAAGCGCCACGTAGGCTTGGCCACAAGAGAATATGGAGGTGCCAATTTCCATGAGGGCATTTTTTAGACTTAGACCTTGGTATCACCGCCACTCTTAGTCCAATGCATTATATTTTGACCAAATTTTGAGCGAAGTTAATATTTTAGTGTAATTTGTTTATTTAATTTGTGTAATGTTCGAGTAGAATAAAGTTAATCGTTCGACTATTTTTCTTGTAAACTCGTAAGTATAAGTATAAAAGCCAGTCTAGTGTTATCCAGAATTTTCCTGTAATTTTATTTATATGCGTATTAAAAGCAGAAGGGGAAGCATTCGTCCAGCAGTGGGACGCTATAGGCTAGATTAAATTAAAATATGTGTCCCACTACGCTGGATTTTTGCAATGACAGTCGATTTTTTTGTGTACGAATAGTACAGTTTGTCTATAAAGTCGTGTACTCGTGACATGAATGTTTGAGGAACTAACATTATTCATGTGTCTGGCAACACCAAACTTATGTACATCAGCTGTCATCGAGTTTCAGTTGTGGAACAGTTTTCCTTTTGTATTTTTTATTGTTTGGATTAAACTGTAATAAATTAAGACGAAACTACGCAGAAAGGTATAAAAATGAGTAAAGTAAATCGGAGTGGTACGCGGGAAGTGATTTTTAAAGTTTTCCTGCAATGTTTCGAAGACTACCAAGCTGGACGAATTTTGTGGGATTTGGACGATGTTTGTGGGCGAACAGCATCTATGACGGGTATGTAATCGTGTAACTATTTGTTTGTAATCTGCCTGAAGTTACAAATTTACACAATTTACGATTTTGAGACCAAAAAAGGCATTGTTTACATTGCACATTTTTAGGTTAGACTGACATTGTAAATAGGTAATATTGTAGTACGACCATTTCTTTTGATACGTTATTATGGTTCAACTCGGTCAGGTTTTCTACCAATTTTGAATTAATTGCTTCATGTCAATAAGTTATTGTTACTATTCCGTTACATATTTTTTTACCTTTTTTCAGGAAAATCAGAGAGTCGGATAGTCAACGAAGGTTTTAAGAATGATGGAAAGTTTGAAACTCCTGGGAAAACAGGCAAGGCCGACCAAAGAAAGAAATGGTCACATAAAGAACCATGGCCAGATGCTTTTAGTGAAGATACCTATCACTAATTTTACTAACTGCACATTTACAAATTGTTTCTATTAAACTTTTTATATACTATAAAATGATTTTTAGTATTATTTTCTTAACAAGTGTGTTAAAAAACGTCTTATGATGATACTTGTGTGTATTGATGATTACCTAACAGCTCTGGTCTTAATGGCACCTCAGCGGTAATCACCAACATAACACACTTTTACACTATAAAGTACTATTTTATCTATAAAATTTTAATCTGATTCAATTAAATATGCTTGGCTAAACTTTTTATAAGCATAGGTACCTACTATATATAAAACAGAAACAAAAGACTGTATAGTGTGTTTAATTACCTATTTTACTTGAATGAACTGCTAGTATCAAAATCATTTTGGTCCGACTGTATAGGGTTGCTACATGCATACTAGTGGCGCCATCATTTAATTGGCGTATTGGCGTGTCCAGCTCGTTTATGAGCACGATCGACAATCAGTTGTGCCAGTTCGTGTCGCCCGCTCAGGATGACAGGTCGTTTGACAACGCTCAGCACGTCCGCGTGGTTCGCTTGGCCATTGATCTTCAGCAGCCCGTCTTCAATTTGTTGACGTGGTGCAGTGGGCTTGACTTCGGCACGGTCAGTCCCTTCTTTGTTCTTTCCACCTCTTGTGGAAAGGAATCTTCTTGTGCCCCCTGCAGCCATATTTTCGTGGCTCGTTCTATATGTTCTTGGCGAACCTCTCTCTTCTTCTTCTTACAAAGTTCTATAAATCTGAGAACTTGTGCGTCTGCGCCGATCAAACGATCATAACAGGAAAATCGCTTGATATCTGGCAGCACAGTTTCTCCCTGCTTTTCCACCGCGACGTATGTGGCCTCCTTTGTCGTTTCATCGTGGTTTACCTCCGGTTTCGGACTTCGGCCGCGATAAGAAGTGTGGTTCGGTCGTCTTCCTTCCCGCTCTGGCTTCTTGTGATGACCATCTTCGATTCCTAGAGTAGATCAAATCCTAGCGAAGCTTCAATTCCTGGCGTAGCTCGAATTCCAGGCATAGCTCCAATTCCTGGCGTAGCTCCAATTCCTAGCGTAGTCCAAGTCTTGGCGTAGCCGGAAGTCCTTGCGTAGTTCTTGTTTTGAATCCGGCTCGAAGGACCGATTTTGGAAAATGGATCCGGCCGAATTACCAAAATGTCGGTGATGAAAGTGATGATGATGATGATGAAGGTGAAGAAGATGTTCGGTCCTCGGATTCCTAGTATGGACTGCATGTAGGTTTCCGGATTTAAAATGCTGGTTGTTGCTTTACTACTTCCTTTATTCTTCTGGCTAGTTGTTCACATGTTGAGTGTTCCTGACTGAGTACAATTTGCCTTACAAATGTTTGTCTTATATAATAATTTCACCCCGGCCGCCCGGTGCCATCGACTAATCACAGCGCCCACTTTAATACACATACCCCATGTGTCTATTTTAAAGTGTGCCTTCTGATTAGCGGTTCATCACGCGACCATTTCTCCATCGCATGATGCCCCGCCCCTTTAAAGTACGCTTTGTGATTGGTCGGCACGTTTTTTCTTGTCTCGGTGCACGGCTGTCGTCAACAGGAAGATTGCCTTTTAAAGACTTTTTATGAAATTTTAACTTTAGGTTTTAGATTTTACTTGTTAAACATAAAACACAGTTTATACTTTATCTACATAAAGCAGCAATCTAAAAACCAAAAGTTATACAGTACCTATAACGGTTATTTTAGTTTGTTCTTATTTAAAACCAAATATCAAAAGAACTGAATGATTTATTTGTTCATTTGGTTTCGGTGTTCTTTTTATGAACATAATGTTCATAATATAAGGAATTTATTCTAGATATTTTATTAATCAGGAATCCTGACCAAAGTTTAAGCCACACTGTGTATCGTAAAGTGACTCATACTGATAGGTACCTCAATGGTGACTCACACCATCACCCGAAACAATTAACTGCCGTAGGAAACTCTTTGTTTCATAGAGCACGGTGTGTCTGTGACAAACAACACCTGGCAACTGAACTTCAGCATGTCGAGCAAGTACTGAAGGATAATAACCTGAATGTACCACGTCGCCGTCACAGTCGCGCCAAACCTAGCACAGTCGACCGACAACCTGCTATACTACCTTACATGAAAGAAGTCACTGACAAGATTGGGAGGATTCTGAAGCGTGCTTCAATCAATACATACTTCAAGCCGCCAAAGAAGATCAACCAGTTTCTACGACCGGTCAAGTGCAATATACCCTTTCAAGTTGCTGGTGTCTACAAACTTGAATGCGACTGTGGGCTCTCCTACATCGGGCAAACAAAGAGGAGTATAGGGACTCGGGTAAAAGAACATATCGCAGATATGAAACAGGCGCGAAAATAAGTCTGCAGTGTGTGAACATGCATTAGGGGGACCAAACCATTACATTAGATTTGATAAACCACAGATCCTTGCAGCTGAGCGGCGGTTCGTTCCTCGAATGATGCGCGAGGCTATTGAGATCAAAAAATATCCAAATTTCAATAGGGAAGATGGTTGGTATATACCACCAGCTTGGATACAGGAGATAAAATCCCAACCCCGAGCACACACTGCAAGACCATTAGATACTATTAGTTCTTTTTGTTTGCATAATTTAGACGGCCTCGCAAAAAAATTTTACAAGTAACCTATTTATTTTCGTTTCTGCTGGCCTGGCTTAGATAGCCGACCCCGAATAATTCGGGGAAAAAGCTAAGCAGATGATAATGACTTTTATTATTTTCGAACATGTGCGTGATGGAAGCGAGTAGTACTTTACAGGTATTCAGAATCGTCAATCTGGCAACACTAATTTTGTATTTAAATTTCTATGTTTGTAATTATTTTGTGTCATCATTTGATTATCAACAATAAAACTTTATTTTATAATTTGACTCACTTAATTTAACGGCTTTTTACTGCGAAGTAAAATAGGCCTCACGAACTTGATGTCGCCGACGTCCACATGTAGTCTAGCGCCGCCACTGAATGAAATAACCGAATGCTCAATAAAAGTCTTTCGAAGGTAGCTCGACAAATTAAATTAAAGTTTAATTCTGACGACGTACCCTGTAAAGGCTACGAAACGTCAATCTATATACTTAAAATAAATCTGTAGAGAGGTCAATTCTGTACATGAAATATATTTTCAAAATAACTATCAGGGGATGGTAAGTGATCGATACTGATGCCAAAAATGCAATCAGTAAAATTTTTGTCTGTCTGTCTGTCTGTCTGTGTGTATGTTCCTTATAGAAACAAAAACTACTCGATAGATTTTAACGAAACTTGGTACAATTATTCTTCATACTCCTAGGCAGGTTATAGTATACTTTTCATCACGCTACAACCAATAGGAGCAGAGTAGTGAAGGGAAATATTGGAAAAACGGGAGAAGTTACTCCATTTTTTAAGCTTCCGTCGCGTGTGCTGCTTTAATGGTTAAAGTTACATAGAAATCATGTATGACGGAAATATTCTACATAAAATTGTCTAAAAAATATCCTGCAACAGCATATGTCTATCTTTTATGGTTGACTCACAATAACACGTGTAATTATATAAATAAAGTTATTGTTTATAACACAAGCCTGAGAACAAAAACTATAGTTTACACTACAGCTCTACACCGAAGCGAAGCGAGGGCGGGCCACTAGTAAATAAATAAAGTTTCGTGCATTAACCCGTAAAAAACTAGTTTTATTTAATGAGTGATGTGCGTGAAAACCTAAGAAACAAATACAAGAAAGAAAGTTCGGAAGAGATAGTAAAGGTGTACACAGACAATAACAATAAATAATAAGCTTTGCGAACTATAATCAAGCGAGTGCGGAGCAAGAAACGAGCGTGCGTCTAGTCACGCGGTAATATTACCGTGGTCTAGTGCCGATAAGAGATTTCGACTGGCGACGCGACATCGGTGCGCGCGCGCTGAGCGCCACCCGGGAGGCCGCGCCTGCCAGTTTGAATCCAAACAATAGGACAGCTTTAAAGTGTGCATTGTTGTGGCAGGACCTTCTGTGTCGTTCGGCTGGTATACGATATTGAGCTAATATTGTAATGGAAATGTAAACAAACTTAAGTATATATTGAATTAATGTAAATAATATAATGTATATATTTTATTGTGTACTTGTAAATATATATTATAACGTAAATATAGTTTAAGTGTAGATCTAAACTTATATAAATAAATATTAATGTAAAATATTATTAAATGAATTATAATTTAAGTAAAAGTAGGAAACTCGCCTACACCTACCTACCTTTATAAAGATAAATAGATCGAGAAGTATAGTTTTTAGAAACAAAAAAAAACCATTGTCAGGCCAGTGGCGGACTAAACCCGTCAGAGGCCCGGGGCGGCAAAGCAGAAAGGCCCCCTTTAACAAAAATTAGTTTCTTATGTTTATTTCGTTAAATCTGGCAAGTGAAATAATTTAGAATTAAATTATTTCGGCTAAATAAACATACATACCTACAATATGGAATGGATATGGGTGAGAAAATCAAATACGAATCGATCGACAAAAAAATACTAATATAAATCAAAGATAGTTTTTTTTTATTTTTGGTTGCGTTTTATATGTGTTTTCGCACCTTCAATTTACTGAACTCCTCATTAACTTCTGTGATATCGATTTCTTTGGATTTTTTCTATTGAAAGCACGGCTAGATTAATACCAGTCGCTCATGATCCATTGTAGATCGAAGATAATTTTTAATTAGTTTAAGTTTCGAAAAACTCCTCTAGCATGGTGCAACCAAGATGCAAATAGTCAAGAAATATTGAAGTATAAGCAATTTAAAGAGTAACTATTTACTGAAGCCCCATTTTATTATTAATTGAAGGATTTCTTGGGCTCTCCAATGGGCAGCAACGTATGGACGTTGCTGCCCATTGGAGAGCCCAAGAAATCCGAAAGAGCCCATACTCGTATCGGTGGCTTTTACATGCCTGCGGTACTTTTTTATTTTTTGGGAAACTTGCTCCTTGTCAAATTCATCATTACTTTGTATCAGATTGTCAACTGCTACAGCCAGAGCATCATCTGAAGCTTCTAGCATAAGCTTTATTTCAATAATTTGGAAAATATTATTGATTTGTTTCATGGCCTCGTATTGTGTCGACATCTTCTATAAATCGATCTATGCATTCATACATTGACCGACGTATTTCTTCTGGAATTGATAATCCAGCATAATGAGCTCGAAACTCGGCAGCGTTCTATTTACCTTCCTTCTTCCTCGTTTCTCGATGTTGATGTCCATGTCATTGCATTTTTTTATGACAAAAATTACAACATTGTCTACAATGGTGGTTCGTTCGGTCACTAAATACTCATACAAGGCGTTTAATTTGGTGATTCCTATATCAAGAGTCATTTTTGGAGACTGCAAATATTGTTGAACTTAAGTTACTTCTTCCAGTACAGAAAGCCAGAATTGTATAATAGGTTAGAAAAGTAAAATCACAAACAGCCGGCAGGAGCAGGCTTGCTCTTGATCTTGTATCTAGATTTGCTTTTGTTGGATCTTGAAAATGTTCCAAACTACTTACAATTGTCTCTATGTTTTCTTTTACAACTTTTACTGAATCGTAATGACAGCTGCAGCGAGTATCCGATAAACGTTTTAAATTTTTTCCAGTTTTCACTTTCAGCAATTGCCATCTCTCTGTAGATGACGAAAATAACGAATATAATTTCTCTACTGTTCCATAACACGTGACGCTGGCAGGAACGCATACAAATACATGAACTCCACAAAGATTCAAGGAATGATTAGAACAAGGACTGAACAGTGCATTTGGATTTACTTTTCGGATTTTTCGTTGAACCCCTCCATGGACACCTGACATTGACGCGGCATTGTGATAACCTGCACAACGCAATATTCAGTCCGTCTTTTTCCAGCTGTTGCTGAATGTCTTTTGACATATCCTCTGTAATGTGCACTATTACCCAAGTTAATATTCAATGAGAACAAGTAACACCTATAACGATATGTAACTCGTACTTAATCTGTGAACGATATCGGCTCGCAGCCAGCGTACACGCGTCTTCTCCTCACCGCGGTCGGTCGGCCTCTCCCGCCCCCGCCCCGCGACACCGCGCGCGCGCTGCTCGAGACGACAGAGTTATCCACACAGACTGTATGTCTGTGGTTATCCACAACTATGAGTGTCTATACACTACATCCCTCCCTTATTATTGTTTTTTATATTTAAATATAAATATAGATATCTTATTAAGGAACTGTGGTCAGGTTAACGTACAAATGAAATACATTGATAATAATCACCAAAAGTTTTATTATTGTCCATCAATTTGTTCACTCGAGTTATCATTGATTTACATCACCATTATCATTTGTTTTAATATCACTAGCATTATTCTCATCATCTAGCACCTTCCATTGTCCTTCCACTCGTTTTAGGTGTACGACGTTTCGTCTGATTCGCTGACCAGTTTCATCATTCCGAAGACTTACGTCTCCTCCTTTGTTTGCTTCGACGGTATGTGTTTCGGGTTCGTAGTTTAAGCTCAGCTTGTTTTATTTAATCATATTCTTGACATACACTTTATCTCCAACTTCTAATTCACAATCAGTAGCTCTTCTCTTCATGTCCGCATATTCCTTCCCCTTTTCCTTTAGTTTTTTATCTCTATCCCTCATTTCCAGGTCCTCTGAGAGATGCGTCATGTCCTGAATCATAGGCAGCTTGTCCCGAAATTGTCGCCTAAAGAATAGTTCTGCAGGTGTTTTCCCTGTAACTGTGTGAGGTGTACTGTTGTACATCACCATGTATTCACGAAGAGCCTCTTTCCAGTTCTTTTTCTCTACTTGAGAAATCTTGAGGCGTTTTAAGATGTCCCTATTCTGGCGTTCCACTTCTCCGTTCTGTTGCGGCCAGTAGGGAATGGTATTATAGAGTCGTATGTTCCTCTCTGCACAGAAACTCTTAAAGTCTTCGCTGGAAAATTGTCTCGCGTTGTCTGCTGTAAGCGAGACTGGATTGCCAAGCCTGCTAAAAATGTCTTTAAGCATTCCGATTATTTCTGAGCTTGTAATGGTTCTGCATGTTTTCACCTCTTTGTATCTGGTGTAATAATCCACGACTACCAGGATATAATCTCCACTAGGTAAGGGACTCATGAGATCAATCGCTATGTCAACCCATGGTTCGGAAGGTAAGTCTCTTCTTTTTAATGGGTTCGGGGCGCTAGGTGCAGAGACCAGGAGGCATCCTTTACAGGCTTTGCATATGTTTTCCGCATCTTTGTCGCACTTAGGCCACCATACCTTGGTCCTCAATCTGCCCTTCATCGCGACTATCCCCGGGTGACCTTCGTGCGCAGCTTCCAGAACTCTTCTACGTAATTTGGTTGGGATTACAATTTTCGTCCCCCTGAGGAGAATATCGCCATGAAAGCATAATTCATTCTGGAAAAGTTTATAAGCTTTGACCGTTTCATCCCAGTTTCCATCGTAAAGGCCCTCTCTAACCTTCTGTATCTCTGTATCTCCAAGGGAACTCTCAGTGATCTCTTGCAAGGGGATGGCTACTGGCCGTGCAGATTCGGTAACCGCTTGAACGTGGTCTTCAAATAAAGCCGTCGGGTTAGTTGCCACTTCACAGAGTCTCGATAGTGGATCGGCTATGTTGGTTTTCCCTGGACTATATTTCACCTTGAAATTGTAAGATTGAAGCCTTAGCACCCACCTTTCGATGCGAGCGCATGGTTTTGCTTTCGGACCAAATATCACCTCCAAGGGCTTATGGTCCGTTACTAAGTCAAACACCTTGCCATACAGGAACATGTTGAAATGTTTGACTGCCCAAACCAGGGCTAGGGCCTCTTTCTCTGTTTGGCAGTAACGACGCTCACAGCTGCGGAGGGTTTTATTACCAAATGCAATTATTCTTGGCCCGTTCTTATTGATTTGCACCAGCACTGCACCCAGACCCACTGGGCTCGCATCTGCAATCACCACAGTCTTATCATGTGGATTGTAGTAACCTAAATTTGGTACCTTCACGAGCGCCACTTTCAGATCATTAAATGCGTTCTTTTGGGCGTCGCCCCAGTCATCATGAATGTCCGTGTTTCTTCCCGTTCTTTTCCGTAGCAGTTGCTTGAGGGGTTCTGTTACCGTTGCTAAATGGGGTATCCATTTTCCCACGTAATTCACTAAGCCCATAAAGCTCTGTAGTTCAGCGATATTCTTCGGGGCTCTAAATGCTTTTATAGCCAAGATGTACTTATCTAGTGGTTTGACTCCATGTTCTGACAGTTCATGCCCTAGGAAGTGGACCTTCTTCATTCCAAAAATACATTTCTCATCCCTCAACATCACGCTATTTTCCTCTAACACTGCCATTACTTTTTTAAGCCTCAAATCGTGCTCTTCAACGTCTTTGCCAAACGTCAAAATGTCATCTATAAAATTTATGACTCCTTCGCAACCTAAAAGGATTCGTTCTAGTGTTTTCTGGAAAATCTCCGGCGCACACGAGATGCCAAACATCATCCTTTTGTATTGATATAATCCTTTGCTGGTAATGAAGGTCGTTATGTGTCTTGAGTCTGGATGAAGTTCGATATGATGGAACGCATCTCGTATGTCCAGCTTACTAAAGATTTTGGCTTCTCGAACTTTTGGCAATAGCTCTTCCATCGTTGGCAGTGGATGGTTTTCACGTTGTATAGCCGTATTTGCTCGACGCATATCGATACATAATCGGATGTCGCCTCCGTCTTTTAGCACAGGGACTATAGGCGAGATCCAGTTAGAAGGACCTTTCACAACTTCTATAATGTCCCTTTTCAGTAAATCTTCCAGTTTCCTCTCTACTTTTTCTTCGAGTGGGATGGGAATCCTCCGATACGGCTGAGCAACAGGCTTCACTGAATCGTCAATCGGAATGGTAACTAAAACGTCTTTGAATTTTGGAAACGCCTCAGTTTCAACCTGGTTGATATCCAAATTGATCCGAAGTACTCCCAATGAGGTTGCCGTCACCCGTCCAAGTAGGTCACGCGTACCGTTTTGGATCACGTAGAATGTTGTGCTGTCCTGTGATGTTCCGCCAAGTTTTATCGTAGCTTTGCATGATCCTAACAGCTTAAGCGGTGTAGCGCTCCCGTAAGCTACGAACGTTTTGTCAGGATTCGGATCTTGATTGGTAACTTGAGCGTTATCTCTCTTCATTCTTTCCCAGGTTTGATCCGTTATGAGATTGTGCTTGCAGCCCGAATCTATCAACATCTCCACGTTGCTTCCACCTATGTTACATATGGTTTTTGCGTCGTTCTCGATATTGAAAATGTAGTCGACTTTTCTTCCATCCGTGCTTATGTTTGCAGTTTCTTCGATATTATTTGTTGTCCTGCTTTTCTTCTTTATTCCCTCACTCTTCGATGATGCTTCTCCTTCCAATTTTCTCTTCTGAGTTTGTCTTGTCCGACATTGATTTCTGAAGTGTCCTAAGATGCCACATTTAAGGCAAGCCTTTCCTTTTGCCGGGCAGTTGTTGTCACGGGCCAAATGTCTGGAACTTCCACATCTACTACATTCCATTCTGTTTTTTTGCTTTCCCTTCCATTTCTCTGTATCTACTTTGTTGATTGATTGAGTTTCCACGGGTTTCATACCAAAGTTTCCTAATTGACGATCTATGGCTTTCAATGCATTCGCTTCTGCAACTATTTCATCCAAAGTGATCTTGTCCCCTGTTTTCAATATCTTCTTCCGGAGTTCTTCTGTCTTACCCTTTTCAGTTATTTGATCTATGATATGCTCGTCTTCTTTTTCACCAAACTGACACTTCTTGGCCTGTAGTCGAAGTCTGATAAGAAATTTTTCGAACTTCTCATCCTGTTCTTATTTTAGGAGACGAAACAGGTGTCGTTCATACACTTTGCTCTGTTTAGGTGCAAAGTAGTTGTCTAATTTTCCGATCGCAATGTTAAAAAGTTCGCCTTCGGTTGCATTAGCTCCCGGGATTTTGTAGAAGATTTCTTGTAACTCGGGACCCCCAAAATGTAAAAGACTAGCTCTTTTCTTTGCTTCGGTGTCTATGCCTGCCGCCTCGAGATAAATGTTCAGACTTCTTTTCCATCTTTCCCAACGGACAGAGACTGAACCAACCTCCCCTTCACATTCGAACCTCTCTAAGGTGTATTGTGCCATTGTAGCTACCTGTTGACAAGATAAGTATCTATGTTGCATATTTATGTTTGTTTTTTTTTATTTTTTTTTGCTGTCACTATCTAATTGTATTGTAATCAAAATGGTAATGTGGCTGGTAACGCATCTAAAATTAATGCTAGTAATAAAGTGTCTACTGTACATGACTGTACCTATACTGTAATTAGTACGCTGCGTAGTTGTTTACGCACGCAGTACCGTGGTGCGTGAGTAATGCGCGACCGCCAAGCGGCGAATGAGTGCTCAGTGTAAACATTTTTGACGTGACAACGTCTTAAATTAGGTTGCGGCTGGGAGTCACTTATGAAAAAGTGTAACGCTCGGTAACGTTACGATGAGTCTCTCGTGTTAAGTTTAAGTTTACATGTACAATGTTTTAGTAAACAAAATATATTTCTATAGTTAAAATTTGTGCAATTCTTATTTTCATTCAATTCCTTGTTCCTATTGTGCAATTTAATTATATTCATATCAATAAATATTCTACCGAGAAAAAGACGTTGTCACGTAAAATCTTCGCCCGTAAAACCGACTTTACAGGCAACCATTTTTTATATATATATTTTATCGATTACCGTGAAAACTTCGCAATTTAATGCCATATAGGGGTATGTCCGCAATTTAATGCTATACTGGTACCACCCCTGTAATTTCCTGCTCAGTCGCAATTGAATGCCCAACCGCAATTTAATGCAAAGTCGCAATTCAATGCCAAATCGCAATTTAATGCCAAGTCGCAATTTAATGCCAAGTCGCAATTTAATGCCAAGTCGCAATTTAATGCCAAGTCGCAATTTAATGCCAAGTCGCAATTTAATGCCCAGCTGCAATAAAACTGCTTACCGTACTATACTTTCGGTAATTATCGAAGAACCTTTATTTTAATAAGTAGGTAGTAAGGTTGACAAATATGTACGTATGTCACTCCCTTGAAATACTCTCATAAAAACCTAGGTTACCTAAAAACGTTAACAAATCAATACCTACGTAACTCATGGTCAAAATAGGCTTGCCAACCATAATTTAAGGAAACTAGGATTTTAAGCAACAAAGTAGCAATAAGTAGAAAAAAAATATAAGACTGATATTTAATCCACAAGCTGTGTGGTCCGTTACCATGGATACCGTCTGTTCGTAACGTTGTCGGTAAAGGTAGCAAAAGTGGCATGCGTTTTAAAATACATAACCTTATTAGGCGCTTTAAAAACTCAGGAGTCCTTAGAACTATCCAGGACGGTTGGCAACCCTAGGCCAAATGAGTATACTTGCCTAGTTACTTTACATTTCCTTCTGTTCTTCTTTAGTCACAGATAGACAGTAAATAAATACACACTTTATTTTGTAGGTAAGTAACTAATATTAATATATACTATGGACTTAAATTACCTAGGTAAGTACCTAATTTGATTAACGAAAATCGTGGCTCTGTGATTCCTTTTACCTATTAAATTCCTTGCACATAATAATTACTGAGGCTCGAACTCAAGTAGGTAAATACCTAACCTGTAGGTTAGCCACGGACGTCTAACCGAATGAAGCAACCGTTTGTGAAGAAACCCAGTGGGTTACTACGTCATGTACCTACATGACAATGACTGACAAAAGCTTGGTAGCTAGTTTGTTATGGACGAAATAATAGCCAGTGCCTCGTGGTCTGTAAGGTTTTCCTTTTTCACACGCTTTTTCAACGGTTATAGTCGGATAGTTCTTAAAAGTATTTTGTCCACGTATTTTTCCTAGCCTTTCTTTTGTTATTAATGTAAAAAAAAAGTCCTTAAAATACTCACAGTTTATCTCGTCGCCACATGTAATGTGCACTATTACCCAAGTTAATATTCAATGAGAACAAGTAACACCTATAACGATATGTAACTCGTACTTAATCTGTGAACGATATCGGCTCGCAGCCAGCGTACACGCGTCTTCTCTTCACCGCGGTCGGTCGGCCTCTCCCGCCCCCGCCCCGCGACACCGCGCGCGCGCTGCTCGAGACGACAGAGTTATCCACACAGTCTATACACTACATCCTCAGTAGTTTTTCCAGCCATTAAAAATAAACCCAAGAAAGATTCTCTTACTTCCACAATGTCATTCTCTATATGAAAGAATTTAATGATTTGACTCATTTGATTAATTTTACTTTCATCAGGAGTGCTGTCAAAAATCATTCCGTAATATCTGCAATAATTATTTGCCTTACATGATCACCCAAACATTGAATAAATTCATTTGGTATTCCTTTTGGCAAATAAGATGGTACTCTCTTTGACCCACCAGCAGCCTCTTTTATGTAGGCGTAAAAGAGTGAATTATTTGCACTTCATTCATTCAGGGATTCCTAAGTAAGTACCCGCTACAAAGACGGGAATTCCTCCAGCGTATTGGACACATTCAGCAAAGGTAAAAGAATAATAGTACCGCGTAAAAAGTCTAGATGGCTGTAGTGTTTTGATCTTGATGAAATTATGTAGGTAAGCACATTTCTAAAGTCATGTTTAGGATTTGATCAGGGGAACTCGGAGGCATTTGGGGGCCCCCCAAGATCGGAGGCCCGGGGCGGGCCGCCCCTTCCGCCCCCCTGTTAGTCCGCCACTGCTACTAATACCATATGCACCACCAATCACCTACAAATGCTCGTATTCATCACACAAACATTTATCCATATCGGGTTTCAGACCCAGGACTTACTATCACTCCACCACCGAGTTTGCTAATTACCCATGAAGGTAGCTTCATGGATATGCCAATTGGTTGATTTCAGTGCGGTGATAATAATCTACAATCATAAAAGTAAGATTGTAAATTAGTCTAATTTGTTGATAGTCTTTTTTACCCGGCTGCGCAATGCAAGAGCGCGAAGCGCGACGCGCAGACAGGGTTATGTGTTTAACAGTCTATATATGTATGTTTGTTCCTTTGTGGCACACTAGAGACCAAACGCCTGGACCGATTTTGATGATTCATACATCAATCGATTCGTCTCAATCATGGGAGTGCTACTAAAGATATGATAGTAATCAAAATTCAATATGGGCAAAATTAGGCGCCATATTGTGACGAAGTAAAAAAAATAAGTTTCCAAAATATGTCGAGTGGGGAATCACTGTCTAGATAATCAAAAATCATATTTAGGTTCCTAACACCATTTTTCATTTTATATGATTGTTTAGGATCTACAACGCTTTAAAGTTGTATATTAACCACTTACGCTTTTAATTTCAATCTTACGTTTGTATGGATCTTTGTTACTCTTTCACCTAAAAAATACTGAATGGATTTTAATGAAACTTAACAGTAATATAGCTCATATATGATAATTACATATATATAATAATTTATGTAGTTATTGAGTGAATTGGCCAATATATAACAATAAGTGTCACATAAGACGGAAAAAAATCTCCCATCTGCGAGCCATTTTGGCCTGCACTGCAAAAACAATAAAAGTTACATGAATGTAATGTAGAGTGAAAATGTATCTCTTAAATAGTTCTAAAAAAAAGTCCGTGACACCATATATCTATTTTTAATGTGTAAGTCATTACCGCTAAAATAGTGAATCAAAACTAAAATATTATTTGATATCTATTTCCAAAATGCACATTTTGTATTAACAAATCATTTTTTATCAAAACAAATACTTTTATCGCTTTTGATATTTAAAGACGATAAACTTTGCTTTTTACACTATGTCATTTCGACAAATATTTAAAAAGTTACAACGATGACAAAGTGATAGCGCGGTGTACTATGTAAAAGAAAAAAAAAGGGGTATTCGCAGTATCTGATCCTATACGAAGTACTAACAATAAAACTGTGATACAGTTCCTTCTTATTAAATGATGAAAAATATATTATCATAATAGGTATTATGATTATTGAATTTTAATGAAAAACTCAGAATTTTACTGTTTTTCATTTTTTTAACGATATTACTTAGTGTTACAAAAAAGGTTTACTTAATATAATGATAAATAACCCATTTTTCGCTAGTAAGTACACACTTATTGGAATCCCTGTATTTATTAATCAGCTCGCGATAATATTGGTTTTGTAATAATTCTGCAAAATTCAAAGTAAATAATGTAGATTTTTATAGGTAAATCACCCCTTTCATCACCCTACGCCTATAAGTATTGCGATGTTGTAGCTAGGAACCAAGTTCCCATCTACTTCTATATGGGAATTCATTATATTCGATTTAGCTATTAGGGCACGGAAGCGCAACAAACAAACTCACTTTCGCATCTATAATATTATATTATACTTACTAGTGATCCACCCGGGCATTGTACGGGCGAAATTTATTTATCGGGATAAAATATAGCCTATGTCACTCGCACAAAATGTATTTAAATAAAGAAAAAAATGTTATAATAAATAATGTAGCTACTTTATGATGAATTAATATTTGAAACCGGTTCAGTAGTTTGACAGATTATTTGTTACAAACATACAAATCTTGCCTCTCTATAATATTAGTATAGATAGTTAGGATAAGATAAGTATTTAATTGATGAAAAAGATTTAAAAATAAAGTATGTAATAGGTTTATTTGATTATATTTGTAAAAGTTACTTAGCATTTGTGCTTAACAGTGATACGTTATTCGGTTTTTTTTAAACAAAAAAAAAATTGGAAAATAATTTCCATGATTGCACTACTGGGAGTACTCTTCATTCGAGCTTTACATTACCAATCAAAAAGGGTCGAACACAAAGTCTTTGACCTGTTAAATGTATACGCTTTAAAAGAAAACTATAAAGAGAACTATAAATTGATAATAAATGAGATTGCTATGGTGCTCTACCTAACGTTATGAAAATTTTATTATGCGCCTTTAGTTTAATCAAATATTATAAACTTTACTTTGGTGATTGCATAATTATTTAATTTAGTGATTTAAGGCAGTTGCCACCGTTGTCCTAAACAACAGATGGGAATTACTGCTTTCTTCAACCTGCGACATAAACGTCATTGATTGGTATTGTATATAGGGTGATTAAAAACATTTGAAGTTAACTTCTGGCATCTACATATTGGGTTTCTGTGAATTATGTAGGTATATCAAATTATGAGACTAGGGACTGACACTGAATTTGTGTATATCACAATCTTAGACGTCCGGCATTGACATGACAATGCAGCCACTGCCAATTTAAAATAGTCGACGAATAAAAGTAAATTAATTTTATATTTACTGCTAAAAAAACATAAACAAAAGATGACTTTTTGAGTAAGTGGTAGTTTACTATAAAATTTACATACATTAGAGATATTTATGTAACGACTTGATTTAATTTCACACATTTTTGCGAAAATTGAGGCCCATCTGTAGCCTTGACCCCGCTGGTAAAGTCTTTATATGTCTTAATAAATCAACCTTTTAGACCGACGCGAGGTACTTAATAATTCCCGCGATATTAATTCCCTTACTGAAGTAACAAGACTACGGTATATACCGTCTTAAAATACTAACTAACTAAAAAGTGTGAAATAAAAAAGGTAAATTTAAAAATCAAAAAACCCGACTGCTTAATTATACTTCAAATAAAAACTGAAAAGAAAAAAACAAGTCCAGTAGTCTATAATTCTGTTAATAAGGAACAAAGCTACTTTAACAGTCGGGACCCACTGTTGAAAAATATTATGTATTCTTGAATATCTAATGGGTCCCGACTGTTAAAGTAGCTTTGTTCCTTATTAACAGAATTATAGACTACTGGACTTGTTTTTTTCTTTTCAGTTTTTATTTGAAGTATAATTAAGCAGTCGGGTTTTTTGATTTTTAAATTTACCTTTTTTTACTTAAGGGTAGTAGGTATCAATCACACAATGGTGCGATCAAGTTGGTGCTTTACAAATCTTAAACTCAATGAATCAGCATGATTGAACACAATACTATCACGCTGACATACCTAACTTGTTTTACACATGATTGTTTCAATTGTTTGATGTATTATTGATAAACTTATAGGAATAGCTGAGCATTAACTCGTTTATCCGGTAATCGTTAAATAACGAAGTTAACATTTCTATTAACGGATTAACTTTTAAGTTAACTTTAAAAAATGTTAACGGACTCGTTAACTTCCGTTAAATTATCCTAACTCCGTTAATCTAGTACCTTCTATATACCAAAAATATATCGCAGGCACCGATCCGGCACAGACAAGTACGTTCGGGCGGGCCGACAAACAACGACAAGTGCAGAGCAGCGCCGACGACGCGTGCCAAAACTATGTCGGCATGTATTGGCGGCGCGTGTGATCTTTTCAATTCATTACCAGCGAGACGCTTACGAGTGACCCCTTGTCACTTGGTTGTTTTTAGGGAAGTATACAGATACGACGTACTTTTTGGATTTTATGTACCGTCCTTGATTGTTTGCTTTTGTGCAGTGTGTGTATTAATAAGGAAAGAATGTGAGTACTTACTGTGTAAATTAAATCATAAGTATCATGGATTCGTCTGTAGAGGACTAATATAGCAAAGTGGCTATATTAGGTTTGTATTTATATCGGGCGAGCAGACACTTTTTGAATGCGTAATTACCAAAAGAAACAAAAGGAAAAGCCAATATATTGAGCCTAAACAATGTGAAACAGCATATAAGAAGAATGCATAAGTCTAAATACTTGCCATTTGAAGAGACTTTCCATCTAAACGGGGTAAGCCAAAAAGAAAAATTGCTCATTCGACCAGTATTAATAATGATAGCCTCACTCTCAGACGAGAACTTCAACATACTAATGTTCATGAAGGGAAATATCCACATTGTGCCAGGTGGTTAAATTACACACTTAAAAGTGTGTCATTTAAGACACAAAAAATTAAATAAATTTTTGAACCTAACCTATTAACTTCCAGAACCCAAAACAACAGTTTTTGAAAGCAGATCACTAACACAACGATATAAAAAATGCAATTTTTATCACGTGTTAACGGATTAACGATTAACGTTAACTTGCGTTATTAACGTAATCTTCCGAAATGTAACGTTTTAACGTTAATATTAATAAATTTTTCTTTTTTTATTTGTTTAGTAACGGATTAACGATTAACGAAGTTAACTATTTGATTAATGGTGTCCAGCTATGCATCTATAAGCTATAGCTTATAGGGCATCAATCAAACAATATACCTATTATTTTATTAAGATATTGGTGTCGATTCTCTAATCTTTAAACTAAGTTTATCATCAGTCTCAGATGAAACTGGTTCATCTGAGACTATGTTAAACTTAGTCTCTTCTATTCTCTACTGGAAAATATCAAATAATAAGACTTTTGTATGACAGCATTATTGGTATTAAAAAAGTAGTTAAGTTTAATGTTATCAATGGTGTCCATTCTGGCATGATTCTCTAAACTTAAAACTTTTAACAACAGTCTCTCCTTCTCATTCTGTACAGATAATAATAAGGACTGTTGTCAAATTTAAGTTTATGTTTTGAGAATCATGCCAGAATTGACAACATATGTTTATAATAAAACATAGAAGTGAGAAATTGAACATTTAATTCAGTTTAAAAAAATAACTTACACATTATTTTGAAGCTGTATTGGTCTTGAACAAGTTTAGGAAATATCCTCATCATCATCAGCCTATTAATGTCCCCACTCCTGGGGCACATGCCCTCCCTATGGATAGAATAGGGAGATTGGGCCCGACCCACCACGCGGGCCCAGTGCCGATAGGTGGGTGCTAACGACTGCAGATGCAGCCGGGACCAACGGCTTAACGTGCCTTCCGAAGCACGAAGGAACTCGAGATATAAGATTTTTGGTCACCCATCCAATGACCGACCACTTCGAAAGTTGCTTAACTTCAACGATCGCAGCCGGACCAGCCGGACGCGCTAGCCCCTGCGCCATCGAGCTCCTCCTATCCTAGACGAAATATCCAAATTTATAGAAATTTAGGTCATGCATATGTTATGCATGACTTAGTTCCACCCTTTTTTTCTACCACTTAACATTCTGAATGGGTTGAAAACACAATATAAATTTTAACGAAATAATAGGTACATAAATTAATGCGAGAACATCCTCCTTTCTTCTAAATGCAATTTATATCCTGTTTTAACGGCAAAAAAAAGTCAGCTGAATTACCTCATCATCATTTTCTCTCGTGAGTTTTAAAATGCCAAGTATAATAATACCTATACATATAACAACATGATCTCATATTCATCTTCAGTAAAGGTGATCGCACATTAAGTCAGCACCGTACGCGCTGCATTTAGAATTTGCTGTTTGTAATCAACGATATTAACACAACACGAACAAAATCGTGACCGAAACCTGTCCAAAAGGTACATTACATTGTACGATCCACGGAGTTCGGTAAGATTATTTAAAATTATTTAAAAACTGAAAGTCAACTTTAATTTAAATAGTATAAGGTCTAAATTAAAATGCATGCGTCAAAGACATCTGACAGTTCGAAAAGCAAACTCGTAAAATTTTACTATTTATCGCTATATGCGGAAGAATAAAGACCTCATTTATTTGACTCTACGCGCAATTCTGAATGCGCTGTTAGCATTATAGCAGGTACGGACCGTGAGGAAAAGAGGGCTATACGGCGACGTATAACCGACAATGCATTTGAATATCACAAATATTTTATATTAAATCAGTTTACAGTAAGTATTAGAACAAAATTTGCTTCAAATGCCTTAAATTAACAAATATTGATTAGATACCTGTCGAAAAATGACACTTTTAGTAATATAAGTATTTTCGCATTTTTTCACGGAGCTCTGTGGCATCTTGACTTTGGAACGGTCCGCGCGTAACTGTGAACCAAGAAGTGCTTGAGTGGAATTCAAGCACTTCTTGACTGTGACACATTTTGAGCGCTCGTGGTGTTTCTTTGGTGTTTGTAATATACGAAAGCTCGCATGTTCCACCAGCATCGTATGCACCGCATTTCGAAGCATTTCCATATGGAAATGTGGCATGTTAAGCGGTTGGGCGCGTACATACTAACAAATGTGCGGTCAGCTTAAAAAACATGATAATGTGACTAACAGTTATAACAAAGAGGGATGTCTTGCATCAGTAAACTATCATTCATTAATTAACAAAAATTAAACACATTTTGTGTTTGGTAAGTGTTTTGATTTAGTAACATAACAAATTTCAAACTAAATAACAATCTTTTCACAACACCCAATTGCAGATTTCTACAGAAACAATCACCAAACACTCAATTACCTGTATAAAAAAGATTACTAATGTCTAAGCACTTTCTAGATACAGCTGGACAGTAAAAAAACTAAACAGTACCCTTAGCACTAATATTGAATTTATATAGGTGTATTTGATCTCAATACATGTTTAATATCAAGGTTTGTATAAAAGTTTTTTTTTTCCATTACGGTCATTGTGGCTCTGTTAAGTTTACATACAAAATTTCTTGGCATTTGACATACCTATATCAAGATCGAATTCAACTATTTTAATTAAATATTGTTGCATACTAAGATTACTGAGTTGTAGATGAATGAATGCGATTTATGGTAACAATGTTTTGGATCACATTTTTTACAATATCCACAACTGTATCAGCTTTTGATTGAATACATTTGATAGTGTAATTATATAATTTAGGAGGTTTCCAATTAATTGAAACAAATAGATATATTTTTTTGCTGTATTCATTTGATTTAGGTACAATAGTATTTTTAATGACAACTATAACAATTTTATAATATAGATACAGTATCTGTAATAACTGTATCAAATATTAACGTTATAAAATCATATCAAACTGTACTTCAAAAATAGCAATAATATAATATTAGTCAACCATTTACATCATAAGTGAAAATTTAGGCACATGAGAATAGTTTACCTAGTGACTACAGTGTAAATTATAAGTACAAAACAAATAAGTGTTTCCTTACATAGCTAACAACAAGCAAGTTGCCTGGGAATAAAAATCGATAAAACATACGTTTTTCTCACCTAGTATTGAGATTTAAATGAAATTAACATTTCATTATATCCTATCAATCTAATAATTCTAATCAGTGACATATATATTCGATTAAGAGGGGCCTAATTGTGTAAATTTTTTGCTGGCTACCATTCCTTTCATTTTATATTTGGTAAAGGGATGTTGTTACAGTGACTTTCTTAATAGTCAGTGAACCTAAGGGGGGATTATGGAATTTACTCGAGCACTTTTTTTCTATATTCTATCCCTTCGTACGGCCACCCCCACACATTGCAAACCATCCAATATCCTTTAATCAAAAGGCTGACAATTTGGATACAACCAAAAGTCATGGCAATTTGTTGAAATAATTTCTTTGCTGCCCTAGACATTAAACTTTACCTTAAGGGTTCAGGTATGGTGGGGCAGTACTTCACAAACTGCAAGGTTGCCCAATTTATGTAATTCTGCCACACTTAAGTAATTCCAAAATCACCACTTGGGCTCCCCTATTATAAGATTTGAAGGAATTAGTGAAACAAGTTAAAGTTACACAATTAGCCAGCAGATTATGATACATTAAATGAAATTCCTCCAAACCCACTTAATTATATACTAATATTAGTTGTTTGATACAGGTACTTTGATCAATTTATAGGTTTTCCACAAAGGCAAAGTTTACATTAAAAGTTACTGTGCTACAAATGCATGTACAGTATTGTACTGTCATTCAAGCTTGTCAGCTAAAGTAAGCAATGGTTGAAAATTTTAAACAGTCAAATTAAAGTAACAAACCTGCTATAAAAAGTTGGTAGAAGGCCCTCTGAACACATTTAACAATTTAAAATACCTAATTCATGGTTTAGCACTATCAATAGAATCAGTTGATCGATTGCTTGCTTCTTGTTTGGCACTAACATCATTTTTTATCTCAATCTGCAATTTCTCACCACCAATAAGGTACATTGCTTCATCGTATGTTGGAGGTGGAGGTTCAGAGCTGGAAGGCTGAGGTTTACTGGTAGCGGCATTGGCTAATAGAGCATCATATGAGGGAGGCAAAGTAGCACTTGAAGCAGTTCTAGGCACTTGTCCAGTATAAGCTTGCTCAGCTTGCACTATCGCCATATCCTGGAATACATAAAATATTTTACTAGTACCATTTGTTTATTATATATTGCTTACATTTAAAGAAAATACTTTTTTTAATTAATATGTTAAAGAAATGAAATCAAAAGAGATAAATGCAATAATAGTTAACAAAAAATTCCTGTTAGAAAGGTTGCTATATATCTGAAAGTTTGTTTGTTTGGAAATTTGTTAGACAATTATATAAATAGTCAACAGCTGAACAGATTTTATTTAGGAACACATAATTAATACTTGGCTGGATTACCAGACATATAGACTTTTAATTCTGGATAAATGCTAGGTTCCCATCAGATCAGAAAGCTTGAGTTGCATTTGCAGTAATAAATTACTGTTACTTACGCGAATGAGTTCACGTCGATGTAGAAGCATTTGTATTACACTTTTTCTCCTCAAATATAGCATACTCTTCACTGCAACCATCATTCCAGAACATATAAAAATTGGTCCCACAAGCCACATGTGCCCTAGATTGTGGAGAATGTATCCATCAGCATCTCCTAGAGCGAGAACCGTGATCACAGTTCCAACCGAGAACAGCACCATTGAAAGTACGAAATAGGAATAACTTGTACAGTCACATCTTCCGAATCTCTGATCTTCGTCAAAGTCGTAGTCAGTTCGCCGCAAACGATGTAATCTTTGACGAATGAAAGGACTATCAAACAAGGTGGTAGCCATTTTAAATTTTGGTATTGAAATATTTAGACGCTAGGTTTCAAACATATTCTGAGCATTAAAAGTATGTACTTGAATGAAACTGAAATTTAATGGATAAATTGGAGAGTTTACGTGCTAACACAACATAAAAACAAGCTTTCGTTTCCCAAAAAAGTTACTCTATGCTTTATGCTATGGTCTCTTTTTTTTAATTTGTTTTACGGCTCTAGCCTGACTGGAGTACTAGGTATGGTAGCGGCAGTGCTGTCATATCTACCAACTTTTTGGTAGATCTACCAATTTTCACTTCAGTCTACCTGTCTACCACCCTAGACCTAAAAACTACCTATTTTTTAATTAGTTTGACATATCACCACTTTGTATTATTTTTATATCGACGAGCGACGTTGCGATGTATTGCGTGAGCCATGCAACGATGCCTCAACCATACATAGAGTCCAGGCCATAAACCACAAAAAAAAACGTCACCAACAGTTGATATGAGTTCGGCGTTCGCACAATTTCGCGCCCATATTTTACTATTCCTACTGTGAATCAATGTTGAATCTTTGCTCCTGTTTCATTGTAAAAACTAATTAACTGCGTATTAACGGTGCTGATTGCTGTTTGTTCTATGTTGCGTGCATTTATTTATATAATGGATTCTGACAGCAGCGAAAGCGATGCACATAGTTCTAGGTTAGATACTCCGCCACGAAAACCTAGAAACTATGACCAAAAATATTCGAAATTATGGGAGGAAGACAATTAATTTGCAGGTTGGCTTCAAGAAATTACTAAGGGTGACGGATATTTTTATTGCAAATCATGTAGGTGTGATCTGAAGTGTGCTCTGCATTGCATTGCATACATTTTTAATTTTAAAAAATCTTCTAAATTGAGGTCAGGTGGTAGATCTACCAATTTTGCATTTTACATTCTACCAACTTCTACCAACATTTGGCACAGAATCTACTAATTTTCTAAAATTCGGGTTGGCAGCACTGGGTAGCGGTACGGTTTACTATAAAAGATTGGCACCCTCTGATGGTCGTTTTGACGATTGGACGCCCAAGAAGCATTGTAAATTCTCAAATTCAAGTCTACCATTATAGAATAACTTAATATATATTTCCAACACTCACACCAATTATATCCGTCTAGCCCCAAAGTAAGCACTGAAGGCTTGTGTAATGGGATACTAGGGTAAGGGATAGAATACTTGTACGATATATAAGTATATTTATATAGAAATACATTTTAAACATCCATGACTCGAGTAGAAATGCTCGTATTCATCACACAAACATCTGCCCCCGAGTGCCCCCACCAGGACTCGAACCCGGGACACCTTGAAACCCAGCGTACAAACTACTCGGCAATGGACGTCGTCAAAAGCAACGAATATTAAATACCCGAGATACACCACGTGCGCTCAGAATGTGTCCCTATCAAGAAGTGCTTGAACACGACTCAAGCACTTCTTGGTTCACAGTCACGCACGGACCGTTGAAAAGTCAACATGCTGCTGAGCTCCGCGAAAAAATGCAAAATAAATATTTATAGTAGGTATGTAAAATGACGTTTTTTCGACAGGTATCTAATCAATCTTTGTTAATTTAACGCATTTCAAGCAAAGGACTATGGGCAAAAATGTATGGGCTCCGTCCCCACCCACCAACAAACATGGGACCGATACCAATGTGCTCCTAAAGTGCTCCCTATTTGATTAAAATAATTTGTTTTAGATAAATCACTGGTAGTATTAAAAAAAACAATTTGTAATTATTAATTTACGTGTATTTTTATTTCACATTTGTAAGTTATTTTAATATTATGGTTATATTATAGTACAAAATATGATTGAGTAATTAAACAAAATATACAAAATGCATTTCAAATAGTAGTTATCCATTATATGTATAGTATATGGTTATAATTGATATAAATGATTTATATTCTTATAAGACTCATAGTAGGCCAATAAAAATAGTGCATGTTATTGCACACTATTATCGTACCTTTTTTACTCACTTATGTTTATTATTCTAGCTGTGTACCGATCGCCAACCCGCTTGCCCAACGTGATGATTACGGGCAATACCTTTAATACACACAAACTACAAGCCCCAGTTCCCGGCAGCTCCGTTATTCCTGGTCACGGTGGCGACCTTGGTAACGGCGGGGCGGGGGGTGCCAAGAATCTCCGGGCTACGGGAGGCCACCACAATAGACTGGCCCTGGCGACGTACAACGCACGCACGCTACAGTTTGACTCGCATCTAGAAAAGGTTATGGTCCGCACGGTTCTATTCACGTAAAATGATATTGGATGAATACAGTTATGAAGCACTAGAGAGTGTAAAAAAATGGTAACGCAATGGAAGGCGGTGAGAATGAACCAAATTCTATTACGAGTAGCACAATAAATAAAGAGATCGGGATCGGGACTTCCGGCTATAGAGAAGCTGCAAGGAAGTAACAACTACAACAACTGGAAGTTTGATGTAGAGTTGATATTAGTCCATGATGATCTTTGGAAGTATGTAGAGAGTACACCCGCTGCTGATAATGCTGCAGCTAAGCGTGATGACCAGAGAGCGCGCACGAAGATATGCTTACTAATTGAGAACCAATGTAAGGTACATGTTCGTAAAGCAACTACTGCGTATGAGACATGGAAAAATCTGAAAACTGCCTATGAAGACAAAGGCATTAATAATAGATGTAGACTGCTGTCAAGGCTAGTGGGCCTGAAGCTTAATATGTTTAATTCGATAACTGAATACGTAACCGAGCTAATGCAAACAGCAAATCATCTATCGGATCTAGGGAAAGAGATCGATGACGAGTTATTGGCTGCACTTATGCTACAGGGACTACCAGAGGAGTATGCGCCCATGAGGTTGGCATTGGAAAGCGTCAACACAGCATTGACAACCGATTATATCAAGACCAAACTGCTTCAATAAGACAACACCAGGGCATGTGTGAGTTCGAGTACTTCAGCCCCGAGTTCTGCGCTAACTACTACTAAGCACCACAGAAAATTTGTTCAGAGAAATAAAGAGAAGAAGGCTGTGAAATGTTTCATCTGCGAAGGGCCGCATAAAGCTTGCGACTGCCCACACAACCCAAAGAAGAATCATATGGCGACGGCACTATCAACTGCGAATCAAGAGGAGAACCAGCGAGACGATTGGATTTTAGATTCAGGAGCGTCAGGACATATGAGTCACAGAAAAGACTGGCTGAGTAACTTTGTAGAAGTAGATAAAAAGGTAGAAGTGAGATGCGCGAATGGAGGTAAGGTGTATGGAGAAGGTTTCGGTATTGTAGAGAATGAGTCACCCAAGATCAATGTAGGTAATGTCATGTATGTACCACAACTGTCTTCCAACTTATTGAGTGTAAGCTGTATGGTAAACACTAAGGATAAGGTTGTTGTGTTCTCCAGAAAAGGTTGCGAGATTTATAATGCAGATGAGTGTACGATAAAAGGCAAACCATGTGTGACAGGTGTGCTTGATAGGGGCATTTATAAACTGAATTGTTCTTCACAGGCAACATCACAAGCATTAGCTTCTACGACAGAGATGAGAAATGAGATGGAGCTATGGCATAAGAGGATGGCACACTTGGGTATACGTAACCTCATTCTATTAAGAGACAAATTGGCAACTGGGGTAAGTTTTTCAAACATTATTAATTCTAAATTGGATTGCGTAGCCTGCTTGATGGGCAAGCAAACTAGGCAACCATTTGAGCGCAATAAAGCTAAGAGAGCTAGAGAGCTCCTAGAGTTGGTGCACTCAGATCTAAGTGGACCAATGAGCGATAATTCTATGGGAGGATATAGATATTATATTACATTTATCGATGACTTTTCGCGTAAAACTCTTGTGTATTTTCTTAAAGCAAAGAGTGAAACCTTTGAGAAGATACAGGAGTTCAAGAGTTTTGCAGAGACTCAAACTGGAAAGAAGCTGAAGGTATTGAGAACTGACAATGGAGGAGAATTTGTAAACAAAAGAGTCAATGAGTTCCTGAGGGATCATGGTATAAAACATCAACTTACGATTGCGTACACACCCGAGCAAAATGGTGTTGCAGAAAGAGCCAATCGTACAATAGCGGAGAAAGCACGCAAGAAAGCAGCAAATGCTTCAAGAAGCAGGACTCCCTGTTAAATTTTGGGCGGAAGCAACCAATACCGCTATCTACTTGAAAAACAGGAGCCCTACCATAGCTGTGAGAAACAAAACGCCAGAAGAGGTATGGACTGGTCGAAAAACAGATTTGAGTCATCTCAAAGTCTTCGGATGTAAAGCGTACATGCACATTTCAGACCAAAAGAGAACCAAATGGGATCAAAAAAGCAAGGAGCATATCTTCGTCGGATACTGTGAGGAATCCAAAGGATACAGACTGATTGACCCGTCAAATGGTGAACTTCATAGAGCAGGAGATGTAGTCTTTTTTGAGGATCAAATGTATCATGGAGCTACTAACTCTAAAAAGCAACTGGATCACGTGAAAATCAGCCTAGGAGACGATGTACAAGAGATTCAGCCGCAGATAGAAGAGAATATACTGCGACAACAAGAGCAAAGACAGAGTATCCAGGATGAACAGAGAGTTCTCGAAGATATACTTGAACCAGATGATGGAGATCATGAGCAGAGAGTTCAGGAAGAGAATCATGAATCAGGTGATGGAGATCATGGCGATGCGAATCCTGATGTTGCTGAACCTGAAGAGGTACATATTGAACCCGTAGTGGAAGAGCGGCGATACCCACGTAGAGAGAGAAAAGCGGTTCAATTACCTGACTTCATAACGTACCAGGCGATTTCGGAACAGGACGATCCACTTACAGTACCTGAGGACCTAGCAAGAAAGGATGCTAAGCAATGGAGAGATGCTATCCAGGAGGAGCTAGATGCATTGAAGAAGAATGGAACGTGGATCCTAGTAAAGCCTGACCAAGCGAGCAACGTTGTTGATTCAAAATGGTTATTCAGAATCAAAAAGGAGGCGGGGAATAAGATTCGTTATAAAGCTCGATTGGTTGCACGAGGCTTTAGCCAGAGAAAAGGCATAGACTATGACGAGACATTCTCGCCAGTAGTGCGACATAGTTCGCTGAGACTACTCATTGCTTTGGCAGCAAATCTCGCCTTGAAAATTGAGCACATGGATGTTAAGACAGCCTTCCTTAACGGAAACCTGAATGAGAAGGTTTTCATGCGTCAACCACCGCACTTTGAAGAGAAAGGAAAAGAAGATTATGTGTGTCTGATACAATAATCCTTATATGGGCCTAAACAAGCGCCACGTTATTGGAACATGAAGCTGCACACAGAGCTGGAGAGCCTTAACTTCAAGCGTTGCAAGAATGAACCATGCGTATACATAAGGAGAACAAACAAGGATACTACAATTCTGGCCATCTACGTGGATGACATCTTAATATTCCACAACAATGATAAAGAGGCCGCAAATGTAAAAAGGGAACTGATGTCAAAATTTGAGATGAAGGACTTAGGAAGAGCAGAGTTGTTTCTTGGACTAAGAATTAAACAAGAACAAAATTGCATTACAATTGATCAAGAGGATTATATTGACAAAGTCCTTCGCAGGTTCAATATGGAAAACTGCAATCCTGTGAGTACTCCTGGAGTACCTGGCCAACGGTTCGAGAAACCCCAAGAGCCATACACAGTGGATGCAAAGATACCGTATAGAGAGCTAATCGGATCCCTCATGTATATTGCAGTGTGCTCGAGACCAGATATAGCGCACTCAGTTAACTTTATGAGCCAGTTCTGCAACTGTTACACAGAAGTTCACTGGACTGCAACTAAGAGAATTCTCAGATACCTTAAGGGCACAAAGGATATGTGTCTCCGATACAAAAAGGACACATACAAAAATGTACAGGTTTTTGCTGATGCTGATCACGGAGGCAACATTGTCGAACGAAAATCGTATTCCGGCAATGTGTTTGTATTAGCGAAAGGAGTCATTTCGTGGCAAAGCACAAAACAGAAGAGTATAGCTTTGTCTACAGCTGAAGCTGAATACATGAGTCTGTCTGAAGCTGCAAAAGAAGCTATATTTCTCAAGAGGTTCCAAAGGGAAATTATGGAAAAGGAGGAGCCACCCATAGTAATCCACACGGGTAGCCAATCTGCTATGGCAATTGCTCAGAGTCCGGTGCACCATCAGCGTACCAAACATGTTGATGTTCGCTACCAGTTTATTAGAGTGACAGTTGAAAATGGAGAAGTCATGCTCAAATACCTCGATACAAAACAAATGGTTGCTGATGCCTTGACAAAATCTGTAGCAAGAGGTAAGCATGAGTTTTGCCGTAGAGAGATGGGTATATGTTAAATGGCTGTTCCAGAGTGAGTGAGTGAGTGAAAGGAATTCGAGGAGTCTGCATCATGATGGAATATATGAGGAAAACAATTGAGGAGGAGTGTTGAAGTAAAAAGGTTTACAATGTTTTCTTTTTAGACTGGCCAGCATGATATGACATAGGTTTGAATTTTGAGTCTTTTGTTTTCATGTGTCTCTTATAATGTCAGCAGAGGCTGAGAGAAAAATAATATGTTATTTCAGTTATTTTATTGTAAATTTACTTTATTGTGTTAACCATTAATAAAGTATTGATATTCATAATGTGTGTATCAGTTTACTACATCTAGTGTGATCGGAACGCATCCGAAAATCCGATCAAAGATTAGGTGACACGTGTTAGAGTTAGTGAAGTCTGAAGAGGACGAAGGCGACGAGGAAGAAGAGGGGGAGGACACCATATCCCTCGAATCGAGCCACCTAATGTACTTCCGCGGGGGAGACCAACAGTCCCAAGTTGGCGTTAGGTTTTTGGTAAATAAATCCCTTGCCGATAACGTTGTAGAAATGTCCAGCATGTCGAACAGGGTAGTGTACCTTATTATAAATCTCACTAAGTATACTTCTTGTATACTTCTCAGTGAGATTATCTGCACCACCTTGAGGCTATAGCCTCAAGGTGGTGCAAGTGTACGCACAAACCTCGACACACTCGGACGACGAAGTGGAGGATATGTTCGATGATATATCGAGGGCCCTACCTACTACAACGTTGTTATGTTATATAGTATGATCCCATTGATTTGGAAGCAGAAATCATAGGGGGCAAATGCTCGTCAACTTCCTCAAACAGAAAGGGCTCTTCTTGATGAACTCTTTCTTTAAGAAACAGCCCCAAAGGAAGTGGACGTGGCAAAGCCCCGACACTATGACTAAAAATGAGATCGATTTCATCATGACGGACAAGAGGCTCATATTCAGATACGTCTCCGTGATCAACAGGTTCAATACCGATAGGGATCACTGACTCGGAGAGCCCCTCTCCGAATATCAACTTTAAGGCCGAGCGCGTCCGTTTGATGAAATCCAGGCTCCAACCTACTCTGCTCCAATCTATAACATGATCTGTAACGTTCCAGTTAAATCTGGAGAACCGACTTGCTGCCGTGGAAACCACATCAGACGTAAACTAAAACCTCGAAAATGTGGTTCGGATCCTCAGGGAAGAGGGTACGAGATTATGTGCGCAGCATAAGGGCATGAAGTCAAAGCTTTCGGAAGAGACTTAAAGTAAACACCGAAAACACAGAAAGAAATAACACGTGAACGTACACTGCAGTGAGCTGACTGTGACTAAGGTTAGGGCGCCTGCTAGGGATATTGGATATACATCGATGCATCGAAAACATCGAGGTTTGCAATGAAAAACATCGAATCGATCCGATGTTTTGAAAAGCTTTCAATATACTCGATGCATCGATATTTAAAAAAACATCGAATTGGTAATACAGTTTGACCACGTAGTGATAATATCCTCTTTTTGGTTTAACCTCAGTAAAAAAAAACTTAAGTTTGACCACTAAAATTTTACTTACTGTTATGAAAGCATTCCGAATAGGCTAGTTGACCCTTTTTGGAATAAGGTTTTAAATGGTTAATAAATGTTCTATTAGACCGAAAAAAATGTATTGTATTTTTTAGAGACCTAGAAAGCTACAAATCTTTAATTTTAAAGTAGAATTTTCATGGACATACAAAAACGCTGTCGGCCATTTTAGTCTATAGATTGTCTATGCTATGATGTCAACTGTAGTAAACAAAAACTCGTAAGCACGTAGAAAATAACTTATCTGAGTTTATAATAAAAAGAACATGATTTCTAATAAATACCACGAAAAATAAAGTAATTATCATTATTGTATTGTACGAGAATATAAAAACACATCCTTGAAGACTCCAGGAATGTTGTGGATTAAAGTGCCGAAAGAAATTAACCTACGCAACTTTATTACACTTAATTCATATGTTGTATCAGTTTTATGTTTATTACTACATTGTAATACTAAATGCACTTTACTTACATAGATGCCTTGTCGTTTCTCTGCTCCGCAGAGCAGAAATCGGGGTTCAGTGCAAAAAATTCACCAACCATCAATGCGTCAATTCTTGGCAGATTTGTGCTTTCTGCTTTCATAAAGCCGGCATCCATAATTAGTTTTGTCAAAAAAACAGTAAACGGAAACTTTTCTAAAGTTAAAAGTGTTTTAAGAAAAATTTATTCAGACTAAAGAATCCACCCATAACAACACGCGAATGACATTGAGTTGTTTACTGAAAGAGACGTCACAATCATGGCGGATGTAGCGAACAGCGTTTTTAGTGTTTAAAAAATATAGACTAAAAAATATTTTTTTAAATTAAATTTCTACAGCAATCTTCTGCTTTTATGAAGTGAAATCGATATATTTAGGTTCCTTAGACCAAATACTGTAAGAAATAAACATTTATTTAATACAATTCGACATGAGTCAACTAGCCTATTCTCTGATATGGCTCCGATGTTGGCAGCACTGCGCAAGAGTCAGTGCAGTGACAATAAAAAATAACTACGAGTTTCTATGTTTAAAAACATTTAATAACCTTTGGTTTTGTGAAACAAACTAAGATTGAAGTATATTTCTAATATTCTATTGACAGACAGCAAAAAATTTTAAAATTTAAGAAAAAGTACTCGATGTTGAAATACATCGATGTTTTCATCCGATACATCGATTGACATCGATGTATAGTTGCGATGTATCGAATCAAAAAATACATCGATGTTTTTTCAGAGTGGACACCCCTAGCGCCTGCGCAGGAGCATGGGCCGGGGAGCGGGGGGATCGGGTTATTTTGTAACCGGTTATCTTTATGATCATGCGCAGCCCGCCGCTGTGCACTAATGGATAGAAAAATGAGTAGGTATTTTGGAATTAGTCGTCAATAATACGTCAATGAGATATTTATTTAAACGTAAGATACCATGAGAACCCCATGCATTTGGGAAGCGTTGCTGTAGTTGGAACACTCAACGTTAAGCATTATGCCGCATAATGCGCAATAATGCTGTAATTAGAAAGCAACCTGTGATATTGTTTTGATGTCTATTTCACATTACGTATTATGCTCTCTGAAAAATGCGATATCAAAATGACATCAACTTATGCTATGATGATGATCAACTCTATAAAATGATATCAACTTAAATGCGTATTACGTTCAACTTTTTGACTTAAAATAGTATCGCTTAAACGTCAAAAACGTGATACAGGATATAATATTGATATGATCTTGATGTGACATAGGAATGTTTCATAATACCATCTAAAAACAATGTCAACTTGGCATCAACATCATATTGACATCACATTAGAATTTTATTACTGAAGCATAATTGACCCGCTGTATGTCCGGCTTTTAGGGCAAAATGTCAGGCCTTATATAGTGCGCAGTCCGGCCTTTGCATTTTATGGTCTGGCAACCCTACTCGCGGTGCGTGTAGTGCAAAGAGTAGTATTTATATTATGGTGTAGTGAATGGTGGGCTTAAGACTTGGCAGTATGTCTTAGTACCTTCGCCTGTCCCAATGGACGAACAACTACAACTACAACTGAGTGAGGTGGAAAGTGATTGAGATGGCTGAAGTGACATAACAACAAAGTGAAAATAATATTTGTTTGGTTTTGCTTGTGACGACGTAAATTGTTTTTAGAAATAAATTTAGAAATTTCCCCGTATTTAGCTTTGTGTTTTTTTGTGTTAATTTAACGATGGCATATATATTTTCCTTGATATGTTTGTCGATTTATCTCATAAATGGTAATTCATTTTGTTACCGAGGTACTAGTTAAATTAGTCATTAATTTTGATAGTTCACGCAAACTGTTTATGTTTTAGATGTGGAATCGCTTCAGATGTACGTGACGAACAATGGTCCATCTGTGATTGGATCCAAAATAACTTTCACAGCGGTTGTAACAGACTATAGCAATGAATTTTTAAAATATTCATTTTACGATAATGCCCAGCCGCAACACGATCAATCGGTAAGCTGAAATTTTAAAGAGTACAATTTTCACAGTTTTAGGCATGTAGTGAGATGAGTGATCTATTATCACTCAACTCCGAGACTATGATCATTAGATAATGTTTTCATATAAAACAGGTTATGTTATATTGTGTTGTTTTATTTTATGGAGTTGGGGTTTTTGCTTTGCTAATGAATAAATTAGGTTTGATTCTGGTATGATTCACTTAAATCAATGACAGTTTATTACTTAAAATTCTTGTTTAATGAAAATAAAAACTGCTTTCAAATTGTGTTGCTAATCAGGTCTATTATCAAAGTCATTGTAATGATTTAATTTAGTGAATAGACCCATTGGTATTTGTTTTGATGCAATAGATTAACTAAGGGTCTGGTTTATTTAATGAACAATTGTAAATTCCAGTACCTAATCATTTTGAAATTTGTAAGTCTTAATGCACCTAGTGTGCCATTTGTTTTTTTTTAGTTTATAAATTCTACGGGTATCATGAACTGGACTGTGGAATACCCTAAAAGATTTTATGAAGCAGGAGAATACACAACAACAGTATTTTTAATGAAAAATTTTATTGGGATTTGGATTAATGTAGCAACAAGTAGTACTACATTTAATTTGACAGGTAAAGAAAAACAACTTACTAACAATAGAAAGTAAATGCTTAATAAAATGAAATATTTGGGGTCTATAGATAGAGACATTGTTGAGGTGTGGGGAGCAAAGGCGGCATCCCATCCCCACTAGTCTGGGGCACTCAGTCCGCCAAACCTATGCTTCTACTATTAGTGTAGCTAGGAACTGCATCTCCCGAACAAAATGTCAATCTTTGCCCTTGGCATTTGTATCTCATTATTGCCCTGCGTGTGGGAAAACTTACAAAAGATGAGCCTGGTATCGACAATTATACAAAAACCCTTTTCGATACTCCAATAACATTTTCAATGAACAAAACGGAAAGCTTCTCTTGACCATGAAGAGTTATATAACTTTAAAAAGATATACAAAGTGCCTAAGAGTTTGAGACTATAGGAGGATCCAAACATCCAAAAACCTCACCATCCTCTTATCAATTTTCAAAGTAGTGTACCTACCCTAAAGGAAATAAACACTCAAATTGAACAAAAAACAACCAAATCAACTTGGGGCCTGATGGTATTCCCTATACACAGTGTTTCAAAATAACCCAAAAAAAAGAGAAATTATTTATTGAAAAATCATAATTCAAATGTCTAGTAATCAGCCATTAATGTCATTCAACCCAAAATATGTCTGTATTTACGTATGATCCTCGCCAGTATGCATGTACATAAAATGCTAAAATAATAACCTTCCTTTTGGCTTTGTTGTCGTAAATCACAATTTTATTCGATTTCACTCCTTCCTTATCTTTGTTTTTTTCCTTAGTCGAGTTTCAGATTTTAAAACTTTTTGGTTTTTGTTAATGTATTTTTTTATTTAATTCCAATTAATTGTTAACCTCTCGAGCGCCCAAACGTCAAATGTCATAAAATCGATAAGCGCCAAAGTCAAATTTAGCGTATGAATTTAAGTTGGCGGTCGGCGTTTAAATCCAGATTTCAACGTAAATTGATATGAAAACACCAATGAATATGCATATATTCAGAATCTACATAACATTTGCTTTATTATGTATTAAAAATCAACTAATTCTGTTAACATCGTGGAAATATTTATGCGATCCAATGACACAAATGTGTAAATTTATACCTGTAATTGTAGAAAAATGCATATGAAAATCAATATGAGGCATTAATATCATTATCAAAGGTTTAATAATATTATTTTTTAGTTATTTTATTAATATAAACAAGTAAAAGCATCCTTTTCTCATTAAAATAATCAAAGAAATAGATTTGAAAACGAATTCGTAAAAGCAAAAATATCTTTGTAACAGATGAGAGTTCAAAGTTCTTTTTGGCCTTTATTATCCACTTATGTTTTTGTTTTATGGTTTCCTAATAACCTGAACGTGTTAAGGAATCCCTTTTTCAATAAATCAAGTGTTTCAAGTGGCCAGATCTTTAAAAATCTTATGAAACTAAAAAAAATTCATCAATAAATACCACTGTTAAAGACAAGGGTCTAAAAAATAAACCGTTTTGTAGTTTTACAAATGAGTTGTTTTGTCAAAAACTACATTAAATAGATAACCATAATAGAGAAACACTTATTTCTAATATTTTGCTAGAATTATTAAAATAAATTGAAAACATTGAAATAATTTCGGACCAAACTGAGAATTAAGGACAAAAAATGTATCGAGTCGTCTCTCGTCGAATATTTTATATTTATTGGTAAAGGTATATATTATATTAAATTCACTGGTGTGTTTCACAATTTTTATGTTTAATGTACTTTGAAAATTAAATATATTTTTATTTTTGATTGTAACTTTTTGGCTTTGGATTAACTGTATATAATTATAATCAATAATAAAAAATATTTTTAAATAATAATAAAAATATGTTTAAAAATGTTTGTAATTCTAATATAATAATAATATGAAAAAAAACGTATAAAACAAAATAAAAAGTTTAAAATCAGCGTTTTGTGCCGTGATACTGCGGAAAGCAAGTAAAAGCAGAGTCGCACTGCAACCAGGGCAGTAAACGTGGGTGCGTTTGCGGCATACAAAGCAAACCCTATACTGCTAAATCTGAAAATAAATTTAAAAATAAGTAGTTGATTGTTCGGTAAAACTAAAGAAGGTACCCACACAGTACTTACTGGCGAGTACTACAAAATAAAACAAATTTATCACCACACTTAAATTAATAAGAAAATAATTAGATTTATGAGATTCAGTTGCAAAAATATTGATATTTTAAATTTATACTAAAAATATTTTTAGGCGTCTCCACGACTTCTATGCTCAATTTAGATTTCGCCGCCTTTTTGAAACCAGAGTTTGAGGCGTCCCGTCACCGTATTACGGTTGAACGAAACATCGTCATATTATTTTATTTTTCAGATTTATTTTAACCACTGGCTATTTATTTTTTTATCATCTATCAATAGTTCAAGATATTTTCTGTACAATAAAAAACAAATGTTAGCAGAAACATTTTTGTTTTTTTGAAACTTATAATGATTTCTGCGACGGTTTTGTATGGATAGGGACATGGACTTATCTAAATAAAGTAAAACTAGTTGGTAATATCAAAACTATAACAAAAATAATATTGTCATATATTAAAAATAATATTAGCTACTTACCAAAAACTTTCTTATCGCGATACTCGAATCACAGCACATTAAATTCACGTCTCAAAGTGGACTTAAAGCTCAAAGTAATATGACATCACCTGCTCTTAAGTTTAGCTGATTGACTGTTCTAACAGTTGTCGAAAATATACATGTGTGTGTATCAGATCTCTTATTCGTTTCATTAGCTTCAATATGGTATACATTGAAAAGAGACAATAACAAGTTTGTTTATTACATAACTACCTTTAAATCAATGGCATAATAATCATATTCTTTGTAACATGTTAAAAACGTCATATGAATCTCCTTTTTTTAAAGAGCGAGATAGTAGACTTTGTTCAGGCTGTCTGTCTCACCTCGTTTTTTATCTCACATCAATTTCGTTATTCTATGCGCATTTTGTTATTTGTGTTTCGATCATTATCAAACAGTAAGCCGTATGGGCGTTGTTTTCTTTGCCCGCCCGGAAAGAGAAAACGAAATAAATAAAAAATCTAGTGTCACTTCACGAAGAAATTGATGTGAGATAAAAAACGAGGTGAGACAGACAGCCTAAACAAAGTCTACTATCTCGCTCTTTAAACAAAAGAGATTCATGTGACGTTTTTGACACGTTACAACTTCGAATTGCATAATTATGTTTAATTAGACACATCTGCTATTGTTTACTTTTATGAAAAAATACACTTTGGGTAGCGCATGCATTTTTTTTGTTTTCCTAAATAGAGTCTTCAAATAGAGTAGCGGTCAAGTACAGTTTTATTCAATGACTATGTACCTACTTGACATTTAAATGTAATGTTTTAATATCATTTTCCTTATTTGTAATACCTGGGATAACATGACGCATAAGGTTGTTGCTAAAGCCTATGCCAGACGGATATAGTCCAGCGTACTAACCAAGGTGACCTTGTCTGTTGCCATCCATCTAGACGAAGGATGTAATCCAAATTTTGATTTAACCTTCAACGTCCTTGGATTACGGGCGCGTGTTTACATCCGCGGTTGGAGCGCGTGGATTACAACCGTTTGGCCGGCGGATTGCATCCAACCAAAGACAGTTGCGCTGTGGCAGTCAGCGGGTGCGCACGTATGAATGTAAAAAATGTCTCCATGCCCGGTGCGCACGCCCTAATGTACTTCTATTTCATAATAATGTGACAGCCTTGTTTAAATTAGGTAGGCAAATGACTCTATCGACGCTACATAATGAATAATCTCATTTTTGCAAATTGAGAAAATGTCTGTTTAACCAAGCTAGGTTTTATGTTACAGAGTCCCTGAATGGAAATTTAAGGATGAGTCAAAGCAACAAATTGAGACCTAATAGATATGTTTCTGTCAACCAACCTGTTATTCATTATGTACAACTGCCAGATAATGAAATGGAATTCTTGAAAAGAAATGCTTCCAAGGTGGTTACTTACTGGTTTAAAGATTGCACACTAATAGACCAGACGACAGATTTATCATTGAACTACACATACACAGATCTTATGGGTGATCACTACATTGAAGCATTGGTGGTGGCTGATAATCTGCCTTTGCCACCTTTGACTACAACGACAACTTCTACAACGACAACTACAACAACAACTACAACAACTACCATAACAACACCTAAGCCCCATACTTCTTCATTGCCACCAGCGAATGTGACTGTTCTTTCCAATAACACACATAAATTAGTCAGAAGATCAGTTTCAAGCAAAAGTAAGAAAGTGGGCAGTCCTCTAAATTTCGTCTGCTATAACACAAGCATTGTCCCGATTGGCGATACATACACGTATGGGCATTATCAGGAGACCATTAGCGTTGCCGGTAAGCTTTGTATTCTTTAATTTATTATTACAGTTATGCAAACAGGTATGGGTAAAGTAGGTGAAATTCAAACTCAATGGCGACATCTCAACCGTGATAAATTTTGAATTGCACTCTAGTTCAAACCACAGTAGCCGTATTACTATTCGCCGTATGTTAAAGGTGCTGATTCGAAGCCCCTATGGTACTCTGCAATGACTGGAAATTGTTTGAATGTTTTCTTAAACAAAGTTGTGTGAACAATTATGTTATAGCTGTGATATCATAATGAACTTAACTATTTCAGATCCTGTGGCCACAATAAACATCACGGGTCTGAATTGGCTTCAGCACGGAGATCTGCTACGATTGAATGTGAAATATTCTGGTACACCTCCATTCCAGTACTGTGTGCAATACAAAGTGGGCCAATACAATGTGACTGGCAACGAAACCTGCAACACAATGTCTACGACAAATTCTACAGAATTTCCGCTCATACACTATTTCTCGGGCAGCGATCAACACACTGTTGTTGTCATAGTAGAGAATCTGCTCACGAAAAACGTTTCCAGGGCTACGATTAACATCTACAAAGGTAAGAGCCCCAAAGAAAATTTGCAGAATATAATATTACCTACTCCAAGCGATCTAAATACTAAGAAAACGTCAGCTTGCAACTATTTAGTCTGTAGGTACACTTGAACATAAAATAAATATTGATGATTTTTAGAATTGTAAAGGAGAATGCTCATGGATGTATGGACCACCGTACAATGGTTGCATCAATACCAAACAAATGTTAAATGATCGTTTAATATTCTAATTAGTATGACAAATTGGTATTTTGAAAATAAAAACAGGGGTTCTCATGTTATTGTAAAAATCGGTTGTCTGTAAACTCGGTTTACTGACGATAGTTGAACGTGACAACGTTTTATTACAATGTACATAGTGTCACAAACGCTCTCGAAACGTAATCGCGAAAGTGCCAGAGATCGAATTTGCCAGATCACCGCGGGTCGCGATAGAGTTCGAGTAATGCGGCTCATTCTGAAATGAGCCTTATGCAGTGCGACGTAAGGGAGAAAGTGCAACGACATCTGCACTTGTTTACAAGTTATGCGTGTTACCTGCGTAGGTATAAGTAGGTATTTCGTACTCGCGGGTGCTAGGTAATTCTCAATTTAACAGGTACTTTCTAGAATGCGTCGATCGGCGTATATAAGCGCGATTGACGCCGCGCAGAGACAGTTGGGTTTCAACAGCGATTTCGGAGCGAATCCAAAGGCGATCAAAGTGCAACAAAAGTGTTAAAGTGAGATTGTTTAGAGACTTGTATAGCGAAATACAGTATTTAGTGAGTGTTTTGTAATTAACATTGTGTGTTAATTGTGTGAACTGTGTGGTGAATATAGAACTGTCAAGCGTGAACTGGCATATAATTTCGAACCCCATCCCGACACGTAACAACTGGTGACAGAAGTGACATGCCAGTCATACCGCGTGACGGAAGTGAAGGCATACGCACTCGACGGCAGGCCGTAATGGACTATTCGCGGGAGTCGGGAGTAGCGGCACCTGAAGATGGTTCAAGCATACCACAGACGGCTCACCACAGTGGTGTTGTCGCTACAAGTACTGCGCCTGCGTTCGACATATCATCGTTAATGGCGGCTATGCAAGCTATTCAAGAGGGCCAACGACAAGCTATGGAGAGTCAACGACAAGCTATTGAGGACGTCAAGGAGAGTCAACGACAAGCTATTGAGGACGTCAAGGAGAGTCAACGCCAAGCTATGGAGAGTCAACGACAAGCGCTCAAGGATGTCAAGGAGGACGTGAAGGCTGCTATTGACTCGAATTTTGAAGTATTCAAAACAACTTTGTGCGGTCTCCAAGACGAAATAGAATGTGTAAAGAGTCGTACCAGCAAACACCAGGAGACCCTAGACAAACACCAGCAGAGCATAGGCTAATGCAAGGAGACTCTACAGGTCCATGAGAAAATTTTAAGAGACCTTCAAAAAACCAAGGTCATCAGCACCGCCATAGCAACCACGGGTACCACGGCACCTAAATTTAAAGTACCTGCGTTTGATGGTACAACTTCCTGGACGGCATTCAGACACCAATTTGAAGTCGTAAGCCAAAGGGAACGGCTGGGAGGACGAACATGCCCTGACCGCACTCACTCTTGCGGTCAGGGGGGATGCTCTTCTGATATTGGAAAATGTACCAGCCGATCAACGTAGTTTGGAAACTCTCCTCAAAGCTCTGGAGGCTCGTTCCGGGGATAAACACCTAGAAAATGTGTATCGAGCGCAACTAAAAGAACGGTCACAGAAACCAGGAGAAGGATTGCAGCAGTGGGCCACGGAGAGTGAACGACTGGTGCGTCGCGCTTATGCATCCAGTAAGACATCCATAGAAGATATTGTAGTTCAAGCTTTTGTGGATGGTATAAGAGAACACGAAGTAAGAGCGGCCGTTCGATTGGGACATCACACGACCCTGGAAGCTGCTTTAGCGCACGTCCTGGAGGTAGAAGCAGTACGCAATGACTACAAGACACACAGTGCGAGAAGTTGTTGCAGCAGTCAAGCCTCGAGGTGGACCAATGTGCTATGGATGTGGAGAACGAGGGCACATCAGGACTAACTGTCCGGTCCAGCGGAGAAACCGGGCGATGTCAACCGGTACTCAGAACTCTGACGAAAGGGAAGACTCGTTAAACTAATCGGGGCCAGGGCTGCGGGGCGGGCACTGGCTGGACTTCATTTAGCCCCCACAGTACGAGTGTCACAGGCATGTGATGGAAATAGTCTCGTAACCGCAGGAGAAATAAACGGCAAGCCTGCACAACTTACAATTGACACAGGGGCATCGAAAACTATCGTACGGCCGGAACTTCTCAAGCGTACAATCATGTGGCAAGGTAAAGATCTACGTGTCAATTGCAAACAGCTACAGGCCAGCCAGTGACCGTCCTGGGAGTGACAGATATTACATTAAAACTAGGAGACAAAATCTACAGACAAAGCGTCTTGGTCGCTAACATAACGGACGACTGTATACTAAGACTGGACTTCTTACGATCACAGCAGTGTGTGGTGGATATCGCTAGAGGAGTATTGAATTTTCCGGATCAAGAAATATTTCTAGAAGGAAACCCTCCACCAGTGGTCTGCAATGTCAGAACGGTTACCCTACCAGCGAGGTCAGAGACATTGGTAGAAGTCAAGTTTCCGGAAGGAGCGTCACTGAATCGATGTGTCGTAGTAGAAGATATCGGGAGTCACCCTAGTTGGATCACGGCTAGAACCTTGATCATGACCAAGAGAGGGAGGGGCAAGGGTAAAAATCGTAAACACTAGCAACACTGCACTGAACATGGTCATCGGACGATGCGCAGGTGTAGACTACATGAGAAGAACTCAAGAATGCTGTAGAGAACCACCTTCAACGAGGCACATGAATCCGTTACTGGAGAAAATGAAGACAAGTTTGCCACCTAACTTGTATAATGAAGCCAAGCAACTAATATTAGACTACAAGGACATCTTTTCGAATGGAGAAAATGACCTTGTGAGGACTGGCCTTGTCAAGCATTCAATCCACACCGGTGATACACAGCCTATCAAGCAAAGACCTAGACGAGTGCCTCTGGCAAGAGAACAGGAAGTAGCGGACATGATTGAGAAGATGTCACGTGATAAAGTCATCGAACAATCAACTAGCCCCTGGTCTTCTCCAGTAGTATTGCTGAAGAAGAAAGACGGCAGCACCAGGTTCTGCGTGGACTTCAGGATGCTCAACAATGTGACCAAGAAGGACAACTATCCATTGCCTCGTATTGACGACACATTGGACATGTTGGGAGGCATGAAGTGGTTCTCCACAGTTGACCTGAAGAGTGGCTACTGGCAGGTGGAACTTCGCCCAGAGGATAAAGAGAAAACTGCATTCACTACTGCTACTGGAAAAGGGCTGTGGCAGTTTTGGGTCATGCCCTTGCAACGCACCAGCCACTTTTGAACGACTCATGGAACGTGTGCTGGTGGGGTTATTGGGGGATGCTTGTCTGGTGTACCTGGACGATGTGATCGTTATGGGACGCAGCTTCACGGAACATTGGAGGAATCTAGAGAAAGTATTCAGAAGATTCCGCGAATCAAACCTGAAGCTCAATCCAGAAAAGTGCGCGTTCTTCAAGAAGGAGGTAGCCTTTTTGGGGCACATAATATCTGATAAGGGTGTCCAAACTGATCCTGAAAAGGTAAAAGCTGTGCAGGAATGGCCAACACCGACAAATAAGACTGAAGTGAGAGCTTTTCTAGGCTTATGTGCGTACTACCGCAGATTTGTAAAGAGCTTCTTTGAGATAGCCAGGCCATTACAATGACTCACGGAAGAGAAGAGAAATTTCGTTTGGGACACGGTTTGCCGGCGTTCGTTTACGAAGTTAAAGGATTTACTTTGTTCTGCACCAATCTTAAGCTATCCACGAAGAGAGGGAAGATTCATTGTGAATCAGTATTCACAATGAATCTTCCCTCTAGAATCAATCAATCAATCTCAATGAATCTTCCCTCGCCGATTCCAGTATTACTAGCATCAGTATGCTAGTAATACTGGAATCGGCGGAATATTGTCACAAGAATAAAATGGACAACAAGCTGTTATCGCTTACTTCAGCAAATCTCTTTCAAAGCAAGAGAGAAATTATTGTGTAACTCGACGCGAACTTCTAGCAGTTGTAAAGACCCTACAACACTTCAATAAGTACTTGCTGGGAAGAGAGTTCACTCTGCGTACAGACCATGCAGCACTTAATTGGTTACTCCAGTTCAAGAACCCTGAGGGCCAAGTGGCGAGATGGATCGAACAGCTACAAGAATTCAACTTCGTAATAGAACACCGTAGCGGAAAGACGCATGCCAATGCTGATGCATTATCAAGGCGGCCTTGTGCTGAAGATTGTAAGCAATGTTTAAAATGCGAGTGCAAAGATGAAGTGAAGGTTATAAGGGCTCAAGAATTGGATGAATCCTGGAGTAAAGCTGAAATATCTCCGAAGTATTTGCTACACCAAACCAGGAGGCTCAGACCGTCGCCAAGAGGCTTGTTGAAGAAGTAGTGTGCCGATTCGGCGTTCCGTTGGAATTACACAGCGATCAAGGAAGGAATTTTGAGTCCAATTTATTCCAGGAGATGTGCAATTTACTCGGAATAAATAAGACGCGTACGACTCCGGCACACCCACAATCCGACGGCATGGTAGAGAGATTCAACCAGACTTTGGAAAATCCTTTGGCGAAGGTCGTAGAAGAACATGAACGGGACTGGGATCGTTACATTCCGCTCTTTCTGATGGCGTACCGGTCCGCAGCGAATGACACCACTGGATTCACTCCATCGAAAATAAATTTCGGAAGAGAGATGCGCATACCCGTGGACCTACTTACCGGAACACCTCCTGCTGCCTCCAAATCAGTAGTAGAGTACGTCGCAGAGCTGCAAAGAAGGTTGGACGAAACGCACGACCTCGTGCGTGAAAATAACATGAAATCTGGCGAGAAAATGAAAAGCAGGTGTGATCGGAATGCCGACGCTCGAGGCTTCGTGGAGGGAGAGCTTGTTTGGTTGCACAACCCACAGAAAAGGATTGGAAAGTCCCCAAAGCTTCAGTCAGCCCCGCTGGGAAGGACCCTATAAAGTGATTACGAAAATCAACGATGTGACCTTTCGGATAAGACAGGGAGATAGGAAGAAGCCCTAGATAATCCACATCGATCGACTGGCACCTTACCACGGCAGCAATGATGCTCGGGACTAGCATGTCTAAGAGGGGGGCAGTGTCACAAACGCTCTCGAAACGTAACCGCGAAAGTGCCAGATATCGAATTTGCCAGATCACCGCGGGTCGCGATAGAGGTCGAGTAATGCGGCTCATTCTGAAATGAGCCTTATGCAGTGCGACGTAAGGGAGAAAGTGCAACGACATCTGCACTTGTTTACAAGTTATGCGTGTTACCTGCGTAGGTATAAGTAGGTATTTCGTACTCGCGGGTGCTAGGTAATTCTCAATTTAACAGGTACTTTCTGGAATGCGTCGATCGGCGTATATAAGCGCGATTGACGCCGCGCAGAGACAGTTGAGTTTCAACAGCGATTTCGGAGCGAATCCAAAGGCGATCGAAGTGCAACAAAAGTGTTCAAGTGAGATTGTTTAGAGACTTGTATAGTGAAATACAGTATTTAGTGAGTGTTTTGTAATTAACATTGTGTGTTAATTGTGTGAACTGTGTGGTGAATAAAGAACTGTCAAGCGTGAACTGGTATATAATTTCGAACCCCATCCCGACACGTAACAATAGTTTTTACAAGTATGAATGTGCTATGAGCAATTGTTTTACAACTTTTATTTACAACTTATCGAATAGTAAAGCAAATGATTTTTTACTCATCGTGAAATAGTTCTGTTAACTTATTGTTATAGTTTTGTCAGTTATAGCAAACCTACAATCGCTGCACTAGCGGACCGATGCTATTTATTGTAATGATGAAAGCACGATTATTCGACAATATATCACTGAACTTACAGGTGGTCCAACTAGTGACGTCAACAATTTTTTTTCAGATTCCTCGCACCTGGGGGTATCCGAAAATACCCCATGCATGTTCCGCGATTTTTCTTAGTTTTCGAGTTATATTTTTTTTGTGTATTTTTAATGATATCTGCCAGCGAGGATTCAAAAATTCTTATCTTTTTTCGTAGTAGGTATTTTGCAGTCTTTTTTTTGTGACATGATTGTCTTGAATGTTGTTTTAATAAAAAAATAACTCAGCTTTCTGCAATTACTTAAATTTACTAAAAAAAGACTTGAAAGTTGGAACTTTAGTTTTTAGTAGGATTTACTCAAACATTCAACTTCAATTTAGAAGTACAAAAAGGAGTTTCCATAGGTTCTCGCTAAAATTAAAAAATCCGCATGATTCTTAACTACCGAAAATCATAAAAAAAAGTGTACTTAATTAGCCTATTTTTGTTGTAATTGGCTTTTGAAGGCGGATAGGCTAAAAATCATTGAAACATGATTAAAACATTAAAAACTATTTTATCTACTTTTTATCACTGTTATGGTAAATTTAACTTAAAAATGTAATTTTAAATTAAATTTAATTGAAATTCCTGTAAAATAACTTTAGCATGTGTAATTTTACAATAATTTCGGTTTCACCACTAAGATTTAAAATGCGAACAAGAATTGAGACAAAAACTTACAGAAGCAGAAATAAAAATAAAGCAAGAATATTCAAGTAGCTTCAGACAGTTACAAAATAACTTTTTAAGGCATTGTTTTTTGTGTTTTCAAGTTGGAGGAAGGAGTTTTGAAAATTTGCTGTAATAAATAGTAATTTTTCAGTAATTTGTGGTTTTTATTTGTATCGAAAAACAGGTAATTTCCCAACTAGCCATTTTGATCTTTATTCTTGCTCACATTTTAAATCTTAGTGGTGAAACCGAAATTCTTATAAAATTCAACATGCTAAAGTTATTTTACAGGAATTTCAATTAAATTTAATTTGAAATTACATTTTTAAGTTAAATTTACCATAACAATGATAAAAAGTAGATAAAATATTTTTTAATGCTTTAATCATGTTTCAATGATTTTTAGCCTATCCGCCTTCAAAAGCCAATTACAACAAAAATAGGCTAATTAAGTACATTTTTTTTATGATTTTTGGTAGTTTTCTAAACTATTATGCTATTAGCATGCGGAGTTTTTAATTTTAGCGGGAACCTATGGAAACTCCCTTTTGTACTTCTAAATTGAAGTTGCATGTTTGAGTAAATCCTACTAAAAAGTAAAGTTCCAACTTTCAAGCCTTTTTTGAGTAACTTTAAGTAATTTCAGGAAGCTGAGTTATTTTTGTATTAAAACAACATTCAAGACAATAGGCTAGTTGATTCATGTTGAATTGTATTAAATAAATGTTTATTTCTTAAAGTTTTTGATCTAAGGAACCTAAATATATCGATTTCACTTCATAAAACCAGAAGATTACTGTAGAAATTTAATTTAAAAAAATATTTTTTAGTCTATATTTTCTAAACACTAAAAACGCTATCCGCCACATCCGCCATGATTGTGACGTCTCTTATGGTAAACAACTAAATGTCATTCGCGTGTTATTGTGGGTGGATTCTTTCGTTTGACTAAATTTATTTTAAAACACTTTTAACTTTAGAAAAGTTTCCGTTTACTGTTTTTTTTTGAAAAAACTAATTATGGATGCCGGCTTTGTGAAAACAGAAAGCACAAATCTGCCAAGAATTGACGCATTCATGGTTGGTGAATTTATTGCACTAAACCCCGATTTCTGCTCTGCGGACGGAGCAGAGAAACGACAAGGCATCTATGTAAGTACAGTGTATTTAGTATTACAAATGTAGTAATAAACATAAAACTGATACAAAATATGAATAAGTGTAATAAAGTTGCGTAGGTTAATTTCTTTCGGCACTTTTAATCCACAACTTTCCTGGAGTCTTCAAGGATGTGTTTTTATATTCTCGTACAATACAATAATGATAATTATTTTATTTTTCGGGGTATTTATTAGATATCATCTTTTGATTATTATAAAGTCAGTTAAGTTATTTTCTACGTGCTTACGAGTTTTTGTTTATTTACCTTTATGATCAGTGTTTACTGCAGTTAACGTCATAGCATAGATAATCTATAGACTAAAATGGCCGACAGCGTTTTAGTATGTCCACGAAAAATCTATTTTAAAATTAAAGATTTGTAGCTTTTTAGGTCTCAAAAAAATACAATACTTTTTTTTTCGGTCTAATAGAACATTTATTAACCATTTAAAACCTTTTTCCAAAAAGGGTCAACTAGCCTATTATGTCACAAAAAAAGACAGCAAAATACCTACTACGAAAAAAGATAAGAATTTTTGAAACCTCGCTGGCAGAAATCATTAAAAATACACAAAAAAAATTATAACTCGAAAAGTAAGAAAAATCGCGGAACATACATATTTATATTGGGTATTTTCGGATACCCCCAGGTGCGAGGAATTTAAAACAAATTTGTTGACGTCACTAGTTGGACCATCCTGTATATATAATATCGAAAGAATCATTATCTTTATCGCCGCAATTATCGTTGCTATAAACAATTGACACCACATTCACTTTTCACTGCATTTCATACTTGACGAAAATATGTAAATGTATTATTGTATAGCAGCTGTCCACGCGGACGCATCGCTCACTCAAGTAGGAGAGAGACAGATGTCGAACGCTGCCAAACGCGGAGGCCGATTGTGTCTCTTTGTCGCTCGTTGCACTTCAAGCCTTAAATGGAACGCCTCAGAGCGACGTAACGCCGCATGAGTCATGTTTTTTCGTGCGTGCAGCCGGCTCCATCGAGTTATAAGACGCTGTCACGTCAAAAATGTGACATAACCTCAAATCCTTGACACTTCTACACATAATTAACTAACTAACTTAAAATAAAGTCCGGTCGTGAATGCACTGGTTTTTTTTCCTGAAAACGTCCTGCCTGTCGTTAATTCAGAAAACAAATCGTTTGATTCGTTCACTCGAAATAATTTTCACTTCACAATTTATGTAAAAAACTCGATCAACACAAGAATAGGAGTAACAACCACAGATCACGTAACAACAACACAATTGACAATTCCCCTGCTCGTTTGCATTTGCAATAGGGTGGGGTGAAGATCTGGAATTGAATATTCGAATAATCGATGAAATTGGAAAAAATGATCGTTTTGTATATAATCGCTTTACGCAATGAATCGATCAAGTCAGATACAAATAAGATTCAATTAATTATATTAACAGCATAGAAATAAATATAATTACTAGTTACTACTTAGTTAATGATGAAATCGACAGTTTGGTGAGCCCCTTCCATAAAACGATTAAAGATTTCCGTGGAATTAACCTTCTAAAACATAATTTATTCGTGTCGATTTTTTAAACTTAGATTTGAGTTGATTCAAAAGTTGATCTTTAATACCCCGGCTACATGTTCCTTCTCACCTAAGAGCATGCCTGCACAGATCAACTAGCCTCTCTTTGTCGTCATTGTCGTCCGTCCCTCTCTAACGTACATACTTTTATTGACGTACAACAGGACGCGGCACAATCCAATGTACAACGTACGACTACGCAGACAAGACAAAGTGTGTAGCTGGGTAAGCACGTGCCTGTTTTTGTCCGACTACACTTACAACTCGATATTTTATCTTTTTCGTCTCTATGCTTAATACGTTACATCGAGTAAGTAGTCACTACATACAGCAAAAGACGTGATAGGAAAATGTCGAGTTAAGCCAAGCGACGGGTTACTGACTGTGACGTATTAAGCATAAAGACGAAAAAGATAAAATGACGAGTTCTCATCGCAAGACAATAAAAACGTAAAATCACTATTAAACAATAATTAGTAACACATGATTTATTTGCTTTTTGATGGTACATAATATATCGGTAGCAAAAACAACAATCGATTATAATGTATAATTAATAGGGTACCATGGCATCAATATTTTTACAATAAATAAACAAACGTCAGATATCCGGCTCAACATATAAATAGTACTATGACTATTATAACTTCTAAAATTTTTCCCTGTTCAAAAAAAGCCATTGTAATAGACCAACGTATGTACAAATTATATTATCTTTAATTTTTATCATATTATTTTTATCTTGATGCATTAGACAAAGCTGTACCAAACATGGGCGTTCTCCTTTATGAATTTTGCTGTGAAAGTATCATCATTCTCGTCATTATCAGCCTATTAATGTCCCCAATGCTGGAGTACAGGCCTTCCCTATGGATGGAATAGGGAGATTGGGCCATGACTCATCTCGCGGGCCCAGTGCTGATTGGTGGGTGCTAGCGACTGCAGATGCAGCCGGTACCAACGGCTTAATGTGCCTTACGAAGCACGGAGGAGCTCGAGATAGTAAATTTTTGGTTACCCATCTAATGACCGACCACTGCAAAAGTTGCTTAACTTCAACGATCGCAGCCGAACGCGCTAACCACTTGCGGCATCGAGCTCCTCGAGAATGTGAAAGTATGTATACTTGTTATTCAATCCCGCAAAAACTACTGAACGCATTTGGATTAAATTTGGTACACGTATAGTTTATGACCTGGGTTGAGACATGAGATACTTTTATCCCGGAAAAATATTAAATCCCAGTGGGATTCTCAAAAAATCAAAGTTAACGTGGATGAAGTCGCGGGCGGCCGCTAGTAATTAATTGTTATAACAATAGTATCCTATTACCATAGACATAGAGAATAGACGAAGCATCCCCTAACCATTGGTAACTGGGCAGATAGGTGTGAGAGAGATAGAGTGGTTGGGCGGTCCATAGTTCGTTTATGTATTGGCTGCGTTTTCTGTCATTCTAGAGAATTTTATGTCTATTCTTATTACTACTAATAATAAATAAAATCGAACTCTTCACTATTTAAAAAAGTTCCTCTTATCATTGTTGCCATCAGAATAAAATCTCACATAGATTTGTTAACTATTTACAACAAAACACTTCAGTTTTGTAAGCTCCTTTGTAAATAATTTACAATAGGGGTGTTGACGGGGTACAGTAAACGAAATTCTATTTAGTCCGTCAGTAAGATGATCAAAAAATAATGGACACGTATTTTTTCTTTGGGCAATCAACCAAAAAATGACAAAGTTATAGCGCGTCAAAGTTTGGGAGTAGGGGCTCGTGACGTCACTTTTGAGTGAATTTTCACTTATAAGTGTATTCAAACGTGACGTCATGCGACTTTTCAAATCAATATATCTGCAATGTTTATATTATGTGAAAAAATACGTGTCCAATACTTTTTGAGAATCTAACTGATAAACGAAGAAAAAAAATTAGTCATCATCCCTATTAAAATAATGTTCCTACTTTGATGTTTAGCGTGTTGTCATTTTTATATTAAGACCATAGCGATAAAGTCTAAATTACCAAATAAACACATTGTCAAAGTTCATATATTTTTTTCAGTGACTGTTCATGCGCAGTTGTCAGTTATCGTCGTTCCGGTCGTGTTTTGTCTTCTTGCAGTCATTTTGGTGGTCTTCGGGATAGCGTTCTATCAGCATCGTTCAAGGTAAGTCCATATCTTCTTCTATAATACACTTCTGGACACATCTATTGGCCCACCTTAGAGTTTAGGTTTCGATAGCCCCTACCGAAATATGATTGCTAGATTGAACAAAAACTGTTGATGCAGTTTTAAACCTGATACATTGTACCATCTTTTCCGATCGTATTGTTTTAAATTTGAATTCAGAATACCATACGACATGGAGCTACGCCTAACAAGTCGGATATGCGCCTTGTTAAAGGCAATTGATTTTTGAATAAAAAACATGTTTTATAAAATAAAGGTTTAATTTAATAACGCGTGTTGCCTCCATGGGCATCTACCACATCTCTCATACGATTAGGCATAGAGTTTATCAACCGCTCTATGAAATTTTGAGGGATCATCTCCTATTCCTCTTCTATGGCAGTTTTCAACTCCTGCATCGTCTGGGCAACTGGCTGACGAGCCCTAACACGTCTTTTTAGCTCGTCCCACATGTGCTCAATGGGATTCATGTCTGGGCTTCTGGCTGGCCAGTCCATAACTGTGATGTTCACATCCCGAAGATATTCCCTGACGATGCCGGCCGCATGGGCTCTTGCATTATCATGCATAAAAAGGAAATTTGGGCCCACATAGTCCGCGTATGGTATCACGTGAGGTTCTAAGCACTCAGGAATGTCCCTTTCAGCATTTAATGTTGGCAGCCGTGGTCCTGTAACAACCTCAAGTTGAGTTTTGCCGCTCGCGGATATACCGCCCCAGACAGTTCATGAGCCACCGCCATAAGCAACCCTCTCTTCAAAGCAGCATTGTGCGAAACGCTCTCCCTTACGTCGGTAGACCTTCTTCCTTCCATCATTGCCATGTAACACAATTTTAGACTCATCAGAAAAGAGTAAACGGCTCCAATCTTGCTGTGTCCAATTTAAACGACTGCGTGCGAAATGAAGGCGCGCTGTTCGGTGGGCTCGCATTAGTTTAGGCCCATTAGCTGGCTTGTGTGGTACCATATCGCGTTCTTTTAACCTTCTCCGAACAGTTCGAGCGCTCACAGATACTCCGTGGAAGTCGCGAATTTGTTTTTGTATCTCTGGATGGAGGTAAGGTGACGATTTCTCAAGCTGGTCGTCACGATGAATCGATCCTGCCTTTCAGTTGTGACCCGAGATCGTGGCCTTCCTTAGCGACGAACAAAGCCGCCAGTCTCTAGGTACCTCCGATAAACATTTCGGACCGCAGATCGACTTAAATTAAGTTGAGCACTCACGTTTCTTTGGCTGTGTCCGGCCTGAATAAGTGCCACAGCTTGGGCGGCGACTTCAGGTGAAGTATCCATAGATTATTGATAGAACTTGGTAAGGGGTTCTTAATATACCTGCAAGAACCCAAGCCAACCTCACCTTCACGTGGTGCACCCTGTTGACCAACAGACGAGGCTCTGGCAAACCGACCGATGGCGGTATAACCATCTAACGACGTAGGGGAGGAAAATCTCATTGGTGACGGGCAGCAGCGTCATCAGTGAAATAACCTACGTTCTGCGATCGCCAACCCGCCTGCCCAGCGTGGCGATTATGGGCAATACCTTTGAATGCACACAAACAAAAAGCCACGGCCCCCAGTTTACGGTGGCCCCGCTATTCCTGGCCACGGTGGCGACCACGGTGACGGCGGGGCGGGGGGTGCGAAGTATCTCCGGGCTACGGGAGGCCACCACAATAGATTGACCCTGGCGACGTACAACGGACGCACGCTACGGCTTGACTCGCATCTGGCGCAACTCGAGGTAGAACTTGGGAAGATTAGGTGGCACATTTTAGGGTTAAGTGAAGTCCGAAGAGAGGGGGAGGACACCATAACGCTCGAATCGGGCCACCTAATGTACTTCCGCGGGGGAGACCAACAGTCCCAAGGTGGCGTTGGGTTTTTGGTGAATAAGTCCCTTGCCGATAACGTTGTGGAAATGTCCAGCGTGTCGAACAGGGTAGTGTACCTTATTATAAAGCTCACCGAGAGGTATAGCCTCAAAGTGGTGCAAGTGTACGCACCGACCTCGACACACTCGGACGACGAAGTGGAGGATATGTTCGATGATATATCGAGGGCCCTCCACTCCACTTCTAAGACCCACTACAACGTTGTTATGGGGGACTTCAACGCTAAAGTGGGAGTACAGAATTGCAGCGAATTGGTAGTAGGATCCCATGGATTTGGAAGCAGAAATCATAGGGGGCAAATGCTCGTCAACTTCCTCGAACGGGAGGGGCTCTTCTTGATGAACTCTTTCTTCAAGAAACAGCCCCAAAGGAAGTGGACGTGGCAAAGCCCCGACACTATGACTAAAAATGAGATCGATTTCATCATGACGGACAAGAGGTACATATTCAGAGACGTCTCAGTGATCAACAGGTTCAATACCGGTAGTGATCACCGACTCGTCCGGGGCTCTTTGAATATCAACTTTAAGGCCGAGCGCGTCCGTTTGATGAAATCCAGGCTCCAACCTACTCTGCTCCAATCTATAACAGGGTCTGAAACATTCCAGTCAAATCTGGAGAACCGATTTGCTGCCGTGGAAACCACAACAGACGTAAACCAAAACCTCGAAAATGTGGCTCGAAAATGTGGTTCGGATCCTCAGGGAAGAGGGTACGAGATTATGTGCAACGCAGCGAAAGGGCAGGAAGTCAAAGCTTTCGGAAGAGACTTTCGGGCTAATGAAGGAACGACGTGAAAATCCACCCGTCACTTCGTCGGCAAAGCGGACTCTAAACCAAGAGATCAGTAAGCACGTACGACACGACCTCCGGTGCTTCAATACTCTCTCGATCGAGAGAGCGATCGAGCAGAATCGAGGATCCAAAGTGTTCGTACAATCTCTTGGAAGAAGCCATCTGACGAAGTTGACCACAGCAAGTGGGGAAGTTGTTGCTTCAAAGCCGGCAGTCCTTTCGGAAGTGGAAGACTTCTACAGCCAGTTGTACGCATCACATGCATCTCGACCCGATCCCGGAAATGAAGATTCTAGAGCCACATTAACACGCCACTTCACCGAAGACCTGCCAGAAGTCAGTATTGGCGAAATCGAAAATGCTCTTGGACAGCTTAAAAATGGAAAAGCCCCTGGAGAGGATGGTGTTTCAACAGAACTCTTAAAGGCTGGAGGTAAACCCGTACTGAGGGAGCTCCAAAAGCTTTTCAACACTGTCCTGTTCGAAGGGAGAACTCCGGAGGCGTGGAGTATGAGTGTGGTTGTCATGTTCTTTAAAAAGGGGGACAAGACCCAACTTAAGAACTATCGACCCATATCCCTTCTAAGCCACGTCTATAAGCTGTTCTCAAGAGTGATCGCGAACCGTCTTGCACGAAGACTTGATGACTTCCAACCACCGGAACAGGCTGGGTTTCGGAGCGGATACGGCACCATAGACCACATTCACACAGTGCGGCAGATTATACAGAAGACTGCAGAGTACAATCAGCCCCTGTGCCTAGCATTTGTGGACTATGAGAAGGCCTTTGACTCGATTGAAATCTGGTCTGTTCTGGAGTCCCTGCAGCGTTGCCAAGTCGACTGGCGATACATCCAAGTGATTAGATGTCTGTACGAAGCCGCCACCATGTCTGTCCAAGTACAGAATCAGCAAACAAGTCCCATACCATTGCATCGTGGAGTGAGACAAGGGGACGTTATTTCCCCGAAATTGTTCACTAATGCAATGGAGAATATGTTCAAGACGCTGAACTGGAAAGGACGTGGCATCAACATAAATGGCGAACGCATCTCTCACTTGCGATTTGCAGACGACATCGTCATCATGGCAGAAACCCTGCAGGACCTACAACAGATGCTGAATGACCTGGCTGACTCTTCTATACGCATCGGCCTACGGATGAACTTGGATAAAACCAAGGTCATGTTCAATGAACATGTTCTACCGGAACCGATTGCAATACACGGTGCCGTTCTCGAAGTTGTTCAAAAATATGTGTACCTCGGGCAGACATTGCAGTTAGGTAGAAACAACTTTGAGGACGAGGTGAATAGAAGAATTCAGTTAGGTTGGGCAGCGTTTGGGAAGTTACGTCAAGTCCTGACATCGTCGATCCCACAGTGTCTAAAGACGAAATTCTTCAATCAGTGCGTCCTACCTGTGATGACATACGGAGCCGAGACGTGGACACTGACGGTACGGCTGGTCCACAGGTTCAAAGTCGCTCAACGCGCTATGGAAAGGGCTATGCTCGGAGTTTCTCTGAAGGATCGCATCAGAAATGAGGTAATCCGGCAGAGAACCAGAGTTATCGACATAGCCCACCGGATTAGCAAGTTGAAGTGGCAGTGGGCTGGCCATATTTGTCGAAGAACCGATAACCGTTGGGGTAGACGAGTTCTGGAGTGGAGACCGCGTCTAGGCAAACGTAGTGTAGGACGTCCTCAGGCGCGATGGAGTGACGATTTGCGCAAGGTGGCTGGCAGGAGCTGGATGCGAGTAGCCCAAGATCGACCTAAGCGGCGTGCATTTGGAGAGGCCTATGTCCAGCAGTGGACTATGATAGGCTGTTGATGATGATGATGATTGATAGAACCTCACCTTAATGTTAAGAATAAGTAATGTTTGTTGCAAAACCAAAGATATCAATCACTTTTTCAAGAATTAAATCCAAGTAAACCAATAAAACCAAGTTTTCTTAGTATTCGATTGTTTGATATCAACAAACAGGCTCCAAATTGTCTTTTGTTTCTTTAAATTCTGTGTTCGAAATTCAAAAAAAGACTATTTAATGAAATTGTGAATGAGCCAGGTTCAAAACTGCATAAAAACTTTTTGCTCGACCTAAGTAATATAAAATTTTAGCTAGGACCAAACGAAACTGAAAATACAAGGTGGGCCAATAGATGTGTCCAGAAGTGTATAAAAATTAATCGCTGAATGTGTTGCTAAGCGCAAATCTCGAGAACGGCTAAACGGATTTCGATTTTTTTTAAATATTCCTTGAAGTACGAGGATGGCTCTTACGCAGAGAAAATTAAAAAAAAATGCCTGATAAAGTCCAAAAACTACACTTTTCTATACTTCCATACAAACGATTCGTAATAATACTTAAGTCAATCTGAACTTTAATACTACACCATAAATTACAAATGTTAGTGGAGAGGTTCAGGGAAGGCAAAACAATTGAGTAACGTGATGTCAATAGATGTTTGGAAAAGGCAAATATACCATTTTCAGGTTTTTTTATAATAATATGAAGTCATTTTAGTCAAGGAAGCGAGGGCGGGCCACTAGTTTTAAATAATTCAATTGGTATTTTTACACAAGTAATAATAATGGTATGTCTTATAATTTATTTTATTCTTAGCGAAATTACTAAAATCTATTAACTTTATACAGGTTGTAGGTACTAAAACTATGCCGCATGAAGGGAAAGTACTTTAAATACAGCAGATAGACAGTTTTGCTGAAAAAACACTTGATTATTATTATTATAAATACAAAATGAACTCATCACTCATAAGAAGGCATTCAATAAATAAAAAAAAGCCTATGTGAACCGGTAGTCGAACCCGCTAAATTTGAAAAATAAATTACCAGTAATTTTACTGTACATTTTACCGATCGAAAGATGCAATCATGTAACGCGCGAGAACTGACAGAATGTCTTGTGTCGGCCGTTTCGCTTCGTTTCTTTAATGGTACGAGTTATAAAAAAATCACATTTCTGACAGTTCTTACTTTGATCAATTTTTTAAGATGAAATAAAAATAACTTAAGCAGAAGTTATGTCTTTTACTTGTTTATAAGTCCGAGAGTAAATTATTAAAAAACATACCTTTGTATTTCTAGTTGGGGGCCTTTAAAGTATTGCATAGAACACTGTTCGGTGGATAATTGTAAGAAATCTCTACGTAATACTTGAACTGCCCCTAGGTAGGAATTCAGCATTTTTTGTAATGTAAAATTTATATTAAAAAAAAATCTAATAAAGTTGTCTTTAGATTTAAACATCTAGCAGTTAAATGCTTAGAAATTAAAATATAATAAACTATGTAAAATTTTGCAGATACACGATAGAGGTGGCCGATTTCGACTTCGGCCAAGCGCACCTCGACTACAAAACATTTACGGAACGCCTGAGGGATAGTTTCAGAAACGCGTTAAATTTCAGGCACGACGACACCGATCCCCTCACGTCTAACGCCAGGTATGATTCAATGACGTAACCTGTTTCAGTAATTAAATAATAAAGAAACTATTTATGGCTTTGATAAATCTTACGAGAAAACGTGGGGGACATGTTTTAAGTAGGTGCAGTACACCCTGAAAAGATCCGCCCAGACAAGAGTGTAAGGAATGTCCAATAACAGTGTCTGGTTCACACTAGCGAATGTTTCGAAATTTTATAGATGTTCCAGTACTTAATCATGCACCTATTAATCTGTTAAACCTATTCAATTGACCTAAACTTTTGTGAGTACTTTTGCTTTTTAAATTAAACTACTTGTCCTTCCTCATCCTCATCGAAACGTAGATATATGTAATTAAGTATTAAAAAACGCATTTAAAACCCGTTGAAAGTAGTTTTATTTTATGAGTGCTATGCGTGAAAACATAAGAAATAAATACTTTTTCTTTTTTACCACTATTTTGTAGGTAACATCAAATTTGAATAAAAAGATAACTAGATTGTTAAGCTATTCTCTATTATTTAATAAGCATTTATTTGCAAGGTTTTTAAATAAAGGAAGGATCCATCGTTTGTGCGTTGCTTGTAATAAACAAGTGGTTATGTATCACATTCGAGGTTATAAATAACCTATAACTAAAGTTAGTTACCTATATCATAAAGAGATGACGCCGCTGGCAGCAAAAATTCAACAATATTCTTATGGTCTGGGTAGCTTACTTGGAATGTTGGGATCTTTAAAAACGGATATATATATGATTATGTTTATAAAAGTAATAGAGACTAATAGATTGCATGCGATAATTAAAAATAGTCTAAAAACATCTTAATTACACTTGAGGGCAAAATGTGCACCTATTAACTTTTTGCGTATTGCAAACATTTAAAAGCGAGAAGAAATAAAACATTCGCTAAATTTAAAAATGCTGTATTATAAGTTTCATTCACTTAAAATTCTGTTGTTTATTAGGAGATACACAATATAAATTTAAACATTTCTTTGTGATAATATATTTGTGCATTCTATGTTAATTTTCTTTGTTATTTTATTAGAGGAATTTATAATTATTTTTAAGAAAATTAAGTATACTACTGATGTCTTTATGTTATTATGAAGGCCAAAATTATTTGATTGTTTAACAAATTATAAGTGTAGGTATTTTGTATATTGGAGTAATTTCTTTCTTTTGCTTTTTTTCTTTTGTAATCTGTTTCCAAAAATTACATTATAGTCACATGTAAGAATATGTATATCTTTGCACGGTTAACCCATTTTTTGGTAAAAGATGTATGATTGTTTTAAACTTTCATGGTCACTAACAATAGTAATATAAGTTATTTACGGGATTGTTACTATGTACCTTGTTTTTAGTGAGTTTCCGATATTTCGGCACTTGCAACTACTCCGTGATCATGGCGCATGATCACGGAGTAACTGAAGTAATTGCAGCTAGGTTGTTATTTGCAGACATATCGGTCTACCCTCCGACGAAGTGTTTTATTGCGTTCGATACGCGGTACCACTTTTCACATTCGCACTATTCACTTAAAAACAAGGCAAGGCACATGGTAACAATCCCGTAAATAACATTAATTACTATAAAATGCATGATATTTCAAATTTGTATGTAAATAGGTTATTTGACGGTATAAAAAAAGTTCCAATTGTTGGAATCTGTATTCAATGAGAATATTAGCAGCGATTTTACTATTCTGCGACAACAAACAATTAATAAGTTTTCAAAAAAAATCACTTCTTAAATAGAAATTATGTTTTGTTCAATGGTCACGTGACCGAAAACGCCTGGCATTGGCAAAGACTTGAATGACGTCACACGCTTGTAAAATTCCGGTTAAAGTGACATAACATTGTACAAACTATATGTTTGACGTTTTAATAACAGCCTCACTTGTATGAGACGTCAATGGAACCCGAAGTAACGTTTTCGCGACAATTATAAATTTATTTTTTTATTTAGTTTTTTTTTTTATTGAAATATACTACAGAATTACGAATATCCATAGATCCTTTTTATGGACTCCACAACATTAGTAAATAACGTGGGATCGTTTTCTAAAACTTGTCAAAAACCCAATTTTTGAATGAACCCAAAAAACCCAGACATTATCATCAAATCATTAATTACACTTTGTCAGTGAGATCACTCTCTGCTTGTCACTCGTTATTTTATTAGTGTTCGCATTTTTTTAACATTATGTAATTTATTCCAAATATTTGAATGCTTCTTGATGTCTTTGTTCATTTTGTTTGAGTTCTATATTTCATACAACCATACAGATTATATAAATTTAAATGTTCTTGCAACATTGTAGATAAACCACACATCAACTGAACTGAAACTTAAAGAGGTGTAATATTCAAATAAATTTCATATCGTCTACCATTCAAGAATTACTTTTTTTAATTTCTTTCTAAGCTTCATGGTTAGATTCTACTAAGTGCTGGGATTTTATGTAGTTTATAAAAAAATATAGGTAACAAAAAGAGTAAATATTCAAAGCGTTGATGATTTTAAAACTGTAGATATAATAAATTATTATTCTATGTAAATATGTGATGTTAACGAACTGTGCCGATTTGTTACTATAATAATTATTTCTTATCTATGCAATTTTCAGTATCGATTATTGAATATTATTAAAAATGTATTGCCAATTATCGGATATTTTTATAAACTGAAATATTATGTATATAGGTAGGCCATAGAGAGAACACTATTTAGTAAAATTAAAATTTGGATTCACTCCAATCAAATGATTGTCATATCTGAATATCCTGATGATAAGACACAATGTGAAAATAATAATTGTTTAGCAAAGGAAACAGGGAAAAACATTCCATATAAAATTTCATACACAGTTTATATAAGTAGTTTTTTTAATTAGTTCAAGGAATATCAATACACGCTACATCAAACAAATTGGCGGATAAGTGGGTATGTGTATAAATAAGCTGTTTGTTTGTTTTTTGTGTTGTTAGTTAAAGATATTATGTGCAAGTCTAGTCAAAATTGATATATTGTGTATTGCTTTATCAAAATGAAGGGATCAGCGATTTGTTAAAATCATTGTAGGTACATTTATATGTTTATTGATTTATATCAAGGAAGCTAAAGGAGGAAACGTATAGAATAATATTAAATATTTTAGCTTGGAAACTCTTATAACTAAGAATGATCCCTTCATTTCGATGATTACGAAACTCGTAAACAAACAGCTAAATTAAAATAAATTTACTTATATTTTGAAATGATAATGAGATCAATGTTGAGATAATATTATTGTCTATTTTAGTTTTTAGAGACGCAAGGTACTACGTTTATTTTTAGGGTGCATTATGATTGCGTTTTCCGTCGTCGTGTCCGGTTGACCTTACATTCATTCTGGAATTAATTTGTTATTTTCTAACACTCTAATTTTAAAATTTTTAGTTTGTAGGATACGCGCCGAATAAACGCTTATCTGTAAGCGCCGTAAGGGTTGTACTTTCTATGCTATAAACATAGAGTAAGACAACTCTGGACAAATTACATTAAATTTGTTTGACGTCTCTGAATAAGTCCGTTAGTCTGGCAATGAAATCTTTACACAGATTATCGAAATTTATACTCAATAATGTTGTTGACAAGAATCAACAATAGACTATAAAGTTTATTTGTATTATACTAGTAAATTAAAAGTTGAATAATTATATCATTTTTCAAACTATAAATAATAATTATTTTTACGTACCTACTTGAAATCAAATGTTTAGGTATGAACAGGCTGTAAAAATAAAGTAAAACTGTAAATTCATGCTGTAAAATGAGGAGCGTTAAGGTATTCCATTGCTGAAATATATATGAGATGATACAAGTTGATAATTAATACGATTGATATATCGAAAAGTGGTTATAATAAAATGTAAATAATATACGTTGTATTTTTCACTACCCATTATTAAGGATATTTTTATTACAATAATCAATTTATACCGCTACGTAATGGAATAGAATCGAGTTATTGCAATGAAATTGTGCATGGCATAAAGTTTAGTCGCTAGGAGAATTCTCATCAAATGCGAGGATTGTGCGGAAGGCGAAAAACCATTTTTTTGGCTGGTATTTAATTTGTTTGTTGTTAAATTACCATAAAGTTCACAATTTTGTTGCTAAAATTCGGTTACATTCCATTCCGCGGTGGTATAAATTGACCCTAACCTTAATATGAAATGATGAATAATATGTTTATTTGACTTATTTAATGTTGATGTTAATGTAAGAATATGTAATAAATATTGAGAATTTGGCAGAGATGATGTATAAGTAGGGTACAGCGAAGCTTTCGCTACTCAAGTAATCTCGACCGATGTTATGTTTTTATTGGTGAGTAAACTTTACATGCTAGAGGATTGGGTTCAGACCTGCAAGGTGAGGATTAATGGAAGGGCACATTTCTACCACATCGGCTATCGTCGCTTGGACTCCGCTAACACATAGTACCAGATGGTGCATGTTACCTAACCGGATACTCATACTAATATTATAAATGCGAAAGTGTGTGTCTGTCTGTTAACCTCTTCACGTTTAAACATCTGAACTGATTTAGACGATGCATAGAGATAGTTTAAGTCCCGGAAAAGGACTTAAGATAGTTTTATCCTTATAAATCATCTTTTAAGCGGATGCAAATGGGCTGCAAGTTTGTATAAAAACATTTTTTTATATGCAGACGAAGTCGCGGGATGCAATTGTTTTTTATAAATAATAAGAACCTCAGAGTTAATGTCAGTCAGCGTGAGATAAACATTACTTCCATAGTCACACAAACACGTCTGGCTGCAGAGAACAGAGAAACAAAAAGATGTCGCTGCAGTTTGCGGTCTACCACCCGTCTTGGAATAGCACCTTTAAGGCCAAAACACACGGAAGCTGGAGGCAAAGGCAGTGTTTATTGTAAAGTTCGAATTAGTATGAAAGGCTACACCTATAAACCGGAGCGGTGGCTAGGCAGCGCGGTGGCGGGGCGGGTCGTGCCGGCGAATCAAACAGGCAGCGTGCGCGGCTCGTGGCTAGGGTTGCCACCTTTTTTAAGTCCAAATAAAGTACATTGGATATGAAAGGTAGAAAAAAAAGTACATTGTGTCCAAAATAAAGTACATTTTAATCCACTTTATTAGTAAGCTTAAAATATATTTTACGGTGCTTATAGCAATATTTAATAAATAATTTGTGGCTACTAAAAATCTGTAGTTCTTATCCGCAATGGGAAAGACCATTGTACAAAGCCATACAGCCGCGACAATGTTGCAGGAATGGGCTAAGGGCGACATATTATACATACTGTTGTTCCGTTTTACGCAAAAAATCTTCCTATCCTCTTTATTTATATTATATGTAAAATTAATTCCCAAGTAATCAAATCACATTAAATAAAGTATTTTTGCGTACTTTATTGTTGGCATAAAGTATAGAGTACAATTACCCGAAATAACGTACAATACTTTATAATAAAGTACGGGTGGCAACCCTACTCGTGGCGGAGCCTTGCGCCATGACCGTTGTATTCCTTATAGTGTATGGAGTAAGGTCACACAGAGCGACGGCGGCGCGTTGCGGTGCGGAGGCGTGCTACTGGCGGTGGATTCAGTGCAAGTATTTTATTCAAAATTGTTCACCGAACAGTGATATTTAGACAACCCACAAAACACGTGAGCCGACACACAGGAGGCAACTAAACGCCTCCGCGACGGCACCGCACCGCCACCGCTCCAGCATGCCTGCAGTGTGTAAATACCCGCAACGCCGCCGCCACGCCTGACACGGTTCTTAACCGCCACCGATCCGCCTCCGGGTTTTGTGTGTTTTGGCCTTAAGAATTTCTTACTGTGCGTGGCAGACCTCGACCGCCACCTCTATACAGGTGGTTATAAAGCCCTATTAATTTAGTTAAGGTTAGTATGTAAAAAAATATTATACTTTATAATCCTCATGAATGACTTGTATGTCCATATAGAAAGTGAGAAATTAACAATCAGAAATAATTAGTCCAGTCAATGAAGGGTTTCACCTCCGATTTCGTTGAATCTCCATCGATTTCCATGAAAATTGGTGAGTAGGTGGGGGATACCTTAAAAAACAAAAGTGATATAGTGCCAACTTGCGCTTTTGCCCTGGGGGTAGATGCCACCCCTTCCTGGTTGTGAAAAATATTTAAAAAAAAAAAACTCCAGGAATCGATAGAGTGACAAATTCTAAGCAAAATTTGTTAAATAAGGTTTGTGGAATAAACCAATACTTTCTCAGTTATTAAAGATCAAAAATTGTGATTTTTCGTGATTAAAATACATGTTTAAGCGGTTTTTCATAAATAACTCAAAAACTATGAGTACCTACCTATTTACAAAATATATTATTACCAAAATTTATCTACCCCTAGGGCAAAAGCGCAAGTTGGCATGTCACTTTTTTTTCTTAAGGTATCCCCCCACCTACTCACCAATTTTTATGAAAATCAATGGAGGTTCAACGAAATCGGAGGCTGTAGCTGATTTTTGCCTTCATTGTCACATCATTCATTTGCCTTCACTAACTAAATTCAAAATTCAAAATTCAATATCGTTTATTCAGTCTAGGCTGTTACAAGCACTTGTGAATGTCGAAAAGCTACGCCATCGGAACTAAATCGGATTAGGTCCGATACCACATAAAATGTTATCCGTCTACTGACAGTGATAGAATCAGGAAATAAAATATCGAGTTGCTGTGGTGCTTACTTTCATTATAGTAATTAATAATGAATCAAATGAAATAAAAAATCCAAAAATAATATTGAATTAGATGTGCCTTTCCCACCAATCCGCACTGGGCCCTCGTGGTGGGTCATGGCCCAATCTCCCTATTCCATCCATAGGGAAGGCCTGTGCCCCAGCAGTGGGGACATTAATAGGCTGATGATGATGATGAGATGTGCCTTTCTTTCATCTTTGTAACATGTAATGCAAAGACACAAACACATAGCAATATTTATTTTTATTTTGAGGATTCAAAATGTTGAAATCATAGTTTTATTTACTTTTTGCATTTATGATAGCGAAAACACATTATTGGTGGCTCGACACGCAGTCTGGTTTCTAAGGATAGCAGTACCGTCATATAGCGGCCGTAATATTACGGACGTTTTTACAGTTTGTCTACAAAGTCGTGACATGAATGTCTGAGGAACTAACATTATTCATGTGTCTGGCAACACCAAACCACGGTTCCCAACTTGGGGTTTTTGTCCCCAGATTTAAGGGCTAGAAGGGTTAAAACGGACTTTTTTAGGGGCTGGAATTTTTTGGGGATTCTTTTAGGGGCTTTTAACAAAACTTGCAATTAAATCGAAAAACAAAGCGTGTGTTCTCTTTCAGTTTTGTGCGTAGAATGGAACGCACCACGATATGAAACGACTTAACTCCTGTGTGGTAAGTTGTTTCCTAAGGCTGTATGGACTAAAGTTCTTTGCCTTCCACCAATCAAAACAGCTAAATAAGATTTAACAGCCTGTCAGCTCGTTTTCGTTTGATTTTCCATTCGGAAAATGTAATTATTCAATAAAATAATTTACTGTAACTAAATATGAAACGTTTATTAATTTATGCAAATATTTATGAGCAACGAAAGAATTTAGGTAATAAGACATATAAATTTCTATATTTAGGGGATTTAAGGGGAATTTAAAAAATACTCAGGGTAAAATTTTGGTAAGGGTTGGTAACACTGCACCAAACTTATGTACATCAGCTGTCATCGAGTTTCAGTTGCTTGTGGAACAGTTTTCCTTTTGTATTTTTTATTGTTTGGATTAAACTGTAATAAATTAAGACGAAACTACGCAGAAAGGTATAAAAATGAGTAAAGTAAATCGGAGTGGCACACGGGAAGTGATTTTCAAAGTTTTTCTGCGATGTTTCGAAGACTACCAAGCTGGACGAATTTTTTGGGATTTGGACGATGTTTGTGGGCGAACAGCATCTATGACGGGTATGTAATCGTGTAAATATTTGTTTGTAATCTGCCTGAAGTTACAAATTTACTCAATTTACGATTTTGAGACCAAAAAAGGCATTGTTTACATTGCACATTTTTAGGTTAGATTGACATTGTAAATAGGTAATATTGTAGTACGACCATTTCTTTTGATACGTTGTTATGGTTCAACTCGGTCTCGTTTTCTACCAATTTTGAATTAATTGCTTCGTGTCAATAAGTTATTGTTTCTATTCCGTTACATATTTTTTTACTTTCTTTCAGGAAAATCGGAGAGCCGCATAGTCAACGAAGGTTTTAAGAATGATGGAAAGTTTGAAACTCCTGGGAAAACAGGCAAGGCCGACCAAAGAAAGAAATGGTCACATGAAGAACCATGGCCAGATACTTTTAGTGAAGATACCTATCACTAATTTTACTAACTGCACATTTACAAATTGTTTCTCTAAATGAATTTTTATATACTATATAATTTTTAGTATTATTTTCTTAACAAATGTGTTAAAAAACGTCGTATGATGATACTTGTGTGTATTGATGATTACCTAACGGCTCTGGTCTCAATGGCACCTCAGCGGTAATCACCAACATTGCACACTTTTACACTATAAAGTACTATTTTATCTATAATAATTTTATTCTGATTCAATGAAATATGCTTGGCTAATCTTTTTATAAGCATAGGTACCTACTATATATAAAACAGAAACAAAATACGACTGTATAGTGTGTCTTATTAATTACCTGTTTTACTTGAATGAACTGCTAGTATCAAAATCATTTTGGTCCGACTGTATAGGGTTGCTACATGCATACTAGTGGCGCCATTATTTAATGTCACGACTTTATAGACAAACTGTACATGACTCAAAGGTTCTATTATCTTCTTTTATTATTTTTTAATAATAAATACAATTTCCATCATGGATCTGGCCAATAGATCTTCTGAGATTGATTCGTTTACACTCGGCCATAAAACTTAATCCTATATTTATGATCTACTATGTAGGTATTCTATCAATGACCTGGTCAAATGCCATGGTACAGAAACTGCATTTGAGATTTTAGGACGGCGCTCGCCGTTTACTAAGCAATGAAGAGAAATTCAGAGAATACTTACGCCTTATAACACAGTTATTTGATTACATACCTAACCACTTATGACAGGATTTGTTAAAAACCATACAAACAGCAGAAACACAAAACCACTAAGCTCAGAACAAAACTGAGTATAATACATAGGTGAATCCAAAAAAAAAGTTTAAAATTTGATACTGTACGATTTATTAAACATTATCATTATTTATAGGTGGCGTAATTCAGCATTACCAACTAATGATCCTATTTGCATTCTTAATTGAATTTGCTCGTAGGGTGGCAACTTCTTTACTATTTTTGCCATTGCAGCAAAAAAGAGATCATTTTCATGTAATCCATTTTGAGTAGAATCCTCAAGGAGACCGAGACCTTCTTGACCGTGTGCATTATAATTGGCTTTCTTGTCGTTCTTAGCTTTATCATATTTTCTATGACCATTATTATCACATTTGAAATTTTCTATTTCCTGACTGTTTGATTGTGTTTCTTTGCTATTGTTAGAATTATCCGTTACTAAACTTTCGTTTTCTGGGATTTGTGTTCGTTTGCTGTTATCATGACTCTTTTCCATTTTTACGCTATTATTTCCTCTGTTTTCATCTATAACGTTAGTAATACTGCTTTTTTGGGACGAAGGAAGGTTGTCCAAGAATGACAGGAGAACAGATCTTTTCTTTGCTGCTTCTCCGCTTGAAACTGGTTTTCCTCTACGTCGAACATAATAGTCTCGTATGTAACACCATCTCTTGGCGCAATCAAAATCTGTAAAGCAGTTTATTTTATTTGTAACTATAGCAAAAAATATATGAAGTCATATCATTAACCAACCAAAGTCTCTTTCAGTTAACAAATGTAGTTAGTATGGATTAATAAAATTAATTTTAATTATTTTTATCGTTCGGTACAAAAAATAATTGTCGTTGTCAAAACTATGCTCCAATTAGTTATACCTTTGCCAAAAGATCATCGATTGAAAAGAATAAGTGAGCAGTATTTATTTCCAATTACGTCGGAAGAATTGGTGGAGACCTTAGAGCATTTATACTGCTCTAAGGTGGAGACATATAAGAATGAAGTCTTGTTTGCTCCTGTCAAAATTATTTAATGCCGTAGAAGTAACCAATGCGACCTTTTCATTTAGATGTAGGATGGGAATAACAAATGAAACGCCACTTGTTCTAAACTTTTGAGGAAAAAAAATGTGTTATGACTTAACTAGAAATAACTTATTATGTAAAAAAGTATTGAAAACCAGCGTCGCAGCAGATTATTGCGGCATTTTCCTGAGCGAAAGCCATTTTGGTATAGTATATTTAAGTTTTTATTTGATCTCTGTTTTTTATCTTCATTGTGTCCTAGTTATTTTTAAATTTGATGTGATAGTTTTAATATTTTTGTGTGTATATTCCTACCTACCAAATAAATATTTTTTTAAATTAAACATTAATTAGGAAGGATAAATTGCATGATGTGTCATTTTCGTAGAAAAAGATTTTTTGTCAGTAACTTACAATATTTTCAAATAATTTATATGACACTGGTGTCGATTCTAGCATGATTCTCTAAACCTAAACTTAAATTTGACAGCAGTATATCCTTGTCATTCTCTATACAAAATGAAAAGGAGAGACTGATGTTAAATTTAGTTTTAAGTTTAGAGAATCACGCCAGAATCGATACCACTAGCTGACTCGGCGAACTTCGTATCGCCCAAAATTAAAAATTTGCAATAAAATGATATTGACACTATAAATTGATATTTTAGCTATCATATCTTTCAATTTGGATCAAATTGCACACGGTGTGCAGATCGGTTAAGTAGTTAAGGAGTCCATCCCGGACAAACAAAGAGACGCGTAGAGTCTGTGCAGAAAGAGAATGAGATTTAGATTGGAGGGCGCAGTAGTGCTTTTCTACCGTATTTGTAAGTTTTTACTCCTTTTTTTTTATTTCGATTTTTTTAGCAAATTAATTATAAAAATTGTGCTTGAAACAAGGTTTCTCAAAATCATGGTAATTTTGAAGGGGAAGTGTATAAAAAAATCTTATAACAGAGAGGTGCACTTGGGACAAATTGTAGTGAGTTTTTGATTCATCATTATGGCAACACTGAAAGGACATTGCAGGATAATTTGGTATCAAAAGTTTCTACAGTCGACAAAATTTTATTCATGTAAGTTAACAGTGTGTTTCTTAACTTAAAATGATTTTGTACAATTTTATAAGGTTAACAAATTTAAAGTAAATCTTAAAGAGTAAACAACTTTGTAAACATATATGTCCTCATTTTTTTAAGAATATAAGCACATAGGTACTTCATTCTGACACTCATTAGAACAAATATAGGTACATACTTGAAATTTAAATATTTGTCAATCGGTCATATTTCAAAAGTGTCCCAAGAATCACCCCTTTTTGATTAGTCTTTATATTTTTGATAATGACTAACAATTTGGAATATTATTTATCGTGATACCTTAAAAAGTATGAAGTTTTAAAATCGAAATGAGATCATTCATCAGGTAGAGGGATGATCTACCTCCGTTGGGCAGTTGATGAGTCACCTTCTGATGAATTGGAAGTTTTATCATCGTCGACACTTTGTGCATCTTCTCCATTATCATCATCACCTCCTCCTCTGCCGACTCTTCATCCGATGCCACTTATATATCTTTTATCTCTTGTACATACATTCGATGCATAATCTGAAGTAAAAAAGCATATAAAATATAATAATACACATAAATAGTAATAAACATAGATAATACACATATAAATAGTAAATACTGCACAAATATTAAAAATAAAACATAAATATTTCATTACTTACGATGTAAGTCAATAGCTCACCATGACTACAATATATGAAAAAACATCTGCATGTATACTTTGTATATTGGCGGGAACGGCGCTCGAGTACAAACTCCTCGCGTTTTCAAGGGCTAATTGCTCGTGAATACACAGGTTCACGTTGAAATACAAAAATAGAACAAAAAGTCACCCCGGCGTATAATACTGTTGTCTTAAAGGATTCAACTTATAAGATTATTAAGTGCAACATCTGACATGCGAGATGGAAATAAATAATGTAAAACCTTTTGTGAATTGTATGCTAAAACTAACCTGTTTTATTTAAAATTTTCCCAATTTCACGCCACCAATTCTGTTTCAACTGAGTTTTTCTGTATTCTTTACTTTTTATATAATAAATAGCTTCGTGGTTACGTACGAAACTTATTAAAATTTCGTCGTCTTTGCTGCTCCAGTTGGAGTTAGAACTCATTTTGGATGTCATATTGGTCGGAAAAACACAAATGCGTTCACCGCTATCAATAAAGACGTTCACTAACACGCACGTACCATTCGACAACGACAACACGGCCGTCACCGTCATGCAAATGGCGGCACCGCTTTTTGAGGTTACGTTGTCAATAACCGGACTGCGTTCCAAACCTACGTTCTGAGTTTTTACCCTAAAGTTTTTGACATTGGTGTTGACTATGGCATGATTCTTAGAACTTAAAACTAAATTTAACATCAGTCTCCTTTTCATTCTTACAAGGATACACCGTTGTCAAATAAGTTTAGTTTTAGAAAATCATGCCAGAATCGACACCATTATTATGTATTCAAAGACATTTCTTGCACCTGGAGCGTAGGTTTGGAACGTTCCCCGCTCTCTACAGTGCTGCGAACTGCGAACTTTTGAATCTAGATGGTTGGTAAAATTCCTCTAAAAATAAATACGGTAGATTTAACGATATTTTGTAATGTTGTAATTTATATTCGAATTATTTAAATATTTAGTTGCAAGTTAAAGTCAGAGGTGACAAAAAGAAAACATTTTTAATCAGAATCAGACAGTTTAATAGTTTCATAATTTTTACACATATCAACGTTATTGAAGTGAAAATTTACGATCCTTACAGTAGTCGCGTATGATGTGTAACATTTGAAACCTCAACTTATATTAGAAAAGAAAGAAATAAAACTTGAGCGGCGTTGTACACTTTTTTTGTAATGGGTCAAAACCAACGATATGAAATATCCTAGATACACCAACACGAACAAAATCGTGCCCGGAACCTGTCCAAAAGGCACATTGAACGATTCACGGAGCTCCGTAAGATGATCGCGTAGTCAAAATCAATATAAGGCATTATTTAAATATTGAAAGTAAGCTTTAATACATACTGTATCAGGTCTTAAATAAAACGCACGCGTCAAGGACTTCTGACAGTTCGAAATGTAAGCTCGTAAAATTTTACGACTTATTGCTATATGCGGAAGAATTTAGACCTTAGTTCTTTGACTCTACGCGTAATTCTGAACGCGCTGTTAGCAATATAGCAGGCACGGACCGCGAGGAAAAGAGACGGCTATATGGCGACGTATAACCGACCATTCATTTGAATATCAAAAATATTTATTATTAAATCAGTTTATAGTAAGTATTAGATCAAAATTTACTTCAAATGCGTTAAATTAACAAACATTGACAATATACCTGTGGAAAAAACGACACGCTAGGTCCGCGCGTGACTGTGAATCAAGAAGTGCTTGGGTGGAGTTCAAGCACTTCTTGATTGGGACACATTTTGAGCGCTCGTGGTGTATCTAGGGTATTTAATATCGTTGGTAAAAACTGTTAAACTCGCGTCAGGACACGTAACCACATCGCATCATGACACGTGACCTGATCGCGTTCGGACACGTGACCTAATCGAAAATTCGTAAGACGAAAACAATAAAATTGGAAATAAGTCTTAATTAGAACGTCCAGGTGGCAGCTTTATTGCGAAGAAAATGCATTTTTTTCAGGAATCCTAGAAAGGCCCTTCTGAGTCCAACATGAAGAATATTTTTAGCAAAACTGTTTGATCAGGATTCGAATAGTCAGAGTGTACTCATTTATCTATTAGTATTTGGGAAGGAATTAAAAGAAAATTTAGTCTCTCTTCGCTGCTATTTAGCTTTTGAAATTGTTGGCAAAACTTTATACTTATATTGAGATGAACTTTCTTACGGTTATTGACCTTTCTTTCTTATCAAACGATGTTTGTTATTCTCATAAGGTCCGATAGCTAATGTTTGATTGTTTTATATGCAGTGGCCATAATTATACTGATCTCATTTTAGTATTTCTGTATCTAAAAAAATGGGTGCGTGTACTTATGTAGGCGCGTGAGAAGTTATCCTTCTTTGGCATCGTTTAAAATTAGTTTTTAATTGCATGCAAATAATTAATTACAATAAATTAATAAAAAGTCTGGAAAAGGACACAGTCAATAAAGTTCAGTTTTAATTTGAAAAAATAAATAAATAATCAAAGTATTCAATTAAAATCGCTACTGAATATAATTTATTAGAACATATGTGATTTGCACTTGTATGAAACTCAAAAACGTATTCCGAATATACAAACTAGAAACATGTGGATAAATATTATAAATATGAATACCTATAACTGTTACTTTATTACAAAAAATAAAGATGTGGTTTTTAGTTCTACTACACCAATGGTCAAGAGATGGCGCTGTAGTCTCCTGAATCGCGCTTTGGTTCCGTTGTTCCAGATTAATAAATACTTTTGATATTATAAATATGAATACCTATAACTGTTACTTTATTACAAAAAATAAAGATGTGGTTTTTGGTTCTACTACACCAATGGTCAAGATATGGCGCTGTAGCCTCCTGAATCGCGCTTTGGTTCCGTTGTTCCAGATTAATAAATACTTTTGATAGGCCTTCACAATGCAGTCGTTAGCACCCACTAAATAGAGATTCTATTTCTATTTTGTTGGTAGATTTTCTTAATGTGCGGTAAACACAAAAGTAACAGCATCGTCGCTAAAGGTAAAGATCGCTAAAGCGACCAACTTCATGCTGTTAAAATTTTGTGTTACAGTGATGCGCGCGCATCTTAAAATTTCACTCTCATCATTTTTTCATAACGCGCCTCAAGAAGTATAACTTCAATAAGTAATGAAGGTGGTAGGGTGCCTAACACCCGCCTGGTTTCTTTACCACCGTGCGCATGGTGAAAAACCCGTGAAGTGCTTCTCGCGCGTTTCGGGGTCAGCCAGCGTACAACCAGGGCTCGAGTGTAGGTTGTCGCGACGGATTCGGTCCAGGGCGAGGCATCCGTCGAACCGATGCCGGGAGGACTACATCGACCTGCCGGCCAGGGAGACCCGTAGAAACGGTTGTCCCGCTGGCCGCCCGTGGCACAGTACAGGGGCCCGAGCGTTCCTAACCAGTTCGCGAGGCTGCCCCATCATGTCACGCATAATGTCGGGGTGGACCGTCGTGCCGGTTGGTGACCGGGGCGTGGGGTCCCGGCGGCCACTTCCGGTCCCCAGGCCAGAGTCTATGTGTGCCTCTACAGATCCCACACTGGCGATGTTGAGACAACTCGACTTTTCGAACATCTTAGTCGGGCAGCAGATGACGCGCAGGAGCAATTTCCCAATGCAGAATTGGTGTTTTTGGGGGACTTTAATGCTCACCACAATTTGTGGTTAAGTTCCTCGAAAACTGACCATGCAGGGATCTCTGCTCACGCGTTCGCTCTCACGCAGGACTTGAAACAACTGGTCGATCAGCCCACCAGGATTCCAGATATTTCAAGTCAAGCGCCTTCATTACTGGACCTTCTGCTCACGACCCATCCACAGGGCTATCAGGTTGTGGTAGGAGCCCCCCTGGGCTCTTCAGATCACTGCCTGATATCTGCCAAAGCGCCACAGGCCAAGCCTCCACGTCCAACGGTGGTAAAACGCCGGATTTGGCATTATGGGTCGGCAGATTGGGACGGTATGCGTGACTACTTAGCGTCCGTCCCTTGGAAGCAGCGCTGCTTCAGTGACAAGGACCTATCAGCCAGCGCCGTTGCTATTACTGAGGAGATTGTAATGGGTATGGAATACTATATTCCTCATTCCAATCTCATCAGTAAGGGCACACGTAACCTCTGGTTCAATCACGACTGTGCTGAAGCTGCTTCGCGTAAGCAAGCGGCATATCGTGCTTGGATCAGAGGCCGCGCTATTAAGGATCCCGGGGTCGAATCACTAAAAGCAGCCTACAATATTGCTTCCAAGGCCTGTAAGAAGGCTTACATCAGAGCGGATGCCCAGCGCGTAGCACGTGTTGGTCACGAACTTATAACGCATCCTACGGGCTCCCGTAGCTATTGGCGTTTGGCCAAGGCCGTGCAAAAGAACTTCTGCCAGCCCTCGCTGCCACCTCTGAGATGCCCAGACGGAACACTAGCTCATAAGCCGCAGGAGAAAGCCGATTTACTGGCAAAACTCTTTGCGGCTAACTCCCGAATCGATGATTGCAATGCACCGCCACCATCATTACCTCATTGTGGCACAACGATGCCGGATATCAAAATCAGGCAGCGTGAGGTTCGTGCCGAATTGCAATCACTCGACGTCCGGAAAGCTAGTGGACCCGATGGCATCCCAGCAGTAGTACTGAAAAAATGTGCAGCGGAGTTGTCTCCCGTGCTCACGCGTTTGTACCAGTGCTCGTATTCTTTGGGGCGTGTGCCGGAAGCTTGGAGAGATGCTAACGTGCAACGGGTACCCAAAAAAGGGGATCGCTCAGACCCGGCTAACTACCGGCCAATAGCAGTCACCTCAGTATTATGTAAAGTCCTAGAAAAGGTCCTTAACAACCATCTGACCCGCTACCTAGAGGATCACTTCCTGATCAATGATCGTCAATATGGTTTTAGACCGAAACGATCGACGGGTGATCTTCTAGCGTACTTGACTCATATCTGGGGTGAGGCTATCGACAAGCGAGGCGAGTCGTTGGCTATTAGCCTTGACATTGCCAAGGCATTCGACAGGGTCTGGCACAAAAGTCTTCTCTCCAAGCTTCCGGCATACGGTCTGCCGGCCCAGTTCTGTTCTTGGGTAGCTGACTTCCTGCATGAGCGTAGAATTCGTGTCCTTCCGGATGGTAGCAGTTCGCGGTTCATGTCAGTGAATGCCGGCGTTCCCCAGGGCTCCGTCCTATCCCCCACTCTCTTTCTGCTGCATATCAATGACTTAATTCCTCTTGGGAATATTCATTGCTATGCAGACGATAGTACAGTGCATGCGGGGTATCTCGGACAAGCAGCGGCTGGGCAGGCGGTAACCAAGGAGAAACGGGAGAATCTTGTCATTGAGCTCAATCTAGCTTTGGACCACATTTCTGTATGGAGTACCAAGAACTTGGTTGAGTTCAATGCTAAGAAAACCCAGGTCTGTGCTTTCACGGCAAAAACGTCGCCATTCCTTTTATGTCCTTCTCTTCAGGGCACAACACTGGAGCTAGAGAGCAGTATCACCATGCTCGGTATGGAGATTCGCTGTGACTTAAATCCAAAGAATTACATCGAATGTGTGATAAAAACAGCCTCACGCAAACTCGGAGTCCTGAACAAGGTGCGGCGTTTTTTCACGCCCGAGCAACTGTGCTTGTTGTATAAGACGCAGGTGCGGTCTTGCGTGGAATATTGCTCGCACCTCTGGGATGGCTCCGCTAAGTACTTGCTCGATGCTTTGGATAGGTTACAGCGCCGCGCAATTCGCATCATAGGCGATGAGGAGGTGACTAAACACCTCGAGCCTCTTCAATTACGCCGTGACGTGGCGTCACTAAGCGCGTTCTATCGCCTGTACCACGGCGAGTGTTCTGAGGAGTTATTCTCTCTTATTCCACCTTCCCCTTTCCTTCAGAGGACCACGCGCGCTGGCTTACGTTGTCACCGTCTAACTGTGGCTACAATTCCAACGCGTACAAAGAAATTTGGTGACTCATTTCTTTGTCGTACTATCCGTAAATGGAATGCTCTGCCCGCTCACGTGTTCCCTCCCTCTTACAACCTGGGATCCTTTAAAAGAGGCGTGAAGAAGCAACTTGCAGGCCGGCAGGGTGAGGATGGCTGGTGTGGCAGTTAGAATTGCTGTATCAGCTATCTTCGCGTCTGGACTTCACCTTCACTTAACATCAGGTGGGGTGGAGTCATTTGTCGGATCTATCTATAAAAAAAAAAAATAATCTAAAAGTGTATTCAAAGGAAACCCTTGAAAAAGTAGACGGGCGATGAAAGTTTGCATGGCACTTTGTCATCTAGATAGACTTAAAATAGTGTGTCCTGTAGGTAATAAAAAGCAAAAGTACTTAACTTTGATTCCGTTAAAAAATTAACCGGTTCAAAAGTTTTTTAATATACAATCATTGTTAGGATTTATGGGAATTGGCGGAGAAGACGGTTGATGATATAAAAAGAAAAAAATAAGTTTTTTTTTCACCCAAGGGGATGCGCGCAGGCAACGTAAATAAATCAGAAGAAAAAATGGTTCGCACAAAAAGAAGGAAGGTGTTCTTGCCTACTTACATGAAATGAGTCTAGCTAGATACAACCAGGAATGCGCGTAAGGGACAGGGGAGAAGAGGACGATTCAGGGTAAGTGTATAGAAGGAAGAAAAGTGCTTCTGCACATAACTATTTGAGGTGAGTCTTAACTAATTTTTTAAGACCCTACGGATGTGCGTAGTAATGCTATTCTGTAAGAAGAAACTCAGTTCTCAACTCGGAATCCGCGGTGTGATTTAAAATTAGAACATGAATTACAAAAAATGGGTGCGTGTACTTATGTAGGCGCGTGAGAAGTTATCCTTCTTTGGCATCGTTTAAAATTAGTTTTTAATTGCATGCAAATAATTAATTACAATAAATTAATAAAAAGTCTGGAAAATGACACAGTCAATAAAGTTCAGTTTTAATTTGAAAAAATAAATAAATAATCAAAATATTCAATTAAAATCGCTACTGAATATAATTTATTAGAACATATGTAATTTGCACTTGTATGAAACTCAAACACGTATTCCGAATATACAAACTAGAAACATGTGGATAAATATTATAAATATGAATACCTAAACTGTTACTTTATTACAAAAAATAAAGATGTGGTTTTTGGTTCTACTACACCAATGGTCAAGAGATGGCGCTGTAGTCTCCTGAATCGCGCTTTGGTTCCGTTGTTCCAGATTAATAAATACTTTTGATAGGCCTTCACAATGCAGTCGTTAGCACCCACTAAATAGAGATTCTGTTTATTTTGTTGGTAGATTTTCTTGATGTGCGGTACACACAAAAGTAACAGCATGAAGTTGGTCCAACTTCATGCTGTTAAAATTTTGTGTTACAGTGATGCGCGCGCATCTTAAAATTTCACTCTCATCATTTTTTCATAACGCGCTTAAAGAAGTATAACTTCAATAAATTTTAAATCACTCCGGGCGCGGCGTAGCGGATTCCGAGGTGAAAACTGAGTGCATTGCAGGCTGACCTATAGGCCTAAGCAAAATGGAGAATATCGTTATTTCGTAAGTTTCCTTTATAAAAAGCAAAAAAAAACAAGGGGGAATGGCGAACAAACAATATTTTTCCATGATTATAGATCTAGTTGCTATTTCACAAAAAAATCGGTTATTCGCTTCTGTCGAGTGAAAAAGAAAAGAAAACGCTACTCGCAAACTCTAGCACTGTAAAACCATAAATCCAACTCCGACATTAAAAGTATTCGTTTTTCGCATTTCATTAAAATTTTAACTCGTTAAGCTCGGGCTAGGCATTTTAAGTGCCGTCGGGTTAAGTCGCTTTAATCGTGTAACGAATACACGAGTACTGTTTTAAATAGCTTCCTCCCTTAATGAACCACGGTTTTGCGGACGGTACTTTGAGCCTCTGTTTTGGGTGCCGAACTGAACTGCTTATGTTAATAAATTGTTCTTTGTATTTGACGGAACAATAATAATATTGAAAATATGAAAATAGGGCTTCTTTAGAATAGTTATTAAATTTCTTCCAACACATTGTGGTAGTGTAAAGGCGTAGAGTTAGTGGAGCTTCATTTATTTATACAAATATTGGAACGAATTTTTGAAGTTATACTTCTTTAGGCGCGTTATGAAAAAATGATGAGAGTGAAATTTTAAGATGCGCGCGCATCACTGTAACACAAAATTTTAACAGCATGAAGTTGGTCGCTTTAGCGACCAACTTCATGCTGTTACTTTTGTGTTTACCGCACATTAAGAAAATCTACCAACAATATAGAAATAGAATCTCTATTTAGTGGGTGCTAACGACTGCATTGTGAAGGCCTATCAAAAGTATTTATTAATCTGGAACAACGGAACCAAAGCGCGATTCAGGAGACTACAGCGCCATCTCTTGACCATTGGTGTAGTAGAACCAAAAACCACATCTTTATTTTTTGTAATAAAGTAACAGTTATAGGTATTCATATTTATAATATTTATCCACATGTTCCTAGTTTGTATATTCGGAATACGTGTTTGAGTTTCATACAAGTGCAAATCACATATGTTCTAATAAATTATATTCAGCAGCGATTTTAATTGAATATTTTGATTATTTATTTATTTTTACAAATTAAAACTGAACTTTATTGACTGTGTCCTTTTCCAGACTTTTTATTAATTTATTGTAATTAATTATTTGCATGCAATTAAAAACTAATTTTAAACGATGCCAAAGAAGGATAACTTCTCACGCGCCTACATAAGTACACGCACCCATTTTTTTTAAAGTTATAGATAGTTTTTTTTCATATTTGTTGTTAATTTTCGGCTTATAATGACAAATTGACTGCATGAGGTCAGCTTGTAATTTCCCCAATACAGATAATTATATATATATATATATTTTATTTATTATTTTATAATTGATGTAAGCTAAGCTAGCGTTGTATATGTTCTTAGGTCTATTTCTAGGCAGCTTCAAGAAAAGTTTAGGTAAGTAGGTGTAAGATAAAAAAATATGAGAAATCGAGAACCTCCTTTTTTGATGTTTGTTAATAAACATCTATTAAGACGTTCTAGTAAGATAATATTAAACTTACGGAAAATTCTTGATTTGCAGTAGTGACGTCACAAAATTGTAAACAACTAAACGTTATTTTCGTGTTACTGTGGTTTCTTTCGTCGAACTGAAATAAGTCTGAAAACTCTTATATCTTGTAGAATTGTTTCAGTTTATTGATTTTGTTGACTAAATTAATGTTGGGCGGCGAATTTGTGGAAGCAGATACGACAAAACTCTTTGACTTAGTAGGTACATTCATAACCTTAAAAATTGTATTTTTAAACTTTAAATATTATTCAATGAGTACTTACATCGAAGTGATTTTTGCAAAGAGAAATGACTTTCAGTCGATAAAGTTACAGGATTTAGCAAGATTTAAACGTTTGTTCATGTATTTTTTTTTAGGCAATATCTTTCTAGTTCATTTCTTTAGGCAATTTAAACATAACTTTTCTGGAGTCTAACGATGTGTTCCTACATTATCGTATAAGTAATACAATAATGATAAATACTCTAATAATAATAATCTATTAGAAATCATGGTTATGAATATAAATTCAGATAGGTTCTTTCCTACGTGATTGCGAGTGTTTGTTTACAAATGTTTTGACGTCATAGCATAGATAAATCTATAGACTAAAATGGCCGACAGCGTTTTTGTATGTCCATGAAAAAACCATTTTAAATTTAAAGTGCTTTCTAAAAAAAGACAAAAAATTTTTTTCGGTCCAACTGAACAATATTATTAACCATTTAAAACATATTTCCAAAAAGTGTCAACTAGCCTATTCAAATGTATTAAAATAGGAACATGAAAAGAATTTTGAAATTACTCAAATAAGTACCTAATTTAAAAATTAGATATTTGCAACACGATTCAACTCGTGAGTTGGAAAATGTCAAAGCGTCAATGTCAATTTAACGTTATTGTATGGATTAAATCAAATATAGTTAAATTGAGATTTAGCAAAGTTGCTGCAAGTGGATCTAAGACGATAAATTTTATGTGCAAGGCGTTTAATCTAAAATCATCACACTCAATACGTCCCCTTTCATAACCCACACAATGGTTCGTTTGCGGCGCAACGCAATGGCTACTTCTTTCCACAATGCCATTGTTGAAAAAAAATTGAGTAGGCGGCTAAGGTGAAGTTTTTTGAGGCGTTTTCTGTTGTCAGGTTATTATGTGTCGGTTTTTTTTATAATAAGGATTTTAGTGATTTATCGCTTTAATTTTGGTAAAGGTAATTGTTTTTAAAGGGGCAATTACATTAGAGTTTTTTTTGTTCATTACGCTTTCTTAAGATTTTTAAAGAATATGACTTGCTGATTTTTAAAGAATAAAAAAAACTTTGCAGAATGACTTCTGAAAATACGATCTTTCTGTGTGACAAATCAATGGATTAGAATCTGTATTTTAGCCCTATTAAGTTTTGACGAGAATACTAACTCTCTTTCAGGCTCATTTACTTGCTATAGGTCTGAGACGAGAAAACTAACTCTCTTTCATTCAGGCTCATTTACGGGCTACAGATCTGAGGTGCGACCCAAGCACGAACTTTGACAGCTCCGTAATAATCGTATCGCATCGTCAAAGTTTAAATGAAAACTAAGCAGCACCACTACCGGACGTTAGAACAAACTGGCTCCTTCCATACAAAATCTGACGACGATGTAACGATTACACAAGTGCTTCAATTAAATATGAACATTATTCATGTCAACAAAACGTTGCGATAAGTCAGTTGGACATAATTTACTTTTATTGTTATCGACTTATGATCATTACAAAGCATCTATTATGTTAACAAATATTTAAATAATGCTTATGAACCATAATGTTTGCTTTAATTGCTAATTGTTACTTTTTCTTAATAAAAAAATATTTACTGTTTTTTTACAGCTTGCATACCAAATTTCCAACCAAACCACGTGTTAGTGAATAATAAAACACTAATGAAACAATTTCGAAAATTCCGGTTGAATTCTAGGCAGTTCAGCACAATAGCTTTATTATCACTTGTTTATCAGTAACTGAATACATTCATGTGGGCGGATTGTTGCTGTTATTCACTGATTCACTATGATGTTATTATAATTTATTAAACATTGAACACGCAAAACAAGTTATGATCCCATAAACATTTTTTTTTCTGAGGAGTATATCTTAAGATTAACAAGAATAATAACGCGTACGAATACCCCCACTGCCGCACCGCACCGCGCTCCTAGGCCTATTAATTTCTCAACTCTGAGAGCGTAGTCTCAGAGTTGGGAGCGATCTATTAGTACGGGCCCTAAACAGACCCTATTAGGCAAACATTGGTCGACGGAACCAGTTGATGTGCCTGTGATTGGCATGTGATGTCTTTTGTAACGGTTATCGACAGTCAACTCGAAGCGGACGGGTAAACTATTACTAAGCTGCTTTCCATTGTCGCTTTTCGTCCGTATGTCTGCTAGCAGGCTGTTAACTCCACAGAACATAGAAAGAGGTTAGAAGGGCCTTGTGGGCGGGGCAGGCGCGCCACAGTTCTGTGTGAGGAAATGCATAACTTGACCAAAACTTGGTTCTGATTGCGTCGTTGCTCTTGGATGTGAGCGCTGATAGGTTGGATTATTTGATGTTACTTCGCTTGATTGGCTATTATCTATTAGGTGGAAGTGTAGTGGGTGCTAGCCGGCGACACCGGGTCCCGTACAAACGGTCTATGATCACCCTTCTAAGCTCTTTCTGTGTTCTGTGATAAACTTATTATTTGTAATAAGCCGGTATTTAGTTACTTAAACATTTGCGGTTTTATAAAATTTCATGAGGGTTCTTCTCATAAATAAAATGGACTAGTCGGACTCGCCGGACGGAACATAAACAGTGGTATCTTTGTTTTTGTCAACTTGGAAGTGTGATTTTTTTCACAGCTTCAAGGAATCGTTGACTTGAGTGTATGGTTTTAATTTCAACTCGATACCTTCACGCGTTCCCGAGATAAAGGGACAGACAGATAGATCAACGGCCGTATATTTTTTTACATTTACACATAAGCAACTAACTATACAGGCGGATATCAAAGTGATCATATTAGAGTTCCGAAATTTTCTTTTGAGTTATGTTACCTAAATCTTAACAATAGCTGTATGTGTCATATTTTAAATATTATTCGAGGAAGGAACGTTATATTTCTAGGGCGAATCTGAGTCACACTTGGCCGAATTTGCTTTTTTTTCCCAATGTTTCTTATTATTTCATAATGAGGTAAATAAGCCATTTCTTTTGTTCAAACTGAACAAACTATTTCACACAGTACTCCTAACACGAACCATTATCGAATTCAAAAAGTTTGCGAGTGCGAAATGTCAATATCAAATAATTTTGTATGGAAACTTGAATAGCAGCGCCACAAAGTACGTAACGAGAACTAAAAATCAGTACACATTTGACAATGACATTTCGGACTTGCAAACTATTCGAATTCGATATTGGTTCGTGCTTAGGATACAGATTATTTTGCTAAATTCAATAATTTCAACCTCCATGGCCGAGTGGTTTGTACGCCGGGTTTCAAAGTGGCGACTACTTGAGAGGTCCCGGGTTCGTATCCCGGTGGGGGCAGATGTTTGTATGATGCATACGAGCATTTGTAATCCAGTCGTGGATGTTAAATATGTATTTCTATATAAATCTGTACTTATATATGTACAGTATTATGTATTATATCCGTTACCCTAGTATCCCATAACACAAACCGTAAAGTGCTTACTTTGGGGTAATTGGTGTGAATGTTGGAAATATTTATTATTTACTTAGTGGACTTTTGGCTCTGAGATAACGTAATCAAATAATAGAAAGACATTAAATAATAATGCCTTGTAGTAACAAGGCATACATTAACCGATTAACTAGTAACGAGTACATAATCAGAATGTTAAGAACTTACTTAAAAAAACAGTACTTTTATATAAATCTTACACACTTGCCCTCTTATTAATAAACGAGGAATAAATTGAGACTAGTTACGCCGTGTTTTGTTCATATCGCTCAAATGACATTTTGTCATTCAATGAACATAGACAAAACATGGAGTATCTAAGCTTATTCTGCGTTTATTATAGCGGGGCTGAGTATCTACCTAATAGTTCTTTAGTATGCCTCTAAAACTCTAAAAAAAAATCTTTAATTATATACCTACTTTTTCTATTATAAGAAAACTAGCTGACCCGGCAAACTTCGTGTCTCCTAGCAGTCGATGAATGTGGCTAATTTGAGAAAAAAGTTTGTAATGAGTCAAACTTAAAAGATGAGAGAAGCTGTTGCGGCCTTTTTTTAGAGAACTTTTATAGGGGAAAAATTCCGTCATACATGATTTTTGTGCAACTTTAACCGTTTACGCAGCGCACGCGGCGAAAGCAAAGGAGAAATATTTTTCCCCGTTTTCGCAACATTTTGCATTGATGCCACGCTCCTATTATACCGGCCATACACACTACGAGAAATCGTTACGATCAGACTGTACAGTTCGAACGGTACCGATAAATCGTAGCGTGTATGTTATAAAACTGCACAGTTTCCTATACGTACGCCACGTCCGATAAACTGTTCCGTTCGAACTGTACAGTCTGATCGTAACGATTTCTCGTAGTGTGTATATGGCTAGCATTAGTCTAACCATGATGATGTCGACGACCTCCGTGGCCGAGTGGTTTGTACGCCGGGTTTCATGGTGTCGCCGACTCGAGAGGTCTCAAATCCCGGTGGGGGCAGATGTTTGTGTGATGAATACGAGCATTTGTGAGCATGTTTAATATGTCTTTCTATAAAAATATACTTATATATGTACAGTATATGTATTCTATCCATTACCGTAGTATCCAATAACACAAGCTTTATAGTGCTTACTTTGGGGCTAGGCTAATTGGTGTGTTGGAAATATTTATTTATTTATTATGTTATATAGCCTATAACCTACCTCGATAAATGGGCTATCTACGACAAAAAGAATTTTTCAATTTGAATTAGTAGTTCCTAAGATTAGCGCGTTCAACCAAACAATTAAGCAAACAAACTCTTCCGCTTATTAAGTAGGTATAGATTATAAACTAGAAGTTTTTATTTTAAAAAGAAAATCCTTTTTCATAGCATCCGTTGCATGCGCTGCGTAAACGGTAACAGTAATACCAAAATCATATATGACAGAACTACTAAAAATGTGACAGTATATCTTATATAGTCGACTCACTATAACTTATATATTTTGCGAAGCTAAGTAGTTATGAGGCTGACCACTGGTGCAATTACCCTATGGAAAATATAATTTAGCAGTTTTTTCTCAAATTAACGCGGGTAAAACCGCGGGGCACGCTTAGGGAATACATAACAACAAGTCTTTTTCTCTCTCAAATAATCACCATTTAGCAGTAGCAAGAATTGCAAATAGTTTCAAATGTGCGTAAAATGTGCGTTTTCCATTTGCTGTGACGACCGCATGATTTGATTAGTTTGGTTGTATCAGCACAAGCAGAAATGCTTTCGTCACACTACCTATGCCCTAGATTCACGCTCATCCAATGAATGCCTAATTAATTGATGGTGTGAAGTCACGATAACTTGACGATAACCTTTAATTCAATGCGAACAAAGGAATTCAACGCCTCATTCTGCTATCGAAAATGGAATTCTTTGGAAAGGAAAAAGTATGCTGCGCAATAAAATTTTATATCCGTTAGGTATATAACTTCCTTAGTGCTACGTTTTTTTTAACCGACTTCAAAAAAGGGTGAGGTGGTTGTGTTCGACTGTTTTTTTTAATGTATGTTCGCAGATTTCTCCGTCAATTGTGGACCGATTTCCAAACTTATTTTTTACTCGAAAGAGTGCACTTTCTCCCAGGTGGTCCCATTGGAACAAAGTCAGGATCTGATGGTGGAATCCGGGGAAATCGGTGGAAACCTTCAAAGGAGATTGCTCAGCTTCCATACATGTTTGGCCTAAAAACCAATAACCATGAAAAATTGTTTCCTACATTCGAAATTATATATAAATTACCGTAGAAACGAATATTATCGACGGCCACTCCTGAGAACTTCTATAAACCATATACACTGAATGATTTTGAGGTTATGTTTGCAAATAGGCACATAGGTATTAGAATAATAAAAACCAAATAACTTATATAGGAAAATAGGGCAATCAAGCCAAGTACCGATATTATGTATTAGATTCAGGTATATAGAGCATGTAAAATAACAGATATGTGCATGTTTTTAAAAACACGAACAGAAACTGTGTGATGATTGTGAATGAGCCACAGATTAGAGAGAATTTTTAAACTCTCGTTAATCAAAGAAAGCTAAGAGCTGTAGGTTATACAGCCATATCTTCAGCAGCTTCATTATTTTTGTTATGTTTTTATTATAACCATATTTTAGATTTTTAGTGTATCACACCTTATAATGTGTTTATTTAGGTGTTTGGCAAAAAATGTACGGCAATAGACTTTATGATGTCGCCTACCATCTAAATTAATTGTCTTAGCACATTTGCATGTAGTAAAAATGATAATAAAGTTGTGGATATTAATACCACCCGTGTAATAAAAAAAAAAAAATATCAATCTTTACAAAATAGATTTGTTTTGATGTTATATAAACAACCTCGATCAGTCTTTGTGAATGTTACTACACCCATAGCCAATAAAAATGATTCGTATGTTTTCCAAACCGGTAAAAATAGAAGTCTTTTTTTAAAATTAATATATTATTTAAAGGTGGCCGTTCAAATCTAATGACTGTAAAATAAAGTATAAATTACGCCAAGAATTACTGTATATGTCAATATTTTATTTGCATTTAGGCCAATTTGACCAATCTCCTTTCAAAGGCACGCACAATGTTTTTTATGCATGTTCACCGATTTCTCCGTCAATTGTGTTATTGTTTACTTGGACGATGTAATTTTTACTAAAATTTTGTTAAACAAAAAATAAAACCGACTTCAATGTCGAAAATGGAACTAAAAAGTAAAAAATGAAATCTGGTTTATGATTTGGAAGTCGGGCGGGGTTAAGATTGAAACCTTAAATAGATTTTCGTTTCTGATCGGTAATAATACGTCTTTCAATCTTGACCCGCCCGACTTCCAAATCATAAACCAGATTTTATTTTTTACTTTTTAGTTCCATTTTCGATTTTGCAGTCGGTTTTATTTTTTGTTTTTTTTTTACTTAAGAGTCGTTAACAAGTATCTTGTTGCGGGGCTGCAAGATGAGGGTATCTAGTCCTGTCTAGTCTAGTGATAGACATAGAGAATGGGCATTCCCTGTCCAATAGTAATGTAAAACACTGGACACGTGTGAGGGGGACGAAACGATCGTACTGCTAATGGTAAGTATTGGTATTGGCTGCACTATCGCTTTCTTCCATTCTAGAACATTGTCAGCACGAATCTCTGCTGCATCACCTTTTTTTAGTATCCGGATTTCATTAACTGCCGCATTAAGTTTAATTCAGTAAACGTTAATTACCTATTAACTTTTAAGTACTAACTAAAGTTAATGCTGGCACTTTCTTTGCGATAACAATAGAATGAGACTACACTTGACTTAATTAAGCATAAAATTAATATATATATATATATAATATAATATAATATTAAGCTAAAAAGAGCATGATACCCAGGTTAAACAAAAATGTTAACATAGATAAGTAGGTACCTACTTGTAAATGTCTTAGGTGCCTTCAATGCGAAGAAATGGTGCTGCCTTGCAGCCTAAGAATGGCTAGAAGAATTTCGACGCGGCCGTCAGGGCCGCGGTAGCATAATTGGTCAGTACATTCGCCTGGATAGCGAAGGGTGCGGGTTCGAGTCCGGTCTGCTGCCTGGTTCGCGTGGATTTTTTTCTAGTTATATTTTCTTTAGATTTAAACATTAAGCAGTTACATGCTTAAAAAAATATATAACTATAATTGCTATTTCTTCTTTCAAATGTTTAATACTTGTAAAAGTATTTATTTTACATTGTGGGTTACCTACAATGCGAAGAAATGGCGCTGCCTTGCAGCCTAAGAATGGCTAGAAGAATTTCGACGAGGCAGTCAGGGCCGCGGTAGCATAATTGGTTAGTGCATTCGCCCGGATAGCGAAGGGTGCGGGTTCGAGTCCCGTCTGCTGCCTGGTTCGCGTGGAATTTTTTCTAGTTATATTTTCTTTAGATTTAAACATCAAGCAGTTACATGCTTAAAAAAATATATGTATAAAAAAGTATTTGCTTTGACATATGAAATGTACATATTAGTTTTTTTTTCTCTTTTTCAATTACTTAAGTATCCACTTCATTCTTTGCAAGTCAATAATTTACTCGAATAAATTTGCGAGTGTGTAACGTTACGGTAACCTACTTTACCGCTGTGCCTAGACCTAAGCCAGTAGGTCAGCGAACAAACAATAAAACTGACGATTCTTTTCCTGATTGTTAGGTATGTTTATACGAAAATTTCCTACAAAATTAAAAATAAAATGCTGCAAATGCTTTCAATTTCCTGCATGATACACATGCTCGTATTTTGAGATCGTCAGAGAATTTAACACTCGAGATTCAAATGCACCCCACGTTTATGGACAAGTCATTTGTAGTTCAGGCTGCTCGTTTGTGGAAAGCCTTGCCGGAAACAATCAGAGGTGCTAAAACATTAGCTTGTTTTAAAAAAATGTTAAAGGAACATTACCTGACACTTTAGCGAGTCGTCACATCATCCAAAGTAAGTATGATTAAAATGTTTATGTAATTGTACTTATTTTATTTTATAATTATTTATAAGTATTATTAATGGTAGTTACACTTTAAATGACACCATCTACTTCCCACTCTCTATGTAACAGTCCAGTTAACATACGATTGCCTGGAAGAAATTGCGTCTTAGCGATAAGGCCGCCGTTTGTACTATTACGTAATAGTCTTAATTAATTGTAATTTTAAATTTCATGGTGTACAATAAAGTGATCATTAATTATTTCATTCATTCAAATGCATCCATTTCGAATAATGATTTATTACTTACTATTAATATAGGGATGATGATGGGGTAAAGTAAACGAAATTTAATTTAGTATGTCAGTCATATGATCAAAAAATAACGACTACGATAACGATTGACACAATACTTTTTTTTTAATTTTGTCAATCAATCAAAAACTCACAAAGTTAAAGCGCGTCAAAATTTGGGAATGGGGACTCGTGTCTTACTACTAAGTAAAAATTGTACCAAGACGTGACGTCATGCGACATTTCTAATGAATAATTTTCCCTGTAATGTTTCGTTTATGTGAAAAAGCAAAAATACGCGTCCAGTACTTTTTGATAATCTACCCGATGTACGAAGAAGTAAAAGTAAGTCATTAATTTCTATAACATCTTGATACTCAGATGATGTCCTATTTAATTATGAACTAAAGAAGTGGAAAAACAAATAAGAAATTAAGAAGAATATTTAATTTTACTATATTTACATAAAGTTTAACTCTTATTTATAAACAAAAACTATTTATAAATATATTTTTAATGTTACGTACAGATTATATAGCGCTAGTATTAATCTTCGACTAGCAAAGGTTCACCAGCGACTACTGAACCCTCAATGCCACAATGATTTTCTCCACGCAGTATTTTGAAGAAACCGTTGTTACCCCAATCGGTGTTCCAGGAATTAGCGATGAGCCAATATTTGGTACCCTTCTCGATACCCCAACCGACCATTTTAATGGCGTGCCCACCTAAAGCGTCTCCCTGTGTATGCTTATAAACACCTTCTTTGTATGTAAGCAAATCTGAGTAAACAGTGAACGCAGCCTCAACAGGACCATTTTGGAACAATTCGGCTCTGATGTGGTCCTCCTGAGATTTAACAGAGTAAACGTGCTTGCCATATCTCTTATCTTTTTTATAATTGACATTGTATCCATCTTCACAGGTTTTCTTGCATTTAGGAGTCGACTGATCGCCGTTGCATGGCATTCTGTTACCGGGAACATGATGTTCACAGGGCGGTATTTCATAAGGCCTGCATCCTTGGCTGGAGTTGTAATTGCCGCCAGAGACTAAGCCGGCATGCTTCCAGTACTCCCAGGCGAGAGTTGGCATACCACCGTTGCAGCCGAGACCACAGATCGGACAACAGCTCAATAAATCTTCAGCGGAGAAGTGGAAATGCTTCGTACCGTTAGAGTAAGTACACACACGGTCAGTCATCGCTTCGACTGCGCCGAAAGCCCAACAGCTGCCGCAGGATCCTTGGTCTCGGATCTCGTTTAAAGTGGGACAGTTTGGCCACTTATCTCTGGGATCAAAATTGTCTGGTAGACTAGCGATCACCTCCGGTTTGTGTGTTACAACAGGCAGCTTCTTCAGATTTTCATCCGGTAACGCCCCCATCAGTTTCTTGATGTGTTTCATCGGTGTGGTTAACGGAAAGTTGCGTCCGGCTCTCCATGTAGTTTGCTTTGCATTTATAAGTTCGATGAATTCCTCTGATAATGGATGCGGAAGTTCGATTGTTTGCACTGTCACTGCGTATAGGAGAGCGATGAGACTTACGCGTAAAAGACTCATTGTTGTTTTTTGTTTTGAAACCGTAAATGAAAAGGACGTGTAATCGTTACACGACCGATGTTCCGACTGAGCTGTGCCGAATAGGGTTAGCGTATATAAGTACCGCTGCGTATGCTCGAGCGCCGCGTAATTGCGTCGGTCGCTTCTCTGCCCATGTTACGGGGGCGAGACAGCAGCTGACCGCTCGTGTCGAAGGTTAAAGTTATATCTACTATAGGTACTCTTGTAACAAAATCAACACAGATTATAACCGGCTGGTTTACACGATGAACAAATATTTGCTTAGTACCCTTCGAAAATAATTAGTAGCATATCGGGAGCTATTGTTTACAATCATCTATGTTTATCATGACGAAGGATTTGGCATGATGTTTATTTATTAGGTATGTAGTTATACAGGGGGACGGGGGGAGGTCACGATTTAGTTATTTTGTTGAGTTTTAAGTATTGTTATGGTATACATTCCTGGAGTTGGAAAATCATTAAAAAGCTAACACGAGGTAGGATTGTATATATTTAAGTCCAATGTAAACGTAACTTCTTGTTACCACACCATAGCCAATAACATAATGGGCATATTGTGATATCTACTTAATATTAGATTCTTATATCTTCGCAGGATATTTATCTTTTTGATTATGAGTAAATAATCAAAGATTTATTTGTAGGAACTGGCGTGTTTCTTTCAAAGTCAGGATTGGAAGTAATCATTTTGGAACTTATTACAAATAAGTAGGTACATACCTACCTTTAGCTTTTAAAAAAGATACATGTACAATATAGATCGTGGAAGTTGTGCCATGCAACTTGCGCCATAATCTATCATAGGTTGGGTGAATTTTAAAATCTAGAGTTCTTTGGGTAGTAATATAATACTGTTAAGGAATAAAAGAGAGGAGCGGAGAGGCAGCTCCTATTCACGAGGATGACGTATAAATCAGCCATCACTCCGCTCAAGATCATATTTTAGGTAACAGTCAGTGGCAAGTCGGTCATTCCCATTGACATATGAACTATGGTGATAATGTTTATTATTACAAATATTTATCATATACAAAATATTTATAATTTTAAAATTCCCGTTTTTGTTTTTACCCACTTACATCTAACTTAATTTTGGGGTCAAATGAGTAACGAGTAGTACAGAAAGGATGCGTCCTCTTCTCAGAGGACGATCGCATTAGATGAAGCTTTAGTAGAAGCCCTTATGGCCAACGACGTCTCTCCGTGTGTGTGTTATAGTCAGAGTCTGACATAACAATATGTCCGGATATGCTCTAGTAAGGATTTCAAACCCGCTCCTTTGTCTTCTTTTGTTTTTATAACTAGGTAGGCAAATGACTCTTCATCACATCAACGAAGACGGATGCCCTACAGCAGGTGGGATATAGATCACTCCTGATGTTAAGTGATGTCAAAGTCCCGCCGCGAAGATAGCTTGTGCAGTAGTTGTAAACTGCCACACCAACCATCTTTACCCTTAGGGGGCGTTCAGGTATTAGGTACGTAACGCAATTTGGGGGGGGGGGGGGGGGGGGGGAGTCTTCTGAAACGTTACGATGTGTTATAGAGGGGGGGTTCGATCAACGTGTTACGTAACAGTGTTTTTTATTTAAATAAAAAAAATGGGTAATAAAATCTCCCAAGTTGGCAGCCCTCTTCGTTTATGGTTTACGAGGAATCCCCCGATTGTATTGTACGACATTTTTATTTGGCTCTCCCAAGATACATACATACTTATAATTTTAAATTTTCAAGCGTTTAACTGGTAGATGTTTAAATCTAAAGAAAAAGGCGTCTGCTGCCTGGTCCGCGTGGATTTCTTTCTAATAATACTTTCTTTAGATTTAAACAACTAGTAGTTACAGGCTTAAAAAATGAAAAATATAACTATAATTGTTATTTCTTCTTTCAAATATTTAATACTTGTAAATGTATTCCTTTGACATTGTGGCTTACCTACAATCAATATTAGGGACCAAAACTACATATTTTGTCCATGAAAAAATAAGTTTAAACTGTCTTTATATTAAGAAGAAATTGCCCAGTATGTTGTCAAACTCAGACAGGTTAACACCATGAAAAATTGCATATTTACGAGCACTCTGCTCTATTATGCGCGTTGCTGACGCAAATTCAAAAGGAGCTTTGTCCCCATCTGTTATAATGTTCGTTCTACCAATGGAACGAATAGGAAAAACAAATATCACAATAATAGTTATAATATAGTTCTCTTCCTTGAACAGGACTCCGATACAACGATACCTGCGACCGCGGTGTTGCGTCACCTTTTTCTAGTTTCTTATTTTAGGAACTTTTTAGAACCATTTTTGGTCCAAGTCAGTGAGACGCATTCAAACATACAAACGCTACAGTTGTTAATTCATCAATTGAATGAATGACATGAATTGTTACTGTACCTATACATTTTTTAAGTTTTAAAAGTATGTTATGACATACAAAAATATGTACTTTTTAATTCTTTGATGAGAGATCGTGACAATGGTGAAAAGCGCCGACATTATTACCGAGTGTGATATTGTCCTACTATTATTATCATTATAGAGGGCCTTTCCTGTGCTTTGTAAATTTGAAAATAAGGAGTTGGTATGCTGAAAAAAACAAAAGGGCGATTGCATTAACAAACACAAATATAAATATTGTAACATCTGTTTAACTGCTGGTTGTATTTTGAGATGGCAAATTAACATTATTATTATAGATACCGTTACAGTTATGGCAGATATGGCATTATCTGCGTTGGAAATGATTTGTAGGGTGCATAACCAAAAGGTAAAAATAGGACCCTATTCCCAAGACTCCAATGTCCGTCTGTCTATCTGCCACAAGGTTGTATCTCATGAAATAAATAAATATTTAAGGGGCGACCACATAGAAAAATCGCGATATTTTGCCGTATTTTGCACTATATTAATAACGGCAACAGCCGGCCTATTCTTTTAGTTTTTTGACATTTATAGTGTATAATTAAAAAGAAAATTGAATATCCATCGATGCTTTTCAGGACAAATATCTTAGTGGCGTTATAATAAAACAGTAGTGGATCACTAAATAGCGCTGTGATTATCATCTCCATCTGTCAAAAGCAGTTAGCGAATAAGTCTACAGGTAGACGCTTGAAATATTGAGTTGTTTAAAAACATTAAAAATAAATAAACTAATTAAAAAAATAAAGTAAACCACAGAACAACATACGTATTTTTTCCCCATTATTTCCTTGATATCTTCCATTTTAAAATGTTCAGGGCTAATAAATTTGTTAAGCATTTTAAGTTTAAGAATAAATCTATAAATGCCATCTTTCTTAGGAACTAAAAATATTGTCGATATAAATTGACCTGATACATTAGCTTTATACGCCTCAATTGCCCCAGATGTAAGTAGTTTTGAAATTGACACATTTAGTTGTATTATCTCTGTATCACTAAAAACAGGATTGTTGGGTTCAAATTTTTGATTAGGAGTAGGTACTAGAAAATGGATTTTTTATACCTTTTATGTAATTTAAAACTGTTAAATCTGTAGTAATAGCTTTCCAAACGCTGAATCTTTTCTTCATCGCGTTCTATTTTCCTTTTGCCCATATTATAATCAGAAAATAACTTTATGAACAGCTGAAATAAAATTTTATATTAAACAGAATGTTACGACGCCCGCACATAGAAATATGTAGAATGAACTTTGCGGTAGTGGTGACGTTCTTGTAAATGTGGAGGAGGTATTATGATATATATATTTTCCTAATAATTATTTTTATACCACAGCTCTAAAAATCATGTGCGACGCCTATTACATGGAAGTGAAACTATCTTAGTAATTATTATTATAAATCTGGAGGATGTAACGTCGTAAGTATAATAGGTAATTGTTTTTTGATGCTATTTGAAGGTTGTCGTAATGTATCGTTAATTTCAAATCTATTTCTAGTGGGGGGTAGTGCGGATCACATGGCACCATTGAATGGCTACTCAGTGATACTTGACTATATTCATTACAAAAAATTAAATCCAAAAGCTTACTATTTTAATTAAATTGATTGTTACAAGTACTATTATAATAAAGATAGTCCCATGAAATCGGCGGTAAAGGGAAGATGCAAATATAATATTTATGAAAATTTTATGATTAAAATGTTAAAAAAATATAAAAGAAAGGCTACTACTGCAACGTTTTTATTTTACATAATGTTGTTTTTTAACAATAATTACGAATAAAAATTACTTGAAAAAACCGTATTTTAAAACACCAATCAGCGTTTAGTGAAGTCACTCCTGTTATGACAACTTATTTGAGATTATGGTTGTAAAAGTGAATATTATTTTATGGGAATATTAATTGCGTTTTTTGATAAAAATGGAAGTTGGGTTTATTAAAGCAAACTCCAGGAATTTACCAGGAGTTAGTGTTGATATGGTTGTAACTTTTTTTTCGAAACTGCAGAGTTTTCAAGTGAGAAATGAAAGGGGACTAATTTACTACGGTATATATAAATCATAGTTGTTAAACTTTGTATTTTATTCAGCGGCTTCTACACATAGCAGTTATTTCAGTTCAACAAGAGAATCTTACGACGATAACGCAATCGGCTATGTCCAAATTAAAAGAGATGGAGAATTATGTACAGTAAAAAGTCGAGTTACTCCGGAGCATAAAGTACGTAAAGAAGGTTATCGTGTTACAGTTATTTTAAATGAAACGCAAAGCTTGGTTCAGTCCTGCCAATGAGTAGAGTGTGCCATACATTTTAAACTTTATCCTATTTTCGACGTCATTCTCCAACTGTAAATTAAAAATATGTTATAGACAGGTTTTGTAAGTATAAGTTGGTTAGGTACTAACGCGTTTTTACGTACAAGGAGATTAATTAAGCATATAACAAGTATATTCGCCGACTTACGTCAAAGTGATCTTCACAGCATCGAGTAATAGTCTTTGGAGAATAATTGTCATTTCTCTTCGCAGCTTGAAACCAGTTTTTTCTCAGTTTTGAGTCAATTAAATTAATTCAATCAAAAGTCAAAACAATTTACTTGGAAATTTTGTTGAAGTAGATGGTCCCATTGGCACAAAACATGAGTCAACACGGCTTTTATCGGAATATTAGTGGTATTGTTATGATCACCTGATGTTGATGGATAGTCCACTTTTAAATTTTTACAAAAAAATATCTCGAAAGTCGAAAAAATATGCAAAAGTATGAAAATTGAAAGACAACGACGAACAAGTACGACCTGTGACAGACAGGAGTAACGTCATCGGAACCATAGGTCCGTTTTCGCGCGAAAATTGAAACTGACAGTTTAAAAACGCATCTTTTCCGATAAATTACAATGTTTTAATTTTTTAATATATCTGTGGTTTATTCTGCATGGAATTCTTTAAAATGAAAACAAAAATAAAAATATTTCATCTTCCCTATTATCATTATTTGTTTGTATTTGCATAGAATTGCTCGCTGTATCGTAAAACCATTATGCTTTAGAAATATTGAAGTCACCGAGTATCAAAAATATATTATTATTTTCGGAGTTACGATTTATAAAATCACTGGCTCTGTCATAAAATCATGTAAGCAATGTGCTTAGATTATTACCATGAGCTGGTTGTTATAACGTTTAATTATTGTGGAACGGGTCTTGATGTGGTAACGGTGGTGGAGAGAACGCTACCGCGAGCTAGTAGCTGTGAGCGCAGCAGCACCGACAGGACACCCGTACTTCCTCTGCAGGTGGAGATTCATGCATGTCGCCTCGGAGCCGCGGGCACAAGTCGCAGCGCACTGCTATGAGCACTCCGCCACCACGTTCATGTCCGCTTACAGCTATGTTACGATCACATCTAAACAAATCGTATCTTTAATGCGATTCAACTAAGAATAGGACCGACTGTGCGCCATATTGTGACGTCATAGCTGTCCATTCAAACCAAATAGGTAGAGTGAGCAAAAAAGTTTTTATTTAATAAAACTATTTAATTAGATTAAGTGAGAAAAAACATCAGATTTTTTTTATTTTTATTTTTTTATGTTATAGGGGGCATACGAGCAGACGGCTCACCTGATGGTAAGAGATCACCGTCGCCCATGGACACTTGCAACACCAGGAGTATCACAAATGCGATGCCGGCCTTTAAGGAAGGAGTACGCTCTTTTTTTGAAGGTTTTTGGGTCGTATCGGTCCGGAAACACTGCTGGCGATAAAGTATTCCACAGTTTTGTCGTACGTGGTAAAAAATTTCGCCAAAAACGCACGGTTGTGGATAGCCACGCATCAAGATGATGGTGATGAAATTTTTGTCGCGATGTACGATGGCGAAATGCAGCAGCTGGGATTAATCCGAACAATTCCTCAGAACACTCCCCGTGATAAATGCGATAGAAGATGCAGAGCGAAGCTACATCCCTACGCAAAGCCAAAGGATCAAGCTGATCGGAAAGGTCCTGGTCGTCGACTATTCGAGCCGCTCGGCGCTGGATGCGATCCAAAGGGAGAAGCTGGTACTGGGGTGCCCCCGCCCATAGATGAGAGCAGTACTCTATGTGAGGCCGAACCTGTGCCTTATAAAGCTGCAGTCGGTGGGCCGGTGTGAAGTACATTCTCGATCTATTGAGCACACCAAGCTTCTTAGAGGCCAATTTGGCCTTGCCCTCGAAATGATCCCGAAACTGGACGTCAACGCCAAGAATTCCAATTCCAAAATTAGCTAAGGCAGTTAGAAGAGTGTTCTCAAAAAGAGGAGATACGACAAATGGTATTTTTTTTGCGGTGAACGCGCATTCTTGTGTCTTCGTAGGGTTAAATTGGACTAGATTAAGTCGGCCCCAATTCGTTACTCGGTTTAACAAAGTTTCGACTTCAGACACAAGTTTGTTCCGGCACTCGATGACGTTTTCCCATGAAATGTTGGCGCGGCCGGTATATAGGGCATCACCCGTGCTGTCGTCTGTATAACAATGAATGCCATCAATTGTGGAACACCAGCGTTTCCGGATTTGGAGTCCGAGCATGCACCGTCGACTGCGATCTTGATGCTCCTGTCCGCAAGAAAGCTAGTGATACCGCACAGCTTTTCAGGAAGCCCATAAGAAGGAAGCTTCGAAAGAAGCTTCCTTCTTATGGCCAAACCCGATCGAAGGCCTTCGCGATATCCAGACCGACCGCCAATGCTTCCCCCTTGGTCTCGATCGCCTTTGCCCAACGATGAGTCAGGTATACTAGTAGATCACCAGCCGAGCGACTCTGACGGAAACCGTACTGGTGGTCACTGATCAGCTGGTGGTCCTCTAGGTACCGCAGGAGCTGGCAATTTATAATAGACTCCATTATCTTGGAGAAAAAGGAGGTGATGGCTATAGGCCTATAATTAGTAGGGAGAGAGCGGTCGCCTTTTTTAGGAATCGGGTGCACTAAAGCTGTCTTCCATGAGTTCGGAACGACACCTAAAGAGTAGGAGAGCCGGAAAAGACGCGTTAGTACCGGAGCCAACTCAGGAGCACACGTGTTCAGCACAATTGGTGAGATTCCATCAGGACCGCTCGACTTGTGGATGACAAGAGAAAAGAGTGCTTTACGCACTAAGCTTTGTGTGAACCGGATCTCCGGCATAGAGCTCTCACACCGCGGGATGGTCGGCGGGATGTATCCCCTGTCATTTAAAGTCGAGTTAGACGCAAAGAGTGAGCATAAAAGATCCGCTTTCTCTTTTACAGTATGGGCCATCGATTCGTCGCCATTGTGCAGGGGTGGAAGGGATGGCTTACAAAAATTTCCTTCAACAGCCTTGGCAAGAGACCAAAACGCGCGTGTTCCAGAGGGAAGTTTTATTAATCTCTCGCCAATGCTGCTAATGTGCTCTGACTTCGCTCTGGCAATTACTCTTTTGCAGGACCTGGAGGCCAAGTTATACTTCTTTTTGAGATCGCTAGTGTTGTTATCCCCGACCGCCGCTGCGTTTGCCCAGGCCTGATAACACATCTGTTTTTGGCGAGATGCCAGTTTACAGTAGTGACCAAACCAAGGCTGGGATTTGCCACCAATGGGAACCACAGAGGAAGGAACAAAAAGTTCCATGCCCTGAAGGACAACATCGGCGACAGAATCGGCAGCGACGTTGGGATCATTCTGCGAGAAGCAAATCTGGCCCCAAGGGTAGGATGAAAAGAAAGTGCGCATCCCATTCCAGTCTGCTGACTTATAGTGACCACACATGACGACAGCCAGCAAATTGCGGCCGCGGTGAGTAAGTGAGTGGCACCATACTCCGGATTAGACAATGGTCCGAGGAGCCCAGAGGGGCATCTATGGACACTTTGTAATTATCCGGATGTGAAGTCAGCAGAAGATCCAACAGTGAAGGTGTATGGTCTTCGACATCTAGGATTCGCGTAGGCGAGGTGACCAGTTGTGTCACACTATGGTGTGACACAACTGGTCACCATAGGCCAAGGCGAAGTCATGAGCAGATCTGCCTGCATGATCGGTAGTGGACGATCCAAGCCATTCGGAGTGGTGGGCATTGAAATCGCCAAGGATCACAATTTCAGATGATGGAATCTGCTGAAGCACGGAGTCTGTAGCCACCTGGACGTGATCAAAGAGTCGGTCAGTTTCGGTATTTCCGCTATGGGACCTGTAGAGGCAGGCGTAGACGCGGGGATGGTCATCGACGTCTACACGCAATCTTTAGATGGAGAGGTCCCTTCCTTCAAAGTTGCTGAGGCGAAGGAAACTGATACCCTCTTTAACGTACACACGGTATGTGTGGTACAAAGGAATGTTCCAAAGTATACCCAGGGTACTGGAGGTAGGAGGTGTCGGCTGGAGAGGATATCTGCGTCTCAGTCAAGAAAAGAAAGGCCGGCTGCACTGTCTGAAGGTGGTAGTGAACATCATTAAGGTTGGAGTGTAAGCCCCTGATATTGCAGAAATCCACGTTAAACATGGCAGGGGGTGACGTATGACGCTTGCTCTGGCCTCGAGTAGTTTCGGTAATGAGCGTGGTTTCGCCCTCCCCAGAATACGAAGGGCAGCCTCGACGTCCACGTCCAGAAGGAGACAGTTCTGGGCATGGACGTCCAGAGGGGGATTCTCCAGCGTGAAAACAGCTGGTACCCCCCTGGGGTATTATCCTATTTAACTGCGCCATCATGAGGAAAGGGGGGGGGGGGGGGGGGTTGGGACTCCGGTAGCCTCACTCACTCGGCAAAACACGGTACAAAGTACTGCTTCACGCCGGTATTCTGTGAGGTCGTGGTATTCCTCCGCTCGAGCCGGCCCATTCATTCAGTAGCCTAAGCTACTGCTTGGCTCTCCCACGAACAATTTATTTTATTTACTAAGATTGAGAAAAAAACGATTTTTAATAAAATTTATTTATTAAGACTGTGTGACTTCAATTCCGCTCATCTCTGCATTACCGCCGGAGCAGATATGAATAATCATGCACTATTACTAGTCCACATACGAACATGCATCCTTTATGTAAACGAAAGTTTTAAATCGAATTTATGAACTTAACTTAAAGTGACATTTGGTTGACGATTTAGATTATTACCAGTCATAGCCATAGCTCAGTAAATGAAAAAAAATATCAAACAATATTAGTTATCAATATTTGTTATTGTTTGTTTACAAATATTTGGTTTTTATTCTAGAATTAACCGAGTGCTAAAAAGGGTTCCAAGACTTTTTTGCAAACCGTACTTTTCAAACGACAATTGACAGATGGAGGTCATTGGCTTTCCTATTCTTAATTGAATCGCACTATACTATCAAAGTATTCCGAGTCGTGAAAGTTACTGTTAAGCCAAGTTTCAGTGATACTTATTAATACCGAATTTGTTACTTACAACGAACGGCATCAAAAAAAGAATGTCATTTTGTGCGTTGTTAACTCCTCACGTTTTAAGAGTATATAGATAAATTATTGTTATCGAATTTTAAAAATATATATTATTATATTAATTAAAATAGTTCCACCGACTTAATTAAAAACAATGTGTAAATTTAACGATATTACTTCATGTCATTAAAGGGTTACTTTACATAATGAGAAATAACCAATATCTCATTATGTTTATTATAACAAAAAAAAAGTTCGCTTGAAGGTACGGACTCCCTGACTTTATAAATCAGCTCACGATAAGTTGATTTTGTAATTATAAACGATAATTCTGCAAAATTTTAAGCAAATAATATAAAAGTTTTATTGGTTAATCACCCCTTTCATCAACCCACCCCTATATGTATTTCGATAATGTAGCTTATAACCATCTATTTCTATAGGGAAATTCATTATAATGGATTAAGTGTTTAGGGGCCGAAAGTTTAACAAACAAACTCACTTTCGTATTTAAAATATCGGGACGGAATAAAATATAGCCTATGCCACTCGGATATAATATCGTTATAAAGCAAAGGACCATGGGCGATTTTGTATGACCCCGTCCCCACCCTGCAACAGACACAGAATGCATGTGGATTTGTTCATTCGTACTCAAAAAGAGACAAAACACTAGTTTTAGTTGGGAAATCGATGATGTTTAATTATAATTAATAAAAAACCTTGTCGACAAAAATGTGTTTATTTTCATACACAAAAATATTTTTCTTAAAAAAAATGGCTCGAACTGTATAATTATTGACTGACAAATAATATTTTACTTAATGTTAGCTTTTAACCAACTTGATGATTTTTTTATTGTTGTTCGCGCATATCTGATCGAGATGCGTGTACAGATTTTGATGATTCTTCTTTTGTTTGAATCAGTTATTTGGCGAAATGGTCCCGTATTCATTTGGTGAAAACAAAAGATTATCTTTCTTTATTTCATTGCAATGACTTTTGATAAAGTATACCGATTCTAATAAAATAAAGACTAAATGATACCCTGTAATAGACTGTATAAATATATTTTCTATTAAAAATAGGGGTGATTATTCACTCACAGGTTTTAATGCCGAGTTGTATATTAGAAAAAATATAGCTAAAAAAATATTTTTTGCCTTAAAAAATTAACTAAATATCTTATCTTCCTGCTACGACATTATCGCTTATACCGCAACTTCCGACGCCTTCCCTTATGATTTTGAAGAAACCGTTGTCTCCCCAGTCAGTGTTAAACGAGTTCGCCGCTAGCCAGTACTTAATGCCACGCTCTTCACCCCAGCCGATGATTTTCACAGAATGTAAGCCTAATTTTTGACCTGACGTGTAATTGTACCTTCTTTGTAATTGAGAAAATCCTCATATGCTGTAAAAGTACTAGTCACTGGTCCGTATTTATAAATTTCTTTTTCGATGTCACACTTTGCAACGGTGTAAACAACTTTACCATGATTCCTATTACATTTTTTTTTACATTTTGGTGTTATTGGAATATTTTTACATTGTTCTCTTTCTCCCCAAACCAAGTGATTACAAGGAGGTATTGTGTAAGGCTGGCAGCCTTGTTTTGATTTATAACTGCCTCCTGATACGATACCATTACTTTTATAATATCTCCAGGCCATTGTCAATACTCCACCCTCACAACCATAACCACAAAAATCACAGCAACTGAGGACATCTTTAATGGAAAAGTAGAAATGCTTCTTTCCTTTGGAGAGGATGCACATACGATCGGTCATGGCTGATACGGCTGCTACGGCCCAGCAGCTGCCGCAACCACCTTGATCTCTGATGTCGTTTAAAGTTGGACAATTTTTCCAATGCTTTCGAGCGTGTTACGAGTACAAGACTCGTCTACGTCACTCATACGTCACGCGTACATTATGTGTTTCCCAAGTGCAGGACTGCAGGTGGCTCGATTGAGCAATCGTGTTGAAAAGTGCTTATTAGACAGATTTAGTTAATGTAAAACCTTCGGACAGTTTTGGGAGTTGCTTGAGCTTCAATCGTGGAAGCATCTTGACGTATAGTTTGTAAGACCTGATCATCGGGATCAATTAGTATAAGTTATTTTGTAAAACATTTAAATAAATAAAGTTATAATTTAAAGTTTACTTTTTAAAAACCCTACCTGACGGCTCAATTCCGTAATTGGCGCAGTCGGTAGGATAGTCGAGTCAGTGCGAGCATCATACTTCGATCAGCCTGATAGTCGTGTCGTCGGCGTGTCGACTATCTCTACGAATCTACGCGAAGCAGTCGTCAGACGGGAAAGAAGAATCAACTTCGAAAACCGGCGCTAATCCAAAAATCGATGGCCCATCACCACACTAAGCTAAGCATCCTGCTCCTGTGAGTTTTATTATATAAGTTACGTATTCCTATTGGTTGCCAGCGGCCCCTTTCCTGTCTCCCGTAGGACGTAATAAGTTAATTAAATAAGTTTGTTTTAATAGTTAGAAAGATTTCTAGATATTCCTATTGGTTGACAGCGGCCCCTTTCCTGTCTCCCGTAGGACGTAATAAGTAAATTAATTTTTTATAGTTAGAAAGATTGCTAGTTATTCCTATTGGCTGACAGCGGCCCCTTTCCTGTCTCCCGTAGGACTTAATAAGTAAATTAATTAAGTTTTCTTTTAATAGTTTAGAAAGTTTTCAAGATTTTTTTTCCAAAGAAAAGTAGAGATATAGGACCGAATCTGCGGCGCAGTATTCGTCCTAATTCTAGAGAATTAAGGTTTCATCGCGAAATCGAATTATCTACATTAGAAAGCATAGAAGAAGAAATGGCGACCGAACAACAATCTGTAGCTTATTCAAACGATATGACAGAAAGGATTTGGAAATCTTTAAGACTAGTCCCTGAGTTTGATGGAAATTCGAACATTTTAATTAGATTTTTGAACATTTGCGATCAACTGATTTTAACATATGTTAATCCAGCTCCGGGAAATGAACTAAATAATTACGCTTTAATTAATGGAATTTTAAATAAAATAACCGGGCCTGCTGCTAAAACATTAGCAACAAATGGCATCCCCCAGGACTGGAATGGCATAAGAAATGCGCTAATTAACAGCTTTTCGGATCACAGAGACGAGTCCGCCCTATACACCGATTTATCTATGTTAACTCAAGGTTCCGATACACCGCAAATATTTTACGAGCGAGTTCAAAATTTACTTAGTATAATTATGACTTATGTAGAATTACACGAACAAATTAAAACAACAGTTGAGGCTAAACGTGAACTTTACAAAAAAATTAGCTCTTCAAACATATACCAGAGGCCTAGCCGAGCCTTTAGGCTCACGTGTCAGGTGCATGCGCCCCGACTCGCTAGAAAAGACCTTGGATTTCGCCCAGGAAGAATTAAACCTCTTATACTTACAATCGAAAGCCAGTAACTCGCTAATTTCTAAGAAATCGATAAACAATGCCCCGTTTAATTACTCACCTTTGAATTCGCATGACTCACTTATGCCTTCGAGATAATTCAATTCTGGAATGCTTACACATCAATTTAAACCTTTTAAATACCATTTCATGCAACAAGCCACTTTTCGTAATAATTTGTACCGAAAAATATAAGACCTTTCGGATAGTTTTAATAAGCATATTAGTTTATATAAAGAAATGATCATCCAACAAACTCAAATTTTAAATATCTCTTCAAATTAAAGAAAATTAGAAAAAGCAATAATTTCAATAAGTAATACATCTGTAACTGAAAAAGAACAGATGTATCAATTTACGCTAATTTCCCAATTATTTAGCATACTTACGGAAAATATCCATCTGAAATAACTAGATTAGGTAATATTTTAGCTTTTAGTCGCACAAACGTAATGCACCATTCTATACTATATATAAGTGATTTTAAAAATGTTTTAACACAGCTTAAAAATCTATATAATCCCAATGCGTTACTAAACTTAGATGTTAGGTTTTATTACGATCTAATTACCTTAGGATCATATTTTATTGATAAGAAAATCGTAATTGTCTTGAAGTTTCCTATAATGTCTCTAGAAACATATGACCTTTATAGACTCTGTCCTGTTCCTAATAAAAACTCAGAAATTATCCTTCCACCATTCCCATACATGGCATCCAATTCCCAGGAATTTGCGTACATGGAGGCTGAATGCCCGAAGATCGACACCTGGTACATATGCAAGCAGCAGTTTAACCATCAAACCCGAACACGCAGTGACTGCATCTTCAGTCTCATTTATCATCAGAATACAGGAGAGTGCCATCCTACATCCATATCACTCCTGAAGGAAGCACTACTAGAACTGGACAGTCAACATTATATTTTATCATTACCTAACAAAATCAAAGTAAAAATATCATGCGGACAAGAAAAATATCATCTGTTAAAAGGAAGCTACTTCGCAACGATTCCCCGAAATTGCAGCATTCACACACCAGAATTCACAATTGTTAATACTGATGACAAATTTCGTGGGCAACCTGTTGAAATAATAACATTCCCACATTCGACTCCGATGTCAGCAAATTCGAAGAAAAACTTTCCACATTATAATTTCACAACAATTGATTTGAACAAATTACACAATATTCAACATCAATAACTCATGGACCCACCTGTTAGAATTAACACCGTGGATTTATCCAGCTTATATCACACCACGATACCTACATACGTCATCATACTGTTAAGTGCACTTGCACTCATTAGTGTGGCTTACTACTGAGACGGCGTAAGAACCAACAGCGAGTTCAATCTACACAGCCTCAAGAGATGGAAATGGCATCAGCGGGTTCTACACCATCCACCGAAGAAAGAAAAGCCGCAACATTTGCTTTCAATCTTCGCAAATAGTTGCTCATCTAGGAGGGAAGGTGTTACGAGTACAAGACTCGTCTACGTCACTCATACGTCACGCGTACATTATGTGTTTCCCAAGTGCAGGACTGCAGGTGGCTCGATTGAGCAATCGTGTTGAAAAGTGCTTATTAGACAGATTTAGTTAATGTAAAACCTTCGGACAGTTTTGGGAGTTGCTTGAGCTTCAATCGTGGAAGCATCTTGACGTATAGTTTGTAAGACCTGATCATCGGGATCAATTAGTATAAGTTATTTTGTAAAACATTTAAATAAATAAAGTTATAATTTAAAGTTTAGTTTTTAAAAACCCTACCTGACGGCTCAATTCCGTAATTAGCGTCAAATTGTTTTGGATATTTTGTTTTCCTTGAACAAGTATAGTTTCTTTGGGGTAGGTTATCCATGCGACTATCACTGCGAGTGCCCATGAGATTGTAAATATATTTTAGTGGTGTTTCCTTAGGAAAGTTGCGGCCGGCGGTCCAAGTATTTTGATTAAAGTTAATTGATTCGATGAACTCATCAGATAGAGGGTGTAAGTGAACATTTGATGCAACAACACACAGGACACATAACGCACAAGTAAATATGAGTGTAAGAAACATGTTTATACTTTTTATCGTGTACAGACCATGTCCCATGAGTAACTGCATTTAAGAGTGACTGATTTTTATTTATATGACACTTCCTTTAGTGATATATATGAACGCCCTATATAAAATAATAATAGTAAGTCTATGGTGATAAATTGTGTAAGAGGAAAACGAATTAATATCTTATATATTGTAAACATGTTAAAGTGCTCGTAGTTATTGCAGTACATAAATAGGTAAATACATTTTTGGTTTTTTCATCTAACAGGAAAAGGCCTGTCGGTTCCGCTACTTGTTTTAATAAAAACTAGGTGACCCGGCGAACTTCGTACCGCCTTTAAAAGTACCGAAAAGTTTACACTTTACGTACTTATTAAAGCTTAAGTTGCAATAAATATGTATTCTATGATTATACTCGAGATACCGTTTTAACTGCACTGAAGCGACGCAAAAAATATCTACTTCATATGGCACATATGCTCGTTGCTACACACATACACTCACACATTGACTGTTTTAGAACAATCTGATATAAGAGTCACGTTGGGCGAAACATGAACCGTTTTATTTTCTTGCTTTCTTTGGATTGCTCTATCTAGGCGTATAAATAATCAAAGTGTGTATAATTTGAGTCAAAGAATTAAAAATCCCTTAAAATTGAGTTAAAATCGCGTTCTTCAATTATATTTGCACCAAATTTGAACACACAGTTGACTGCCGACCGATATTTTGATGTCTCACTGGTGGCATTGTCTTAGTATTAACTAAGAAACACGACGAAAAATCTCTAAACACAAATCAAAACGCACGTTATACCGTTTTGCTGATGCAAAAGAATTGATGATTAAATATATTTGACCGATTATAATATACCCGTCAATCTTGTCAAGATTCAGTCAGTGTTATTGCATATTATGAGATGTAAAGGGCAATTACTTATAGATTAAGATAGCCAGTAACTTTTAATTAAAATTGATTTTAAAAATAATTATTTTGTCTTTTTAGGGTTCCGTAGGCAAATGGCAAAAAACGGAACCCTTATGGATTCGTCATGTCTGTCTGTCTGTCCGTATGTCACAGCCATTTTTTTTCCTAAACTATAAGAACTATATTGTTGAAACTTGGTAAGTAGATGTATTCTGTGAACCGCATTAATATTTTCACACAAAAATAGAAAAGAATACAATAAATTTTGGGGGTTCTCCATACTTAGAACTGAAACTCAAAAAAAACATCAAACCCGTACGTTTGGGATACCTATGGATAGGTCTTCAAAAATGATATTGAGGTTTCTTATATTTTTTTTTCTGAACTGAATAGTTTGCGCGATAGACACTTCCAAAGTAGTAAAATGTGTGGGGGGGCCCCTGTAACTTCTAAAATAAGAGAACCACCGAAAAATACTTTGAACAAGATCTAGTAAGAAGTTTTTTTTTAATACGTCATAAATCGTACACCGCAATTTGCCTTTCGTGCAATCAACGCAAATATAAATATAAAAGTATATTTAATTTCATAAACCTAAACCCTATGCATAAATCGTGAACCATAATGTTAACTTGTCAATAACTTAATTTAAAAAACACTATATTTAAAACATCCATCAAAGTAACAACGAACTACAAGAACTTTTATATTATGTTACTTGCTGCTACGGAACCCTTCATGGACAAGCCGACTCACACTTGGTCACTTTTTTTTAATGTTTTCTTTTTCTACAAACCTCCTGGCAATAACGAATTAATAAAAAAAAAGATTTTTTATTTATGTGATTTGGTCTAGTCGTTCGGAAGTGATGTGCATACATATTTTTCGACAATTATTTTTTTATAAATAGATAATGGCTACTATAAATGCATAAGTATTTAACTTGAATCGTATGAAATAATAATGGAATAATCAAAGTGTGTATCACGGCATGGAATCTTCATAGTAAAAAAAATACCAATTTTGTGGCAAGGAACGGTACCTGAGAATCTGAAATTTACCTCCCTTTCTGTCACCCCCAGTTCTCCCTGTCCGCGTCCAACAATGGTGGCCCAATTGGTGGCCAATGGTATACCATCATGATGTTTTGTTAATAAGACGAAGTCGTCGTCGAAGTTATGTTACATCGTACAGATCCTCTCACATTTTCAAAGCAGGCGCGGTGCTAACTGTATAGGTTTCCAAAAGCTGATGGTGGAAGAAAGTGGGAGCAGTTTTAAACAAACAGTGAAAGATTATAGAAACTTAGACGCTGTATGTGTCATTAACACTTTGAACGCAGTTTCGTATCTACATTGTAGCTCACGCCTGAAAAACTGCGTATCATACCTTATTTACTCAAGAAGAGATGGATACCGGTATACCTACTTTACTTCGAGGTTCCTAAGACTATTTTTCCGGGGATCCGTTTGAGAAATATTGAACTTTAATGTGCAAATTTTTGTTCGAGTAGGGCGTCGCCCCCCTTCCACAAGCTAAACTATTGGTTTGAAAAACCTGGAAAAATTTCATGATAGTGCTTTTTATAGTGCTTTTTATGAACTTTTAAGGAAAACTACAACGGTTATGATAGATTTGCTTTAATTATCAGTAACATTTAATATACACGAATTTTACGAATAGACAGCAGTGTGGCCACTACACAGACGGTCGAGCCATCTGCTGTCACCATCAATAGATGCGCGTGGCTCCGCTGTAACATAAACACACACGAACATTCGCGCAAGCGCCCTGCGCCGCCTAAACGAAACAGCAGTCGCAAGCATACATTTTCGCCGCGCCGTACAAGGAGAGGGGGATACTTCCTCTCCTACGCCGCGCCGGTTGTCTACTCTCCATCCGTCTTACGAATTTTCAATAAATTTTCAGTCACGTGTCCTGAAGCGAGTTTAACATTTTTTACCCATTACAAAAAAAGTGTACAACGCCGCTAAAGAAGTTTTCACTTCAAAAATTAACTAGAAAAAAATCCAGGCGGACCAGTCAGCAGACGGGACTTAAACCCGCACCCTCCGCTGTCCGGGTTAAGTACAGTTAAATGCTTCAAAAATTAAAAAAAATCACTATAATTGCTATTTCTTCTTTCAAATGTTTCATACTTGTAAAAGTATTTGTTGGGGACAGTTAGGTCTCCTATCTAATGATGTACTCGTAATACTTGATAAGACGTTTAATTTCGTATAATTACAGTAAGTTGAATAAAATAGAAAAATTGTATGCGTATTGTGCGCCGTATAAAATTCGAATGCGCGGGTCTTCTTCGTGGCTTCTTTCACCGGTTTCTTTCACCCGTTTCGTTCCGTTTTTCGTCGTTGTGCAAATTGGAGACACAAGCGTCGACATGGCCCCGGCCTTGGAAGCTTCTTCTTCCAATCTAAAAATCGTATGTATTATAGGAGTGGACATATCTTCGAGAACGCTCGTCTAATGATTCCCGATGAACTGCGTAAGTCAGCTACCCTGGAAACGCCGTCCCTTCCTGGGAACACTCGTTCTACACGTCCCAATCTCCATTGAAGTGGTGGTAGATTGTCTTCTTTGACGAGAACTAAACTGTCAAGGGCGATGTCATCTGCTTCCGTCTTCCACTTTGTCCTCGTCTGAAGCTCCGCTATATATTCTCTGGACCAACGCTGCCAGAAATGTCGCCGAAGTTGCTCCAGTCTCTCGTAGCGAGTCAAAGCATTAGTGTTTGCAGCAGTCAACGGTCGACCAATCAGGAAATGGGCTGGAGTGAGTGGATTAAAATCGGAAGGATCTGAGGAAATAGGAGACATTGGACGAGAATTCAGTACGGCTTCAATTTGTGTTAAAATCATGCTAAACTCTTCGTAAGTTAGTCTCGCGTTTCCTACTATACGTCGCAAGTGATATTTGCACGAACGTACCCCACTCTCCCACAAACCACCAAAATGAGGCGAATATGGCGGAATAAATTTAAATTGAATGCCATCGTTGCTTGCAAAATAAGAAATTTCATTAGTATTATTTTTTAAGAACAATGGTAACTCCTTCTCAGCACCAACGAAATTTTTACCGTTGTCTGAGTATATGATATTAGGTTTACCTCTTCGACTAATAAAACGTTTCAATACTAAGATGTAGTCTTTAGAAGTTAGCGTAGTGACAAGTTCCAAATGTATGGCCCGTGTAGTGAAACATATAAATAAACAAATATACGCTTTGGATAGACGAGACCCTCTCCCCTTTTTATTTAAAATATAAACTGGTCCAGTATAATCAACGCCGGTCTTAAGAAATGGAAAACCAGGGTCGATACGATCACTAGGTAGGTTGCCCATGATTGGACTTAGTGTTTTGGCCTTTAGTCTCGTACAAGTTACGCATTCACGAACGACCTTCCTAACTAAATTCCTACCACTTAATGGCCACCAACATTCACGCATAGAAGCTAAAAGCAGTTGAGGACTAGCATGTAGTAACCGCTTGTGTTCATGCCTACACAACAAAACAGTAAAATAATGTTTACCGCACAGTAAAATTGGATGCTGTTTATCATAATCGAAATGACTCGAATTATTTAATCTTCCACCTGCCCTTACAACTTTGTTGCCATCCATAAATACGTGTAGTCCAGATATACGTTTATTATTACACGTAGTTATAGGACGACCGTTCACTAAACAATTATAAACGTCGGGAAAAGATTGCAACTGTGCACATCTAACTAATAAGCGCTTCGACTCTGCTAACTCGTCTACCGATAACAAACCGGTTTTACGATCTTGTTTGTGAGCAGAGCGCGCGTTATAAATGAAACGTAGAATGTATGCGCCTATCCTTAATAATCTAATGTAAGATGAATATTTATCGAATTGAATTAAATTTGAATACTAATTGATTTTAATTCTGGTAAATTAGATATAAGTATCTGAATTAATCATACAATCATTAAATGAATTTAAACTATCTAAACAAGACGGTCCATGCCACCACAATTTATTGTCAACTAGCGCATCCAGATAGACACCACGGGACAACAAGTCTGCTGGATTATCTTCCCCGTTTATGTGTAGCCAGACTGAATCTCCTGTGAGTTCGTTGATTTCCACTACACGGTTCTGTACGAACGTTTTCAGTGCATGAGGTGAATCCATCCAATGACTATAGTGGAATCAGTCCAGAAGTAAACTTTTGAAAATTTCATTTTTAATGATACGATAATTTTTCTATATAATCTTGCACCCATCAGCGCTCCACATAGCTCCAACCGAGGGATACTTACGGGCTTTACAGGTGCGACTTTAATTTTAGCAGTAAGCAAATGAGTAGTTATTTTTGAATTTATGTCATAAGTTGAAACGTACGCGCAGGCTCCGTAAGCCTTTAGAGATACGTCGGTAAAAATATGCAGTTCCGTATGTTATGCAAGATCACTGGTCACTCGTCTAGGAACATGCAAAGTGTGTAATATTCGTAGCGACTCAATAAAACGAACCCAATCACTCGTAATATCTTGAGATATCTGAGTGTCCCAGTCGATCTTACATAACCACAGTTTTTGTAAAAGTAATTTTGAAATAATAACTCCAGGCGATATTAGACCTAACGGATCGTATATTTGCGATATAACCGAAAGCATAATACGTTTAGTCAATTTAGTATCGCAATAATCAATTTTGGTAGTAAAATACCACTGATCTTCATAATTTAGCCAACCCAAACCTAAAAAACTTTAGGTTTGGGTTGGGTTGGTTCTGGTTATACTCGCATGTGAAATATTGCTTTGTTTCATCAGAAACAGACGAGTTAAATGTCCATTTTCGTAATGGAAACCCGCCACTCAACAAAACCTGTGAAACTTGCTCGCAGGTCTTTGTTAAAGTGTTAAAGTCATCATGGCCACTTATCAGGTCATCAACAAAGAAATCTTCCTGAATAACCCTTGCTATATCGCTATCCCTACACTCATCGGCTAACTGTCGTATACACCTCATACGTAGATAAGGGGCCGACGCAGTCCCATACGTGACAGTGTTTAATTGGTACGTTTCTAAGGGTTCAGTAGAATTATTACGCCATAATATGAGTTGCAAGGATCTTTGATCAGGTTGAATAAGCACTTGCCTAAACATTTTCTCAACGTCAGCGCAAGCGACGTATTTATACTGACGAAAACGCAGCAGAATAGAAAAAATATCGTTTTGTAATGCCGGGCCTGGTAATTGTATGTCGTTAAGCGACTTATTCGTAGTTGTAATGGCACTGGCATCAAATACCACCCTCAACTTAGTGGTGGTACTACTCTCACGCAGCACGCCGTGGTGAGGTAAATAGTAATGAGGCTGTCTGGGCGCGTCTATCTTCGTCATGTGCCCCAAACTTAAATATTCTTGCATAAAATTGCAATAACTACGTTTATATTCGGAGGAACGTTCTAACTTTCGTTCAAGTGATAAAAACCTATTTTTGGCTAATCTATACGAGTCTCCGAGTACATTCGGTGACTCCTTGAGAGGTATACGTACTGAAAACCTACCGCTTATTTCTCGTTTAATTGAATTAATAAATAAATTCTCACAAATGCGCTCGTCGTTTGTGAGAATAGGCTTATTTAAATTTGGTATGTTTTCTATCTCCCAAAACATTCTCAAATCCGTATCAATATTCTGTACGAAGTTACACTGAACCTGATTAATGCGCAAGTTCTTCGTGTAAATCGGTCCAGATAATAGCCACCCTAACTTAGAATTGCTTAAGTAGATACCGCTGGGCAATCGTATAATTTTATCCGTATTAATAAGACCCCAGAACGCATCAGCACCTATTAACAAATCAATGTCAGAAGGAACACCGTAAGTAGGATCCGCCAGTTGTATATTGCTAGGTATACGAATTATGTTAGCATCAATGTTAGTTGACGGTAACCTGTTTGTAATACGCGGCAAAACAAAACATTGAAGCCTCGTATTGTAATCGTTTACTCGAGAACGCATTAAAATATTTCATAAATGATTCGACTGGGTAATAGATTGACCTACACCCGAAATCTGAACAGTGGACTGTATTAAAGACGCATTAAGACGTTTACGTAATTTATCTGTAATGAAACAATGTTGGCTTCCGTTGTCAAGCAAAGCGCGAGCCACATGAAAATTATTATGGATATCGGCTACCTCGACCAGCGCTGTACATAATAGCACCTGCATCTCGCTCGCACAGTCCCGGTCTCCCGCTAATGTACACATGGAAGACAATGCGCCTGCGGCTACGGGCCGAGCGGGCATTGAGTGCAAACGCTGTCGTAGATTGCGGATGCGTGGTACTGCGCCCTGCAGAGGTTGAGGGTTCGCCGTTCGTATGTCCTACGTTATATTGCTTGACGTCTAAATGCAGCAAAGTATTATGTTTTTGTGAGCACTGTTTACATGGACCGAATAGACATTCACTCGGTTCGTGCCCCGATCGTATACAGTTGCTGCACAATTTATTTTCGCTTTCGAATTTTAATCTTTCTTTGACAGCCAAGTTTAGAAAACCAAAACAAGTGTACAGTGCGTGATTGTGATTACAAAATATGCAACTTCTAACGTTCTTAATAAAATTGGAAGATTTGTTCTTTGTGCTATTACTGGAAACGTAGCTTTGAATTTGTGTATTATTTTTATTCGAGTAAGATGATTTATAATTTTGTGAGGTATCTTTAGTTTTATTATGTGAACTAGTGATCATTTCTAACATATCTGCGCGGTTCTTGAGAAATGATAGAATGTCTTCCAATTTTATTTTGAGAAAATTATCCTTTAAAGATAATGAACCTTTATATGTTTCCCATTCACGCTCCGTAGTGGAATCTAATTTGGTTACAATTAAATATATAATTAACGTATCCCATGACTCGGTGGGTTCGTCTAACATTTTGAGTGCACGTAGGTTGCGTAAAATAGTGTCTATTAATTTTCTAATTTGAGTAGTTGACTCTTGTTTGATAGGCATAACATTAAATAGGGCTTTTACGTGATTATTAATTAAAAGTCTGGTATTGTGGAACCTGTTCTCTAATAGATCCCATGCGTGAATATAGTTAGCTGCAGTAAATTCTAGTGAGCTAATAACTAATTTTGCATTACCAATTAGTGACGAACGTAGGTAGTGGAATTTTTGTATGTTATTTAGATCAGATCGTTCGTGAATCATAGTAACGTACGAATTTTTGAATTCTAGCCAGTGATCGTATGACCCATCGAATAAAGGCAACTTGATTTCGGGCAATTTTACGTTTGTAACTGCCAAACAGTTTGAATTTTGGGTACTGTTAGACTCGTTCACAGTGATAGAACTATCCATCAAGCAGTTCGCGTTAGCCATACAACTGAAATAAATAGATTCTACGGTTTCAGCGTACTCATTTTCACCATCGATTTCACTATCTGCTGAATGGAGCTCAATATCACTTTGGACCGAATTAAATTTTTGGAAGATGTCACTAGCCGCTTGAATACGTAACTTCATCTCAGCTAACTGAATCTTATTTAAATTAGCGTCTAAGAAGGAGTCGACATATTTCTTAAATGCCGTTAATTTACCTTTCAAAATTCCTCTTTGCTTTCTGAGACTGGTAATAACGTCTACAGTCTTTCTTTTAGAGTGTGAAAGTGGAGGAATAGATAAATTTCCGTTAGCACTGTCGGTCATTTTGGCAATCAATTAGAACAATAAAGGTAGTTACGTGCAAATATAACTGTATTAGTACACAAATAATCCTAAACTCGCGAATAATAACGTTTAGATAAACACGATTTTAACACAATTTCAATAAGGATTAGGAAATTAGACAGGATGATCAACCAACCGTTACTGGAGATGATATCTTGAAAATCCTCGCTTTCTTCGATGTCGCAGACGTCTAATTCGGCTCGAAGACCAAAATGTTTGGGACAGTCAGGTCTCCTATCTAATTAGGTACTCGAAATACTTGATAAGACGTTTAATTTCGTATAATTACAGTAAGTTGAATAAAATAGAAAAATTGTATGCGTATTGTGCGCCGTATAAAATTCGAATGCGCGGGTCTTCTTCGTGGCTTCTTTCACCGGCTTCTTTCACCCGTTACGTTCCGTTTTTCGTCGTTGTGCAAATTGGAGACACAAGCGTCGACAGTATTCGTTGACATTGTTACCTACAATGCAAAGAGGTGGCGCTGCTTTGTTTTGCCAAATGTATGAGGACGCTAACGTTAGAGATTTAGCAGTATTTAAACATGATACGTTTAGAGAATATTGTAAACAATTTGAAATCAATACTGTCAGACACGTTCTGTATATAGTATGCCAGGTACTTCAAATGTCGAAAGCAAAACACACAAACTTCCTTACATTCTGAGACCTGATCTATCTATGATATTTAGGGGGCTATTATTATATTTTGTTTTGGCCAAAACTACATATTTTGTCCATGACAAAACAAGGAAGGTCTGGCAGTCTTGGGATCTTACTCTATTACTCTATTGGCGGCCGCATGATAGACACAATTAAAACTGTCATTTAGGTGAGATTGCCCAGTATGTCGCCGAACTCAGGCAGGCTAACACCATGAAAATTGCACATTTACGAGCACTCCGCTCTGTTGTGCGAGTAACAGACACAAAATCAAAAGGAGCTTTATGGTCTAAGATCCGAACCTACATCGACCTTCACCGAGCTGATATAGATGATTTTATCATGAATTTAGTAAAATTCATGATAAAATGTGTTTCATTGTGTAGTACATTAGAAAATATATTGAAAATGGGTTACCAAAAAAAAACCCTGGACAGTCTATATTTAGGTAATTAAAAAAAATTTGTAATTAAATGTGAAATCAAGATAATTAAAAACTGATTTCCTAAAAATAGTATAAAACGTATAAAATGAGCAGCCATTGGGTTGTCTATTATTTTCCTGGGCGAACTACTGGGTTGCCAGGTATAAACAGGTAGGTATGTTGATGCCAGTTACTTTACCCAACGGCAGCACATTCTATACATTTTATTCTTTGAGTCGGGACAACATTTTCTTATTATCTTACTGTTGCAACATATTTTTTTTAATCATTTCTTAAAAAAATATTAAAATAAAAAAAACCTTTTTTTAGGCAAACCCATTTTTAATATATTTTGTAATAGCTATAATTTTTATTTTTTAAGCATGTAACTGCTTGATGTTTAAATCTAAAGAAAATATGACTAGAAAAAATTCCACGCGGACCAGGCAGCAGACGGGACTCGAACCATTCGCAATCCGGGCGAATGCACTGACCAATTATGCTACCGCGGCCCTCACGGACCGCGTCGAAATTCTTCTAGCCATTCTGAAGCTGCAAGGCAGCGATCTCTTCGCATTATAGGTAACCCACAATGTCAAATGAATACTTCCAAGTATTATATATACTTACATTTGAAAGAAGAAATACCAATTATAGTTATAATTTTTATTTTTTAAGCATGTAACTGCTTGATGTTTAAATCTAAAGAAAATATGACTAGAAAAAATTCCACGCGGACCAGGCAGCAGACGGGACTTTTTTGTAATATACTAACATCATGAAAAAATATATTTCATTCTATTATCAGCTCGGTGAAGGTCGATGTAAGTTCAGATCTTTTACTATTATCCCCATCAGTTCTAATGTTAGTTCTACCAATGGAACAGATAAGAAAAATAAATCATATCAATTGTTCTATTTCATGAACGGTACCCCTAGCACGAACCAATATCGAATTCGTAACGTTTGCGAGTCCGAAATGTTATTGTCAAATCTGTACTGATTTTTAGTTCTCGTTACGTACTTTGTGCCGCTGCTGTTCAAGTTTCCATACAAAATTTGACATTGACTTTTCGGTTTGCAAACTATTCGAATTCGATAATGGTTCGTGCTAGGGGTACAGTACTCCGGTTCAACGATAACTGCGACCGCGATGTTGCATCGCCTTTTTCTAGTTCCTTATTTTAGGTAACTTTTTATGTAGGTACCTACATATTTATTTAAAGCTACCTTTTTTGGTCCAAGACGCATTCGAACATACGCACGCTTCAGTTGTTAATTCATCAATTGAAAGAATAACATGAAATGTTGCTGTATATATTTTTTTGTCTTAAAACTATATTATGAGGGACAAAAATAGATGCGATTTAATTATTTGATGAGAGATACAGAATGTCCCCACAAGATGAACCTATGAGCCCATACTATAGGCTGCAGCTTACAGCCAAGTGTGTGAATAATTGCTGCATAGATATAAGCGCAGTGAAATTCTTCGTCCAAGGTTGCTGCTGTAGTAACGTTGGTGTGGCTATAAGTTTTTTCTTTGAGTTTTGGAATATGTGTTGGGATAAAATTAATAAATGACTTCCATTTTGTTTGTCATTTTGTGCATAGATGTGGTTATAGGCTGATATTCTGGGATTAACGGCTTAACGTGCTTTCCAGAACACGGGGGAGCTAGATCGTGTCTTACACTGAACCGATAGGTACACCAGATGTTACACATGCTTCCTTACTAGGGCTTTCAATACCGGTATTCCGGGATTCCGTAATACCGTAATCACGTTTTTTTATTGGTATTCTTCAATACCGGTATTCATCAGTCGATACCGGGATTTTACGGTATTAGTAATAATAAGAGTAGAGATGTGTGTCTTCGAAACCGGTGGAGGTAAATATTTTTATCTGCAGCTTACAAATATTTACTATATGTAGTACCTACAAGTGTAGAAGCTGAGCGAGCTTTTTCTTTGGTCAACTATATATCTCCCGCCGTAGTTTTGCGAACCGATGGCGTAGCTTCTTGACATTCACAAGTGCTTGTAACAGCCTAGACTGAATAAATGATTTTTGATTTTTAATTATGCAACAAATTGAGAAATTAGCTATCTGATATATTATTAAACGCTATGCTATGTCCTTTTTAAGATCACACATTCAGTCTCAAAAAATGCTAAAATCTTAAGATGTTATTGATTATGTTTATCGTTTTATTTTGGTTTCTTTTAAATATTGTTACTTAGCTTTGTTTGATTAGTAATTGTATGAATTTTACAGAGTAAATGAATAGATGATTGTTAAGTAATCTACCCAAAATAATTATTTTTAATGTTGATTGCCATGCGAAGTTTAGTTCATGGGACTGCATTTTTGCTGTATTTTTTTATTTTAATAGTTTAATTCTTAGTCCCGCCGAACTATTAATAAAAACTAACCGGTAAGGGTAGAAACAATAATGTATGTTTAATATTTTGTTAGCCTGTTTTTCATGTAGGTACCTATTATGTAACAGAAATAAAGACTGATTAGAAATAAAACGAGCGTTTTAATATCCTTTGATTTTGAGTTCATATTCAATTCCGTGATCCCGTGATTACGGAATTGAACATGCTAATACCGGTATTGATACCGGTATCGAAAAAATCCGGTATTTGGAAGCCCTATTCCTTACCTATAGTATCATGTATTTTTGTGCACAGAGTCTTATCTTTTAGGTAACTTCATGTTGACTGGACTACGAATCCCACATTCGTGCATGGCGGTGAGTAGAAGATCGTGATCCAACGTATGAAACGAATTTTTAAAGTCTAGAAAGAGAAGAACCACATATTTTTTATCATATCTATTTATTTATTTATTTATTTATTTATTTTTAGGGAAATAACAGCATTAATTTTTACATAAAAAATATAACATTAGTTTAAACAATTGCCTAGGTAATTTCCACTATTAATTATCTCACATAGTGTCTAATAAACACGAGAGAAAAAAGAAACAATTTTTGGTATCATAATGAACATAAACAAAACAAAAAGAAATAAGAATTTTGTGCCTAAAACGAGTTAAAAAATTAGTTTTTTAAATTTCAAAAAATTAAGATTAAATATATCAATGTGACTATATTTAGAGTTATATGATTTCATAGCTCGCACAATGTAGCGATTACTTGCATAATTAGTCCGACCCGCGGGAATGCAAAACGTATCACGTGCTCGTAGATTTGCTCTTGGACACTTTAGCAAAATTTTACTTAAAAGATATGAAGAATCGACAAGACCATTTATAACCTTGTGAAGCAAGACCAAGTCTCTGCACTCTCTTCGGTGTGCCAGGGATCGAACGTCATCCTCACAAAAATCATTGTATTTGTATTTCATCCTTGTAATGAATTTATTTTGTACTTTTTCTATCGCGCTTATGTGTGTTAAGTACTGCGGATTCCATACCGTTGAAGCGTACTCTAGTTGAGATCTTACATAACTGTTATATAAAAGTAATAGAGTTTCTATGTTTTTAAAATCTTTGCCCTGCCTAAATATGAAACCCAACATTTTATACGCTTTGGCTGTAATTTTATGAAAATGAGACGTAAAATACAATTGACTGTCCATTATCACCCCCAGGTCTCTCACCTCAGACTTTTTAGTAAGATCTTTGGCAAAAAGTTTATAATAAAATTTTATTTCCGTTTTTTTTCTGCTAAAGGTTATGGAACTACATTTATCGACATTCATAGTCAGCTTATTAATTGTACAATAATCACACAAACGATCTAGATCTTCCTGAAGTCTAACACAATCTTCAACAGACTTAATAATCGAAAATATCTTGGTATCATCTGCAAATAGTAAGAATTTTGAATTTTGAAAACACTGACTAACATCATTTATAAAAATGTTAAAAAACAATGGTCCGAGGTGAGAACCCTGGGGAACACCTGACGTAATCGGTATGAAACTGGACTTAAAACCTTTCACAGTAACTGCCTGAGTTCGGTTTTCAAGATATGACTGTAACCACCTCAGCAGGTCACCATGTATACCGATATTCTCTAGCTTTCTAACTAATATTTGATGCGAAATTTTATCAAAACATTTAGAGTAATCGGTATACACAGCATCTACCTGAAAACCATTATTCATTCCACACAATACTTGGTCTAAAAACTCACATAGGTTTGTTTCAGTGGAGCGCCCTGCTACAAATCCGTGCTGCTGACTAATAAAAATCGGTCTAAGGGCTACATTAAGGGAGTCGAAAACTATTTTTTCAAATAACTTAGGTATTACAGACAATTTTGATATTCCTCGGTAATTACGGATGTTGTGTTTATCACCATTTTTATGAATGGGTACAACCAATGACTGCTTCCACACTAAAGGCATTACTGCGCTAGACAACGATAGGCGAAATAGGTAAGCAATTGGAGCTGCCAATTGCTTGCAGCACATTTTAATGAAATAAGGGTGAATACCATCCGGCCCGGATCCCTTATTTGCATCAACCTTTGATAGATACTTTTTGACAATGTCTTCCGAACATCTTACAGAATTAATAATACATTCACTTTGTCTATAAGGTGGATAGGTAGAAGTCGCCTCCGGATGGCTTTCAAAAACAGATTGAAAAAAAGTATTAAAGACATGTGCAATCGTTGATCCCTCTGAAACAGTTGAGTTGTCCAAGTAAAGTGTGTCTGGAATAGAGTTATTATCCTTTTTTGATTTTACGAACGCCCAAAAATGTTTGGTATTTTTATTTAAATTTACTTCTGTTTTTGTAATAAAAGTGTCATAGCACAATTTCTGCATTGATTTAATCTCTTTACGTAACTTAGAAAATTCCAGGTAATCAGACTGTCTGCCATAAGTTTTCCATTTTTTGTGCTTTCTTTGTTTTTTTTTGATAAGTTTTATTAACGGTCGCGAATACCAAACTGGATAATTGCTGTGTTTCAATATTTTTTTTGGAACGTGAATATCAATGATCTCATAAATAATTTTATAAAAAATGTCTACCGCTAAATCTATTTTCAGTCTATGAGAATGGTTTTGAAAAATTTCCTCCCAGTCAACTTTTTCAATGTCGCTTTTGATATGTTCATAATTAGCGGCATAGAAACATTGAACAGTCCGTGGCAATGGTAGTAGCAATGAGTCACTCTCAGTCTGCCACTCAACTTTAAGCGCAGGGTGATGTGAGTCTTCTGGCAGTGACAGCGGCTCGGTGCGAGATACAACACATTTAAAACTAGATATTACTAGGTCAAGACATCTATCATTAGCATTACCTACAATATTGTATTGAGACCATCCTGTAAAACTCAAGAACATATGCAGCTGTGACACCAGTGAGTTAACATGTGGATTAGATAAATAAACTCCTGAAATGGAATCACCATTCCATGCTGCATAACGAATATTAAAGTCACCGATCAGTAAATAATCATTATCGGGTTCGTTTATTCCTATGTCAGAAACATGATCAAAAAATGATTGTTCAGCCAATTCCTGATTTGTACCTTGAAGAAAATAGCAACAAAATATTGATAGTATTTTAGTATTACGCCCGTTTTTCATTACAATATTAATACACGTAATTTCTGTATCTAAAAGGGAGGGTACGGGGTGTACTGACCTTACATCTACGGACAATCCCTGACGCACAGCAATTAAGGTGCCACCACCCTTCTTAGTACGGTGCTTATCGTAATCCCTATCAGTTCTATATACACTGTATTGTCGATCAAAAAGTTCAGCATCGAAAATGCCAGGCAATAACCAAGTTTCGGTAAGACATACAATATCATAGTTATAATTTAACAAGTTATTCAAGAATAACCCTGTTTTACTACGCAAACCACGCACGTTTTGGTAGTATAGGCTTAGTACCATTAAGGAATTATTAAAATAAAAATAGAGCTTATAATTATCAAGGACTTACCGCTTGAAACGTATACATCCATAAAGGAATAAAGCAACACGCACTGCACTGCACACATTATGGTCGAGTATTCATATCTATGATTAGAAAAAGCATCTAATTCACCGCAAAAATAATTGTCATTATATGTTAATAATGATTTATGTATCGATAAAATTAACAGTTTCAATAAATCTAATTGACGGTAAAACAAAAAAATATAAACAAGTGCATAGTCACATGATAATCCGCCACAATAAGTATAGAATACTCCGTACAAACCTAACAGCGAGCGAATTGCGCACACTAAGCGAGCAATGGATATTACTTGCGTCGATACGGCAACATGACACAGGCGAACCGGACTAAAAGTATCGCACAATGGAACAACTGTTGAAACAGTGTTTGTCAAACAATTTACGCTATTTGATGAAATTATTATGTCACATTGATAATATTTAGTGCAAATTGAGATTATTAAAAATTTAAAACATTTAAAACTAGAAACGATTTTTAAAAACAGACAAATAATGCAGCAAAACCAATTAAATAATAGAAAGTTAGCACTTATGTAATCTTCTTTAAAGCTTCCTCGGAGTTGATGTGAATCACAGGTGATTTTGCACTTTTGCGAACCATAATTGTGCAGTTCCGTACCCAACAATATGCATAGCTTTTCTCCTTAGATTTGATTTTAGCTTGTTGAAGAAGATATTTATTTTTAGTTGATAGATGGTCATTTACGTATATTCGATTTTGAGAAGAACTAAAGCCCAAGTCACTAGCTTTGATATCTTTCAATTTACGAAGAGCCGCCAAGAAGTCGTCCTTTCTATATCTCGATTGCATTTTTAATATGATCGGCTTAGGTCTTTTATCTTGACTGTCCTTGGCTGCAACCCGCGTGACAAAATCGATGTCCGTCTCTTTCAGTGAATATTCACTTAAGTCGGCGAGGCTCTTGACCAAGTTAATTAAGTTTTCACCAGTTTTATATGGGATTCCATTGATCTGTATGTTGGAACGCCGCACCCATTGTTCGTTTTTATGGCCATCCTCAACAAGAGCTTCAATTACTTTTTTAAGGCTGTCCATTTCTGCCTTTACATCTTCAATAGGTGACAAGCGGGATTCTATTTCCGAAACACGGTCCAATATGCCGTCCACCCTTAAGTCAAGAGACGATTTAAGGTCTGCAACGTCGGCTCTCACTTGTTTTAAATCAGATTCCATTCGTTGAAATGATTGAAATTGCGTTTGAAGATCCGTTACTTTGGCCAGGATGTCCTTGAGTACAGTTTCACGTTCGGGTTGGATTACCGCTGTGGAATGTTCAATGAGATGACTTGAGTGTACTTTGGAGGTAACTGGCGTCCCACTGGTGACTGATGACGGTGAAGCATCCTTGGAAATTGATCCACTGGTATCTCGACAAGCGGGACATATCCATGAGTCCCTGCCGGACCCCAATCTGTTGAAACCCCTCTCGGATATGCCGCCACAACCGAAATGATATTTTTGTTTGCACACTGAGCACTCCGAGCCATGACCGACAGTGTCGTTACAGGTGGCACATTTAGTCGTAAACATTTTGAGAATCACTGACTAGCGAATGAGTTGCAAATGATTCACGGAAAGGCACGCTCAGCTGTTAAACCGTGTTTACTCGACACTGCGTTGCGCCGTACTTAAATATATCGTAAATTTCTTTAAAGCGGTACATGTACTTCGTGACTTTCTGAAGCCATATTGTGCATCAGAAATAATGTTATTGTTTTCCAAAAAATCACTTAATTTTTATGCTATTGAATAGCTTTTATCGCGGCCTTTCAGCGCGGCGAACGAATCAAGAAATTACGTAACGAAAAAAACCTGTCACCCTCGTTGTTCTCGGCATGAAGTCTCTACTATTTTATTTATGGTTGGCAGAAAAGCAATAGGTCTATTATCATAATAATTGAGATAATTAAAAAACGGGTCGTATTTTTGCCTTTTCAAGTTTTCTGGGTAAGTTCCTTTCTCAATGCACATATTTACAAACTTCGCCATGACGCGGACTTATACTATCATTGACTTGTTTTAAATAAATTATAACATTTAAGATGATATAAGGGCAATTCATATTATTTTACATTTATTTCACTTATTAAAATTAAATCCAGAATATAATTACTATGTTGCAATAAAACTAATAATACCAAAGTTTTCCGCAACGATGTAATATTTATATGCACTATTTGCAATTCTTTTGTTTTGGTCTTGAGATATGTACTTCATTCCCCAGTATCTATAAATTTCTTAAGGTTAATGTTGTCATCAATACTTATCATTAAATGACAAATATGAAATCATGCTGTGTGTATGCGTACAGTTATGAGTGCGTCTTTACTTGCTATCGCCGCTGTTATTCGATCTTTTTCGATTAATTATGTCTGTTTCAGAACGAATGTTACGAATTTTTGAATTTTCACCTTTATTTACCAATATCTTAAGATGTTGTATTCAAATGTATTTAAAGGAGAATGCTCATGGATGTATGGACCGCCGTACAATGGTTGCATCAATACCAAACAAATGTTAAATGATCGTTTAATATTCAAATTAGTATGACAAATTGGAATTTTGAAAATAAAAACAGGGGTTTTAATGTTATTGTAAAAAATGTGACATAACCTCAAATCCTTAATGACTCCTATTTTAAGTTGGTTTACAGCTATTTTGGGTACTTTTTTATTCTGTTATTTTTGATCAACTTGAGTCTTTCACTGTTTTTCCAACCTACTGCATAGATTTTCATGACAACACAGATTTCAGTGATGGCAGATTTACGTATAGGTAAATAAAAACATTAATAAGACACTTTTTATTAGATTACATATATTAATTGTACACATTATATTTGAATTACCAGTATATTTCAAATCAACATAATCTTCATGGAAAAAATAATCTAAATAAGGCGCCAGAGCAGTAACATCATTGTAACGACCCCAACTTAAAAACTAAACTACAGTCATTATGTGGTCCTAACAGCCCACAGGTTGTTTACCAATGAGACAGCTGCAATAATAACCTTTTATAGCCTCTAATGTGTCTGCCAAAGCAGCATCTCTACTGATAAGTAAATATGAGTTATATGTACGCTGCTTAAGTATCTGGATTTAATCCTACCTCTTAATAAATAATTATTTAGACCTAAAACAAGAGGAATATCATCTACAAACAAACAAATTCAAACAATTTCTAGCTTTTGTCGTACAGCGTTCTAATGTAGCTCCAGGATTATTGAAAAGAGTGGCCAATCTTTCGTTGCTATCAGCAGTTCTTAATTTAACTAAATAAATACAAAAGGCTATAGAAGCGTTTGGCACTTGATCTGCTAGATTGGTATACAGTTGAGCAAATTATAAAACTGTTCAGAGTTCATACCAAGCCAATAATGACATAAATGAGGAGACATAATTGAAATATTAGAAAAATCTAATTTGTAATTGGCTGATCGCTGTATCATAATCATTACATTATCAAACTGTGTGCCAGTAAAATCTCTTAATTAAGATGTTAATTCATTCCATGAACCATAATTCAAATAGTGATGACAAACACATGCACCAGCTGGTATGCACAATTTATTATTATACAATAAGAGATTCCTGATGGTAGATGAAATAAGTAGACATTCAGGCTCTAAACAATTTTCAAATACACAGTGACCAGGAGAGTTAGCAGCATGTATGATGATGATGATACAATTTTTAGAGTCACTTGTTGAACTGCTTCTAGTCTTGGTTGTGGCAGAGGAGGTGGCACAGGTATAGAACGATTGCCACTTAATGTAGTATCTCCAAGAGTAAGGCGATTTGAGTCATGTTGTTGTTGCTTTTGTACTTGTTGAGTTGCTGATCTCCAACATGGAGCACATACATGTTCCATTCTTGAGATCTAAAATATAACATTAATAAGAAATGAATAATTAATATGGAAAATTCCTTTTTGTTTATTTTAAAATAACAGTTTGATAGGTCTCAAGTTAACTCTTGCAAGTTATAAAAGTTAAAATATGATGTCTACAAATCAATGTAGGAATTTCTGTATTCTCTCATCATCTATTAGCTGTCTAGTGATAACAAAACAAATAAAAGAAAATCTAAATGTTACCATGATTACTATAAACATTTTAGTTCTAGATTTGTAATTATGTATGATATGCAATAATAATACACAGTAATAATAGTTTTCTCATAAGATTGTGATAGTAAATGATTCCTAACCTAAGTATCTAGAACTGTTATTACTTTTTTAAGAAGTCAAACAAAACAGTTAATATATATTTCATACAGTTAGTTGCACATGACATTAGACAAACAATATTAGCTCACCTGAGTAGGAATTATCCATGACTATAATATGTTGAGGGCTAAACTGTTCTTCTACAAAAAAATATCAAGAATCACCTCTTGGGCCCTGGAAATACAGTTTTACAATACACTGGTTTAGCCAGTCAAATAGTCTAATCGTCATCGATTCCTCATTTGAAGTAGAATACATTTTTAATGTTCTTAATGCGTGAGTAGAGAACACTACAAACACACATACGGTAAATAAACGTCCTGTCGTGAATGCACTGTTTTTTTCCTGAAAACGTCTTGCCTGTCTTAACAATTCAGAAACAAAATCGTTTGATACGTTGACACGCAATCATTATCACTTCACAATTTATGTAAAAAACTCAATCAACACAAAAATAGGAGTAACAACAAAACATTTGACATTTCCCCACTCATTTGCATTTGCAATAGGGTTACAGGGTGATGATGATCTGACATTGAATATACGAATAATCGTTGAATTGAAAAAAAAAATGTTTTTGTTTAAAATCGATTTTACGCAATGAATAAATCAAATCAGATACAAATAAATCCAGATTCAATTAATTAATAAACAGCATAGAAATAAATATAATTACTAGTTACTACTTAGTTAATGATGAAATCGACAGTTAGGTGAGCGCCTTCTATAAAAACAACGATTAATGATTTCCGCGGAATTAACCTTCTTTACCATTATTAATACGTGTCGATTTTTTAAACTTAGATTCGAATACCCCGGCTACACGTTCCGTCTTACCTAAGAGCATGCCTGCACAGATTAACTAGCCTCTCTTTGTCGTCCGTCCCTCTCTAACTTAGATACTTTTATGGACGTAGAACAGGACGCGGCACAAGCCAATGTACAATTATTGTATTTTGCGTTATAAGGCCTTTAGACTACGTAGGCAAGACAAAGCGCTGGGTAAGCACGTGACTCTTTTTGTCCGACTACCTACATGCTCGACATTTTATCATTTTCATCTCTATGCTTAACACGTTACATTCAGTAAGTAGACACTACATACAGCAAGGGACGTGATAGGAAAGTGTCGAATTAAGCCAAGCGACGGGTTACTGAATGCGACGTATTAAGCATAGAGACGAAATAGATAAATGACGAGTTGTCATCGCAACAGTTAAGACAATAAAAACGTAAAATCACTATTAAACAATAATTAGTAACACGTGATTTATTTGCTTTTTACCCGGCTGCGCAATGCAAGAGCGCGAAGCGCGACGCGCAGACAGGGTTATGTGTTTAACAGTCTATATATGTATGTTTGTTCCTTTGTGGCACACTAGAGACCAAATGCCTGGACCGATTTTGATGATTCATACATCAATCGATTCGTCTCAATCATGGGAGTGCTACTAAAGATATGAAAGTAATCAAAATTCAATATGAAGACAATTAGGCGCCATATTGTGACGAAGTAAAAAAATAAAGTTGACAAAATATGTCGAGTGGGGTATCACTGTCTAGATAATTGAAAATCATGTTTAGGTTCTTAAAGCCACTTTTCATTTTATATGATTGTTTAGGATCTACAACGCTTAAAAGTTGAATATTAACCACTTGCGCTTTTAATTTCAATCTTCCGTTTGTATGGATCTTTGTTACTCTTTCACCTAAAAAATATTGAATGGATTTTAATGAAACTTAACAGTAATATAGCTCATATATGATCATAACATATATATAATAATTTATGTAGTTATTGAGTGAATTGGCCAAAATATAACAATAAGTGTTGCATAAGACGGAAAAAAATCTCCCATCTGCGAGCCATTTTCCTGCACTGCAAAAACAATAAAAGTTACATGAATGTAATGTAGAGTGAAAATGTATATCTTAAACAGTTCTACCAAAAAGTCCGTGACACCATATATCTATTCTTAATGTGTAAGCCATTACCGCTAAAATAGTGAATCAAAACTAAAATATTATTTGATATCTATTTCCAAAATGCACATTTTGTATTAACAAATTATTTTTTTATCAAAACAAATACTTTTATCGCTTTTAATATTTAAAAACGATAAACTTTGCCTTTTACACTATGTCATTTCAACAAATATTTAAAAAGTTACAACGATGACAAAGTGATAGCGCGGTGTACTATGCAAGATTACACTGCGGGAATACTAAGAGAAAAAAAAATGGTGTTTATAAAAGTAGATAAAACCTAGGCGAAGAAGAAAAAAATGGGCTATTCGCAGTATCTGATCCTATACGAAGTACTTGCAATGTAACTGTGACACAGTTCCTTCTTATTAAATGATGAAAAATAAATTATCATCATAGGTATTTTTATTGAATTTTAATGAACAACTCAGAATTATACTGTTTTTAAATTTTTTGTAACGATATAAATAATAAATAATTCTAACACACACCAATTAGCCCAGCCCCAAAGTAAGCACTGTAAGGATTGTGTTATGGGATACTAGGGTAACGGATAGAATATACATACTGTACATATATATATATATAGAAATACATATTAAACATCCATGACTGGAGTACAAATGCTCGTATTCAGCACACAAACATCTGCCCCCACCGGGATTCGAACCCGGGACCTCTCGAGTCGGCGACACCATGAAACCCGCGTACAAACCACTCGGCCACGGAGGTCCTCGATATTACTTAATGTTACAAAAAAGGTTTACTTAATATAATGACAAATAATCCATTTTCGCTAGTAGGTACATACTTATTGGAATCCCTGTATTTATTAATCAGCTCGCGATAATATTGGTTTTGTAATTATAAACGATAATTCTGCAAAATTCAAAGTACATAATATAGATTTTTATATGTAAATCACCCCTTTCATCACCTATTTATAAGTATTGCGATGTTGTAGCCAAGAACTAAGTTCCCATCTACTTTTATAGGGGAATTCATTATAATCGATTTAGCTATTAGGGCACGGAAGCGCAACATACAAACTCACTTTCGCATCTATAATATTATATTATACTTACTAGTGATCCACCCCGGCATTGTACAATATATAAATATAGCCTATGTCACTCGGACAAAATGTATTTAAATAAAGAAAAATGTAATATTAAATAATGTAACCTTATGATGAATTAATATTTGAAACCGGTTCAGTAGTTTGTTACAAACATACAAATCGTGCCTCTTTATAATATTGGTATAGATAGTTAGGATAATAGTATTTTATTAATGAAAACGATTTAAAAATAAAGTAAGTAATAGGTTTATTTGATTATATTTGTATAAGTTACTTAGCATCGGTGTTTTTTTTATACAAAAAAAATATTTGGAAAATAATTGCCAAGACTGTACTATTTGCAATAAGTACCTACTAGGCTGGTAGCAGCACGCTTGATAGGTGGAAGTACTCTTCATTCGAGCTTTACACTACCAATAGAAAGGGTCGATCACAAAGTCTTTGACCTGTTAGTGAACGCTTTAAAAGAAAACTATAAATTGACTAGCAAACCCGGCGAACTCCGTTTCGCCACCAGATGGCTTCTTTTTATGTAACATTTCGTTTGGTGATTAAAAGAAGATTTTTTTTATAATTTTTCCTGAATTTTCTTTGCTATAAACCCCACGGAGCCCGAGACCTTTCCAACGAATGCAAAACCGTGGAAATCGGTTCATGCGTTCTGAAGTTATAGCGTCAGGAAGGAAAACCCGACTTATTTTTATATAGTAGATAATAAATGAGATTGCTATGGTGCTCTACCTAACGTTATGAACATTTTATTATGCGCCTTTACTTTAATCAAATATTATAAACTTTGCTTTGGTGATTTCATAATTATTTAATTTAGCAATCTAAGGCAGTTGCCACGATTGTTCATCCAACACAACAGACGGGAATTACTGCTTTCTTTAACCTGCGATATAAACGTCATTGTGGGTATTGTATATAGGGTGATTAACAAAATTTGAAGTTAACTTCTGGCATCTACATATTGGGTTTCTGTGAATTATGTAGGTATATCAAGTTATGAGACTAGGATATGACACTGCATTTGTGTATATCACAATCTTAGAGCCGGACGTTGACATGTCAATGCAGCCACTGCCAATTTTAAATAGTCGACGGATGAAATGAATTTTATATTAACTGCTAAACTACTAAAAAAAGAACATAAACAAAACATGACTTTTTGAATAAGTGCTAGTTTTCTATAAAATTTACATACATTAAATATTTATGTAACGACTTGATTTAACTTCACACATTTTTGTGAAAAAGGGCAGAAAAAGCCCCATCTGTAGCCTTGACCCCGCTGGTAAAGTCTCTATATGTCTTAATAAATCAATCTTTTAGACCACCGCAAGTTACTTAATAATTCCCGCGATATTAATTCTCTTACTGAAGTAATAAGACTACGGTATATACCGTCTTAAGATACTAACTAGGTAACTAAAAAGTGTGAAATAAAAAAGGTAAATTTAAAAAATCAAAAAACCCGACTGCTTAATTATTACTTCAAATAAAAACTGAAAAGGAAAAAACAAGTCCAATAGTCTATAATTCTGTTAATAAGGAACAAAGCTACTTTAACAGTCGGGACCCATTATTGAAAAATATTATGTATTCTTGAATATCTAATGGGTCCCGACTGTTAAAGAAGCTTTGTTCCTTATTAACAGAATTATAGACTATTGGACTTGTTTTTTCCTTTTCAGTTTTTATTTGAAGTAATAATTAAGCAGTCGGGTTTTTTGATTTTTTAAATTTACCTTTTTTTTGATGGTCCACTCATCGGTAACAAAAACAACAATCGATTATAATGTATAACTAATAGGGTACTATGGCATCACTATTTTTACGATAAATAAACAAACGTCAGATATCCGGCTCAAAATATAAACAGTACTATGACTAATATTATTTCTAAAATTATTCCCTGTTCAAAATAGCCATTCTGATAGACCATCGTACGTAACGAGATACAATTCGTTTTCCGTACTCGCCTTGCAGTTCTGCGGAAAGGTTCAACGTCTTTTTGGGTACGTTGCGCTTTTGTGTCCTTAGTCGGATGTTTTTAGTATTCCATAAAAGTTGTTAACTGTCGTGTAATGCTTTAAGTGTAAGACACTCAATGATAAATATTCGCTTATTACTTCCGTTACTTTGTATATCATTGTTAGTTATCGGCTCTTTTCGCTACTTTAGCCACTCATCCATTCTGACTTTGTACGCAGTATAACAACAACCGGCCGCTGTCTGCCTTCTTTTTTCTTTTCTTGTTCTACCCTCCTTACTTCTTCTATATCGTTATTTAAATTTAACTTATTTGCTATATTTTCCATAATGCATACCATATTTTTTTCCTTTTTCTAAACATGCAATTTCTATTTTTTTCTACATCTCTGTGCTCTAATTGCAATATTCTTTCTTCTAGGGATTCACTGTAGGTATACATTCTTGTTCTCTTAAGCTTTAATTTTATTTTGGCGTTTTCCTTAATTCAGACATCATCTGATATTGCTCAGCATAAAATTCAACTGTATCGTTCTTCCAACTTTTTTTTGTGTAAGATTCATTATTTCCAATTTCAGATTGATTTCTGTTAGGATCGTTTCGACTATTGCCTTCTGTAAATCCGTAAATAAAATGAATTAAAAGTAAATGTCATTAATTTAAAGATTCGAATGTAAGTAATGTAATCTTCTGTCTCATCGGTCAGGCACAGACTCGATCGGTTGATAATACATATTTACTTGTATGTTTCCCTGAACTCAAATAGACCCAGTTAAGAATAATAAGTTTTCTCATTTTAGTATATTGAGCTACGTTCCCCAGGTTCTCCCTTCGGGAAAACCCAATACCTATTTCTACAATCAGAAAAAATCCCAGTTCAGCACCGTCTAGCAAATTCTAAATTTGCTAGCCGGGCCAAGCCCGCAATACCTAGCAGGGAAATACTAGCTGCAGAGGGATACAAAATAATATACTACCCACCAAAAACATAAATGTAAAAAAGGAGAGCCAAGTTCAATACAAAAATTATGCTTGGCTGTGCGCTTCGCCGCAAATAGAATGGAGATCTAAATGAGTGCCAAGTTCTATGAAAAATCCAAATATGTATTTATAGGATCAAAATAACATTATGAACAAGTATTAAACTCTATTTCTTTGCTTTATCGGATACCTATAACAATTGCTTTTAAATAAAAATGTGAGATCGAAATATAACAAAATCGGTATTCGTAAGCGGTGTCTATGTTTATGTGTTGTTCGGAAGCGCTTATAAGTAGATTTACTTCTGTATATAATTATATGTGGTGCCGCGCGCCGGCGCCGCTCCGTCGACACACCGATGGCCGGTTGTTTAGCGCGTATTACAAGTTTTTTGTATGGGGACACCACTTATTTTTTTAACTTTATTTTTATATTTCTGTTATATAGCAAATATAATAATACATATATTGGGATAGGTTCAAATATTTGCTTGTAACGGTTCCAACGCTACACGGGACCCCCTCCCCCTATTTTTTTACTTTATTTAATTTTTAGATATTTTCCTACGCTTACACACAATAACCAAACTGGATTCCAAATTTCATCCTTCTAGGTCATCTGGAAGTAGGTTAGGTTTAGGTGCTATATGTCAGTCTGTGCTAAAATTTACGACTTTTTGACCTTCATATCTTTATAACCGTTTGAGCTAGCTTCATGAAATTTGGGCTTCTTGATTTCCTTATGGATATAAATAAACACACGTAGTTTTATGTGTTTACGTTAAAGAGGTTTTGAGTTATAGAAGGGTCAAAAGTGGCATCAAGTGGTTCGTGTAATATTACATTCGGCGCTGGCTAGCCAGTTCCTTTGCTTGAACTTGGCTTGACACGCTGTCGCGTGTCTAGATAATATGTACTATATGAAGAAACAGTGTAGTATAACAGAAGTCTGAATAATTTGGGTACACGCACGTTACACAGTTAACACTTATTACCGAAACATAAATGTAAGAAGATAATAAAAATAACGTTATTAAAAGTTGTTAAGTTTAAAAATAATAGGTATAAAACAAAAAAATCAGTAATTTATGTTATTCACGGGATTGTTACCATATACCTTGTTTTTAGTGAGTTTCCTGATAGTCACACCAACGTTACACATTGACATTTGAATAACATTAATTACTGTACTATAATGTCAGTGACTATGAAAGTTTAAAACAATAAAAGTAATTTCATAAAGTAAGTGTAGTACTTTAAAAGTTTAAAATATTTTAAATATGTTCGTTCTTCATTATATATCTGATACCTTGTGATGTTGTGAACGGAGGCGAGGTGGGCTGGATACCCACCTCGTTTCCAATTACAATAGCTTATATTATGTTATAGTTTATTGTGGTATGTATCTTTTATATAATAACATATATAATGTGTGCAGTGCAATGCAGTCACAGTCGCAATATAGAACGCAATGTATGTGTTGCATAATTTCATATTACATTATAATCAACTACTAGCTTAGTGTTAGAATATATATATATATAGGTTATTATATTTTTTAAGGGAACTGCTGCCGACAAACTGTGTTGCAGTTGAGACTTAGCTTACCCTTTGTTGAAAATGACTTTCTTTTTCTTTGTTATTTTCAAATACAAAACGCTTATTACCATATATTATTACCCTACATTTCCTTTTGGTATATTTACCTTTCTCTATGCCCTACATTCAACATATATATGTATATGAAGGGTAATAAGATATGAAACATATCAATAGAGAATCTTCTCTATTAATATGCCATTCATCAAGCATTTTCTTAATATGTTATTGAAATATTTATTAAGATTGATAGGGAATTAGGAATTGGCTGTTTAAAAAGTGGTTTAAGCCGACCCGTTGTCAAATCTTTAGAGGTGAGTTTATAAATTTAATTAATATTAGTCAATACAATACAAATACAAACGAAAATTTTCTGATTTTATTTTATTGTTACTTTTGATATAGTATATCGATTTTAATGAAATACAGATGGAATGATACCTTGAAATAGACTCTATAAATATATATTTTTTTAAAAATAGGGGTGATTATCCACTCACAGGTTTTGGTGCCGAGTTATGTATTACAAAAATTATAAAATAAAAACATTGAAAGGCATAATTTTTGTCTTAAAAAAACTTTCATAACTAAATATCTTATCTTCCTGCTACGACATTATCGCTTATACCGCAACTTCCGACGCCTTCCCTTATGATTTTGAAGAAACCTTTGTCTCCCCAGTCAGTGTTAAAAGAGTTCGCCGCTAGCCAGTACTTAATTCCATGCTCTTCACCCCAGCCGATGATTTTCACAGAATGTAAACCTAATTTTTGACCCGACGTGTAATTGTAAATACCTTCTTTGTAATTCAGGAAATCCTCATATACTGTAAAAGAACTAGTGACTGGTCCGTATTCATAAATTTCTTTAATGATTTCACTCTTTTTAACTACGTAAACACTTTTACCACGATGTCTGTCTTTGATATAGCACACTTTATAATTCTTATTACATTTTTTTTCACATTTTGGTGTTATTGGAATATATTTACATTGTTCTGGTATTACTGGAATATTTTTACATTTTGGTGTCATTGGAATATTTTTACATTGTTCTATTTCTCCCCAAACCAGGTGGTTACAAGGAGGTATTGTGTAAGGCTGGCAGCCTTGTTTTGATTTATAACTGCCTCCTGATACGATACCAACATTTTTATAATATATCCAGGCCCTTGTCAATACTCCACCCTCACAACCATTACCACAATATTTACAGCAACTGAGGACATCTTTAATGGAAAAGTAGAAATGCTCCTTTCCTTTGGATAGGATGCACATGCGATCGGTCATGGCTGACACGGCTGCTACGGCCCAGCAGCTGCCGCAACCACCTTGATCTCTGATGTCTTTTAAAGTTGGACAATTTTTCCAATGCTCTCGAGCGTCAAATTGGTTTGGATATTTTGTCTTCCTTGAAAAAGTATAGTTTCTTTGGGGTAGGTTATCCATGCGACTATCACTGAGAGTGCCCATGAGATTGTAAATATATTTTAGTGGTGTTTTCTTAGGAAAGTTGCGGCCGGCGATCCAAGTATTTTGATTAAAGTTAATTGATTCGATGAACTCATCAGATAGAGGGTGTAAGTGAACATTTGATGCAACAACACACACGACACATATCGCACAAGTAAATAAGAGTGTACGAAACATGCTTATTCTTTTTTACGCGTACAGACCATGCCAAATGAGCAACTGCTTTATAGAGTGACTGATTTTTCTTTATATGATATTTCCTTTAGTTATATATATGGACGACCTATATAAAATAATAATAGTAACTCCATGGTGATAAATTATGTTAGAGGAAAGTGAACTAATTAATATATAATTAATTGTAAACATATTAAAGTGCTCGTATTTACTGCGCTACATAAATAGGTAAATACATTTTTGGATTTATTTTTATCGGACAGGATAACGCCTGTCGGGTCCGCTACTTGTTTTATTAACTAGCTGGCCCGGCGAACTTTGTACCGCCTTAAAAAGGACCGACAATGTTACACTTTACGCACTTATATAGGATTAAGTTGCAATAAATATGTATACTATGATTTACTCTAGATACCGTTTTAAATGCACTGAAGCGACACAAATATATATACATATGGGACATTACTCGTCGCTACACACAACACACACACATTGACTGTTTTATAACAATATGACATTAGAGCCATATAGGTTGATTTCTTTGGATTGCTCCATTTTGGCGTATAAATAATCAACGTGTGTAAAATTTGATTCAAAGAATTAAAAATCCCTTAAAATTTGGATTAAACTCACGTTCTTCAATTTATATTTGCACCAAAAGGAACACACAGTTGACTGTCGACCGATATTTTGACGTCTCACTGGTGACTTTCTCTTATCATTAACTATGAAAAACGCTCTGAAGTATCATATGGAAATGACACAAGCATGTACTACGCGTGTTTACCTATATTAATAAATCGGGGAACAAACATGGTGGACGTAGAATGTCTTTAGTCGATACTTTTTATCGATGTTATGTTTTATTTTCTGTGGTCAAAGCATATAGGGTCAAACAAATATACTCGAGAAAAGGGTTAAAGAGTTAGAAGAATCTATTTGAATTTCGGAAATAATCGGAGATAATTTTATTCAATGTTAGTTAAATTCTACCACTGTTATTAAGTACAAGGACAGCAATAAGAAATGGCTTAGTAAATTTCACAAACCTTTCCGCTATTCATCTGCATGTGCACATTATGATAAAGGCTGGTGCTTATTAAATTGAATAAAACATAATTACAATATTAAACTTAAAGTAACTCAAGGGCATATCGATGATATATATTTGAAATAAATTAATAATAATAAATAAATATTTCCAACACTCACACCAATTGGCCTAGCCCCAAAGTAAGCACTGTAAGGCTTGTGTTATGGCATACTAGGGTAACGGATAGAATACATATATTGTACATATAAGTGTATTTATATAGACATACATATGAAACATCCATGACTGGAGAACAAATGCTCGTATTCATCACACAAACATCTGCCCTCACCGGGATTCGAACCCGGGACCTCTCGAGTCGGCGACACCATGAAACCCGGCGTGTAAACCACTCGGCCACGGTGGTCGTCAAAAAATTCAAGTTTTAATTATAAACATTTATTTCAGATGTTAAGATTCAATATTCATTTATTCCGTTTAGACTTTTTCAAGCACATATGAAAGGCGTCGGTTCGCAAATCTACGGCGGGAGACCTTGTATACTGTGAAGAACCGGCAAGAAACATAGGCTGCTTTTTTCTCCCTGTTTTATTTCATACAGTATCGTCAAATTGAAAGCCGACATCAAAATTATAAGGCTTATTCTACGTTTGTAGAAAAATAATTTAAAATAAAAATCTCGTTAATCTTTAATTATTTTGGGTTTATTATATTAATCAACAGAAACAATACACATTATTATTAGACACAGATGTTATTTCTTAGTAATTTCCGAGAAAACGACGAAAATTGAAAACAAGTTAGGGGGTGAGGAAGAAGGTTCGCATGTATTATGAAAAGTCTGTGTTAACCACAGCTATTTCGTAATGAGGACAGATTTGATAAGAAGGGCAATCCATAGAACTTAACTGTCTAGCGTGAAGAAATCCTGGGTAATTTTTGCTCCAAGTTACTCGATGCACATTCAGTGTGCCATTAAATGTAGTAGTCATACTTCTTGTAGTGTTTTGGCGGGAATCGGTAAAGCAAACTGCATACGTCCAGTGATAGTTAGCGTTTATTCACGACTGATTTGACATAGACATAGTACAGTCAATCTGTCGAAAAAAATATCGTTTCAGTGAAAAAAAAACCTAAAGGTAATTTTTTTTCATGATTGAAAAACAAAAAAAATGAAAAAAAAATAGTTTTATTTTTATTTTTTTTCATGATTGAAAAAAAATAGTAAAAACGTACATTGAAATGTGCACTGCAAATGTGTACTTGAACTGCCTTTAATTTATAACTTGAAAACGGTAAGTAATACAAAAAAAATTGTTTATACAAAAGTTGTTGGTAATTATGTACGAAACAACTTTGCCATTTAAAGTTTTCCATTAAAATGATATTTTCAGGGTGAAAAAGTGAAAAAACACTTTTTTGAGACTTCAGCGCCACCTACAATGCGCATTTTTTGTTGTATGAGATTGCAACATTGACATAAATTGTAGTACTCAACGCCCTCTACAATTATGGTAAAAAAAAAGTTTCTAAAATGCATACAAAATAAGAAAAATGCGTTTAAAAAAATTTTTGACGGTTTTTTTGAGTTTTTAAAAAAACGCCTACGAGTTGAACATGCCCATCGCCAAGGTGGCTTACTGATGTCATTTGGCAACAGAAAAAACAAGACTTACCCTTTAGGTTTTTTTTTCAACCCTCAACCTACAGATTGACTGTACTAACACGTCTATTCATAAATATGAAGTTCAACCTACCTACATTATATCCCTCTACGCTTAATTAAGTGTATCTATAACAATTAAATATCATTAATTACTTAATGATCAAATCAAAACAAAACTAATTACTAATAATACATACAATCTACTTAACTTAGCACAATCTAATCAAATTAAATCAAAACAAAACTAGTTACTAATAGTACATACAATCTTATAATTATTTCTTAACTAGCTGTGCCCCGCGGTGTTACCCGCGGCTTATTAGGGAAAATAAATTGTGTATTAACAGTAAAAACAATGACTATTCACATTTTTAGAAGCAAAATAATTTAAACTTAAACATCGGAACGATCAATTTACAAAATTTGATAACTGACAGAACGGGAGAGATGATTATGCTGTCTTATGTAATTGTTTTTTGTCTCGGGTCGTAGAGCGAGACCTAGAAATCACTTTACTGCAGCACATCCCGGTAAACCACAAAGCGGGACTTATTGTTATCTGCGTAAATAAAATGTGTTTCTTGCTCTCGACACACGGGAGCAACCCACGTTCAGTTGTCCGTGGGAAAAGCAGAAGGTGCCCAGGTGAATGCCTGCTACTTTTAGAGTTTGTCCTTGACTTTTATTTACTGTAATAGAGATAGCCACGTTTATAGGAAATTGTAGGCGCTTGAACTGGAAGGGTAAGTTTGTGGGTATTATAGGGATTCTAGGTATCAATACCGTCTCTCCTTTGGCCCCTCCAGTAAGAATGGTGGCCTAGACGATGTGCCGTGATGCTTAACCTAATGCCGTTACACAGTCTGGGCGCGTCCAGGTTACGCATCAGTATGACAGGCAGACAGACAGCCCTGACAGGTCGAGGGAATTTAAGAATTCTACATGGTATAGGTATTATCCCACAACGGCGAAGCCTTGAGGCATGCGTTTATCTCATCTGCCGAGGTACCTCGCTCGATAACCAGTAACGTCTGCCAAAAATCACCTGCCAGAAAGACGACCACTCCACCAATAAAGATTCGATTCGGTCCCATAAGATCAATTTGCACCATTGCAATAGAGCACCACGACTACTTCTTTTACTGATGTTGCAAATGGGCGTTTCTTCCCTTGCAAGTTTCAGCGGGAGCTTGAATACTGAGTGTCCGGTTCTGCCACCACTCAGCCAGGTTGCAGCTATTCTGGAGGATGCAACAGCCAGCGCAACCACTTTGTCTTTGCACAACTGTGCCAGCAGCAAGTTCATTAAAAAAGTCTTGCCGGTGCCCCCTGGTGCGTCCAAGAAAAAAGACTTTCAGCGCTTCTTTAAAAAATATGTCTAGTGTTATCCCTTGTCGAGGAGCTCGATGGCGCAAGTGGTTAGCGCGTTCAGCTGCGATCGTTGAAGTTCAGCAACTTTCGCAGTGGTCGGTCTTTGGATGGGTGACCAAAAATTTACAATCTCGAGCTTCTCCGTGCTTCGGAAGGCACGTTAAGCCGTCAGGCTGCATCTGCAATCGTTAGCACCCACCAATCCGCACTGGGCTCGCGCGGTGGGTCATGGCCCAATCTCCCTATTCCATCCATAGGGAAGGCCTGTGCCCCAGCAGTGGGGACATTAATAGGCTGATAATGATGATGATCCCTTGGTATCGGCGAGCAATGACTTCTGACAAAGCGCTTTTTATACTTGTACCACAATTGCCGGGGGTTGGAGAGTCCGCAGGTGCTTATCATAATCGCAAAGAGCTCTCTCATCGTAGTCGCTGACCGGCACAACATTGCGCACTCCATCGTTGCGTCCCAGTGGCCGTCGTCTTCAAGCAGCTTCATCGCCTCACATGCTTCTTGAAAAGTGGCCTTTTCCTGCCCATCGACGATTTTGAGCGCTTGAAAACTGGTAGGACCCCGGCTTCTAGTAATAGCAACAGCAACCGTACACAATAACACTCAAAGTGTGTTATGTGTACGGTATAAATTCTACCGTGGGCATCTAAGGCTTTCACACCAGGCCAACCGTCGACGGGTGCGCCCTGCACGCAACGTTCCATTGTTTTCGTGACGCATTCCACGTGCGAGCAAACTCGTCTTTCTGGCACAGTTGCTAGCTCCATACATTGAATGATTTGACACCGTAAAAATTGTGGCTGTTCATTAGGTGATCATCACCCATTTTGTGATGTAGTTGGCCATGCACTGTGAACGTTGGGGAAAATCCAGGCATTGCAAAAAGGACAATGGCGAAATATTTGTTGAAGTAAATCTATAGCGTCTATAGATGGCATTATCAGAAATGTTAATAAAATAATCTCAAAAGATTTATTAAACAATTGAGGAGGGTTGTCTAAGTCTGGAATTAAAAACTTAAAAAAGGGAAACACAATTGACTATTTTTTTTATTTTTTATTGTGGCTTGGCCATGATGGCTTTTGAGCCATTCATTTTAAGTGATTTTAGTGATGAAATCTACTTTAAATATGTTGTTCGTATGTTTTGCATCGCTTTACGCTTGAACTGTATTTAATTATTTATCAAAAATATCGGGAAACATTATTTTTCAATATGATACTGAAACCATATTAAATAATCTCCACAATACAAAAAGAGTATGGCGACAATTCTAACGAAAAAATCTATACTGTCACTGTCATGCTTGTCATCGAATTGTTATTATTGTTATCATTATATAACATTGTTTGTGCTTAAGTGCATGCATATTGCAAAGATTTCAATCGGCGTATTGTGTTTTTCTGAGATTTGTTTTTTTATGTGACTGTATTTGGACTTTCGAAATCTTTCTCTGCGACTGTTGAGTAGTGCTTGCCTAAGACTTCCGAATCTGATATTTTGCTGTGGATTTTGGACACGATTCTGTCCCATACTGTGGATTTTATTTCATTGTATCTACTATCTACGATATTGTGATCAACGATATGGAATAAAAAATATATAAAAAGTGATGCATATTTAATTAATATCCCATTAGTACATTATTAGAAATCCTTTTTTATACTTTATTATTGCAGTGGGCATTTTCAAATTGTTAAGTACTTCTTACAGCACAGACATTGTATTTGAACTCAATAACTCTTGTCTGATAATAAGTATTTTGACGCGGTTGGTCAGTACCTATGCCAAAGAAAGAAAGAAAGAAAGAAAGCCAACTGATCATTTTTTTCGTCACTAATCTTCAGGACCGGTATACTTCTATAGTTCCGTTCCACGTATTTTTTATTTTGATATAAAAATACTCTTGAAAATACTTTTATAATTCGTTTTTGCATTACTTGGTAGGACATAACCTCCAAAACTTCAAAGTAGAATATCTATAAATCCAGACTTCCTATAATATAAGAAATAAGATGAATCAAATCAAGAATGTAAACTCTATAATTTAACATGCAATTAATTTATAGACGCAAGAAAATATTCAACAAAAAATTGTATGGGAGTTTCCGTGGAGTTTGCCATTGCCCTTTGTCCGCCCCGAACGACGACATGTAAAAGCATGGGTTGTATGCAGTTTTAGAACCGTCAAGATTCATCAATTTCACCTGTAAATAATGTATTTAAGGGTTCCACAGGATCTTCTAAAACAGGAATGGCTACTTTGCCCCCAGAGCAACACATTCTCGCTCTTTCCTCATTCCATTTTAATGCCCCACAATGGTGACACACATTTTCCATACGGCAAATTTTAATGAGCCTGTGGCTATTGTAATCCAATGTCAAGTCATATTCAAAATCACATTTTTCAAATAACCCCGAAGCATTTCTGGTAAATGTTTGCCGGCACTCTGCTTGATGTTGAGCGACTGCGAGTCGTCTAGAATTTGTCTCATCTACTGTCTCGGAAGCACGCGGATTAGACATTAGCTGGGCATGATTTAGCCGTCGAGAAGTTTCTTCATCCGGTGTTTCAATGGCACGCTGAGTGGACATACGCTATGCGTTTTCTTGATGCCAAGTAGCTGCTACTTCAGGTGTCTTTAATGCACGCTGATTAGCCATAAGCTGGGCATGCTCTCGCCGTCGAGAAGTTCATTCATCAGGTGTTTCAATGGCACGCTGAATGGACAACGTTGTGCGTTTTCTTGACGCCGAGTAGCTGCTTCTTCATGTGTCTCTAATGCACGCTGATTAGCCATAAACTGGGCATGCTCTCGCCGTCGAGAAGTTGCTTCATAAGGTGTTTGATTGGATCACTGTGTGGCCATAGGCTGTGCGTTTTCTTGACGCGGAAAAGCTGCCTCATCAGTTGTCTCTGATGCACGCTGAGAAGCTATGCGGATAGGATTTTCCAGACGCCGAGCATCAGCTTGCGCATAAGTTTCTCCAGTTCTGACTTCTGCCTGACGTGTTGCTTGGTCACGTCTGCGCTGTTCAGTGTCATAAGTAGATTCTTGCTGTCTTGCAATTTTCATGGATGAAGCTCTTTGTGAGCTGTGTGAACGATTTGGTTTACAATTGTGAGTCATAATTAGATACACAAAAAAATTATAACAATATCGTTGTCCTAGAAATATGTATGAAATATTAATCTATCAAAATAGATTTGACATGAATGTCAAAAAATATGTACCTTATAATTTTTATTATTTTTAAAGCATGTAACTGCTTGATGTTTAAATCTAAAGAAAATATAACTAGAAAAAACAAGAAAAAATTCCACTATATTTTCTTTAAATATGTACCTACTTAAACAAAATTCATTTGCATCGATTTTCCCATCGAAATAAGATATTTTCCCGCAGTAAAATGTAGCCTATGTGTTAATCCAGGGTATCAGCTAACTCCACACCAAATTTTATTAAAATCGTTCCAGCCGTTTAGACGTGAAGAAGTAACAAACATACACACTCACAAACTTTCGCCTTTATAATATTAGTGTGATGTGATTAAACCTCTTTTTAAGTAGGAGCTCTTAGCCTGCATTGTCTAATAGGGCGAGATGGGGGAGGCGGTACGGTTGGCGTTGGCGTGGCAAAGTCCCCATCCGGTGACGACAAAGTGTCATTACTTAATTGCCCCGGAGAGGCAGTGCTGCCGGGCGACCACACCGATCCCGACCACCGCTCCGACCGCTGTCGCACCGGTGTCTCGATACACACACCCTGAGCTGAAGAATCTGTGCCAACACTAGGGGTAGCAGAAGCAAGTGAGAATCTACTTGGACGGCGGCGTAATTGATCAATATGTCTATGTCTTGTTTCGCCATCCCTACCTAGCACTTTGAAATTACTAGGACCTATTCGATCTATAATGCGACCTGGAACCCACTTTTCTCCTTTCAAAAATTGCCTATACCAAACATCCTCATTTAAATCCATACTCCTATTCACCCCTCCCGAATCATCCTTTTGACGTTGTTGCGCTTGTATTACTTTATTCTCAATATCGGGTTTTAATGAATCTAAGCGTGTGCGAATTTGCCTACCTATGAGGAGCCTAGCCGGGCTCTCACCCGTGGCCGCGTGTTCCACATTCCTATAGTGCATCAGAAAAGTCCACAGGGCTTTATTAATATTTTGTTTCTCTTGGATGCCTTCTTTACTACACGTTTTAAAGAACGTACCGCATTTTCAGCTAATCCATTTGAAGCGGGATGATATGGAGCAGTAAAAATATGTTCGATGCGGTTAAAACCAATGAAATCCTTAAACTCGCTCGAAGTGAACTGGGGCCCATTATCACTAAAAATCTGCTTAGGTAACCCCCACCTACTGAATAATTCTGTTAGTTTATGAACTAGAACGCTCGCCGATGTACCCGTGGAAACATTAAAAACTTCTAGCCACTTGGAGGTGGCATCCACTACCACTAAATAACTTTTACCCGCTATAGGGCCCATGTAGTCCAGGTGCAGCCTCGTCCAGGGCCGACTGGGCCAGGGCCACATGCGCAGCTGATGGCGCAGGGGCGCGTCCGCGGCCGCAGCGCACACCTCACACTCGCGGCACATTTGCTCCACCGCCTCGTCGATGCCGCTCCACCAGACGTAACTCCTAGCCAAAGCTTTAGATTTCACTATGCCCATGTGGGGTTCATGAATCATTAATAATACTTTTTGTCTACAGCTTTCAGGTACTACCAACCTGTGGCCCCACATAACACATCCTAATTCTTCATACAACTCTTTTTGTCTATTGAAATATGGTTGAAGTTGGTCTATTTCACAATGTGATGGCCATCCTTTCCTAATGTAATATAGTACTTTCGATAATATGTGATCACGTAAACTTTCTTTTTTAATAACATTGTAATCTAACAATAAAGCTTGCTGCACCAAATGCAAATACGTTTGTTCCGGTAATGACAACTGCTGTTGTTTACTGCCCACTAACGGTAACCGAGAAAAACCATCCGCCCCGTTTTCGTCAGTACGCACATACTCAATGTCAAACGTATATGCAGATAATATAATCGCCCATCTCTGCATTCGGCTAGCTACCATGGTAGGGGGTATCCCTGGATTTGGTCCAAATATGGAAACTAAAGGTTTTTGGTCAGTTCGCAATGTGAAACGTCTGCCATATAAATATTGATGAAATTTATTGACACAAAATATAATCGCTAAAGTCCCCGGTGTATTTGCGAGTAGTTTTTCTCTGCATCCGATAATGAGCGTGACGCATAAGCTACCGGTCGATCCCCCCGGCCGTCAGCGCTCGGCTGTGATAACACTCCCCCTACCCCGCGCGCGCTCGCGTCGCACGTTAAAATAAGAGGCTTCTCGGGATCATAATGTGCTAAAACTTCCGCGCTAGATAAAAGTTTTTTTATTACAAGAAAGGATTTTTCACACTCACTACTCCAACACCATTGTTTAGCTTTCTTTAATAACTGATATAGAGGAAATAAATTGTCACTCATGTTTCTTACGAATTTACCATAAAAGTTAATTATACCTAAAAAGGATCGCAGTTCAGTGACGTTCGTCGGTCTAGGTATTTTCCTGATAGCCTCAACTTTTTCAGAGTCCGTGGGAATTCCGTCTTTACTCAAAATATATCCCAAGTAACGAACTTCGTCAACTAAAAATACACACTTGTTACCTTTCAGTTTTAAACCATACTTATGTAATCTACTAAACACGGCCTCTAAAGCTTCCAAATGTTCCTGTTTATTTTTCCCACCCACGATTGCGTCATCAAGAAAAATTCCCACATTTTTGATATCTTTTAATAACTCACTCATAATACGTTGGAAAATACCTGGGCTCGATGACAAACCAAAAACTAATCTATTTTATCTGAATAAACCGCGGTGGGTATTTATAACCGTGTATTTTTTTGTGTCGTCTAATTCAATTTGGTTATATGCTTGAGAAAGGTCAATTTTCGAGTAAAAACGAGCTCCCCTAAGGTTTTCCCATGAGGTCCTAGAGCCGAGGTAACGGGTACCTATCAGTAAGTAATACTGGGTTCAAAGTCGACTTATAGTCAGCACAGATGATTAAAGAGCCGTCAGGTTTGTTTACCGGCACTAGCGGCGAGGCCCAATCGGAGCAGTCGACGGGCTCGATGATGCCGTCGCGCAGCATCGCGTCCAGCTCCGCGTCTACGCGGTCCCGCAGCGCGAAGGGCAAAGGTCGCGCGCGGTGGAACACCGGGACTGCTCCCTCCCGCACCCGCAGCGTTGCCTTGCCACCCGTATACCGCCCCAGCCCGCCACTGAACAATTCCTTATACCTAAAACACAATTCATTTATTTCATTAGACATTTGGTTTTTTCCCATAGTTGTGTTTCTTACACAATAACAATTTTGAAAGGTAGGTATTTTTATTTTGAGCTCTGTTAACCATTGTCTGCCTAGTAGGGAAGTGGTTGCTCCTTTTGCAATAAAAAGTTTTAAATTTTTATTTATATTTTCGTAGCTAACTAATGGTTTTTATCATGCCTAATGGTTTTATTTTTGATCCATCAATAAAATTAAAAACTATCTCACTATTTTCTAACTGGTAATGACTAAAGTAACTGTTAAACGTCGCTTCGTTTATACATGATATAGCTGTGCCTGTATCTACTTCCATAAGTATAGTCTGATTATCAATGCAAATTGGTAAACTCACCGCCCGATAGTCATTCAAACATAAGTGATGCAAATCCATTTCGGGTTGCCATTGGTTATCATTATGTTCATCGTTCGCTGTTGCACCTCCGAAGTACAATTGCCCCTACTTTGGGCCGCCGGCGCTGTCCACGCGGATGGTATCATCGCCCCCGTCCGGACAAACCCGTCGTAGGTGCCCAACACGCCTGCATCTACTACACACGTAGTTTCGGAATCGGCACGATGCATAATTATGATCGGATGCTCCACAACCATAACAACGTTTTCGATTCTGCGCCATCATGTTCCGCGCTCCATCCGTGCTCGCTAGCCTGCGCTCCCCTCCTGCGCTCCGCGTCCTCTTGCCTCCACCGCCGCCGTGGCTGAAGCCGCCAGGTCTCCCGCGTATTTCCGTGAGCTAGTGCATGCACCGCACTCTCCCCGCTCACCTCCGTCGCCTTAGCTTCGACCGCAGCTGCGTCCCGCTCTGCCGCCTCGAGCGATGTGGCAAGCTTTACTGCGTTAGAATAGGACAGCGAGTCGTCTTCCGCGAAGAGACGTTGCCGGATGACGTCACTTACGAGTCCGCACACAAATTGATCTCGAAGGTTCTCATTAAGATTTGTCTCAAATTTGCAATATCTAGCGAGTTTTTTTAATTCCGCTACGTAGCTTGCGATATTTTCGTTACTTGACTGCCTTCGTTGACGAAATCTGTATCTTTCGGCAAGTGCTGACGGCGCTGGTTCCAAATGGTTTTTCATTAATTCTACCACCTTAGAAAACGTCAATTCCGCTGGTTTGTCGGGACTTGCTAAATTCACCAGCAAGTCATATGCTTCATCCCCAATTCCCGCTATGAGTGTTGGTAGCCGCATACCGTCTTCTACTTTGTTCACCTTAAAGTACATTTCTAGTCTTTCAATATAAGATGACCAACTTCCACTTTTCACATCAAACTCGCGTACGTGTCCGATCGACATTTTTGCTATTCCGATCACAATAATTTACAAAAGAATAATTATTCACACGCGTCAAAATGGCCAGCCTCGTTAGCCAATGTAGTGTTTTGGCGGGAATCGGTAAAGCAAACTGCATACGTCCAGTGATAGTTAGCGTTTATTCACGACTGATTTGACATAGACACGTCTATTCATAAATATGAAGTTCAACCTACCTATATTATACTTCTAGCTATCAAATTTTCTTTTTCCGTAATGTTTTCTTCATCGACTGAAAGGATTTGGACACCACTCCAATTTTTATTCAAACACTGGAAAAGTTGCTCAAAGTAAGCTATATCATTACGCCTAGCTACCGATTGGTCAGCGGTTCTTTTTATGATTGCACCAATTCCGTCAGGTGAACCTTTGCCGTGGCCGGCTTCATTATAGTGTCATACAAGGTTTGAACATTTAATTTTACTGCTACGAAATTAGCCATTAAGAAAAACAAGGATGTATTTCTATATTGAGAAGATGGTCCATCGCTGACGAACTGCATTGTTTTTAAGTCAGTATGTAAATATTTAATAATTTTAATTATTGGTTTTAAATGTTTGCAGATAAAAACTGGTCCATGTCTAAGATTTTTAGACTGGGCAAAATTTAGTTATGATGGAACAATTGACCAAAATGATAATGTACAGTGTGAGGAAATATTTGAGGTTTGGAAGCTCCAAAATGTACAAGTTGGACCTCTTTTGCATATTTAAAAAAATAGTTTTCTGCGATATCAATGTATGGCATGGTAATTACATCTGCCATCTTTTTTTGGTGTAGTCTCATAGCAAGCTTTACTTGATCTTTACGAATTTCTGGTGTTTTGGCCCCATTATCTTTTGGCCCTATTATTTTTTGTCACAAATGAGCATCTTTTTTAAAAGACAACTAATAAATTTAGTGATCATACAATTACTTCTGTTATAGAGATGACTTTCTATAAAAGTTAACCTTGTATGAAGAAACATAATAATTATTATTACTTTTAATTTGCGTATTGATTAAATAGAACAGCCAGAGTTAAACATAATGAATACAAATGAAATATTGTCATTTCTGTTATCTCTATGATAACAGAATGTGACAATTACAGAAATGATAAAATTTCGAAATACCCTCTTCGTTGGATTCATAATTAAGATCAAACCAGTTGACTCTTAGCTATATTATAACAAACAGTGGAATAGATTCCGCCCGCATATTATTGTAACTTACCTTTCTATTGAGGCTATAGAAGATGATGGCTACAGAGATGACGCACCAACTTTTACACACTGACAAAATGGTTTTTATCATAAAACTAACACTAGCACTGTTTATTTTGAAGCCGTTCCATAAATGACAGGTAATATAATGTTGTCACTGCATAAAAATTTACCCATAAGAAGAATGTTACCAACTTTTAATTACAAAATACTCTTGGATCACAGAAATGATTTGAAAATTGTAAGAAAAGTAGAATCGCTTAAATGTATTGTAAAATTGCACCAACCTATATTTTGTTGGTAATATCATAAACGAGATTATATTTATACAATATTTGCGATATTAACAACATCCCAAACTCACACATTATATTTTTCTTTGTTACCGTAATGTGGTAAAATATGAAAAACACCGATAACGTAATATACGCACTGTTAATTTTTTTTAAGACTAATATTTAATTTAGTACCGTTTATTAAAAAACAGATGATGAAAAACATCGTTATTATAATGAAAAAAAACCAAGATGTAAATTTATCTTTGTAATTTTCTTTGATTGTACACTTTTTTTTATATAAATAGGTCCGACAAATGACACCACCCCACCTGATGTTAAGTAGTGAAGGTGAAGTCCAGATGCGAAGATAGCTGATACAGTAGTTCTACCTGTCACACCAGCCATCCTCACCCTGCCGGCCTGCATGTTGTTTCTTCACACCTCTTTTAAAGGATCCCAGGCTGTAAGAGGGAGGGAACACGTGAGCGGGCAGAGCATTCCATTTACGGATAGTGCGACAAAGAAATGAGTCACCAAATTTCTTTGTACGCGTTGGAATTGTGGCCACAGTTCGACGGTGACAACGTAGGCCAGCGCGCGTGGTCCTCTGAAGGAAAGGGGAAGGTGAAATAAGAGAGAATAACTCCTCAGAACTCTCGCCGTGGTACAGACGATAGAACGCGCTTAGTGACGCCACGTCACGTCGTAATTGAAGAGCTCGAGGTGTTTAGTCACCACCTCATCGCCTATGATGCGGATCGCAGGCCGCTGTAACCTATCCAAAGCATCGAGCAAGTACTTGGCGGAGCCATCCCAAAGGTGCGAGCAATATTCCACGCGGGACCGCACTTGCGTTTTGTACAACAAGCACAGTTGATCGGGCGTGAAGAAACGCCGCACCTTGTTCAGGACTCCGAGTTTGCGTGAAGCTGTTTTGATCACGGTTTCTGCTACTAGACGTAAGGACACGAATTCTACGTTCATGCGAACTCCCGACCTCATCCCGGCCATCTACTCAGTGAGTGACCTCCTGAGTATGTCCGGGATCACCGTCGAGGCCTGGAGAGGGAGGAAGAACGCCCCCGCGCAGTGTCACCGCTGCCAGGGGTTCCGCCACTCCAGCCTTGGCTGTCACCGCGCGCTTGCTTGCGTGCGCTGCGGTGACCCGCACGCAGCCGCCGACTGCCCCCGCCCACGCACGCAACCCGCGACTTGCGCGAACTGCGCAGGCGCGCACCCGGCGAACCACAGCGCGTGCCCCGCGCTCCAACGCGAGGCGCGCAACCGCCACGCCTCAACCGTGGCCCGTACAGGCCGCCCCCGACCACCCGCCGTCACCGAACCAGTTCAGCAGCCCAGCGAGGTGAGCGAGCACGCGCCGGCCACCTTAATGGCCCCCGCGAACGCTCCTCCCTCGCCCACCAGCAGCCCTAAACGCCGCCGCCGCAAGCCCCGTCGGGCGAGCAACTCGCCGACGGACACTGCCACCGCTGCCCCTCCACCCACGCAGACCGAAGCCACCGCCACGGGCGCGGACACACCGCCGCCTACACCACCTACGCCACCTACGCCCACACCAGCCGAGACAACGCGCCTCCTACTCCAACTTTCGGACTTGCTCGCGAACTTTGTTAGAAAGTTCGGGCAGTCCGAAAAAACGAATTTCGCCACTACCCCCACCGAAGACACCACCCCCGCCCGCTGAAGTCCGTCGCCCGCTCGCTGGTCGCTCACTGGGCCTCCCACATGGGTCTCACCCGGTGGGCTTGACCACGCCGAGGGCGACGTGTGAAGAAGCGGAGAGGGGGTAACTGGACCTAACGACCGTCCCGTTCGAAACGGGACGCGAACCCTATGCCTCCGTAGTGGCTCACGCCAAAGGATTCCTAGGCTTGTTGAAAATATATCGATGTATCGATATATCGATATTTTTTGTCCGATATATCGATATTTTTTGCCGATATATTTTGATTCGATATATCGATACATCGATACAAAATAACCAATATCGAAATTTGTATCAAAAACGATATTTTTTTAATTATTAGCGGCATATCGCGATCTAACTAAATTCGAATCTGGAAAAATCGTAACTGGATCTCAGATTAATGATATTCAACATGTCTATGATCTGTGCTGTATTTAGTATTGTCTATGTCATCATTCGAAAATAGGGTCTATTTTTAGGGAGATAATTTTCGTTCCATTATTATTCCGCGTGTCATATTTCGTGAGCTATTACGATATTTAGTACGATATTTTTGGGAAAATTGGTCCGATATATCGATATATCGATGTTTTTTTCGCGATATATCGAAGCCGATATTGATATTTTTTAAAAGACCGATGTATCGATATATCGATATTTTTTTCAACTTTCGACATCCCTAAGGATTCCCCGCACGCCGCGGCGCCTTCGGCGCCTGCGACGCGCGAGAAGATGAACTGCAAGCTCTACGTTCATGCAGGAAGTCAGCTACCCAAGAAGAGAACTGGACCGGCAGACTGTATGCCGGAAGCTTGGAGAGAAGGCTACTGTACCAGACCCTGTCGAACGCCTTGGCAATGTCAAGCCTGATAGCCAACGACTCGCCACGCTTGTAGATAGCCTTACCCCAGATACGAGTCAGGTACGTCAGAAGATCACTTTTTTAGCAGTAGAATAGAATGACCCATAAACATGTATTGAGGTCAACTTCCATCACATAATGTTAAATAGGAAACAATAAATATACAAAAGCCACGAAATATCCAGTAAACAATTTTCAAAATTAATGAGCAAGTATATAAAAGACACAATACTTCTTTTGAGGAGACAAGTTTATGACTTCGAAAATTTGCTAAAGGTAATAATTACGGCTAGGCGGTTTTATAGCGAGGTAGTGTCGGTGTGTATATAATAATAATGACTAAACAGCTAACCATTTCAAGGTCAGTCTGAGTATATACGGATGTATGAGATTTATTTGAACAAGATGGTTGACAGGCCCGAAACAAAACAAAATAATATGTTTGTTTCTAATTTTTTAGGCTCACCACTCATTAAATTTTGAACAAGTTTTGAACGAGTATAAACGCGTTTTTAAAACTTTTCACTGTATTTTTGACGTTTCGCATCCTTTTCAGGATGCATGGAAAATATAGCAAGGTATTTCGGGTGCAGTCACATTTCGCTAAGAAGCTGTGGTATCACTGCATACAATTTTTGAAACCCATTAATTCTATTTATATTTTGGTTATAGCATGTGTATATTTTATAATTTTGTAAAAAATATAAAATGTTAAAACTATATCTAGTGAGTTTTTTGAGACCCAGAAGTCTATACTATGGTACCTTCAATAGATGCTAAGTTTTATATTTTATAGTTTTTACAAAATTATTAAATATACACATGCAATAACCAAAATATAAAGTAAAAGAACACTTACTTACCATTTCAAGAATATTATGTATGTATATATATCCATTATACAGATTTTGTGCTTGAGTTACTTACTTAATTTGGCTATAGTGGACTGTCTGGTCGTTGGAGTCGTCGTTTGCTAAGGTCGTAGAAGTCGGTGGAACGAAACTTGGCAGTCACCGCCGTCCTGTCTCGTAGTCCATTGTCATCTTTTTTCCTGTCAATACTGCCATGATGTCCGTCTGTCATATGTAAGCTAGTCAGTCAGTCCAACGCATGAAGGTGTATAAAGGTGGAGGCATTACTTACAAGTAGTACCTTGAAGCAAAAAAATATGACCTTGAATGACGTCACGTATGTTTCTTGTCTCTTTCTATAAGGTGACCATGTCGGTCGGAACTTGTGTACAGGACAAAGTGCGCAATGGTGTTCATATTGCGCACCTTGTATTAGCTAGCTTGCTACATATTAGTAATCTGTGTTGTATTATCACGAGTTACTCATTCCCATAATGTTTCCTTTGGGGATTTTCACACACAACGGTCCTGCGCTTTCCGCATCCAGTGGAAATTCCATCCATTTTATTCCTATAATATTTTTATTAAATTTCACTTGGATAGACCGTAGTTACTAATGCATAAAGACATTCCAAATGATTTGTATATTGTTTTCATATTTACTGTAAAAAATTTAATAATGTCTTTGTTAACAAAACCATATGTGTACTAAGTAGTGATGAAGTTTCAGTTAGTCGGCCACGACGTCTGAATACCATGCCTAGCATTCATGAAAGTAGAAGGAAACTTTATGAACTACTACCGGTGCCTGCGACTTCGTCCGCGTTAACTTTAGTTTTTTTAGAATCTCTCAGGAACCTTAAATTTTTCCGGGATAATAAGGACAATATGTATCCAGGTAATGAAACTATATGTGCGCCAAATTTCATCAAAATCGGTTCAATCGTGTTTGCGTGATTAAGTTACAAATACACAAACTATCAATATTTTAAATAAGTTGTCGTTTTTTTAACGGCCCAGAGTTCAGGAGATGGTTACAACGATTGGGTATTTTAACACAAGTTTTTTTTAAATTTTTTTTTAAAGTCCCTAATAATACATATAATTTATTGTTATTAGTTTTATTCTTAAAATACTTTATGTAACTAATATAAAAGGTTAAAACAACTAACTAAAAATAAATCAAGTTAACTAGGCATGAAAAAAAGATCCTAGGTAGCTACGCAAGTTCCGAGGCGCGGTCAACGGCCGGCGCCCCGTCGATGAACTCTGCTAGACTAGCTGATCATTTCACGCCGCGCTCGGGTACTTACAGCGTGTAAGTACGCTACGAAACTTGATGGCTGTGGTTGTCTTTAATTATTATTATTTTTGTTTTACATAAGTAACGTTAAGCATTTTAAGAATATTCAAAACCAATTCTAAAAAAAAATATACTTCTTTAAAAATTGAAAAATATATTTATATTTTTTTTCTTGTGTTCTACTCAATCGTTATAACCATCTCCTGAGCTCTGGGCTGCTAAAAAACGACACCTTCTATATAAAAACAATACTAGATATTATAAACTTATGTAAAAAAGTATGTCACTTAGCAAAATTTAATTATTGAAGTTCGAATATTAAGAATAATTATAGAGACTGCTAATGAATGCAGATTAAAATTATGCACGTTAAGCGATTAAGATGCATCTCAGCCGCTAATGTGCCTTCCGAAGCACGCAGTAACGCAGATTATATTATGGACTTTTGGTCACTCATCTAATGACCGGCTAAAGAGCTAGTTACTGCGCCATCGAGTTCAATATTTACAATATAAAGAAAACAATAATATTATAATATTATTTTCAACTTTATTTATTTCAAGAACAAAATCCACAGCAATTTGTTATATTAAATATAGGTATTACAATAATTCCAGTTACGGATTTTCATATACATTAGTTTCGATTGGAATAAAACAATATATATTATTATTTTATTTTTTTAAAGCATGTAACTGCTTGATGTTTAAATCTAAAGAAAATATAACTAGAAATAATTCCACGCGGACCAGGCAGCAGACGGGACTCGAACCCGCACCCTTCGCAATCCGGGCGAATGCACTGACCAATTATGCTACCGCGGCCCTCACGGGCCGCGTCGAAATTCTTCTAGCCATTCTTAAGCTGCAAGGCAGCGCCATCTCTTCGCATTATAGGTAACCCACAATGTCAAATGAATACTTTTACAAGTATTAAACATTTGAAAGAAGAAATAGCAATTATAGTTATTATTTTATTTTTTTAAAGCATGTAACTGCTTGATGTTTAAATCTAAAGAAAATATAACTAGAAATAATTCCACGCGGACCAGGCAGCAGACGGGACTCGAACAATTTCGATTTAAACATCAAGCAGTTACATGCTTTAAAAAAATAAAATAATAACTATAATTGCTATTTCTTCTTTCAAATGTTTAATACTTGTAAAAGTATTCATTTGACATTGTGGGTTACCTATAATGCGAAGAGATGGCGCTGCCTTGCAGCTTAAGAATGGCTAGAAGAATTTCGACGCGGCCCGTGAGGGCCGCGGTAGCATAATTGGTCAGTGCATTCGCCCGGATTGCGAAGGGTGCGGGTTCGAGTCCCGTCTGCTGCCTGGTCCGCGTGGAATTATTTCTAGTTATATTTTCTTTACAATATATATTATATTGAAATTAAATCAATATGAGGATGATTACTGAGACTAGATCCGGAGATGACGAGGGAATAATTTTCATGGGAGCAGTGTTTATAACTGCTTCAGCTAGATCAGTCACTGGTAGCATAGACTCTTCATGTGATAATTGGCTATGGATCTGAAAAGAGGACATTTTATTTTATCAATCATTAACGATTTAAATTATTAATTATAGAAACTTGCTGGTGGAACCATTTCTTTTAAATTATTATTAAATGACTTAATAATAATATCAGAAATGGATGTCTTACCATGGCCGGATCGCTTGAGGAGGAAGGTATCATTTTTAAAAAGGCAGTGCTCGTACTTGGTATTGTAGGATCAGTTACCTTTACCACAGACTCTTTATGTAATGATTGATTGCTTAACTGAAAAATTAATATTTTTAAAATGATATGAGAGGTCACTGACAAAAGCAAATGTCAATGCAACACATACCTACTTATTTTAGTACGATTGTAACTCGTAAGTACGGAAAAATGACAAGAATAATCTATCTTCCAATATGAGGCTTCTAATATGAACTTTGTTCACTAGTATAAAAATATACTATTATGTTAAGGTTGCACACAAATTAACAACTTACCAGATTTCCTTTAGCCTTAAATTGTGTTATGCCTGTTGATGGAGCATCACTATTTACAGATTTAAATTTAATTTCCTTTAGAGTTCTACTTGTAGAAGCTTGTCCGGTACAAGCCTGAAATTAAAATAAAAGATATTTAAAGTATTTTAACCCAAAAGAGGTTAGATATGTACTATGTTATATTTTATGATAATAATATATTACCATAGGACAACTTGAAATACAATCACATGGTTGTGATAAATAATTAGGTACAGCACTGCTTAAAAGGTGTCCAGGTCTCTCTGGATCATAGCTTTCTGGAGTAAAATGCAAACTGCAGATCTTAGCTGTTGGATAAAATTTGCCCTTAATTGGTATAATAGATAAACAATTATTTCTTTTTATTAAATCCTTTGGAAAGCTGTAATATAAACATCATTATAACAATAATAAAGAATATGTTTAATCTACAATTTCAATATTGTTTCATTGCAGGCACTATTATATATATTAATTACTTTCATTGAAATTTCTGGTATGATGTGTTTGTTTACTGAACAGACTTAAAAAAAGAGATGTTCTTTTTTTGGTATAATAAAACCCCCACGACAAATCATACAATTAAACGAAAGCTCAACGGATCTTAAATATCCTTTTTTTAACTTTAAACCCTTGCATTATTGAGTAATTTTAAAAAGTGTATTCTAGAAATCTAACCATTAAATCGAATGTTCTCTGATTAATTAATGTAAAAAAGTCCCTATTATTAGTCAGAAATAAGATCAAAAACCAACTTGCGTGTTCTAATAACATTGATCTATAAAAAAATAAATATTAATAGTTGTAGGCTGAACCAAATCGAACCCTAGATCGATGCCTAGTTATAAAAATATTTTGACAAGACAATGGACACGATTCTGGGATGATTCCCTGAACCTAAAATTGAATTTTTTAATAGTGTATCCTTGTCGTGCTATATAACAAATGACAAAGAGAGACTGTTGTCAGGTTTGGATTTGGATTTGGAGAATCATGCCAGAATCAGCCCCAACATATGACATTGACGTGTTACATTTTAAATTTTAGCTTTGAATATCGATTTATTGCACCAGAATAAATTGCTGTTTTTTGTTAAAATGCAGTGATTTAAAATTATAAGAAATTCTAAAAAACATACTCTTTCATCTCATATAACTTTTGTCTTGGGGGGTGGCCGAATACCAACCTCCATACAAACTCGGAACATCTCCTTTGAAATCTTATTTACAATGCCGAGCATAGACATACTATTATAGGGTATGTAAGGTTAATAAAATAAGATTGAAATTTTGAAAACAACCCATTATCAATATGTTAAGCCAATTAAATAGTTTGTATAATAATTCCTTTCTCTAAATTTCCCAAAATATTGTTACCCTACTTGAAAATATTATTAAACTTAACTCGACAGATACGGCATAACAAGTACCAAAATATGATTGTTATACCATCAGACTCACCGTTTTAGGCACCAAAATAAATAATATTCATTAATTTCTAACGGATATTAGCAATTTGATCGAAACATTTGTGACTGAGGTTAAGTAAGCATAAAAGAGTAAAATTACACTTACCTGTGAAACTTGATGTAAGAACCAGGTTTCCAAATACTTCTGCAATTTCGTACAATGCAATACATTCTTAAAATCCACAAAAATTGTAGCAAAACAATTCCTTTTAGTATTTAAAACTTCGAGGTGGTGAAAATTATTTGACTTTTCACAAATGACAATTCTGTTAGGCTTTGTACGGTTCAATAAACCGCACAATATAATTTATTTTACATTTTATATTTTGCAGCATTGCATTTTTACTTTGGTGTGTCGAATCTAGAACGCGACGCATCAGTCTACGTTTCAACCGCGACTCATAAACTCCATACACTATTTCATTAGTCAAATAAGTTTCGTGTGCCAATAAACGGTATCTCTGTAAAATCCATTTTCTTTTCTTGTACGTACACACATCCCGTACAAACTGGTCCTTCGAGTCTCCGAAGGCGGGACCAAATCGTGGTTATGCAGGCAAAACCAATTATGCGACATTTAACCAAATCGAGAAATCCGTTACATAAAGTTCAAAGCCCTTTTAAAGTTTTAAAGATCTTTTTAATGCAACCAGAAGTATGGTCATGGTGGGCCTGAATTCATCATTTTGGGTTAAAGTACAACTTTAATATGAAAAAGAAAAGGGAAGTCTGCAAATTATTTGTTCAAACAAAAAATGGACCATTCGTAATTGGTTTTCCCTGGTGAATAAAAATCGTGATTATCTAGAGCAATGGTTCCCAACCAGTGGTCCGTGGACCACCAGTGGTCCGCAGAAGCCAAAATATGGTCCGCGAATGAATTCTTTAGCGGGCGCGCCCGCTAAATTCGGTGAGCCGTCGGTCGCCGCGCCGTGCACGCAGCACTCTAGGTCGTTCAGAGCCTCAAGGCTCGGTTGTCATATTCCATATATTTTCGAAGTATCTTGTGTCAGTCGATGACAGTTGACTTGACTCCAAAGTTTTTTATGTTCCAATTTGACGTTAAACAACCGACCTCGTTCCGAGCCTTTGAGCGAGTTAAAAAACAACCAAACAACTACACTTAGGTTGTGAACGTGGCCCAGCGCGTTAGAGTGCGGGTGGAGGGGGCGCGGTACGCGGGGCCGGCCGCCTCCGCGCGTCTCTGCGAAGACGATACAACGTCATTTGTTTTACCTATTTCAGTGTCAGTAATAACACGTAATATTACTTAACTGTGTGAGGAAGTTAATCATTCATTTATTAGTTACCTATTACTGATCGTTGTTCTTAAATTGATATCTTGAAATAGTTCGTAAATACAGGTGAGTGAATATTTTATTTCGATTAACCTTTCTCAGGGTATTAAAAATGATGATTTTCGGGTCGTTATCAAGTAAACGACGTTATCAATACGTATATGTATTATGTATATTTCATTTTGCTGAATCGTACGTATGGCAAAGTAGTATATTTTTATTTATTCATTTTTGCAAAGAAGCGTAAACTAAATTAAATTTTTGAATTTTTGGTGATTCATCGCGGGCTCGCGGTATTCGAATCCTTTTGCTGGTCACTAAATTTCTTTGTAATGTAAACTAAAACTACCTTTGCTATTATTTCAAAAATATTTTTATGTAAGCTAGCTTAGCACGATCATATTATAGAACTTGATCTTACGCTTTTGTTTTTTCGGTTTGTATTCGGTTTCATTTTTTTGTATCTTATTTTCAGAACATGGCGCCTAAGAGAAAATATGACAATAATTATATAAAATTTGGATTTACCTCGATAGAAAGTAACGGGGAAATAAAACCACAGTGCGTTATATGCGCAACCGTTCTCGCAAATGAAGCGTTGAAACCAGCAAAATTGAAACGCCACTTAGAAACGGTACATCCAGATTTATCTAACCGCCCGCTTGAATTCTTTCAAGGAAAATTAGAGGTCCTAAAAAAAATGAAACTCGGGCCTAGCGGCTCGAGATTTGCAACATCGGAAAAGTTATTAGTAGCGTCGTTTGAGATTTCTAAATTAATAGCACAATCTAAAAAGCCACACACAGTTGGAGAAACACTCGTAAAACCTTGTTTGATCAAAGCCGTCGAAGAAGTTTTAGGATTAGAGGCCAAGAAAAAAATACAAGACATACCTCTGTCCAATAACACGGTCAAAGCTCGAATTGAGCTTATGTCAAGTGATATAGAGGAGCAACTTGTGTCAAGAATAAAAAAATCGCCATTTTTCGCTTTGCAGTGTGATGAGTCGACCGACATTTCAAATTGTTGTCAACTACTTGTATTTGTTCGCTTTTTAGACGACGACAACATAATTAAAGAAGAGTTATTGATTTCACGGGAACTGGACACAACATCAAAAGGTATCGACGTCATGAACTCAATATCCGAATTTTTCGAGAAACATAATCTTATGTGGGATAAACTCGCTGCCCTCTGTACCGATGGTGCTCCAGCAATGTTGGGATCACGTTCCGGGCTGGCGACATTAGTAAAACAGAAAAATCCTAATGTAATTACAACGCACTGTATCATACATCGCCAGGCGTTGGCTTCAAAAACTCTTCCTGGATGCCTCAATGATACACTAAAAATGGCCATAAAAATTGTAAATCTTATTAAAAGCAGCGCCTTAAATACACGACTTTTCAAAAAGTTATGCACTGAAATGGACTCTGATCACGAGACACTTCTCTTTCATACCGAAGTTCGATGGCTATCGAAAGGTAATATGCTGGGAAGATTATATGAACTGAGAGCAGAGGTTGAGATTTTTCTGGGTGACAAAAAAAATAATGATTTGTTGAAACAATTTACTAATCTGGCATGTCAGATGGACTTGGCGTATCTTGTGGATATTTTCACACATTTAAATAAATTAAATATACAACTGCAAGGTTCTGGAAATAAAAACTTAGAGAATGTCGCAAATATATTCATTTTTGAAGATAAACTTCGTGCTTTTATCTGCAAACTTCAATTGTGGTTACGTAAAATTGAAGAAAATAATTATTCTGCGTTTGCGACATTACAATCACTTGTGGAAGACAAAAAGTATGACGCTTTTACAGCAAATATTCAAGAAAACATTAAGACTCATTTACATATGTTGATTGATGAATTCAATCGTTACTTCCCAGAATATAACGAAGAAGCTAATCTTGATCAAAAAATGATTCGTAACCCTTTTAGCACGGACGCTAGTGAAGTTACAGAAGAAATCCAAGAAGAGCTCATTGAATTACAAAATGACAGAAACTGCAAGGATGCTTTTGAATCGAATTCACTTGAGTCATTTTGGTGTAAAAAAGCACTTTCTTATACTAAACTTCGAGAAATCGCCTTACGCTATTTTATCGTTTTCTCAACCACTTATTTATGTGAACAAGGATTTTCTGCTTTGCTGGTATTAAAAAACAAGGCGAGAAATCGTTTGAAAGTAAGTGATGATTTACGTGTGGCTCTGAGTAACAATATCAGTCCTAGGATAGCCGAACTCGTGAAGAAGATGCAAGCTCAGAAATCGCATTAATTTAAAATTACGAAAGTTTATCCTAAAATGTTATTATTTCTTTTTATGTAATTCATATTAGAGTTTGAATTAAAGTTTCAGTTTGATTATTACAGTTTATTTTACTACACTAAAATTTAGTTAATTAATAACTAAATAGTGGTCCCTGCCGAAAAAAACTATGTCAAAGTGGTCCCTGACCAAGAAAACGTTGGGAACCCCTGATCTAGAGAATCATTCACATTACGTATAAATATCATAAATGACGTGGTAGTATTTTAAATGTAATATCTACATACTTTATAAAAAAACAAATGTACACAAAATTGTGAGCACACCTACGATAATTCCTAATTTAAACTTGGTTTTTCCTGAACTAGTTAGGAAGAGAAATATGGTAAGTCGTCAAAACTTAAAAAAATGTACTAAATTAGTATTTACTGAATAAAAATAAAAATACATTGAAACTATTTATTAAAATGAAAAGGAGACAAAATTACGGAACGTGAACATAAAGAAAATTTATATTAAAATAAAGGGTATGATCCAAATGATGTTTAAGTTTAAAATCTTAATCATCATTTGGATCATACTCTTCATCGGAAAGCGTTGCATCAGGTATTACCTGATCCTTTTTATCTTTTTCACTTGGAAGTGATTTGAACCATTCCTGGTACTCTTCGGGAATAACGTTTTTTGCACATAAATTAATTAAATCTTTTTTCTTTGCGTCACTGATGGGCACAGATAGATATTATTTACTGGAAGGCATATTTAATTTTTTTTTATTTCCGCCAATTTACATAAAACCTTAATGAATTATACAAAATGTCGAAATTATAGACAAAATTGAGCCTCTTCAATTACGCCGTGACGTGGCGTCACTAAGCGCGTTCTATCGTTTGTACCACGGCGAGTGTTCTGAGGAGTTATTCTCTCTTATCCCACCTTCTCCTTTCCTTCAGAGGACCACGCGCGCTGGCCTACGTTGTCACCGTCTTACTGTGGCCACAATTCCAACGCGTACAAAGAAATTTGGTGACTCATTTCTTTGTCACACTATCCGTAAATGGAATGCTCTGCCCGCTCACGTGTTCCCTCCCTCTTACAACCTGGTGTCCTTTAAAAAAGGCGTGAAGAAGCAACATGCAGGCCGGCAGGGTGAGGATGGCTGGTGTGGCAGGTAGAACTGCTGTATCAGCTATCTTCACGTCTGGACTTCACCTTCACTTAACATCAGGTGGGGTGGAGTCATTTGTCGGACCTATCTATAAAAAAAAAAATAAGGGGCTGATTCTGTTGCTCAGGTAGGTAGAAACTTCAAAGGGTGCTTACATAAAGAAACAAGTTACCTGGCACATACAAATCTGTGCCAGGTAACCTGATTCTTAAACACCCAAATTCTACCATACCAAAACATACTTAAACAGCAGAATCAGGGTACACATTTAAGGGTAAATGTTATTTCGACATTTTGTTACATTCTGTATACTATACCTTATGAATCTCACGTCAAATTAGACAGTACCAGTATAAACTGGGCTCTTATTCGTACTACGCAGGGTACAGACAAGAGCTCAGCGTATACTGGTCTTTATAGGCGACTGCTACACGCTCGATATGTATCTCGATATTTAACGTGATATTTATCTAGTAATATTTTCTTATACTACACACATGATGCGAATCACGTGAGTACGACAGTAAATTTCATTGAGTACACTCTTAAGTTTCGTATTACAATATAAATAAAGCTATGACTGATAATATAAAATACCCAAGACTTTGGATTGTACATAGGGTTAACAACTTTTTTTCTATCAAATATAGTATTTTCGAAGCTGTTACCTCTAAAATATAGTAGAAGGCAAAAAATGGAAAAACATACAGTATATGATTAAAATATTTACTTTATTTTTAAAATTAGTATATATTTTGCTGCTCTATACCTTAATAATACAGTTTTTATTTTTAAGAAAGCTTTTATTGGCAAAAACCTGCTTTAAGCAAAATATAGTAGTTTCGCCTACTTTATATGTTTTTAGGAATATAGTTAGTTAGTTAGTTCTTCAGGGCGGTTTCCGCACTTAGTCCTAATTATTGGACCATTGTGCGTGAAAGGAACATAGTATTTGATCCCCTAATATAGTAGGATACTATATTATATAGTAGAGTTGGCAACCTTAATTGTACACATTTTCCGTAGAAGCACCAGATCGCTTCGAATCGGTTATTTTTTTAATTCTTTCCTATTTAATTCGATTTTAATGAGTTTATCTTCGCAATGACATCTTTGGTAGACGCGCCAGGTTCAATTCTTTTTTAAATTCAAATAGTTGCTCATAGGCATTCGCCCTTTTCACTTTATTTACAGTGTCGGCACTTGAGCTGTCCCATACCTCTGGTAGTGTTTTAACACTAGTATGGATTGTTTCAAGTGCTTTTGGTTGTTTGTATGAGGTACGGAGGGCGCCGCCGCCTCAATATGCGCGTCCTCTTCCATCGCTGACAATATTAATACTGACGCAATAAATATCGATTAGAGACTAGACGCTCGATATTTATCAACGATACTTGATACAAATCGTGGATTTTAGGATTTCTAGAAATCCAGCGATCCGTACCACGATATGTGAATAATTGGTTTTCGCTGAAGGTATTTCATTCGCGCGTGTTTTAAATTCGTTCAAACAAAACACATTTAGACGCAAATAAACTTTTTGCTAAGATCAAATTGATATATACACTAATGAATTACTTCGCGGAAAAGCGAGTACATGATAATACTATGTTTTGCCTGAAATCATAATAGTTCTTGGGTATGTTATCTTCATGTAATTTGATTTTGTAGATGAAATCACACAAAGATTACAGTAAACCCTGTAAAGGAAAACCATTTTTACTGTGTTATTTTGTTTTGCATGGGATCCGAACGGGTAAAAATTTTATTATGTCAACATAAATTATTTTCATTGTAGCCTTGCACGGCTAACTAGTCTTAAAATTGGTTTTTACATACGGTAACTTCGAAACGGAGCGTTTGATGAAGAAAAGGGTTTTACCTGCCGATAGAGCAGAAAAAACTTAGTCGATGCATGCAATAAAAAGATTTTTTGATAAAGTCGTCAAAATTGGTTTTGCCTGCATAACCACGAAATTTGTGTGATCAAGTGCTCGGTTAAGCCGTGTGAGTGTTTGAAATCAGGACACCACTCTGCCACGTCGAGTTACGTAAGTCACAAGTCCGGTCACAACTCTAACTTATCTCAAAAATCGACTGAGCACGTTAGAAGGTTACTGGCATGAATTTCAATGTAACCACATCAAACTCTGTGAGTATGACGACAAATCCCACGAATATTTCACGAGCAATGAATACAAACGAATATCAGAATTTCACATTGATACACGAGCACACATACAAACATACTTGCCCTCTGGTACACAAACGGAGGGAAAACAGCTTCTGCGTACGGCTACACCATTAGCTAGCGTTTCGTAAACGTTTTCTCGAATCGCATCACCCGCAGCACAGCAGGCAAAAGGTCCATTTGAGCTTCAAACTACGCGCAGCAGCACCGACCGGGGAACCAGCAGCAAGCTGGACGAGATGCTCCGCAAGCAAAAGAGCAACTTCAAGGCGTTCTCCAGGACGGTCAGTAATATCAACCTTGATAATATCTCCGACAGGTGGGAGTTCGAGGATGTGTTAAGATCTGTGCAAGCGAGATGGTCCGTCATAGATTCCCTACATTGGGAAATAGATAGCGAGCTCTACGAAGACACAGAGTACGAGCAAGCCTTTGGTAGGTACGAACAGCAGTTCAACGACATCAAGAGAAATATCAACTCCAAAATGTGGAATCAATGTCATCGAGAAAAATCGACTCCACAGATGGACATACCTATTTTTACTGGAAACTATCATCAGTGGGTGTCCTTCAAGGATTTATTCGTAGAAGCGATACATAATAACCGCTCCTTATCGAACGCCCAAAAACTACAGTTTCTCAAGAGTAAACTTCGAGGTGAAGCAGAAAAGTTGGTGCAACATTTACCAATCACATCCGAAAATTATGAGGTGAGTTGGGATATACTGAATCGCAGGTACAATAATGCGAAGCTTATATTCAATAGCCATGTCAGCATCTTACTAAACTTACCTTCCATACAACTACAATCAGCGGCAACCATAAAAAAGGTATTCGATAACACCAACGAGTGTCTTAACGCAATACAAGCGCTCGGTGTCGACATAAGTACTTGGGATCCATTAATAGTTTATATCCTTTCAAATAAACTGGATGCCAACACCCACACTGATTATATTGAATCATTGAAAAATCCTAGGGACTTACCTAAATTGACGGACTTATTGCAGTTCCTGGAAAATAAATTTACATCCCTAGAAGCATCTCGACGCAAACCAGAGTCATCAAAGCCTCTAAATCAGCAGGATCCAGTGAGTAATTCATTATTTCAAATCGTTCACTAGCCGACAAAATCAATCGAGTCAGAAAAGCAGTAATAAATTGACCCAAAAAGATATGAAGTGTGTAGTATGCAATAAAGATAGAGATCACGCCATTTACAATTGCGAAACATTTTTAGGTATGCAACCGCAAATGAGACAAGACATAGTTAAGAAGTTGTCACTATGCACAAATTGCCTACATTTCCATCGCAACGGAAAATGCTTCACCAACAAAAAATGTCGCGAGTGCGATGAGAGCCACAATACATTACTCCATGGCGCTAACATGTTTGTAGGTACGGACAAAACTCGAACGTCATCACAACAACGTGACGCACACAATCAGTCGAGTCAATTAAAAACAAATGTACTGCAAGGACAGGTAGGTGAAATATTACTGGCAACAGCATTAGTCCAAGTGACCAAACCTGATGGATCTCGACATAATATGAGGGCACTAGTTGACCAGGGGTCTCAAGTATCCTTGATTACCGAATCAGCAGCACAACTTTTAGGCTTCAAACGTCAGGGTTGCAGAGCAATAGTGTTCGGAGTTGGTTCCAAAGAAAATAAATGTAATGGTATGATTTCACTTCCGTTATGCTCACTTTACAATGATTATACTTTTGACGTCAATGTTTTTGTTACGAAGCGGCTAGTAAATAAATTACCAAATAAATCATTTTTAAAACCAAATTGGCCACACATTGAAAATATACAACTAGCTGATCCTGAGTTCTTCAAAAGCAGCTCGATAGATATGTTGTTGGGAGCAGACGTGTACTCCGCGATCATTTTAAGCGGCATCATAAAAGAAAACGATACCATGCCTATAGCGCAACAAACTCGCTTAGGATGGATTTTGTGTGGCAGCGCAAGTGTTACAAAATCATATCACTGCAATGTAACCTTGATCCAGGATGAGTTACACAAATTTTGGGCAATCGAGGATATTGCTGACCAGCATGATATGTCATCAGAAGACTTGCACTGCATGCAGTTATACCAATCAACTACAGAACGCCAAGCAGACGGCAGGTATGTCGTTCGTCTCCCGTTACACTCGGACATAGATGAGAAACTGGGTTAATCCAAACCGAAAGCCTTGGCTCAATTTTTCCAACTAGAACGTAAGTTTAAACGTCAAGAAAAATTAGCAGCTGATTATAAATTATTCATTCATGAATATTGTTTACTGGGTCATATGCAATTAGATCCGATAGCGGCCACCGGTAACAAGACTCTTACAGGCTACTATATGCCGCACCATAGCGTACATCGCGCTGATTCATTAACCACTAAATTAAGAGTTGTTTACAATGCCTCGGAAAATACATCAAGTGGATATAGCTTAAACGACCTTATGTATAGGGGTCCAAACTTGCAACACGACCTATTGGTACTCATAGTCAGGTGGAGACAATATCCTTACGCATTTACAGCAGATTGCGAAAAAATGTACCGGCAAATTTTGGTTCACCCTGAACATCAAAAATATCAGAAAATTGTGTGGCGTGACACCCCTGAGCAACCGATAAGGGATTATCAACTCTCTACCGTCACATATGGGACAAAGGCCGCACCCTTTTTAGCAATTATGACACTGAGACGCTTAGCACAAGATGAGCGCCAGCACCATCCATCAGCAGCGAAGGTCCTGGAAGAGCAGGTCTATATGGATGACGTTTTATCAGGTCATTTTACTGTCGAATCAGCCAAAGCATTAAAAACAGAATTAATCAGTCTTGTCGGTTCGGCAGGGTTCAACCTGAGAAAGTGGTCGTCAAATGAACATTCACTACTTGAGGATAACCTCACCTCTCAGTCAGAGCCGCACACTTACAATTTCCGCCATCAGGAATCAACCAAAACTCTAGGACTAGTCTGGAACCCCAAAGAAGATAATTTCACTTTCCAATGTAAACTGTCTCCGAAGTCATCACAAAAACCAACAAAAAGAATATTGTTATCTGAAATATCCAAAATCTTCGATCCTTTGGGATGGTTAGCACCATCGGTAGTGCAGCTTAAACTACTATTCCAAAGCATATGGACGCTGGATCTCCAATGGGACGAAGAAGTACCCGAAGAACACTTCAAAAGGTGGGTGCAACTAAGGGAGGATATTACAGACATTGACAAGATAACAATACCCAGATGGATAAAAAGTGGAAAAAGTGATATATTGCAGCTCCATGGTTTCAGTGACGCTTCCACAAAGGCTTACGCAGCAGTTATATATGTTAAGATACAAAAAGATGGGGAAGCAACCGTAACTCTGCTGGCCGCCAAAACCAAGGTAGTACCACTGAATAAAACAACATCACTACCGCGACTAGAGTTATGCGGCACCCTATTACTTTCAAAATTAATGACAAAAATAGTTGAGAGTCTAAATTATCACAAAGTTAAAATTTATGGATGGTGTGACTCTACTGCAGTTCTTGGTTGGCTGCAAGGCGATCCCTGCAAATGGAAAACGTTCGTGAGTAACAGGGTCAAAAAAGTCACAGAGGTTATACCCTCCAATAGCTGGCGTTATGTCAAGTCCGAAGAAAACCCAGCTGATTGCGCGAGCCGTGGCCTATCAGTCAATCAACTAAAAGATCACACCCTTTGGTGGAACGGTCCATCTTGGTTACCGTCATATATTTCAAAACGTGAAAATAAAAAATATGACACTAATTTAGGCACGTTAAAAATAGCACAAAGCAACTCAATACAAATAAAACAGTCCGACATGAATATTATTGAACAATTATTATGCAAACACAGCAGTATTACGCGAGTGACGCGCGTCCTTGCCTGGGTTATGCGCGCGATAAGGCAAAAATCACTTACGAAAGCACATTTAACAGCTGATGAACTATATACAATTAAATTAAAAGTAATTAAATATGTACAAGAATGTGAGTTTTCAGAGGACATACTTACCATAAAAAAGAGCGGAGAGGTGAAAGCGAACAGTAAAATCATAAACCTGAACCCGTATCTGGATAAAAACCAAATGTTAAGAGTTGGAGGTCGACTGGAAAACGCGAACATTAGCGAGGATATGAAACATCCACTTATAATCCCACATTCTAGTCGCCTCACCGACCTGCTTATAGACCACGCACACAAAGTAACTTTTCATGGTGGGACTAGACTGACACTTTCCTACCTCCGAAGGGAATACTGGATACTGGGAGGAAATAGAGCCGTCAAAAAACGCTTACACCAATGTGTCACTTGTAGAAAATACTCCTCTAATAAACAGCGGCAAATAATGGGTGAGTTACCGGAAGCCAGAACCAATCCCTCTCGACCCTTCTACCATACCGGGGTAGATTTCACCGGGTTCGTCGATGTTAAAGCAAACAAGGGTCGAGGTATTAAGACAACAAAAGGCTACGTGTCAGTTTTCGTGTGCATGGCGACAAAAGCTGTGCACCTAGAACTTGTCTCGGATTTGACAACATCGTCATTTTTGGCAGCCCTCCGTCGTTTTGCATCACGCAGAGGCACACCCCGTCACATGTATAGTGATAACGGGACGAATTTCGTCGGAGCAAACAAGGTGCTGAAATCCGAATTTGCCAACTTAAAATTAATAATTACTGACGAGTTCCTTTCCGAAATTAGTGAAATGAAAATAGACTGGCATTTTAACGCTCCATATTGGCCGAGCGCAGGAGGCCTATGGGAAGGCGCTGTTAAAAGCCTGAAATACCATTTACGCAGAGTAGTGGGCGAGCAAAAACTGACGTTTGAAGAGTATACCACTCTATTATCACAACTCGAGGCTTGTCTCAATACTCGCCCCCTCTGTGCAATTAGTGAAGATCCAAACGACATCAATTATTTAACACCATCCCATTTCTTAGCAAGTGGGCCCATCCTCACCATATATGAAACTGAAAACGATGACAGAACTCGTTGGAGATTGACACAAAAGATTTTACATGATATATGGGCGAGATGGCGTTTTGAATACTTATCTCAACTTTCAGCAAGATCGAAATGGCAACAAAAACAAGAAAATATCAAGCCAAATGACATTGTCCTGATACATGACGCTAATTTACCCCCAGGTAAATGGGCGCTCGGACGAGTAGTCGACGCTCACCCAGGAAAGGATGGACACGTTCGCATCATCAGCGTCAAAATAAAAAACGGTGTCCTGAAAAGACCGGTAATCAAGGTGTCACTCCTGCCCGTAAGCAACAATGATAAGGCCAGCGTTGATAGCAGTCAAGGGTCGATACACGAAAATGCTGCTGCTGGGACAAAACGCACACTGAACTCATTCAGTAAAAATAACTTTGTGACGTCATGCATAAATTTTATGACAATATTACTACTTTTATTTATGTTATGTGGATCAACAACAGCACAACATTCATACGATATTAGACCATTACAAAATAATAACAGTATCTATTTGGACAAATTATCTGACATACGCATTATACAGGACAAATGGAAACTGGTGGTTTATTATAATATGGATCCTTATTGGAATGGAGCAAAATTATTAAACACATACTATCAGCATTTAGAATCATTATGCCAAAACATTGAAAGGAAATCCCACTGTGACACAATAAAGTTACAGCTACGTCACAGTTTCTCGGAACTACAGTTCTACAATATCATGTTACAAAATAAACATCCAACGCGCACGCGACGCGGTCTCATCAATGGCGTAGGTAACATTGCTAATAGCCTTTTTGGAGTGTTAGATGACAAATTCGCATCAAAATACGAAAAGGACATAAGAAATATTAGAAACAATGAAAAATATTTAGTGAATCTCTGGAAAAACCAAACTTCTGTCATCGAAGCGGAAAATAATTTATTGCAACGCATCGAAAATACGATGGAAGATCAACACAAAATTTTTAAAAAACACCTCAATATTCTAGAACAAGCAACAGGAAGCTTGCAAAAGGAGATAGAAAATATTGATATTACGGATGAATTTATCTTGACAAGCATTATCGCAAACAACATCATCAGTAATCTCAAACATATACAAGATACGCTATTGGATACAATTACCAATACTCACCATTTTAATTTTCACATTTTATCTCCAGAACAACTTCGAAGAGAATTAAGTATTATTTCCGGACAACTGTCAAAGGACTCAGCACTGCCCATTGATAACATCCTGATTGACCTACCAAAGGTGTATGAGATTCTCAAAGTAAAAGCTCGCATGACAATACAATACTTTATTTTCTAGATTGAAATTCCGTTGGTAAACAGAGACAGTTACGAATTATATAAGCTTTATTCCGTTCCTCAGCAAAAGGAAAACTCAGTCATTAATATCTCGCCGATAGCAGATTATTTGGCCATTAATTTACAAAAAGATACCTATTTACCAATATCGGAAACAGAGTTATCCAAATGCATCCAATTTGACAAAATAACTTATTTGTGTGAATTGCAAAAACCAGTATATCATAGAGATTCAGACGAAAACTTTTGTATTAGAGACCAACAAAACAAGGCATGTATGACATTTATTAATATGTGCCGTGATACATGGACGGAGCTTATCAATGTAAACAAATTCTTAGTCACCTGTTGCGACAAATGCAACTTGAGATTCATATGTGGGAGTCGAGTTACTAACGAACGATTAAAAGGCTCGAATATAATTGCGCTCGGACATAATTGCATAATCAAGAGCGATACCTTCACTATTATCGCACATAAACAACACATGAACGAGCTAAATATAGAACCGGACATAGTTTTAGCCGAAATAGCACCTGTCAACAAAATCATTAACCTGACTATACCTGTGACTACGATAAACGAAAGCGATTACAAAGAAACTCTCAAAGTCATCGGCGAACAGGTCACACAATTGAAATCTAGTGGAGATAGGCTAGAAGAAATGGACGACTTATCATCACATGACGTCCATCAGTACGCCGCTATTTATACAGTAGCGGTAGTGGCAGTAGCATGTGCCGTATTCGTGTAGTGGCGTATGCGCCGCCCCCCTTCAACCAGGATCAACGAGGCCCCAGGGCAGGCCGCGTTCACAACGCGAGAGCCGCCTGGGCCTCCCGCAGCGGACGCTGGGCTTGCGCCCGGACCTTCGACAGCGAACACCGACTTCGCGCGTCCCGCGTGCCCGACGACAGTGCCCCGAATAAAGGGGCCGTGTGAGGTCGACAATTGTGGTCAGTGCAAAGTGCAAGTGAGTGCTAGTGAAGTGCAGTGTCACAAAAGTATCAGCGAAAGTGGTAGTGCACAGGACACCAAACGTAACTCAAACGGCACTTCGCCTATTTTTAGTAAAATAAGATTTATACAGGAATGATTGTCGGTTTCAGTTTGTTTCACTCCTACTAACACTCAAATTGTTCAATCATCTTGTCTCCACTTCATTACACTAAAACCGACACTTTCATCTCATCTCGCGCCCCGGAACATGTACGGTTCAATAAACCGCACAATATAATTTATTTTACATTTTATATTTTGCAGCATTGCATTTTTACTTTGGTGTGTCGAATCTAGAACGCGACGCATCAGTCTACGTTTCAACCGCGACTCATAAACTCCATACACTATTTCATTAGTCAAATAAGTTTCGTGTGCCAATAAACGGTATCTCTGTAAAATCCATTTTCTTTTCTTGTACGTACACACATCCCGTACAGGCTTGTTGAAAATATATCGATGTATCTATATATCGATATTTTTTGTTCGATATATCGATATTTTTTGCCGATATATTTTGATTCGATATATCGATACATCGATACAAAATAACCAATATCGAAATTCGTATCAAAAACGATATTTTTTTAATTATTAGCGGCATATCACGATCTAACTAAATTTGTATCTGGAAAAATCGTAACTGGATCTCAGATTAATGATATTCAACATATCTATGATCTGTGCTGTATTTAGTATTGTCTATTATTTGTAAATCTGTTTCGCTGGTGAATTGGTTGTGCTGATTTCCATTATATTCTGTGGAAGTGTGTGACTGTCTAGTCTTGTTTACGAAAGATGGCAGCTGAGAGGCCCTGCAATCATTTTCATCATTCGAAAATAGGGTCTATTTTTAGATAATTTTCGTTCCATTATTATTCCGCATGTCATATTTCGTGAGATACTGTACTGCCATGTAGTGTAGCGGCAATTTGGTACTTTGATAATTCTTTCTTTAATTATAATTTGTATTGAACTATTATTACTGTGCTAGGCTGACCTATATATATTTTTGGGAAAATTGGTCCGATATATCGATATATCGATGTTTTTTTCGCGATATATCGAAGCCGATATTGATATTTTTTATAATATCGATGTATCGATATATCGATATTTTTTTCAACTTTCGACATGCCTAAATTCTGTCAGTGTTACCATTTTATTAAAATCATAGCGACCGACATTTAAGGACATAAGGAATTTAAATATATTTTTTAAATATACCTTTTTGCATGCTTAAATGAAGAGTTTAAGATAGGTACTTTATGACGTCATTAAATAAAAGTGTTCAAAAAATCACGTAATTACTTATTGTTAAGCTTCATTTTGGCTAATAAGCCAAAGAGAAAAGAAGATAAAGAGACTAATAAGTCTCTTTATTAGGGACTCTTTCAATTTATAATGGCAACTTTACATAAAGTGTGAGAAGGATAGAAAACATAACTAGGGTCATTAAACTTGTCTTCACTTTGTAGTTCTAGGTACTCTCTCCACCTTTATACACCTTCATGGTCCAACGAGACCGGATGCCGCGACATGGACTGAAAAGGAAAAATTAAAAATTTTAGATACGTAAGTTTTTATAACAATTTTCATTCGGAATATCTTAGAGTAACAAAGTAATCCTTTTTCTATTAGATTTTAGTTAAGAAAAGTTAAAGTTTTTTAGTAAGTTTGTAACGTATTCAGGAATAGTCCCATGGTTTCGACTAACATAGGTTCCATTTCGCACATTTTATCATCTAACATCATCGATATTCATCAGGGATAAATATATATTTTATTATTTATTTCTGGAAACACACAATTTCAAAAAATATCACACACTATTCATCATTTTGTAAATATGTATAATAATTCCTTCTGTACTGAAAAACACTATTCCAGAGTGCTGAACACTTACTGGCATTTCTCTTTACTCTGTTATTTATTTATTTTCATTAATTTTTATCCGATTTTAACTATTTTTAGTTTATTTATTTTCTTGACATTTGTGACAACTTAATGTCCCATGACACGGATATTCTCTTCCCCTACGTCTATGCCTATTCAACCTCCACAGACCACCTACTTTGATTCTTTTTAGCTCGATTCGAACCGTGTCTAAATTTAAATGGTTCCGGACCTATAAAAGGCCGAGCGTCCCTGATCTTTCATTCATTTCTACGGCAAAAGTTGCCTACTCAACTTTTGATAGCTCGCTACCGAGCTCTAAATTAATAAAAGGCCTTGTCCCGGGGCCGGCTGCCCCGGGACACAAGAAAGACCTCAACACTTTACAGCACCTTTTGGCTCACTAAACCTTACTCTACTCTCTTCACTAAACTTTCAACCTCATCAGCGAAAGTGCCGCCTGATCTCCAGCTTCATAGTCCGACTACCAGCTGCGCCTGCCATTCATCAGCAGCTCCTGCCACCGGCCGATATTCGCCGGCCAACTTACAAGCAGCGTCTGCCAGCCACCAGCATGGCAGGCCAAGAATTGGGAGACGCGTCACCAGGAACGCTTCAATCTTCAAGGAGCACCGTCCATCTGCCTGCAGCACGGCCTCCCGTTCAAGCTGCCACAGTGAAGATCGCCGACGACCCACGCCCACTTCACCACTTCCACTTCACACCCCACACTTCAGACACATACCAAAACCCTATTATTTTATAATCTGTAAATACTTCTTATTTCTTGTAAATATACATATATATCCTGTACTGATCTTCTGATTTTTCCTTTACTTTTTTTTCTATCTATTTTTATTTTGTCGCTACACGACAAAATTGGCGACAAAAATCATTAGTTAATGAGGTGGATAAAATGCTTGAATGGGACGTAATTGAACCCTGTGAAAGCCCTTTGCTATCCCCAGTGATTATTACTCCCAAGAAAAATGGTGGATGGCGTTTCTGCGTCGACAGCAGGAAACTGAACTCTGTTACTCGTCGCGACGCATATAACCTTTCCCTTATAAGCGAAATCTTGGATAACCTTAGGAATGCCAAATATCTGTCTAGTATTGACATTGCCAAAGCTTTTTGGGAGACTCCACTTAACCTGGCAGACAACGACATTCTATGTTCCAGGCAGAGGAATGTACAGATTCAAAGTAATGCCCTTCGGTTTAACTAATTCCCCTGCTACTCAACAGAGACTTATGGACATGTTATTTACCCCTGATTTTGATAACAAAGTCTTCTGTTATCTCGATGATATTGTCGTAATAAGTGCAACATTCGACGAGCACATCGCTCTGCTCTTAAAAGTCTATGAAAAACTTTTATTTGCGAACTTAACTATAAATTTCGAAAAATCTCAATTCTTTAGAAATAAACTTAAATATCTTGGCTTTATCGTAGATGAATTTGGACTACGAGCTGATCCCGACAAAATCCGCTCTATTCTGGAATATCCTACACCATCCTCTAAAAAAGAAGTTCGTAGGTTCATCGGCACCTGTAGTTGGTTCCGTAGATTTATCCCGAATTTTAGTACTATTGCTGCTCCTCTGAACAAATTAACTTGCTCAGGAGTTAATGCTCCCAAGTTTTCTTGGAACCCTGAAGCCGAAACTGTGTTTCAGAAACTAAAAGAAGCTCTCGTCACTACCCCTGTGCTCGCTTGCCCAGACTTTAACCTACCATTTTCTGTTCATTGCGATGCATCTAACTATAGTATAGGAGCAATGCTTACTCAACTTCAAAACGACAAAGAAGTCGTTATTGCTTACATGAGCAAATCGCTTAATAAAAACCAACAAAACTACTCAACTACAGAAAGGGAAACCTTGGCAGTTATAACTGCTCTTGAACACTGGCGTTGCTATCTCGACAATGGTAAACAATTTACCATTTATACTGATCACGCAGCCCTTAAGTGGTTCCTCAATTTATCTAATACCTCAGGAAGATTTGCTCGTTGGACTTTACGTTTATCTAGCTTTAACTTTGTCCTGAAACATAAGAAAGGCAAAGATAATATTGTCCCAGATCTATTATCTAGATCTAAACCTAAAGACTTTGCAGATTCGCCACCTCATGGTGTACTTCCAATTTCCACGGAAGTTTCATCCCCTAATCGTGATTTGGATCACTACAACAAAATTTTGCTCGGATGTCAAAATAACCCTGACTCCTACCCGAATTATACTATTAAAGACAACAAACTTTATCGTTGCATTCATTCTTCAAATAGCCTCAATAATGACTTCATTTGGAAAGAGGTTCCTTTACCTCATGAAAGATGTAGGCTCATCGAAACTAACCATGGTTCTGAACTTGAACCTCACCTAGGTATCTTTAAAACTTACAAAAAACTTTCATTACGATATTACTGGTCTGGTATGTTTAAGGACATTGCCAGATTTATCTCAAACTGCGACACAGGCCTGGCGTACAAACATCCAAACCATTCACCCTACGGACCAATGGGCAAACCAAAAATTTGCTCTAGGCCATTCCAGACTATATCGCTTGATCTTATGGGTTGGATTTTTACATCTGCTAGAAAGCACTTTGGGATAAGGTCTGCAGATGGCAACATAATAATCAGCCTCCCTGATAAGAGCATAAGACGCATCGAGACTGAAGCTGAACTACAGGCCATCATCTCACGGTTCCCTCTGGCTGCAAGCTATTCAGGTCCATGTGATGGTCAGAATCTGCTGACGGCAAAACTATAGTTGGTCCCGAAAACAGGAGCCCAAGACGAGTGGAGATCAGCTCGCAGATCCCTTCAGCGGCGGGTGATTCCTCCGGCGAAGGTCAGACGTCGCCCAGAGCAGTTGACGCTGGTGTGGCCTCAAAAGGTATCAGGAAGATAAGGCGGCGTTAGTTATCTCTTTCCTTTATCAGCCAATAATGCAATGAGTCCCTAAGCTTCCATAAGTTTACACTGTTGTGGTTGCATCACACCAGATTCGATCATAAAACATTGTTTAAGAGGTATGTGCGATTGTTGTTTATTCTGTTTCATGGTTTGTTTGTGAATCTCTTTGTAAATATCGTTTAAGCACTTCATCTTCCTACTAAAACTTTATTAACTATACGTGGGTATTCTAAATGTTTGCCCAATTTTATTTCGAAATTCCGATTTGATTTTGTTTGTCAATGTAGGTAGGTTTTGTACTGACATTTTGTGACAGCTGTTATTGTATTTTTTTTTATTAGCCCTAGATACAGAGCTCCGTTCCGAACCTGCGCTGTGTGTACAAATTTCTACTCCGTCGCGATTGCATTTCGTTAACATGTATGAAGCTAATCTCATTATTGACAGCGTGGATTTTGAACGGATCATACCTATCCGCAGTGAACTACAATGGCAGTAACCTCTAAATTAGGGGGACTGATTTTTCTTTTTGTTTGTGCTTCTGTATTTATTAAGTCTGGTGTGGTGCAACAGTTAGCGGTTTCAGTGTTTCTTTTTGTTGTTTTGCTGTTCATGTCTTTTTTAGGTAATAATTTTGTAATTTCAATCTGGAACTCCTTTCGACCCATATTATTAGTATAATTTTTGATTAAATTCTTATTTTAACAGCAAGTGTGTTGAGGTCCGCTATTGAACTATTGTATTTATTTTGTTTTTTTTTATATATTTTATTTTATCAATATTACTCCTATATACTTAGTTTATATTTATACTCAGTATGGACACTATAAATTTGAATGATAGTTTTTTCTCATGTTCCTCCTCATCGTATAGTTTCTTTAGTGCTGGAAGTGATAACACTATGACGCTGTCTGACCAATTATCCTGTTCTTTCTCCAATCACCGTTACGATTTTAATGTAGCTCATATTGTAGCATCATAATTTTATAAATAATTTTAACTGATAATATTTTTTTTTAGCGCCATCTATCGTCATTCACATAAATCATGGAATATTGTAGCCCGCTTGAAAATAGCAAATGCTGCGCGCGCAACAAGAGTGACAGATGCGTTTGGAATTTATGATAGATGGAGTTGATGTATAATTTTGTTGAATAAATTACATGATCGGGTGTGACGTCATATTAATGTTCTGGAAGGAATTGTGAGAGGCGTGGCTTGCTTAACCAGTTTGAATATCATTTCGCTCCTTATTAGGAGATAGAAGCGAAATCTTCTGCCAGAATACACGTGACCAATTGCCACTATAAATAGCTGTGCGCAGCAGAATTAGGTCTCTTTTAGCTGATTGAACCCTGGTACATCAAGGTAGTTGCACCGTGACCGTTGATAAGCAAGCTATAGTCAGTGCATTAAAGATAAATTACACGAAAATCGTGTTAATGTGATATTTCTCCCCAGATTAACGGGTAAGTTCCATATATTTAATTCGATAGGATGTAGATCAATATATAGGCAATTACTGGTACTATAGGTAGTGTGTGTAATTATTTCTAGGTCCTTTGAGGAAGCTAGTAAAATTTCTACTCGGAATTTCTCTGCAAATATAGAAAGGAATACGTTTGATAAATTGAGCCTGTAGACTGAATCCTGGAAAATCGACGTGTTCATTTGATGACAGCACGTCCTGATTAAAACTTGATGACATTTGAGTCTCCTTGATGTTCCCGAAGTCTTAAAGCTAAGTAATATCTGTATTTTCTTAGTATTTAACCAGTGCATTCTCCGAAGAACAAAATTTTTGTTTCTTAGAACGTACTTAAGGATTTGTAATAGTAAATTGTAAAGTCATTATAAGAGTATCTTGAATTTCATTTTACATAGTTTGTTATTTTCGAAAACCATTTGTTTATATAGAATATTAACTTAAATATATCTGCATCTACACATGTTATTGACTATATGTACGTCACCTAATCTTAATCCTTGAGCTTATAAAAGCTGCACATACAAAGATATCTGTAAGTAAGTAGTATTAAGTGTGTCAATGTATGATGAAATTTCCTCTGAAAACTAACAATATATATAAAGATCTTGTTCACTGCGGTTAAATATTTTATTTCACTCCCACAAGTCTCAGTATTACGGCGCCCTGGGTAGATAAAAACAATTTTTAGTCTCATGCAAAGCAAAAATTGTTACAAAGTACCAAATTGTCCCACCAGAGGTACCAAATTGTTACAATATAAATGTCCAAAGCATTCCTGCGCATCACTCGGAACTTTTGGCATCTATTAGTAGCTCTACAGTCGATGCTCTTCTTATATCTGAATCTTTTCTTAAACCTTCTCTTCCTTCTTCGCAGTTTGCTCTCCCAGGTTTTAACCTCTTTCGTAATGATAGAACCGGTAAGGGCGGTGGTGGGGTAGCAATCTACCTTCGTACTGAGTTGCCGGTTCGTGTCGTTACCTCTTCTCCTTCCTTATATAGTGCCTCATCAGAACACCTTTTTCTAGAAATAACTATCCGTCATACTAAATTTTTGCTCGGTGTTTTTTATTCCCCTAATCTCACCATAGATTACTTCGATTCTTTCGATAAAATGCTTGAAGAGTTGAGGACTAATTATCAGCATATAATAATAATGGGTGACTTTAATACTTGCCTTCTGAAGGCTAATACGCGCTCTACAAAACTCCATTCTATTATCTCTTCATACAATTTGCATATCCTCCCTACTTCTTCTACTCATCATTTTCCCAATTGCACACCTTCACTTCTAGATCTTATGATAGTATCTACTCCTGATAAAGTTATCTCCTATGGTCAAATAACTGCCAGCTTCTCATATCGCGACCTTGTTTTTCTTTCTTACAGAATTCGACCTCCTAAATCTAAGCCCCTCTTCATATTGCGCCGCAAATACAAAGATATTGATCATCATTCATTGCGACAAGCCGCCGAGGACATGGATCGGTCACCTGTTTTCGAGCCATCGACTATTGACGACAAGGTTTCCAACTTCAACTCCATTTTACTTTCTTTATTTAATTCGGTTGCGCCTCTGAAACGTATTAGAATTAAACACAAGCTCCTTGGATCAATGATGATATAAAAGCACTCATGGCATTAAAGGATAAAGCCAAAAGGAGACTTAAAATCTGTCCTACCGATAACCATTTGCTCCGCTATAAAACCCTTCGCAATTGCTGCAGTCGCATGTGTCGAGACGCTAAGAGACGATACTTTCATGATTCTTTGTCAAACCGCAATCCAGCAGATATCTGGCGATTTCTGCGTTCTGTGGGTGTGGGTAAACCGGCTTCAACTGTTTCTACAGGTACTGACCTAAATGCACTAAACAAGCATTTCTCTCTCCCTCCTGTTTGTATAGACGTCAATATATTAGCTGCCACACTCGGAGAACTTTCTTCACTCCCCAAACCCAAGTGTCCCCTATTCGACATCTCGACTGTCTCGGAAACAGAAGTAAAAAAATCAGTATTGGCCATTTCTTCAGAGTCGGTCGGTGGGGATAAATTGTGCTCGAGAATGTTTACTCCCATTCTATTTACTCTTCTACCTATACTTACTCATATCTTTAACTTCTCCCTCTCATCCAATTCATTCCTAAAATCGGGAAAATGGCACATATTATTGCCATTTTCGTCCTTTCTCCATTCTACCCTTTCTTTCCAAAGTTCTCGAGTACATAGTCCATAAGCAACTGTCATCTTTCATCCAAGCTAATAATTTGCTAAATCGTTACCAATCTGGTTTTCGCTCTGGCCACAGCACCGTCACCGCCTTGCTTAACATCACTGACGACATACGCTGGGCTATGGATAACAAAAAACTTACTGCTCTACTTTTACTGGACTTTAGCAGTGCTTTTACTTCTGTCCATTTTGACATCCTACTTGCGATCCTTCACTCTTTAAATGTCTCTTCTTCTTCTCTATCCTGGTTCGAATCTTACCTTCGGGGCCGCTCGCAGCGTGTCCGCCTAGACGACGCTCTCTCTGATTGGTGCGAACTTATTGCGGGCGTGCCCCAGGGCGGTGTTCTCTCGCCACTCCTATTTTCATGTTTCATCAACTCAGCAGAGTTATTCTCTCCAACATTCATCTCTTCGCAGACGACTTGCAACTATATCGTCATTTTAATATCGACGAAGTGGATTTATCATTAACGGCCATGAATGATGATCTTTGCCGCATCAGAACTTGGGCAAAGTCCTACGGTCTCCTTGTGAACCCCAGTAAATCGCAGGCCGTAATCATAGGGAGCAGGTACATGTGTAACGCTGCAAATATTCCTCACTTGCCATCATTGTCATTTGATGGAATCGACATTTCATACAGTGACAATATTAAAAATCTTGGTGTCACAATGGACTCCAATCTGTCCTGGACGGCCCATGTCGCTAACGTCAGATAGAAAATTTACTACACGATCCATTCCCTTAAATGCCTTCAATATTTTATGCCATTGTATTCCAAAATTTCACTCGCTCAATCACTCATTTTGCCGCTTCTCGATTATGCCGATGCTTGCTTCTTAGATGCCACAGAGACCTTATTGAACAAACTTGAGCGCCTGCAGAACCTCGCTCATCCGCTTCATCTTTGGTCTACGCAAGTATGACCATGTTTCTAGTTTTCGTAAGGAACTCAAGTGGCTTCCCATTCGTCTGCGCAGTAATGTTAGAATCCTTTGTCTCCTTTTCAACATCCTCTATAATCCACAATATCCACCTTACCTCCGTGAACGGTTTTCCTTCATTCACCCTTCAACAGATCCTTGCAGATCCCACCTCAAATCCCATCTAAAATGTCCCACCCATAACACTAGTTTCGCATCCTATTCCTTCTCAGTACATGCCGTCCGTCTGTGGAATTAGCTGCCAGCAGAAATTAGAGACTCTAGTTCTGTCTCAGTGTTCAAAAAACATCTGAAGGAACACTATTTATCTTCATGTCCTTAATTCTGCCCTTGATCTTCTCATTGTTTCTCTTCTCGTCGTCCATATTATATGTATGTATGTATTTATATATCTATTGTCATCAATTTTATATTCGTATGTGTGTGTATTCATTATTTCAGTACATGTATATATAAACCTATATGTATTTGTAAACCCCATATTTATTGGTATTAACATGTATTTATATTCCGGTGTATACGCTGACTACCTTTACCTAATTTCTTTCCTTCTACGGGCCTACTGTAAGAAATTTCAGATTGAAATAAGTTGTGCCCTTGTACATGTTATCTTTAATTAAGTTGCTCCTATATTATTTTCGTGTGTACAGAATATATAAATAAATAAATATAATCTCTTCTCTCGAGAACTCTGTTTTTTCTAACACATGGTGTCCCTCAGACCATTATTATGGACAACGGACCCCAATTCCAGTCTCGTGAATTCATTTCCTTCTTAAAGAAATATAAAATTCCTTTTATATTTCATTCTCCATTCTACTGTCCTCAAGTAAACCCTACTGAAAGATACAACAGAACAATTATTACTGCTTTAGCTGCCCTCGTAGGTGACGACCGTAGGAAGTGGGATAGTCACCTCCCTAAAACCTAACAGGCGATGAACGGTTGTGTGAACTCCATAACTGGTTATACGCCTTACTTTTTGGTATTTGGTCGTGAAACAATTCCCTGCGGCTCTTTTTATACCTCAGCTCGAAGTATCGAAGAAGTCACCTTTCTACCTTGCGATATTTACTCTGAAAATGCTGGATTCCTCTCATCTATTTTCGATAAAGTTCAAACTACCTTATACCTTGTTCACGCTAAAAACAGTGCACGCTATAACCTACGTCGCTCATTCAAAGAATTTAATGTCGGTGATATGGTTTGGCGAAAGAACTATGTGCAAATTAATGCAGGTTCTTACTTTAGCGCTAAAATCGCACCTAAATTTCTAAAATGTAAAGTTCTTAAGAAAATCTCTCTTTTAGTGTATATATTAGAAGATACCAATGGCTCTAAAGCCAAATGGCATATCAAAGACATTGAAATCTAAAACTCATACCTCGTTCACTGCATTAATTCATTCATTCATTTATCACTCAAATCATCATCTCTAAATTTAATATTTTATTATTTTCCCTAAAGCTCTTAAGCTTTCTCAACGTCTGTAAAAGACGTTAACCTTTAACATTTACCTCTATTTTTCTATAGAGTACTTTTCTCCAGTGCTTTACCTTACTTAACCTCTTTAAAGGCAACTAAAGCCTTTACTTTAACCTTTACCTAAGACTACCCTAATGGTCTTCTCTACCTACATTCTTAAATACTAACTGGTACTTCTCTCCGAGCGGCTGACTACTCATTAAAGAAGCCTTAGGTCCGAGCGGCTGACAACTCGTTAAACAAGCCTTAGGTCGGAGCGGTTGATTACTCCTAAAAGAAGCTTAGGTCAATATTTCTTTTTCTTCACCTATGGAGCGGTTGACAACTCCCTAAATAAGCTTGTCGTTATTAAGGAACACCCTTCTAGTGTGGCAGTCATTGATCGTGAACTCCACCCTTACCTGTATGAAGTTGAGGTATGATAGAAGAGGAATGTGCATTTGTATGAATGGTTGTATGTTTCTGCCAAGTAGTGTTCCTCGGATCTCTTTTGGCCTTTTCTTTAAGCAATTTTTTCTCTAGTCTTAAATTTTCTGGGGTCGTGGGGGAAAATATAACGTACCTCAGGAATCGTCCCATGATTTCGACTATCATAGGTTCCATTTCGCACATTTTATCATCTAACATCATCGATATTCATCAGGGATAAACATATATTTTATTATTTATTTCTGGAAACACACAATTTCAAAAAATATCACACACTATTCATCATTTTGTAAATATGTATAATAATTCCTTCTGTACTGAAAATCACTATTCCAGAGTGCTGGACACTTACTGGCATTTCTCTTTATTCTGTTATTTATTTATTTTCATTATTTTGTATCCGTTTTTATCTATTTTTAGTTTATTTATTTTCTTGACATTTGTGACAACTTAATGTTTTTTATCCGTTGCCATGGCTACCCATGACACGGATATTCTCTTCAACTACGTCTATGCCTATTCAACCTCCACAGACCACCTACTTTAATTCTTTTTAGCTCGATTCGAACCGTGTCTAAATTTAAATGGTTCCGGACCTATAAAAGGCCGAGCATCCCTGATCTTTCATTCATTTCTACGGCAAAAGTTACCTACTCAACTTTTGATAGCTCGCTACCGAGCGGGGCCGGCTGCCCCGGGACTCAAGAAAGACCTCAACGCTTTACAGCACCTTTTTGCTCACTAAATCTTACTCTACTCTCTTCACTAAACTTTCAACCTCATCAGCGGAAGTGCCACCTGATCTCCAGCTTCATAGTCCGGCTACCAGCTGCGCCTGCCATTCATCAGCAGCTCCTACCACCGGCCGATTTTCGCCGGCCAACTTACCAGCAACGTCTGCAAGCCACCAGCAAGGCAGGCCAAGAATTGGGAGACGCCTCACCAGGGACGCTTCAATCTTCAAGGAGCGCCGTCCATCTGCCTGCAGCACGGCCTCCCGTTCAAGCTGCCACAGTGAAGATCGCCGACGACCCACGCCCACTTTACCACTTCCACTTCACACCCCACACTTCAGACACATACCATAACCCTATTTTTTTATAATCTGTAAATACTTCTTATTTCTTGTAAATAGACATATATATCCTGTACTGATCTTCTGATTTTTCCTTATTTTTTTTTCTATCTATTTTTATTTTGTCGCTACACGACAAGTTATGTTAGTTTATTGTTTTTCATAAACTAAATTAATTCGTAGTGTTAATATACTGTTGCGAGCTATTAGTATAATGTGAATAAGCTTGCCTCTGAAAATATTGTAGGGATTGCGTCATCTTTTAACCTTAACATGTTAAGAGTTTTATTAAAGTAACTCTCCTGTAAGTGCAATGAGCATACAATAATATTCTTGATACCTGGCCGATTATTCTCCTGCCCAATCGCATCTAACCATTTCCTTTTTCTAACCATTTGCTGTTCGAGGCAAACTAAAAAAAAATAGAAATAAAATATCGATAAGACCAAGATCGATGAGGAGGGTACAGCACTGTGGCGTTGCTAGATTACTATTGTAAATACATAACAGGCTTTGGTTCCTGTAGCGTTTGGTTTCTTAAGCTATATTTTTAATATAGTTTCATGATCAACTTATTATAAAAATAGCAATTTTTAGTTAAATTGTTTACTTACCGGTGGAAACTTAGGTTAGGTCTATTTTTGTTTTGACACAGGCCACAATCAATTACAGAACACTTCATATTTATGTTTAAATCCTAAATTTAATTATTTTCACGGTTTTAAATTCCTCACCCGAACAAAGAAAAAAGTGCTTCTTCGAAAGATTGAAATGAGAAGTGAGCGAGGTTATAATTGTTACAAAATTATGGTTAAGAAGCACATGTTGAATATCTTTTTAAATGATCAGATATGGCCGGACGGTGTGATATGTCATATAAAAATCCCAGTAATAATATTACTGAGAAAGAGAAAAGAAATAATGACGTTACATAATAGTCCGGGAGGCACCAATCCTGAAAGCTCCGTGACACGGATTCTAATATTTTTAATAAGAAATAAAAGTTAACGCTTAGACGAACAAGATTTGCTTGGTCGGCGTGGATTTGATTGGCCGGAAATATTTTAATAAAATTATTTATTATTAAATTGCCATATTTTTTTCCGTCGTCACGGATTTTGATCAATCTTATATAGAATTTTGTGTGAAATATTATGTTCAACCAGAAAAAATCCGGCCGACCAAAGGATTTTTAGCCGGAAAGGTCAAGCATACCTATTTGAATGGTGTGATAAGGGGTAAAATTTATCCATTATCACGGATTTTTTTTTTTATTTTTTTAATTCACGCGTTTTAATGTCACATTTATAATTATCTTGGTATGCGTGCTAACAAACTGCCGAAAGTATCGCGCATACCAAATTTAATGTTTGAGTGAGGATTATACTGTTATAGATTTCACTAACTTGATGACATTTCTTTTAGAGTCTCTCTTCTACCTCTGGTCTCTTCCTTAAGTTTTTAACTATTTATTAATTAATATAATTAATATGGAAAAGAGGGAGTACAGGAAAATTTTTATTTGGGTTGATTATATAATAAATTATAAAATATATGATAAAGAAAATTACCTGAATGTATATATATGTAATGTGAGATGATAACCATTGTCGTTCAAATCATCGGAATCTTAAATCTTGATACTTAATTTTTTTTTAATTTCCGGAAACTCAGCACGTTTTTACATTTTTTAAAAGCTTCTTCTTTAGTTGACGTATTACAAATAAAACACTTCATATTGAAATTGTTATGATGAAACGCTGAGATTGGATCTAGTGCTTTAAATGTTCTTTTATAAAGCAACAGTACACTGAATCAATCGTCACTATGTATATCACTAAAATGGACACAATATCACCAAAAAGTCAATATCTGTTTAAAATATCAAAAGATGTACAAATATTAGACGGTTTGACAATTTTAAATAATTATAAATAAAAAGAAATGTTCTTTTTTAATATTCAATAGTGAATTTTGTTAAATTAATAAATATGTTTAGAATGCTGATGCGTAGTAAGCTATACAAAATACCGATACTTTTGACAGCTAGTAAAACAGCAGACTGAAATGTCGAAATGATCTGAACCCTCAAAATGCTGTAGGACAACGTAGGTATGCTGTGACCTTTTCGGAGTAAGAGAGAAAGACCTATGGAAATTAAACATAAATTCGATGTTACTCTTATCTCACTTACTCTTGGAGCAGTCTTATGGACTTGAAAAGAAACCGGAGTAAGAGATTTAACACTATGCAGCCCTGTCGTAGAACAACCTCACTTTACGGTATTGTGTATATTTGAGGCAGGTAAATGTTAATAGAAAGAGACGAACTCATGCAAGGTTTCAACTTGAACCAAAAATCTGCCTCACTCACTCTTTACAGAAATATAGAAACCGTTAAAAAGCGAAGAGTTAAAATTTGGTATGCGTGATACTTTCGGCAGTTTGTAAGCACGCATACCAAGATAATTATAAATGTGACATTAAAACGCGTGAATTAAAAAAATAAAAATGGTTTCCGTAATAATGGATAAATTTTACCCCTTATCACAACATTCAAATAGGTATGCGTGACCTTTCCGGCTAAAAAACATTAGTCGGCCGGATTTTTTCTTGTTGAACATAATATTTCACACAAAATTCTATATAACATTGATCAAAATCCGTGACAACGGAAAAAAAATATGGAAATTTAATAATAAATAATTTTATTAAAATATTTCCGGCCAATCAAATCCACGCCGACCAAGCAAATCTTGTTCGTCTAAACGTTAACTTTTATTTTTTATTAAAAATATTAGAATCCGTTATCACGGAGCTTTCAGGATTGATGGCTCCTCGCCTATAATGTATAATGCTACTTTAGTCAGTTATAACTGTAAAAATGTCAAGCGATTCGTAGACGATATAAAACAGATATGCAACTTTGCGGATATTATAGCACTTCAGGAGACATGGCTGCTGCCGAGTGATCTACCATACTTAGCAACAAAACACGATGAGTTCGGCAGTATCGTGTCGTCGGCTATGGATCCTGGCGCGGGTATCTTTAGGGGCAGGTGTCACGTTGGTGTGGCGTTGTTATGGCGGCAGTCTGTATTTCGTTATGTCTCAGTGATACAGTGTGCGAATCCTCGTATCGCGGCTATTCGTATTAATATGGATGATCAGTCAGTGCTAGTGATCGGTGTATATGCCAACCAATTCCTCAAATAATTTACCTCTGTTCGCTGATTGTCTGGCCGCGATAAGTGTGTGTACGGTGAATTTGTGATCATTCTTGGTGATTTTAACGCGCACCCAGGTGAGCTTTTTTGTAACGAGCTCTTAAATTTCTTAAATGAGCAGGATTGGGTTTGTGCCGACATCAATAGGTTGTCGTCAAACAGTTTCACTTTCGTTAGCGAAGCACATGCCGGGTGCTTACGATGGCTTGATCATTGTATTGTAACAAGGGCTGCATGGCTAAGGGTTGTAGATGCGTATGTAAAGTATGGTGTTTACTGGGCCGACCACTATCCGCTTGTAATTAAGTGTAATTTTAACGTAGTGAGACATAAAGTTTCAGTAAGTAATAATGTGTACAGTAATATATCTTGGGGTGAACGAAATTCAGAGCAAATTAAAGAATTCCGTAATTTATGTAATATGGAATTAAAAAAATTGATTTACCAAATAATTTACAAAAAGGTTGTGGTAAATATTGTAGCAATATCGACCACAAACACATTATAAACACATTATATAATAACATTGTAAATATTTTAAGTCAATCTGCTAGCAATACATTTAAAATAATAAAAAAGAATAGTAAACATAAAAATAAGCTGGCTGGTTGGAATAAGTATGAGCGAGGCTTACTTGAGTGCCAGGTTACAATTTAATATATGGGTGTGGTATGGTAAGCCTTCAAGAGGGCCGTTGTATGAACGTATGATTGAAGCTCGCAAGATTTTTAAGGGTAAACTTAGATGGTGCCAGCTTCACCAGGAACAAATAAAATTGGACCTTATGGCTCATTATCATTCCAGAGCCGATTTTAAAAGTTTTTGGAAATTAACAAATAGATTAAATACTAAGCCTGGCATTCCAGTGAGCGTTGACGGTGTCTCCGATGCCAAAGACATTGCCAATTTATTTAAAAGCCATTTCACGGTGAATTCGCCCTTGGGACCACCATGTCGGGAGCTCATTGTTGAGGCTCAAGGGGCAGAGTTAACAACAATTGTTTTTGCAGATTTGATGGGGACTCTGGTGGTACCCATAGTCAAAAGCAGGACAAGAGATTCATCTGATAAATCTAACTATAGACCTATCTCTTTGGCTACAATTGTAGCTAAGGTTTCTGATAGTGTGCTTAACAGTTTCTTAAACAAACATGTTAAATTACAGGACGTACAGTTTGGGTTTCGCTCTGGGCTGTCCACTGAGACTGCAATTCTCAGCTTAAAGCACGTTGTAAAGTATTAAACGGACAGACAGACTCCAGTATATGCCTGCTTTTTAGATCTCTCGAAGGCCTTCGATCTTGTTTCGTATGATATTTTATGGTAAAAGCTGAAAGATATGCGTTTGCCGCCGGAGCTGGTATCTACACACATCAAAAGTGTCTAGGGATCAAGCATTTTTATGCGGATTTCTTGAGATTGAGATGTGGCTTTGTAATAAATTTATGATTTTATAAATTTATATGGATCCTTTTTGGTGCATTTCATAATTTGAATCAGGAACTGTGAATCAAATTCGAGTAAAAGATGAAAATCAGCTGTCAATATTTTCCCTATAAAAACATACAACGCATTGAAGACATTATTAGTGCTACTGTTTCCCTACTACTGATTAAAACCAACGTTATTATGGAGCGGCGACGTCATTTAAGCAGGGAAGAAATGCTCAGAGCCGTGGGAATGATAGAAGCTGGTTCCCGGCAACGTACTGTGGCTTTAGCTCTGAATACAAGTCAGAGTGTTATCAGTCGACTTTGGACACGATACCGAAGCACTGGTACCGTGGCTGAGCGCCATGGAGGACGGTATCGCTGCACCACACGGAGACAAGACCGATACATTCAAATCTTAACTCGAAGAGCTCCAACAATAACCGCCATGATGTTAGCCGTGAGGCTTCATCACTCTTCAGGGAACTTAATTAGCGACCAAACAGTCAGAAACCGCTTGCATGAAGTGAACCTTCATCCCGAAGACCGCTACGGGTACCACCTATAGCAATGCACAATCGTAGGATTCGATATCAATGGGCTCTTGAACACAGAAATTGGGCAGAAGAACAATGGCGTTTCGTGTGCTTTTCTGATGAGTCTCGTTTTGGTATGAGACCGGATACAAGACGTATACGACACTGGAGAACCCCTGGACGCCAACAGCGATTAAAATCCTGCCAGGAAGTCCATCCTTATAGTGGTGGAACCATCATGGTATGGGCGGGTATTTGGATCGGCGGAAGAACTGAGTTGATTTGGATCAGAGGCAACCTCAACGCTCAAATTTATGCTGAGACGATTGTATCAGACGTTATCGTTCCTCTACAAGTGCAAATCGGTCCCTTATTTCAGTTAATGCATGATAATGCACGACCGCACACCGCAAGAGTTGTAAGACAGACTCTCGCCGCAGCTAACATCAATGTCCTGCCCTGGCCTGCTCAGTCGCCAGACTTGAACCCGATTGAGCATGCATGGGATATGCTACAGAGAAGAGCTCTGCCGAATATGGAGGGTATCCAGTCGCAAGAAGACCTTTTTTTGTTGTTGCAACGAACATGGGCGGCCATTCCACAGCGTGATTTGGATGAACTCATTTTGAGTATGCCAAACCGATGTTCTTGTGTTGTTAGTGTTCGCGGTAGAAATACGGATTATTAATTGTTTAAGTTACCCAATAAAATTTTAGAGAAAACTGTTATTTCAGTCTTTTTTTCGAACTTTTGTGTTAGTGGTTCAAATGTCAAAAATCCCTTTATTAGGAAAATGGCAAATTTCTTTATTAATGCAAAGGTGACTTGGTTTATCGTTACTGTGACAAACGAAAACACTTTATTTGATGAATCCTTAAAGAAAATTTTAATTAATATCAATCAGGAGAAAAGTTATTGCAAAAATATATGTTGATCCCTAGACACTTTTGATGTGTGTATTTTTAGCTATTGGTATAAGGGGCAGGAGAACAGTGTGAGATGGGCAGGGGAGCTTTCGGGAGCATATAGATTGATGAATGGGATGAGGCAGGGTGGATTGAGCTCTCCTCTGCTTTTTAGTCTGTATGTGGATGCACTGATCGAGAGACTCAGTAGCATGCATGTGGGTTGTTTCGTAGATGGCTTGTGTGTAAACAACTTAAATTATGCCGACGATATGGTGGCTCCCTCTGTTGGTGCATTGAGAAAACTACTCGCTGTGTGTGAATCGTATGGGTTATTATACAATGTTAAAAAGACTGAGTACATTATCTTCAAGGCTGGTACCAAGAGTCCAGATTTCATACCACTAGTGACATTAAATGGCATTCCTCTTAGAAGAGTGCATCAGTTTAAGTACCTAGGACATTTGGTAACCGATGACCTTAGGGATAATGCAGATATGGAGAGGGAGCGCAGGACATTGTCAGTCCGTGCTAATATGTTGTCCCGTAGTCGCGATGTACCAAAACAGTTAAAATAACACTGTTTAAAGCGTATTGCACATCTTTCTACTCGGCAAGTGTGTGGTTCAATTATACCCAGCGGTCTTACAATGTTTTGCGCATCCAATATAATAATGCGTTCAGGGCCCTGTTGCGGCTTCCGCCTTTTTGTAGCGCTTCAGCTATGTTTGCCGAGGCGCATACAGATGGTTTTGGTGCGATTTGGCGTAAAAAGACTGCATCGCTGTTGGGCAGAATACGCGAGAGTGGCAACAGTATCTTGAGCATTATTGCTGGCAAATTTGATACTCCTCTTATGTGGAAATTTATCCAGAGGACAAAATCACTTTTAGAAATTGAGTACTAACATAATTTAAGTATCTACTAACATATTTTGGATCATGGTGTCCTTATTTGAACATCAAATAAATAAATTCACTTGAATTCTTTGACATTTAAGTACATTCAATTATATTACACGACATTTCAATTATATGACTTTAAATGTAGAATATTGATTAATTACATAAATTCATTTTGTTTGACATTTGGTTTAGATTACTTTTTATATTATATATAATACAATTTCAATATTTAAAAAACACACATTGATTGAATCCTAGAAATAATATATACTAACATAGCATTTAAGTTAAATATTGTTACTAACGATTTGATGGACCATTTTGTTGTCTGTAATAAACAATTTGAATGGATAGATAAGAATCAATAAGAATCACGTCCACAACTTTGAGTTTCTTTGTAAACAAACTAAGGAACCACAGACTATTTATGGGGAACTAAGATGGCGACACGAGCACAATTGTATAATAGATATAGATTGTCACCACTGTAGCGGATATTGCGAAATAGAGTGCTGGTGTCTTTTTCATATGCATCAACAGGAATGTAAAAAGAAGACAACACTATATTTGTAACCTCTATACCAAATTACAATGAAGCTACATATATTTATGTATATTATCTACTATATAAAAATAAGTCGGGTTTTCCTTCCTGACGCTATAACTGCAGAACGCACGAACCGATTTCCACGGTTTTGCTTTCGTTGGAAAGGTCTCGGGCTTCGTGAGGTTTATAGCAAAGAAAGTTCAGGAAAAATTTTAAAAAAAAACTTCTTTTTATCACCAAATGAAATGTTACATAAAACGAAGCCATCTGGTGGCGAAACGGAGTTCGCCGGGTTTGCTAGTATATGTATGTTTTCGTGTCATTTTCATATGATACTTATTCAGAGGAAAAACGCGACGAAAAATCTCTAAACACAAATCAAAACAGACGCCGTTTTGCTTTTGCAAAAGAAGCGATGATTAAATTTGACACCATTCCCAATCTTTTCAAAATTGAGTCAGTCTTTTTGCATATTATGAGATTTAAAAAGAAATCTTCTATGGATTTTTAAAGAGCCATTAATTGTTCATTAAAAGTGATTTTAAAATAATTATTTTGTCTTTTTTATTGTTTGTTTTTCTACAAACCTTCTCCTGGCAATAACGAATATAATAAAAAACGAATTGCCCAATTGTTTTAAAGGATAAATAAAAAAAATGGGTGCGTGTACTTATGTAGGCGCGTGAGAAGTTATCCTTCTTTGGCATCGTTTAAAATTAGTTTTTAATTGCATGCAAATAATTAATTACAATAAATTAATAAAAAGTCTGGAAAAGGACGAAGTCAATAAAGTTCAGTTTTAATTTGAAAAAATAAATAAATAATCAAAATATTCAATTAAAATCGCTACTGAATATAATTTATTAGAACATAATTATGTGATTTGCACTTGTATGAAACTCAAACACGTATTCCGAATATACAAACTAGAAACATGTGGATAAATATTATAAATATGAATACCTATAACTGTTACTTTATTACAAAAAATAAAGATGTGGTTTTTGGTTCTACTACACCAATGGTCAAGAGATGGCGCTGTAGTCTCCTGAATCGCGCTTTGGTTCCGTTGTTCCAGATTAATAAATACTTTTGATAGGCCTTCACAATGCAGTCGTTAGCACCCACTAAATAGAGATTCTATTTCTCTTTTGTTGGTAGATTTTCTTAATGTGCGGTAAACACAAAAGTAACGCTTTTGTGTTACAGTGATGCGCGCGCATCTTAAAATTTCACTCTCATCATTTTTTCATAACGCGCCTAAAGAAGTATAACTTCAAAAATTATAATGATTCAAAGGTTCTGGGTAGTTTAAGCTTCTTGCATTGTATAGTTTTACTTGGCCAAATGTCTGTCCATGTTAAACCAAATTCCCATACAAAGTGGGCATTGCCCTTTTGGCATCATTATTGGTTTTATTTATTCGAAGACACGTAAGGGCCACACTCTATTTATATATTATTCATCCGTGTTTGAGTCACAGACATACATGTATGTTTGGTACATATTTTTCAACTTGATCGGTATACTATATTCCAAGCAAATCGACTGTGACAGAGAGATAGACTTTCCGAAGAGGTTCCGTTTTTGCCGATTTAGTTACGGAACCCTAAAAACGGTACATAGGTTAGGTATTATGAATAATTTATTTAAAATGCAATCTCGCTCCGTTTACAACATGAATTGGCATCGATTTACATATTTTTTAATTTATTTCAAACGTATTATTTTTAGATTTGAGTACATATTATGATGTCCTATTTTTACCCGACTGCGCAATGCAAGAGCGAGAAGCGCGACGCGCAGACAGGGTATAGTGTTTAACAGTATATATATGTATGTTTGTTTCGTTTGTGGCACACTAGAGACCAAACGCGTGGACCGATTTTGATGATTCATACATCAATCGATTCGTCTTAATCATGGGAGTGCTACTAAAGATATGATAGTAATCAAAATTCAATATGGGGACAACTAGGCGCCATATTGTGACGAAGTAAAAAAAATAAGTTGACGAAATATATCGGTGGGGTATCACTGTCTATATAATCGAAAATCATGTTTAGGCTCCCTACAACATTTTTCATTTTATGTGACTGTTCCTAAACAAAACGTTAAATCGTTGTAGATCCTAATTAACCACTTGCGCTTTTAATTTCAATCTTACGTTTGTATGGATCTTTGTTACTGTTTCACCTAAAAAATACTAAATGGATTTTAGTGAAACTTTACAATAATATAGCTCATACATGATATTATCATATAGATAATAATTTATGTAGTCATTGAGTGAATTGTCCAAAATATAACAATAAGGGTCAAATAAGACGGAAAAAATCTCCCATTTGCGAGCCATTTCGGCCTGACAATGTATCTCTTAAAAAGTTCTACAAAAAAGTCCGCGACACCATATATGTATTTTTAATATACAAGCCATTATCACTAAAATAGTGAATCTAAAATAAAATATTATTTGATGTCCATTTCCAAAATGCACATTTGGTATTTACAAATTATTTTTTATCAAAATAAATACTTTTATCGCTTTTGATATTTAAAGACGATAAAGTTTGCCTTTTACACTATGGCATTTCGACAAATATTTAAAAAATTGCAACGATGAAAAAGTGATAGCGCGTGTACTATGCAGTAGTAGACTGTCGGGACCCATTAGATTAGACAAGAATGGATAATTTTTTTCAATAATGGGTCACGACTGTTAAAGTAGCTTTGTTCCTTACTTAACAGAATTATAGACTACTGGACTTGTTTTTTTTATTTTCAGTTTTTACATGAAGTAATATTTTAGCAGTCGGGTTTTTGATTTTTATTTTTTTTTGTGATTTTGTTGTATCTACTATGGAGTGATAGAAATTTAATAAATGGCAAATGGTTGTCTGGGAAGACATACATGAAATCCCAGACAACTATGTGTCCGTGATGCTAGCGTACCCACGATCAATATTCGGTTTTTCGTTATACCATTAAATACTGCGTAAATAGTGCCAAATTAGTGTAAAAATAAAAAAAAAAATAGTGCCTCTTTAATTTAAGAAATAAAGACCATTTTTACTGTGTACGCTACCATGACGACAAGCTAGCGTACCCATGGCCGACCCCAAGAACGGCATATATTTAAGCAACGAAATTGACACACAAAAATAGTTCGCAAATAGTGCCCTGGCTTAACAAAATTTCATAATCAATACTCTTAAAGGACCAAAGATATTAAACTAAACATTCTTAGCTGGCGTCAACCTGGCGTACCCATATTAGTTCTCATAGAAAATGAACTTTTCACGTTATTAATTCTATATGTATAAATAGTGTGTCAAATAGTGCCTCTAACAGTAAAAGTATTTTAAGTGAATCCGCATCACAACAATACATAAAAAGAATCTACACTAGGAAATTGCTTAAAACATACAAAACCCAATTCTTCTATTTTTTTCTTCTTTAGGTAACTTTCGATCGATACGACAGAAAGGACCATCTAAATGATATACCAAGATATCCATAGATGTTGTGCACTTTGTAACATTTCTAATTTCTTTTTTTCGAATCATATTAGGTTAGATACATTATTTGCATACAAAACATTGCTATATTTGTCTCTCATTTATTATTTTTCCCTAAATTCATGAATAATAAATAACCCAAAATTTGATTCATCGGACACCAAAAATAGATTCAGTTAGTGGCGCTTTAATTATGTTCGCTCTAATTTAAAAATACGATCTAATTTTGTCGATTGTAGATATGTTGGGGAAAATCTTTATTCGAATTTTATATAAAAATTCTTTTTTTTTTTAATAAAGTTTATTTAGCAGATCATAATTAAATGTGAGTACTTTTCGCATGTAGCCGCATTCTATAGTTCCTTATATTTTTTAGAAATAGTTCCGACATTTTTATGCGAAACATGGCAATTAAAAAAACGCGGCCAAGTGCGAGTCGGACTCGCCCATGAAGGGTTCCGTAGCAGCAAGTAACATAATATAAAATCTGCCCCTCACGTGCTCTGCACCCGCTACCGTCAAGCCACGCCCCGCGCAAATTATAATTATTATTTACTTAGGCACCTATTACAAATTTATTATTAAAAACGAATGGTTCACGGTTTATGCTCTCGTGATGTTAACCTGACACTGCCTTAAGAATTCTGAAGAGACCGAAACAGGGAAATCCTGACGGTGCGAGGTCAGGATTATACGGCGCATGCATTAACACCTCCCAGTCAAACTCTTAATTTTTACTGAGTGGCCAAAAATGTGTGAGGTTTTGCGTTATTATAATGAAAAACCACACCCCCTTCTGTTGATTAATTCCGGCCGCTTTCCCTCAACTTCTTGCTTTAATCAAAAGTCGATAGTAAATTGTTTATTGCAAACTCACTTAGTTTGCAATAAACCATTTACATTAGCTGGAAAATTACAATATGAGTACTTTCAAGCTTAGTCACCCTTTTCGGACACAGCAAATTGTTAGAGGGCTTATAAAATAAAATGAATAAATTAAGTAAATTACAAATTCATATCCCATAAAAATATCAAATCATCATGTCAGTATTATTAATTAGGTAATAATTATTATAAAATAATTTTGATGTTATTATTTTGTGTTTATATTATATATTTGATTCTATTTTATTAAATTAAAACCATGTCGCACAAATATGAACAGGTTGTTAAGATAGGTATTTATTAATAGAATAAAAACATTGTGTAATAAGGTAATCGTGTAACTTTTTTTTTTAAATGCTTTTACAGTTTGCTAATTTCTGCCGGTAATTTGTTAAATATTTTTATAGACATGTAATATGGACTGCAATTTAACATTTTTATTCCTGATTGAGGTATTTATAATTTATCTTTAGGTCGCGTGTTTATACTATGCGTGTCGCTTATTAGGGTTCCGTACCTCAAAAGGAAAAAAACGGAACCCTTATAGTATCACTTTGTTGTCCGTCCATCTGTCAGTACCGTTTTTCACAGGAACGCGTGGAGATATCGAACTGAAATTCATATCTAATGTAAAATAAGTAAAGTAAATAAAATCTATCGCAAGGTAGATTGAAAAATCTTCTGCACGGTACCGGCGCGTTCCCGTGACTACTCGTCATTAAGTTTAGAGTAATGCTGAGCTGTTTACTGATTCACGACGCCCGGATCTAGGTAGCCTAAAAGGGAGGGAGGGGTGCTAATATCTTCGAAAGAGGCTCTTCGAGTAATTGTGATCGAACTTCACGTACAGGTAAGTTCGTTTAATCATCAATTACTCTCAAGCCTCGTTTTCGATATTAGCACATAACACAATGTAGATGTTGAGAGAAAACCGTCGTGAATTTGTATAACTAGGTACCTAAGAGGTACTATGATGGACAGTATTAAAAAAAATCAAAGTAAATCTAACCAACATGATTTATTCAATTATTTACGAATTGCTTTTTTACATTTTTATCTTATTTATTAGGAAAACAAATAGTTGGCGTTCATTAGATATTATATAAAATCGATCACACAGAAAGCTATAATTTTTTTTTAGAATATTAATTATTATCCTGTATTCAAAACATTTCTAGCGAAATCGCCATCTATAACTACATTACTTGTAATCAATCTATTATAGTGTTTGGCGAAAATAACCGAATTGGGAGTCCAACCCGCAGTCTGTCTTATAACATCCAGACTAACTCCCGACCTGTATGCCTTAGAGGTGGCCGCGTGTCTGGTACTGTGGGCGTTAAATACCGAAGTGTCAATGCCACTGCTTTCTAACGCACTCTTTACCCATCTGCTTAACGTCTGTGAACTTACTTCCCGATGCGGTCTTCTGTATGAAATAAACAATAGTTGTTGGCCCTCACTGCCCTCACCCCTCTTGGTCTTATCAAGATATGTACGTAGGGCACTTGCAGGACATATTTCAGGCCTTTGTGAGAAAAAAGGTAACGAAAGTACTGGTTGCATCGAACCCACACGAGAGGTTTTAATCAGGTCGGGAATTTTGGATATTGTCTTCAGACAATAGGGTTCACCCTATGAGCTGTTATCAGTGCTATTAGAGTCACTAACTTTTTGCTATGATTTTCTAGATTTAAATCATCATTGGGGAACCATTTCGATAAATAATTTAAAACCTGATCTGTATCCCAAGTTAAATAGTATTTTGGTAACGTGGGTCGCAACCTAAAAACTACCTTGAAATATCTTTTTATAAAACTACTAGCTGACTCGGCGAACTTCGTACCGTCCAAAAGTAATAATCTGCAATAAATTAAAATTGCGACTATAATTTGAGATTTAAACTATCCTATCTCTCAAGTTGGATCGAACTGCACATGGTGTGCGAATTTTATTATAATCGGTTCAGTGGTTTAGGAGTCCATTGAGGACAAACATTGTGACACGAGATTTATATATATTAAGATTGTTTATTATATCTTGACCTATTAATAACGAGAGGGCAGATCGGCAGCTGTTAAGCGTGCCACTGAGCACCGGTGTTATAAAGATGCGGTAGGGGTGTAAGGGGCTCTAATACACCTTTTTTTTTTTTTTTTTTTTTTGCGTGGGGGAAATGCTTTACGCATACCTACTCACTGAACAATGGTGAGCAGGTTATGTCGGACTCTCCCCCGCCTGCCTACCTGACGAGAATGAATCCCCTAGTCGGCAGGCAATGGCCTACCGACTAAAACCCCCACGGTGTTCCAACAGCATCGACGTTAAGCGCCTCTACGGGTCCGTAACGCACCATAGCAAGCCAGGGCCGACCGCTTGCTATTGAGCAAGCCCATCTCTGGAAGGGGAGCAAGGTCTTGCATCTTGCCCCTTCCTACCGCTTACCGGGCGATGCACCGGAACACTTGGAACATCGCTCAACTCATGGGACTTCTTGTCCTTACGGGCACCGGGTGTTCGGGCATCCCTAGTCCCTACTGCAAGGCCTGTACGCGAGTGTTTCCCCGCCGCCTGCCCCGCCTTCTACGGATCAGCTCAGAGAGAGGATTTGCTTCTCGTTGGCGCTCCTCAGCCTCTCTCTGCAGCATCACCTCCTCACAGAAGGCTTCCAATGCTTTCCATGAGGTTTCGCTATTGACCATCTTGGCCATAACAGTAGGCAAGGAAAGGTCGTTCCCAATTACTGCGATAAGCGAGGATCGCAATTCGGAATGCGCTGGGCATTGTTCTAACGCATGTTGTGCAGTATCCATGGGGCACTGGCACTGGTGGCACTTAGGGGATGGTTCCCTTCCAGCCACGTAGCACAGGTACCTCCCGAAGCAGCCATGCCCCGTGAGGACCTGCGTCAGGCGGAAAGAGAGAGACCCATGCCGTCGATCTATCCATCTTCTTATAATAGACGCTATCCCTTCAAGTGTTCGGCGCCGAGATCCTGAGCCAGCACTAGCCATTTCTACTTGGAGTCTATTGCCCCAAATATTTAGAGCTTCTTCTTCCGCTTCGGAGCGCCACTGGGCAACTTCTTCAAACGTCGGGAGCTGCCCTTGTCTCCGCGCTTGAACTGTTAGCCAGTAGATAGTGGAGAGGACTTGTGCATCCAGCTCCCACGGCATAGTTCTCGCTAGTGCGCACGCCACCGAGTGCGATATGGTGCGATAGCCTCTACATGCTCTAATCGCCATAATTCGTTGGGCTCTATAAATAAGCTCTGTGTGGCGATTAGTTATCGCATCCACCCATATTGGGGCACCATACAGTGCCATTGAGCGGACCACGTTAAGATATAAGCGACGGCATATTTCACTCCCTCCTCTAAGGTTCGGTAGCAAGCAGCTTAGTGCGGCTGCCATGCAGATCAACCTCGGGACGAGCTGACGGAAATGCTCCATAAAGTTCCACCTACTATCAAGGACAACGCCGAGGTATTTGAGGGTTGACTTGACAGGTATTGTGACTCCTCCCACAATTATATGTGAGTTGGCTGGGGGAGTTCTTCGAGGCCCGAGAAAATATATTGCCTCAGATTTATGGAGTGCCACCTTAAGTCCCAACTGCTTTATTCTGGCTACCACTGCCGCCACACCTGCAGTTGCCAGTAGGCAAGCCGAACGGTAATCTCTAGCTTTCGCCGTCACCAGTGTGTCATCTGCATAGCAGACTATTTCCACTCCAGGCAGATTTCCCACACGCAAGACCCAGTCGTACCCGATGTCCCACAGGAGCGGTCCTAAGACAGATCCCTGTGGGACACCGCACGACATTGACCTACACTCTAGACCATCACGCCCTTCGTATATAATGAACCTGTCTGTTAAGTAGTCCCCTAAGATTCTTTGTAAATAGGGTGGAATGCGGTGATATTTTAGTGCCTCTAAGATGGTGTTCCAAGGCAGAGTGTTAAAAGCATTAGCGATATCTAGAGATACCGCCAGTAGGACCTCTCCACTAGTGCACGCCTGTTCTGCTAGGTTCCTGACTTTTGCAATGGCGTCGATGGTTGATCGGCCCCTCCGGAATCCATATTGCTCCTCTGCTAGATCTGGTCCAACTTCTTTAAGATGACATATCAATCTTTCCGCCACTACACGTTCCAGCAGCTTTCCGGCCTCGTCCAAAAGAACTATTGGCCGATAACCAGATGGTTCATCTACCGGGCGTCCTTCTTTTTTGATGAGGACGAGTCGACCCGTTTTCCAGCGTTTTGGAAATTTCCCTTCCACAAGACATCTGCTCAATACGGTTCTGAGGCGAGGTTCCAGTACCTTTAGTGCCAATACCCAAATTTTACCTGGTATACCGTCTGGTCCAGGCGCCGTGTTTTTAGTTGAAAGTTTTAACACGGCAGTACCCAGTTCACTTTCCTCAACTTCAGGAATCATCTCCGCAGTTGTATCATCCCTATTCTGCTCAAGAGTGTGCGTCATAGTAGGAGGCACAAAGCTTTGTGCGGAACAATCTGGAAAGAGTCCATCCACTACCCGTCTCAAGATGGAAGGTGGCATCGTGCTTGTAGCCGGATGAGACCAGGGGCGTAGTTTCTGTTTAACCATCTTATAAGGACGGCCCCACGGATCCCTGTCCAGCGAGTCTAATAACTCTTTCCAGGCCGCAGTCTTGGCATCATCAATTGCTACTCGCAGAGCGCACGCAGCTTCTCTGTATATCTCATACAGTTGACTCTCTTCTGTAGGATCTCGGCGACTTCTTCTGCGGCATCGTTGGTATTGCCGGCGCCTCCTAACACAGTTTTGTCGCAGTTGAGTAATTTCTTCTGACCACCAATAAAGTCGTCGTCTCGGCTGGTTAGTGACTTTTACCCGAGGCATGGCGGCATCACATACTTGCATCATAGATTTGCACAAGGCATCAGCCTCTTCTTCCACCTCTAAGAATCCAGTCGGTCTGGGATTCCAATCTTGGACAAGTGCGGCTTCGAAGACGAGACCCCTGTCCATACGTTTCAGTGCCCAGCGAGGGCCAACTCTGTACCATATTCGTTCCACATTATTTAGGCTATCTTGAGACGCCATGACACTGAACTTTATATATCGGTGATCGGACAGGGTCTCTTCATCCGTTATAACTTCCCAATCATGAACGCGTCTCGAAATTTCAGGAGATGCAAAAGAGACATCTATTACAGAACCGCCTTGTTGCCGCACACATGTATTGACTGACCCACGATTTAGTATTGCAAGGCCATGATGCACAAGCCAGTCCTCAAGAACCTCTCCTCTTGCATCCGTCCGCGAAGATCCCAACATAACAGATTTCGCATTTGGGTCACCTAGCACAACGACTGCTTGAGGGTCCACTCTCCCGAGAAATGTTCCAAGATCGTCGAGGAACGATTCGAACTCTGAGAGAGCTTTATTAGGGGAAAAATAGACGCCCACTACAACTAGCTCTCCGATGAGAGCTGCCACCCAGCCCCTACCCCTAGACAAAGTTTGGAGAGGGGGAGAACTGGTGGGGGATTGTGTGGTGAGTTTTCTAAGTCTCCGACCCAATCAGATCTTTCTGGAATCCTATAAGGTTCCGCCACAACTGCTACAGAAATCAGCCTTCCCGCCAGGCTTTGTAAAAAGACGTCCTGGGCGCTAGCACAGTGGTTGAGATTAGCCTGAAGTATGCGTAGATAGGCCATTATTATTCTTGGGCTTCAGTAACCGGCGGTTCCATCAAGGGGGGAAGAGAAGTCAGAGTCTTGGCTCTTGCCTCAGACGTGACTTTCTTACGTATTTCTCTCTTAGTCGGGAGCTTGGTACAAGCCTTACCCCCGGAGAGATGTTCAGCTGGTTTGCCATTCGTTGCACATTGAACACAGTGTGGAGCAGCATTACAGTTTTGGCTACATGTCCAGGTTTTCCACAGCGGTGACAGTCATTACTGCGGTCCACCTCCGATTTGCACTGGGCTCTAATACACCTGCAAGAACCCAAGCCAACCTCACCTTCACGTGGTGCACCCTGTTGACCAACAGACGAGGCTCTGGCAAACCGACCGATGGCGGTATAACCATCCAATGACGTAGGGGAGGAAAATGTCACTGGTGACGGGCAGCAGCGTCATCAGTAAATAAACCTACGCTCTGCGATCGCCAACCCGCCTGCCCAGCGTGGCGATTATGGGCAAAACCTTCATGCACAAGAAACTCAAGCCACGGCCCCCAGTTCCCGGCAGCCCCGCTATTCCTGGTCACGGTGGCGACCACGGTAACGGTGGGGCGGGGGGTGCCAAGAATCTCCGGGCTACGGGAGGCCACCACAAAAGACTGACCCTGGCGACGTACAACGGACGCACGCTACGGTTTGACTCGCATCTGGCGCAACTCGAGGTGGAACTTGGAAAGATTAGGTGGCACATTTTAGGGTTAAGTGAAGTCCGAAGAGAGGGGGAGGACACCATAACCCTCGAATCGGGCCACCTAATGTACTTCCGCGGGGGAGACCAACAGTCCCAAGGTGGCGTTGGGTTTTTGGTAAATAAGTCCCTTGCCGATAACGTTGTGGAAATGTCCAGCGTGTCGAACAGGGTAGTGTACCTTATTATAAAGCTCACCGAGAGGTATAGCCTCAAGGTGGTGCAAGTGTACGCACCGACCTCGACACACTCGGACGACGAAGTGGAGGATATGTTCGATGATATATCGAGGGCCCTCCACTCCACTACTAAGACCCACTACAGCGTTGTTATGGGGGACTTCAACGCTAAAGTGGGAGTACAGAATTGCAGCGAATCGGTAGTAGGATCCCATGGATTTGGAAGCAGAAATCATAGGGGGCAAATGCTCGTCAACTTCCTCGAACAGCAGGGGCTCTTCTTGATGAACTCTTTTTTCAAGAAACAGCCCCAAAGGAAGTGGACATGGCAGAGCCCCGACACTATGACTAAAAATGAGATCGATTTCATCATGACGGACAAGAGGTACATATTCAGAGACGTCTCCGTGATCAACAGGTTCAATACCGGTAGTGATCACCGACTCTTCCGGGGCGGCAGAGCGCGTCCGTTTAATGAAATCCAGGCTCCAACCTACTTTGCTCCAATCTATAACAGGATCTAAAACGTTCCAGTCAAATCTGGAGAACCGTTTTGCTGCCGTGGAAACCACATCAGACGTAAACCAAAACCTCGAAAAAGTGGTTCGAATTCTCAGGGAAGAGGGTACGAAACTATATGCAACGCAGCGTAAGGGCAGGAAGTCAAACCTTTAGGAAGAGACTTTAGGGCTAATGAAGGAACGACGTGAAAACCCACCCGTCACTTCGTTGGCAAAGCGGACTCTAAACCAAGAGATCAGTAAGCACGTACGACACGACCTCCGATGCTCCAATACTCTCTCGATCGAGAGAGCGATCGAGCAGAATCGAGGGTCCAAAGTGTTCGTACAATCTCTTGGAAGAAGCCATCTGACGAAGTTGACCACAGCAAGTGGGGAAGTTGTTGCTTCAAAGCCGGCAGTCCTTTCGGAAGTGGAAGACTTCTACAGCCAGTTGTACGCATCACATGCATCTCGACCTGATCCCGGAAATGAGGATTCTAGAGCCACATTAACACGCCACTTCACCGAAGACCTGCCAGAAGTCAGTATTGGCGAAATCGAGATTGCTCTTGGACAGCTTAAAAATGGAAAAGCCCCTGGAGAGGATGGTGTTACAACAGAACTCTTGAAGGCTGGAGGTAAACCCGTACTGAGGGAGCTCCAAAAGCTTTTCAACACTGTCCTGTTCGAAGGGAGAACTCCGGAGGCGTGGAGCAGGAGTGTGGTTGTCTTGTTCTTTAAAAAGGGGGACAAGACCCAACTTAAGAACTATCGACCCATATCCCTTCTAAGCCACGTCTATAAGCTGTTCTCAAGAGTGATCGCGAACCGTCTTGCGCGAAGATTTGATGACTTCCAACCACCGGAACAGGCTGGGTTTCGGAGCGGATACGGCACCATAGACCACATCCACAAAGTGCGGCAGATTATACAGAAGACTGAGGAGTACAATCAGCCCCTGTGCCTAGCATTTGTGGACTATGAGAAGGCCTTTGACTCGATTGAAATCTGGTCTGTCCTGGAGTCCCTGCAGCGTTGCCAAGTCGACTGGCGATACATCCAAGTGATAAGATGTCTCTACGAGGCCGCCACCATGTCTGTCCAAGTACAGAATCAGCAAACAAGTCCCATACCGTTGCATCGTGGAGTGAGACAAGGGGACGTTATTTCCCCGAAATTGTTCACTAATGCAATGGAGGATATGTTCAAGACGCTGAACTGGAAACGACATGGCATCAACATAAATGGCGAACGCATCTCTCACTTGCGATTTGCAGACGACACCGTCATCATGGCAGAAACCCTGCAGGACCTACAGCAGATGCTGAATGACCTGGCTGACTCTTCTATACGCATCGGCCTACGGATGAACTTGTATAAAACCAAGGTCATGTTCAATGAACATGTTCTACCGGAACCGATTGCAATACACGGTGCCGTTCTCGAAGTTGTTCAAAAATATGTATACCTCGGGCAGACATTGCAGTTAGGTAGAAACAACTTTGAGGACGAGGTGAATAGAAGAGTTCAGCTAGGTTGGGCAGCGTTTGGGAAGCTACGTCAAGTCCTGATATCGTCGATCCCACAGTGCCTAAAGACGAAAGTCTTCAATCAGTGCGTCCTACCTGTGATGACATACGGAGCCGAGACGTGGACACTGACGGCACGGCTGATCCACAGGTTCAAAGTCGCTCAACGCGCTATGGAAAGGGCTATGCTCGGCGTTTCTCTGAAAGATCGCATCAGAAATGAGGTAATCCGACAGAGAATCAAAGTTATCGACATAGCCCACCGGATTAGCAAGTTGAAGTGGCAGTGGGCTGGCCATATTTGCCGAAGAACCGATAACCGTTGGGGTAGACGAGTTCTGGAGTGGAGACCGCGTCTAGGCAAACGTAGTGTAGGACGTCCTCAGGCACGATGGAGTAACGATTTGCGCAAGGTGGCTGGCAGGAGCTGGATGCGAGTAGCCCAAGATCGATCTGAGTCGCGTGCATTTGGAGAGGCCTATGTCCAGCAGTGGACTATGATAGGCTGTTGATGATGATGATGATGATGAGGAAACAAAGGATATTATTTGTAGAGGTATCATATGGGTCGATGGAGTTTTCTTGGCACTATAAAAACCATTTCCTGAGACACGTGTCATATTGTTTCACCGTGCTTTGTGATAGGGACGCGAGCATTATGGGGATTAATGGCGGGTGAATTCCTCTTAGGAGTAGTGATCTCCGGACAACATCCCGGCAATCAGTGTAATTCGATGGTGAACCGCGCGATTGCTAGAATGAGACATTATTAAGTCACCATGAGAACGAAAAATCATAGGCTTTGAAGTAAGAAGTGTTTTAAAAAGAGGAAACTAAGCTTGTGAAATACAACAGAACACAAGTTATAATAGCCAGGAATATTTACAGGAAATCGATAACCTCAAAATTAAACTCGAACAGGCAGAACAAGAAATAGAAAACTTGAATGCAGAAAATACTTGTCTAAAAAATAGTAACGAAAGACAAAAAAAGCAAATTGACACATTGAAAAGGCTTACCTGTGATATAGGCAAAAAAATAAACACCATGACGCCACTTAGACAAAAAATAACTAACAAAAATACACAATTAACAACCAGAGTATCTTCTCTGAATATGTATAAATCAGTGTTGTTTAATACGCCGCAGAGATATCACAATAAACATAGTAATTTGGAAAATTCACACGATTTGTTACAAAGAAAAAATAAGAATTACACATCTTTACAGTGCATGGATACTTTACCGCCATCGAAAAATATTTTTACCACTTTTTTAGATCACAACAATAACACACGACGCACGACTGAATCAACAAGATCGCAAGATGTTCTCCCTGACAACTCAAAAGATGGAGCTACTGGTCTTCAATGTAACGTTTTAAAATCTAAAGTAGTAATATTGGGAGATGAACAAATACAAAATTTATCAGAAAAAAAAATGTTAATAGGAAATAAAAAAAAATATGGATTTCGTTTCAGCATTGTCCTTCAATGAAGTCTTACAAGAGGACGACACTGAAAGAGCATTTAGTAAGTTTTATGACTTGTTCAAATTATTTTATTACCTATGTTTTCCATTAATTAGGATAAAAAAAGTTAACAAACCTATTAAAACACTTGGTTGACTAAAGGCATAAAGAAATGCTGTGTTAACAAGAGACGTCTTTACCTTCAATACAGACTTAACTCATCAAATAAAAAAAGAAATAAAAGTGATTATATAAACTATACAAAAATACTGAAGAAGTGTATATATCAAGCACAACGAAATACTAATACTAAATACATTTCTCAAGCAAAAAATACTTGTAAATCAGCTTGGGAGGTAATAAAATATAATATAAATAGGAAGGACATTAGGAATGATATTGATGAAATTAAATTAAGTGACAATTTATATATTAATGATCCAATAAAAATAAGTGAAAACTTTAATGAATATTTCATAAATGAAACTAACAAAAATAATTTTGACCAAAATACTGACTTATCTAACGCTGTTCGTGATATACCTTATCACCCGAATAGTTTATATTTGACACCCATTAATGAAAATGATATTTATAAGATAATTATGAATTTAAATAATACCTATTCTACTGGTTACGATGAGATAAATACGAATATAATAAAAAAAATAAAAAAAAATAAAAAAAGTGCAAAATTTATTGTTAAGCCACTTGCTCATATAATTAATGCGTCCTTTGTTCAGGGTCATTTTCCTAAATGTCTGAAACGATCGTTAATTAAACCACTATATAAAAAAGGTTCTGTCAATGAAATGTGTAACTATAGACCTATAACCCTAATTCCAGTACTATCAAAATTTTTTGAAAAGGTCATGTATGATAAAATCTACACATTTATTACATTTAATAAAATTCTTAAGGATGAACAATATGGATTTCGAAAAAACAGTAGTACAACTCTTGCATGCTTCAACCTTGTTAAAGGTATTACACAGAGCCTTGAATCGAGAATGAATACTCTTGCAATATATCTTGTCATGAGCAAAGCATTCAATTTCGTATCGCATAGACTCGTCTTGAATAAATTAGAAAGATATGGTATAAGAGGTAATGCTTGAGACTGGTTGAAAAGCTACCTTGAAAGTCGTTTACAATGTGTAGAAATATCTAACATAAAAGGTAAAGATAGGAAATCTGTTACATCAAAAAATAGACAAAATCTATGCGGTGTGCCACAAGGGAGCGTTCTGGGACCTCTACTTTTTCTGCTTTATATTAACGACTTGCCAAATGTTACCGACCAAAAATGTATTTTATTCGCTGATGATATTATCCTAATTATAAGTGATAAAGACGGAAAAATAGAACATAAAGCAAATACAGAATTACAGAAAATAGCACAGTGGTTGAAAAATAATAACCTTATTATAAATGTAAATAAAACAAAATTTATTCATTTTAAAACAATAGATAGCAAAAATGATAAAATTAATATAAGTGTGAATAACCAACCTATAGAAGAAGTAAATGACACAAAATTTTTAGGAATAACCTTAGACAAATTCTGTAACTGGAAAGCTCATATTGACACTGTAACAAATAAGCTTGATAGATTTATATATGTTTTGAATAGGATAAGAGAGATAGCATCGCAACAATCGGCACTAATAGCTTACCATGGTTATGTTTCATCTGTGTTGCGTTATGGTATAATACTGTGGGGAAATTCAGTAGATGCAATTAAAGCCTTTAAAATTCAAAAAAAATGTATACGGTCACTTTGGGGTGCAGGTTATTTGGACTCATGTAAGCCCTTATTCAAATTGCTTGGAATACTGCCAGTTCCATGTTTATATATTCTTGAAATGGCAGTGTTTGTTAAAAAGTATTTTCACTTATATAAGCAAAAAAAAAGATGTTGAATATAGGGGTAGTAAAAAACTGAATTATTAACATTTTTAATCAACAAAATGTACTATACAATTAATGATTTTTTAAATGATAAAATACCCTAATATATATTTGGTTGACATTCGTGTGTATTTAATTTAATAGTATAAATTATGTTAATGATGAAATATGTGTAATTTTCTGACATTTTACTTCAATATCGATGCAATTTTTCCTGACTTTTTTAATTATGAATAGATTATACTTACTTTTTTTTTGTGACATTGCATATAACTATTAAAATTATTTTTATTTATTTTGACGTCACTGAACCTCATTAATTTAATTGTCTTTTATATTATGTAATATTAGCACGTTGACATTCAACAAAATATGCTGGAAACTAAAGAGCTAACAACTATTGTAACCATATTTTGGCAAATAAGTGTCCCTTAGATCTCAGCAGTTTTGCAACGGGCTTGAGAATTTTTGTGAACACATACGGCGCTGTGTTCAAACCAAATGGTAAAACGATAAATTCATAAAGATTTTCGTTCCATTTAAAACTTTCTCGAGTTGGGGAGAACTTTAATTAAAAAATAGGCGTCCTTCAAATCCATTGTACACATAAAACTATCCTTGGATATTAATTTCAAAGCTGTTCTCAAATCTTCAAGCTTAAAATGTTGAGTTGAAATAAATTTGTTTAACTGTTTTAAGTTTAATATTAAACGTAGACCGACCGTAGTAGTAACACTAGAAATGTATTGACCGTCGCATGGCTTACACAAAGAAATTGCTCCAATGGATAAAAGATTATCAATAGATTCTTTGAAAGCTCTATATTCAGTTTTTGAATATTTTGGTTCCGTGGACAAAACTGTTTGAATGACTGGAGATGTAAAATTAATTTTATAACCATCTATCCATGAGAGAACTATTGGATTACTGGTGATCATAGACCACTCATTGTAAAAGTGAGAAAGGCGGCCAGCTGGCTTTACCGAGTCTACCGCCTGTAGCGTGGCGGCGGCTGACGCGACGATGGCTTGGTGACGCTGTGCTGCGTCGCCGTCGTCGTTTGCCTCGGAATCGGTGCTGAGTTTGTCGCGTGCGCACCCCTCGTGCCCCCCGGCGGAGCTCTGCGCGACATGGGGGGATGCCTGAAGTTTAAAGGTTTGTTCGCCGCTTTCCCTGGCCTTTGGACTGTAGACTTCAGTATTGAAGCTGCTCTAATATCGGCTCCTGACTTATTGATTATATTCGCTGATTTTAATACTTCTGGCAAATTACTACCAAAGAGCATCTCATCTATTTTGGTTTTTTCTAGCTGATCCTTGAGATCCTTTTTGACGGTTGATAGGATGAAAAATCGTCGAGAGATTGAGTCAGTGTGTTGTATATCACCTAATGTGCGAGCCGTATCCATCAGTAATTTCAGCAGTTCAGGATTTTTACTATCCGATGAGAGAAGCAGTGTAATTGCTGCGCTGAGCGATGCCAAGGCACACGATGTCAGCTCCTGCTTATATTCTATGCGTTTATTCCTTTATGCCTGACTTTCTATTAAGGAAGCCCTGATTTCTGGATTTAAAGTCGGTCCTTTAATTAATTTGCAATTAGCGGGAACTAGATATTTATCTTTTAGTTCCTTACGTATTTCTTTAGAAAGGCCAACGGTTGCAATATAATTTAATCTAATTGCTAGATCTTTTTGAAGTGCTACTGTGCGGTGCGACGCCGGTGGTGACATCGAGTGGCGCAATGGCGTTAGCCTCGGGTGTGGGTGCTGCGCGCGGCGGAGCTTGCAGGTCGGCCTGCTCAACTACCTTTGATACGTCAGAGTGGTAGGCATCGCTCCAGTATGAGCATCCGGGTATATTATTGTCAACAGAAGTGCATAAGTTGCTCTTTGCAACAAGATAATTAACCTTCTTAAGGTAAGTTGTTATGGGTAGGTAGTGAGACTCCATAGTGAGAAACACGCATACCCTGTATACTCGGGTCATTTTTTATGACGTGCACACTATCATGTTTATTATAATCCAGTATACATAACTATGGAAATACCCCACAGGAAGATCCGTACAGTATGTATTTGATTATGGAATTGGAAAGCCCCATATAGACAGTCCGTGTTTCCATTATTTAAAATAATTATTTTGTTAATGGCACTATTAACTATTATTATATACACCAACCGTGCGCACAATTTAAAATGTAATGTCAACTATCACTCGGAAAAAAAAGATTCATTCTATTTTTAATCGTAGTTAATAAGTCTAAATAATGTGCATATAATTATCACTATCCGATGATGTATAACTTCTGCGACGACAATGACTAATTCGCTTTTGTAATTTCTTCAGTTTTTTACTTAAATACTCATATTCACTTTCATCACACTCGTCACGTTTTCTTTTAGGCATATTAAAGTAACTACTTTTAATGATAATACGCAGTAAGAATCAATAATAAAAAAATATTTAAGTACGATGCGAAACAGCGAGGCATCCTGGAAATGTGAATGACGAGTAGTCACGGGAACGCCGGTACCGTGCAAAAGATTTTTCAATCTACCTTGCGATAGATTTTATTTACTTTCTCCGAAATACAGTGCGATATAGCGAATCTATATGTGAAACTACATTGTGTTATGTGCTAATATCGAGAACGAGGCTTGAGAGTAATTGTAAAAGTATTCATTTGACATTGTGGGTTACCTATAATGCGAAAAGATGCTGCTTTGCAGCTTAAGAATGGCTAGAAAAATTTCGACCGCCGCGGGCCGGTTTATTACAGAAATACTCTTTTGACAAATCAAGCATAACGATTTTCCATAAAACTCGATAAAAAATATAATTCAGTCTATAATTCGTTAAATACTCTTTTTTTTTCTTGCTGCTGAGCCACGTCTACAAGTTGTTTTTGAGAGTCATTACGAATCGTCTCGCTAATACGATAGACGACTACCTGCTTCCCAAACAAGCCGTATCCCAGAAAGGCTTCAGCACCATACACCACACTTACACGCTGCGCCAGGGTGTACAAAAGACCGATGAATGTAAACTGCCACTATGCTTAACGTTTGTGGACTATGAGAAGGCCTTTGATTTGGTGGAGAGCCTTATGTGCTGCGTTGAGATCCTTACAGAGGTGCCGTATTAACTATAGCTACATCCAAGTGCTGAAGAGTTTGTACGAAAACGCCACCATGACTGTCCGTATACAAGATCACACTACGAGACCTATCTAACTGCAGCGAGGAGTACGACAGGGAGATGTGATCTCCTTGAAACTGTTTACCGCTGCATTAGAAAACGTCTTTAAGCTTCTGGATTGAAGTGGATTTGAGTTAGACGATTCGCCTATGGTACGACAAATAGTACAGTTGGGTAAGTCCCATTTCGAGAATGAGGATAACCGCTGAATTAAACTCGGCTGGGCTGAGCGCTTGGGAACTACGCGATGTCTTCTCGTCTGAAATACCTCAATGCCTGACGACCAAGGTCGTCGAACATTGCGTGATGCCACTGATGATCAACAGATCTGAGACGTGGTCGTTGACTATGGGTCTCATGAGAAGGCTCTGAGTCGCACAGCGAGTGATGGGGAGACCTATGCTCTGTGTTTCTCTACGTGATCGGATCAGGAATAAGGAAATCCGAAGAAGAACTAGAACAGCCGACATAGCTCAACAGATCGCCAAGCTGAAGTGGCAATGAGAATAATGAATGTTGGGGTTCCAGGGTGTTTCAATGGCGACCTCGTACTGGGAAGCGCAGTGTCGGCAGGGAGTCCGAGGGGTCATACAATATCATACTATAATGCTGTTTCACCCGCGTTAATTTGACAAAGAATAAGGAATACCTAAAGTACAAGCAGAATCAGGTATGGAAGCAAAATTCATTAATGTACACGGCTCGAAAATAAAGTGAAACCCTTTTTGTAGGTATACTATCGTCGTGTTAATGGGAAACCAACTAAATGTTCAAATTAAAGAAATGAGATATTTCATTTCAAAGGTTTGACAAAGAAAATCTCTTGGTTAATATTGTATCTGTAACTTGCATTAAACATCATTGTATAAAATAATTCAGTCTGTAATTATTGTATTCCTTAAGTCCGTAATAATGCCATAAAAATGAATTTTATTGTGATACCCTCCCATTTATTTGTTTTTGCTCCAGTGAAGTTTTAGCTATTCTTTATGTTGGCCCACTATTATATAATTATCTGTTTATGTTTTGTTACATCTATTAAAGCAGCACAAAAGAAATAATAAAAAGAAAACGAAAATTTTAGTTGCTTTTACTCGACTATATATTATATAGACAAATTCAGATGTTTAAATGAAATTATTGCTGAATAATAACGTTTTCAGTGACTTCAATGCCAAACATATGGGTTGCGGTTCCACAAGAACGACAGCCAAGAGAGAGAAGTAGTTTTTGAATTTGCAAATAGCTCATAAACCGATACCGATCGCGACGCGTTTGCAGGGCTGGAGAGTTATGGAGAAGATAGAAAACCGGTCAGATCATCGGTTCATTCGAACCTGGCAGGATAAACCTGCTTAAGAAATGTAGTGGTGTCCAAAATAGAAGCAACCATCTTTAATGTTCTGGGTGGTAAACTGCCGGCTGGGGCACATATCACACACATGTACAGAGGGATGATGCCACTGCATAACTGTATTTATTTAAATATATTAACTTATGTATGTGTACGTTTATATATTATTATTTATATTTATTATTTTTATAAACTTCAATGTGATCTCCACTTCAGTTGTGCAACCTACCACTAATAATATCCACAACATCCTATGGTTGACTGGTAGAGAATGCCTACGGCATTAAGTCCGCCATTGTACATTTGTGCATAAAGAATAAATAAAATAAATAAAATAAATAACTGAAGGTTCACATAAAATATTTGGAGCTACTATTAAATGGCTATTGGCACTTCGACAACCATGTGCAGCTATTTCCATTATTAATTTCAATAAAGCGGATTAATTATTGCAGCAATCGTGCTAGCAAGCACTAGATAACGTGTGAAGTACGCGGCGCATAAATCAAAGCGAAAAAATTATAAGACGCACTGGTCGGTTGTCGCTCTACAAAATATCGTTTTTAATGTATATCGTATTAATAACGTATTTTGAGAGCGAATTGGTTAACTATACTGGTAAAAACGAATAACACGAGTTTATTCGTATTGCATTTCTTTTATTTCATATAGCGATATTGATACTTATTGTCGGGTAAAAACTACTGTATTGGTTAAGTATGAATTTATTCCACATTTAGTTCTGCTCATTAAATTTTACTAATGTAAAAAGTAATTAAGTCCTGATTATATATTTTATGCGTAGATTTACAGAGCGAATCATGAAGAAAAAAACCACTGCGAACTGCGAAAATTAATTATATAATCATAATACCTTTTACTGAAAGATATGGCATAAAAATGAGAATAATGTATTATTGATTTTAAACCTAAATTCTAAATCTGAAAAATCCTAATTTAGTTGTTATTCGCTTTCACAATCTTTTTACCTATCCATTATTATAGAACTAAGAGGGGGTTACCTCTATATATGTAGATATAGATCTCGTTATTTCAGTAAAATGTGTGTTTTAACTTTATTTTTGCTAAAATTCGCACTTAGTTGGTTTTCCCATTAACACGACTATATATTTGAATTTAAAATTTACCCATCGTATAAACAAGGTTAATTTTTTTAAAAGCTATTGTTAAAATCAGTTTGCTCTAATTTGTTGCACAATGACCAATATAATAAGAAAGAAAGGACAAACAATCATCCAAAGTTAAATTAAGGATAATTTAATCAGAATGTCGATATACACACGATGTACTGTAATGTAATTGAAGAGTCTTAATTAACCACAACATTTTGTTTAATTTATTAACTGTCCATAATTAGTTTTGTATAAAAATAGAGTCGTTGTTTTTCCTCCAAATACTGATCTTGTACAAAAATAATAGTTTGATATTATGATAAGTATTAAAAAGTAACTAATATAAGATAAAATGTATATTTTTTAGTTCGTGGTGAAACTCAAAATAGTATAAAACCTTTAACGTATAAGGGTCAGGCCGTCAACTTTTACTATTATCTTTAAGTCTTAAAAGGTGTTACAAAAAAGCGGAGAGTTCTAGGCATGCGTCCGATATATCAAAACGAATCCAAAATCCGATTTCAAACACAAATCGATACTGAACGATTTCTCAACAAGAAAATCCGATTTCAGAAATCTAACCGAACCAAAACGCTAGCGATCACGTATCCAAATGAAAATCGGATTCGAAATTCGTGCTATCTTTTTTTCTCCGCTTTGTAGCGATTGGTTAGAAAGAGAGAAAGCGAATTTGTTTACAATTTCGAACGTCAGTAAAATTCGCTTTGTCTCTTTCTTACCAATCGTAACAAAGCGGAGTAAAAAAGATGGCGCGAATTTCGGAAGTCCGATTTGGATTTCTTGTTTACGGAAATCTATTGCCATTGAATATGTGCGATCAATATAGTCTTACGACACAGTACTTAAAGACTATATTTGCGTGACTAGGCTGTGAGGTGATGTATTTTGGCTTATATCTTAGCGTGCGTTTGTTTACTACAAAAACTTGGTGCTTTTGTTTAGATGCAAATTTGACCTTGATATGCAAGTGCACGCATGTCAGTCAGTGATTTTTGTTTGCCGGGTTTAGATAATTATTAATTACGTGTTTGTTAAGACTGGATTGGAGTTCAGAGTTCATAAAGATAATAATAATAAGTCAACTTAGTAAATTGTGTACCCACATATTATTGAAATTGATAGTTTTAATTTGTTTTTTTTTAACTGTTGACTTTTTAATTGATTAGACGAGTTTTGTGTTGGTTTTCAAAATATCGTTAATTAATTGTTTGTTATTGTCGTTAGCTAATAAAACCAAATCTTAACGCAAACTAGTGAATTGGCTAAGTTAGGCACATCTGAAATCGGATATCTAAAAACGGATTTTGAAATCGATTTTGAAATCTGAAATCCGATATATATCCGTTTGCGTTCAAAACCCATGTCTAGAGAGAACTATTGCTAGAAATACAATTCCTTCACAGGAACTAAAATCGAAACCTCAAAAAAAACACAAATATTACAAAAGCTAAAAAAAACACCTGCAAGCCTATGTGTGTAAGCTCCTTTATTTGGTAGCGTAAAATTATTAGCGCAAATTCTACGCCCCTATAGTCTATTCACTTTGGCTTGAGACAAAATGTAAATCTGAGGTTCTAAAACTTTTATAATGTCAGAAAGTACCTACTGGTCAATGATTAGGTATAATTTATGTAACCTATATTAAAATTATAATGAATTCTGTCTTGATGATTAATATAATAAAAAAATGTGTATTTCAAATGAAACCAGCATAATACTTTGCAAATAATATTTATTCACTGTCTTACGACTCACTGGATGAACTGCCACCAACTTAAATAATAAATTTATCCGAAACATCATCCAATTTTAGCATTTTCTGCTCTTCTTTTATGACATGGTCAATGAACCGTTTCCACGATTCAGCTGTTTCACGATTTCACGATTTCACGATTGATTGTAAGGCATCGGCTAATAGATTTTTAATTTCAGTCATCTTAAATGTTTTATTATTTTTACCAACATATCCTTTGACTTGTGCCCATATGCAGTACAATCAGACGCTTCCCTTTTCCACTTGGGTTTTTAATCCTATTGACAATCCCTCTCGATGAGCTTTTTTTACAGTTTTAATTGTATGATCTTGCCAAATTTTGTTCATAGTGTGTCCTGTAACAAGATCATTAACAACTTATGAAAAATAAAAACAATAATAATTTAATACAATTGGTAACATGACACAACATACTTGAGTAACATTGTCACAGGATAAAGACATGGTATGAAAATAATAAGTATCATTTATAAAAATATTATAATAAAATTATGTGCATAGAAATTAATATATTATAGTACTGTGATGATAAACAATAAAAAATACGAATTTAGTTTATCAGTTTATGAATACCAAAGGAAATATAATTTCATTCAGAGGTAAATTTCCCACAGGATAAAGTAGTTTAATATTGTATTTTACCAACCTTCATTTGGCCAAGTTTCGTCAGCGTAATAAATAGTTCTACCTTCGCTCCTGAGCTTTACAATATTATTTAAATATTTGATGCGCCATAAAACAATGTCATCTCTTTCAATAAGCCCATTCTTTCGGCTTCTTTTAGCATATTTAAATTGTAATGATTTTATCAACTTGAAAAAAGAGGTCCTCTTACAGTTGGGCAAAGTTTCATCTGTATTCATAGCACGCAATACGTTGTCAACGGTGGGCATCTCCTTATTAAAAAAAATGTGTGGACTTTGCGGCGTATCGCAGCATTATCCATATCGTCCCATGTATCCATTAAAGATACTTTAAATGGTGGAGGCGGAGGTGATGAGATACGGCCACGGCCAGTACTTTTCTTTTCCTTTACCAACCGGTAAACAGTAGCTCGTGATATGCCCAGTATTTCGGCGGATTTATTGATTATATCACTTGTATATGGATAGGAATCTTTTGGCCAGGTTTCTTCAACATGTTTTAAAACATTTATCACGAGTTCCTTTTCGTTGGAGCGCAATGGACCACTCTTTGTACGCTTTTTCTTTGGCGAAGAAAATGTACAAGAGCTGCTTGGTCCCGGTTCACCACTCATAACTATAACTACGAAAACGTTAATTCAACAAGAAAACAATCATTAATAACTTTATACTTAACGTAAATAAAATAACAACAAACTCAACAAATAAAACAAGGAAATAACAAGAATTTAACAAATAAGATTGAATAAGCACGCTCGCGTCAACAGGTTGATCGGGAGAGTAAAGAAGATGGCTGACATAAACCAACCGATTACAAAACACAACACTTCAACGTAAAATACTTATATTATGTCTACTTTTAAATTTTGTCGTATTATAATACGTCTTAAGTTTGGGAATGATTGTGTTTATAGGTCTTTTTCCATGTCAACTTAAGTTGTTAAAATAATTTTACCGGCAAATTAAAAATATACGAATTTATGATGTGAATATACGTTGAATATAATGTAAAATATTTTATTTTCTTTTTCATATGTATGTAACAGGTTTTAAAATAATTAACCTTAATTTTCGCTGCATTTCCTATATAAATAGTATTTAATATTTACTTTTGTCAAACGTGACCGTAAAAAGTATCCATTTTATGGTTTGTTTACATTTTGTCTCACGCCAAAGTGAATGGACTATAGTATCGCAAAGTTGCATAAAGTCATTTTTGCGCAACTGTCGCGCAAACAAAGCCTCGGTTGAAGGTCGCGCGAGCATATCGTGTGGGGACAGCGTGGCGTGCCAAACGGTATCAGCTGTGAGCGCGGGCAGGCGCGGCGCGCCGGTGGAATATGGTAGAACAAACGCATATCAAAATTGATTTTTATTACTCATTGAAATTGGGTAATATATGAATATAATTTAATAGTTCCAAAGTCGAAGTTTAATATTCTGCAGCGTAATTCATATTTTATTTCGTAAAAGTATTTTTTTTCATGTAGCAAAGTTAAACGTTTAGGCAGCTGGGAAATATTAAGTTCTTCATTTACGTTTTTCAATGAGAAATTGTTTTAAAACTTGAAATGAAAGGTATAAGGTATTATATATTTTTGAAAAGCACTTTTATCAGAGGTTAGAAATAAATACAATTGATTGTTTTTAATACGAATATTTTTTTTCCACGACTTCGTCGAATCTTTTAACGTTTAGAGTTGTTTACCGATGCTTTGAATTTAATGTTAAATTATAGGTTAGTTACTCATCTAAAACATATAAAAAAAATTCGCTGCGGCTATTTCCGGTTTTCGGAGATATGTGAAAAAATCGAATACTAGTCTGGGAACGGAAATCGCTATCAAATGCGGTTTCGTAGTTTACTTATATTATCAATAGTTTGTGGTACATTTTATGAATTAATTATTGATATTGTTATGTAGGTTTTATCATTTCGATGTCATTTTCTGTGAGAAAATAGATATCTGAAATAATTCCCACATTCTGAAACAATATAAAAAGGGCAGTGAAAAAATATGTCTCCATTACCGTTTCAGTGGTCTTTACGTACGTACTCTAGTAGGTTCGGTTATTTCATTATTCAACATGTCTACTTTTAACTGTACTAAACGTGAGTTAATAGTGTCTTATATAGAAGGCGGAAAAACGACTGCGGCACTTTCAACATATTTGGAGGGAAAACAAATTTCGGATGTCAATATATGTTTTATTATTGACCATATTCAAAGGGATGTCATCCCTTCGTTTAATAAACGCTGGAGCGAAGCAGGACGCAATAAAAATACCTTTTTAAGAAAGAACACCAATTGGTTAGATTCTGAATATTCGTTAACTATACCAACATCAGAAAACGTGTCAACAGACTCTACACCATCTGATTCTTCTGGTAAACGAGGAAGACCATGTGTGTCATATGGAGACTTCAGAATCAAGCAAAAAAAGTAGAAACACCATTTTGCTAAATGAATATGGTTTGGAGCACATTCTAAGCGCATATCTTCAAAGATTGCGTTCTATAGGAGAAGGAATTGAAGCAAAAGTTGTTGAAAAATTAAGGTTGGCTGATGCAGAGAAAAAGGTTTTCGTTATAAATCAATTAGATGATGCAAAAATAATTAAAGGGCTTACAGATGAAGAAGCATTAAATGTCTTCATCGACTTGGAACTAACAAAGGCACAATATCTGTATCTCAGGAACGTTACAGATGAAAGAAACTGTTCTTTATTTCCACCATACTATAAAATACAGGAAATGAAACAGAGATGCTATCCACCATCATCAACAATCGAAATCACAATTACTTATGCAAAAATATTGAGAGTTCAAGATCTATTGGATCACACTGCAGCTCGAATTTTATCAATAGATAAGGTTTACAAGAATGGACAAAAACATTTACTATTGTATAGCAAATGGGGTTGTGATGGGTCATCTGGACAAAGCCAGTACAAGCAAGCACTACCAGAGGAGTCCGAACTTATTTCCGATGCAAATTTATTTATTACTTCTTTTGTGCCTATCAGATTAACTGACGTGGAATCAGGCGTCATCACATGGCAAAATCCAGTGCCTTCATCTGTTCGTTTCTGTCGGCCTATATCTATAGAATTTTGCAAAGAAACGCCAGAAAAAACTAAATCGGTTGTAGATGAAATAAAAAATCAAATACAAACTTTGCTTCCATCAATAATTAATATAGAAGGCGTGGGAGTCCAAGTCAAGCATGAACTTTTTTTGACGATGATAGACGGAAAAGTGGCAAACAAGTTTTAACAGATACGCCTTCTAGTTCCACATGTACAATATGCGGAGCAACTCCTAGACAAATTAATGATTTAACGAAAGTAATAGCTAGGCCTGAAAATGAAAATGCTTATCAATACGGATTATCCACATTACATGCCTGGATTCGTTGCATGGAAATGATATTACACATATCATATAATCTATCTTTCCAAACGTGGTCTGCTACAAGCAAAGAAAAAAAAAGACTCAAACAAGAAAAAAAGGCTGAAGTACAAAAGCGATTTCGTGAAGAGTTGGGTCTAAATATCGATAAACCACGACAGGGGACGGGAAATAGTAATGATGACAATACTGCTAGGAGATTTTTTTACAATGCTGCCTGTTCTGCTGATATTACAGGGATTGACATTGATTTAATTAAACGGTTATATATAATTTTGCAGGCTTTGTCATCTGGTATAGTGGTAGATAGTAAGAAATTTGGTAATTATGCTCTGGAAACTGCAAGAATATACGTGAGTAAATATAGTTGGTATTACATGCCATCATCTGTCCACAAAATTTTAATTCAAGGAGAGAGTATCATAAACCATTTCGCGGTATTACCAATTGGGCAACTTTCAGAAGATGCTCAAGAATCTCGCAATAAAGACTATAAAAAATTTCGCTTACACCATGCTCGGAAATGCTCTCGAATAGCTACAAACGAAGATGTGTTTAATGCACTACTTTACACTTCAGATCCATATATAACGAGCATAAGAAAACCATATGCAAAAATTGTAAAGGAGCTCGATGAAGATACTTTATACCTTCTCAAGCTTAATGAACTTATTTCAGATCCTGAAGCTCACCGGGTGTAAGATGTCAATCTTGCTGAGCAAAAAAAAGAAATATATATTGCGATAATTTTGATTTGTTTCTGTATGTTAGCGTAGTGTTAAAAATATTTTACCATTTTTAATTTTATATTATCAATATAATATGATAGTTATCTTAATAGAGTAATTAGCATTAAGAAATAGACGTACAATTTGTTTCTAAAAAATATTTCAATAAATAAATAATACTAATAACACTATTTTATCGTTTTGTGACTTTTCTTTTTTAATTAAAAAAAATACGCATAATTCCAATTCATCAAACATTACTTATATGAATCCTTATGTATCATTTTATATTATAGCAAAATTTTATAAGTCTATCTTTCAAATTGACGGAGTTACAGATTTTTAATCCGAAACACACCGAAATATTCCACAGTGGGCGATGCCGATGCAAGGGCCCGCGCAGCAGTGTTGCCACCTTAGATTTTTTAAGGCGCTAATTCAAAGGTAAAATATCGCCAGATTTCAAAAATTTGGATTTAAAAAATACACCAGAATCCGCTAAATTACAATTACATCTCAGACAGCAAAAAACCCTAATTTAAATAAAAAACCAGTGAATATGTATGAGATGCTACAGAAATAACTGTGTTCGTTATCCTGCAGTCGTTTTTAATTAGTATAATTTTGTTATTTAAAAAAAATGGCAATATTGTTTTTACTAACTTATAACTATTCCATGCGTTACCTTAGTAGTACTAGAGAATGAAATAAAACCAGGTAAATATGTATTTACATTCATTATTTATAATCAAGAAATAAATCTTAAACAAAATGTAAAATTTAAAATTCAATATTGTTAAATGTTACACTTCTATAACTTCATCGTCGTTCACAGACGCCGACGCTTCTGTCGATGAAGCCGATGTCGAAGCTGAAGATGTTTGGTTGTGGTTGTAGTGGATTTTTGAAAGAGTATTTTGTGTTTTTTCAATGATATCTTTTGATTGCCGGATAGAATTTGCATTTTTTGTTTGTACTTTTTTGTTTCAGCATGTCTTCTCTACTACTTTTGCTAATAATTCTGCTTTACAAAATGAACAAAACGCCTTCGCATCAACACCTGCTAAAGGTTTAAGCCAAGTTTGAAATTCGTCGAGTGATTCCTATTTTTGTCTATACTTTTGTATGTAATTCTTTTTCTTGAATAGAGTTTCCATAATAACATATAATTACTTGAATAGAGTTTCCATAATAACATATAATAAATACTCTAAACATACAGCATCAGGAGTTCATACACTGTTACAAATGTTTCTATCAAATCAAACTTTTACACTTTTTAACAACACAATGGCGTTCATTGTGTTGTTGTTAAGTGTCTAATTCATGAAACAGAATGAACGATTAAAGGAAGCCTTTAACAGTCAAACGCTTGTAGGAATTCCCCTGTCACAGAGTAAGCATAGAACATTATGAAATTTCGGAAAGTTAGGGGATTTCCCCCTTACAAATATGTTGCTAGATTTCATGTTAAAAAACCACTAAAAACACTAAAAAAAATATACCCGCTAGATAATGAAAATATACCACTAGAAGCCGTGAAAAAGCACCAGTTCTGGTGGAAAAACTACCAAGGTGGCAACACTGCCGCGCAGACCTTCTCAGCTCGCGAATGCACTGCGTGGCGCGTTCAACGAGTGCCCCGACAAAATAATGTGGAAATTAAACAATGTTTACAGTGTTTAGTTGTAAGCCTTATGGTGTAATGTAGTAATTAAGTGGGGAGGTGTGATGTATGTGGGTGCACAAATAATTTCTCGGCATTTTTTTTAACTGGCATCGTCCTTTGCTTTGTTGCTAAATATACACCAATCCGTAAAGACGTGTTTTACTTCTCTGCATATTCTATAATAAACAGCTCCACTCTTCATCTGGTTAACCATCCTTATATTGATTGTGGGTATATTTGTCAACATAGTAGCGTGCTTGCTATTATTGAATATTTCTGACTACTTTGTGTTTGTAGGCATTTAGTTATTACAAATAAGTTAAAAAATAGATGTTTATTATGTAGATTACACCGGAAACCCCTTTTTATACATAAAGAATTTTTTAATTTTTAATTAAATTCAAATCGAAATGTCTCATTAACACTAGTTGGGTTAAAGAAATATAGCTATCGAATTCAATTAAAGACTGGCAGTATACATTAACAATAAGCTTTACAAAGGTATATATTTGCCCCTGTACAAAGAACTTGGTATATGTAACAACCCCCCATACAGAGTGGTTGTTCTCCTTTATTTATTCATATCAGTGTCGTATTTTTTTGTTGTGAGTTTGATTGTGGACAAAGAGCTCTTAATTTTCTCTGATTTTTAAAAGTTTCTGGGATTTCTTTACAATAGTTTGTCTTTTACGTTATATAATATGCGTATTAAAATTACTGATAATTAGTCTATTAATCTTTAGCACAGATCAATAACAGTGGTCCAAGCTCTTACTTTAGTAGGTATAACATGGGTACAAACAATACGTTAACGGACAGACAAAATTTTATTTTATGTTTTTATGAATGTATAAATATTATTTATTGCACTTTATCGCAATAGGAGTGACGACGGCATAAAGTCAACAAAATTATACTAAGTCCGTCTGTTAGATTATTTAAAAAATAAATAGACACATGTTTGTTTCTTTGGTTAATCAACCAAAAAATTACGAAGATAAAGCGCGTCAAGTTTGGGAGTGGGGGCTTGTGACGTCACTTTTAAGTAAAAATTGTACTAAAACGTGACGTCATGCGACATTTCCAATCAATATATCTCTGTAATGTAAAAATGCGTGTCCATTACCTTTTGATAATAAAATTAATTATAAAAAACAATTAGTAACGATTTCTGCCATACTTTATTTTATCTTTCGAATATTCAATAGTTTATTGTAGTAATAATAGCAACATATCATTAATGCAGAGTTTATTATTATGATTTGATTTGACAACACTAAAAAGATGTTCAATAAAAGTGGTTTTGTAAAAAAATATTAAAATTTTCTTAACATGTGATAAAAAACAGTTGTAATAAAAATATAACCAACTTAAAAAACTGATAATGAAAAAATAAGATTTACCGTGTTGAAAGTCTTTGAAGTCGGTACCCTTATTATGATCTCCCTACTAAACACATGACTTGGTATCGACTTCAAGTATATCAGTCTTGAGTTTTTTACTGATCATGCACGTCAATAAATCGACAGTAATTAACTAAATGTACCTATTCTACGGAAATCGTCTACTTTTCGCGATAAGTAAAATAACTGTCTCTTGGTTTATCTTACCCCACTTTCTTTGTTCGAGAGTGAACTGGCCAGTGCATTGCTCTCTTATTTTCGACAAGGAAAAATTTGTTAAATATTTTTCTTGCGTTTTGTTCAGCAAGTGTGCATTAGGACGAGACGAGACCCAATGAAAATAAGCTTCGGGCAGCTAAATGAGAAGCATTAACCAAAGAATAATGGTCGCTAGGGTAACCCCCTTATAATTGAGAATTTTCTACCTATTTAATTAGATTAAATGCAAAAGGATTAAATGGTTATTTACTCCTGGGTGAAGAATTTCCTTTTATTAAACAATCCCTGCACAGAGCTATTTAAAAAAGTAATAAATTTTCATCATTATGAGCAGAAATAGTTTGCTACTATTAATGTCCATGCGGGCCCAGCGTGAACTGGTGGGAGCTAACGACTGCAGATGCAGCTGGGACTAACGGACGCACGGAAGAGCTCGAGATAATACATTTTTGCTCTTTATCCGATATATAAATAGATAATAAGTAAGTAAGTATAAATAAGTAGGTAAGCACAATAGCTAAAAGCAAGGCAAACTCAATCACTGAACTTTCTACACTCTTAGTACTTTGATTGTGAGAGTGTGATGGCATTTTGAAACTAAGCTCAAATGATGTTAAGGTATCTGTGTGAATAAGCTAGTGGGCTCTAGGATTGAGCACCGTACCACTGTGGCATAATCCCATGTCACTGGGGAAGTTTTAATAAATGACCACTGGCCCACCACCGGCAGCTTCAATTTCTGGGGGGAATTGAGCGCACTTAATAGCGGGTTCAAAAGTTCCTATGAGGAGCCCTGCGTGATTCTGGAGAGAGCCAAGACAGCGGCCATATGGGTTTCAGCTAACAGCCGGACATTTTGGTTCCAGTAATAAGAAATTAGTAAATCCCATCCAGGCCTTGAGATCCCCATTATAACTCCGTCGTCCTTGGCGTGACGCTCCAAATGTTCCAGATCGGCAGGTAGCTCTTCCTATCTAGCCACATATTATGCCAAGCGCTAACAGGATATGGGTTATTAGATAACGACGAATACTAACACTTGAAAGCTACTCGCAAGTGGTTTAGAGAAATTTCGTAAAAGCAATAACAATCGAGTAAAATAAATGTAAATCTAATAGAGCCTGAGTTTTTGCTAGTTAACTTGGGCTGCTTTGATGATGTACGAGTACCGATATCGCTCCGCATTAAAAGTCCCATTGCTAAGAAATGTTTGTTTGAACTGACGGAGCACTGTTATACTTAATACCAATAATTGAAACCCCGAATCACTATATCTCTAAAGAACATTATTCTTAGTATTTGTAGTCCGAATGAATGCTATCCCTAATAACTTTAGACCTATAACACTGTATACCTAATATTTCGATCCCGAATGAACGCTATCCCTAATAAGTTTGAGGCGAGCTAAACTGTACTTCCAGGGCCCAAGTGGTGATACTTCACACTAGGTTAGGTTAGTGTTGTGACCATAACGCGCGAGCCGAGCGGTTGAAGCGAGCGTGCCTCGGCAGCGGCCGGCGAAGCGCCAGAAAAAATGATATCAATTCTAAAGTTATTAGGGATAGCGTGCATTCGAGCTACGAATATTAGGATTAATGTTCTTTAGAGATATAGTAATTCGGGGTTTCAATTATTGGTATTAAGCATAACAGTCCAGACGACAGGTATAGGGCGTAGCAGATTTTGCTCTCCAATTAGAGCATCTGCCTGGGAAATTTTGCACTACTTACGTTGTAGTGGTGTTTTGATTCTTTTGATGGGTAAGGTTTCAGGGTTCCACGCAATAAGGGATTGGTTTCACCTAATTAAAACGGTTTGGGTTGGGGTAATTTAATGTTTATTTAATATAGAAATTTGAAGATATTATTATCACTGTCTTCTTTCTTAAAAAACAAAAGCTACACTCTCTGTACAGTCGTAAATGGACACACCCAGACAGAGAATTTATATAAACATTTTGAGCAAGAAGTTCCTGTTCTTACTTTCTTTTTAATAGCAGTAGATAAAAAGTAAACATAGCACTTTAATGAGTATCAAACTTGATCGAGGTTTCAATAAAATTAGGTGTAAGTATGTTACCATCTTATTTAAAAAAGAACAAAGGAGATTGCTCAAATTGGCCTAAATGCACAAAAAATATTGTCATACACGGTAATTCTTGGCGTAATTTAAAATTTAATTTACAGTCATTAGATTTCAACGGATGCCTTTGTATAATATATTTACTTTAAAAAGGACTTTTAATTTTACCGGTTTGGAAAACATACGAATCATTTTTAATGGCTATGGGTGTAGTAACATTCAGCCAAAGACTGATCGAAGTGGTTTATATAACAATAAAAACAAATCTATTATGTAAAGATCGATAAAATAAATATTTGTTTTATTACACTGTATTAATATCCACAACTATATTATCATTTTCATTAGATACAAATGTGCTCAGACAATTATTATAGATGGTAGGCGACATCATAAAGTCTATTGCCATACATTTTTCGCCAAACACCTCCATAAACACATTAAAATCTGTATATATGTTAGACTTTAAGGTATCTATCTATGGGCCTACGTTCCCTGACTATAAATTAATATATAAATAAAATTATAAGATGTGATACACTTAAAATCTAAAATATGGTTATTTTAAAAACATAACAAAAATAATGAAGCTACTGAATATATGGCTATAGAACCTAAATCTCTTAGCTTTATTTGGTTAACGAGTTTAAAAATTGTCTCTAATCTGTGGCTCATTCACAATTATCACACAGTTTCTGTCACAGAGTACCTACCTTATTATAGCCGGAAATGACACCTGATTTTAAAAGTTACTCTTATGCTAAAAATAATAATTAACTTTAAAAACAGGCAACTATCTGTTAATCTACATGCTCTATATATCTGAATCTAATCCATAATTTCGGTAATTGGCTTGATTTCCCTAGTTTACTATATAACTTATTTGTTTTTTATTACTTTAATATGTTCAGTGTATATGGTTTATAAAAGTTCTCAGGGGTGTCCGTCAATAATATTCGTTTCTACAGTAATTTATATATAATTTCGAATCTAGGAAACAATTTTTCATGATTATTGGTCTTTAGGCCAAACATGTATGGAAGCTGAGCAATCTCCTTTGTCCACGTCTTTTCTTACTCATTAGTGCCTACTTCATGGCTAGTGTATGTTGTTAAATAAGTAGGTTTATTTTCTAAACCGTTTTTCTTAAGAATCTATAGTAGAAGAATCGGGGGGCAAAAATTTGATGTCATAAATCGAAGATCTGAAGTATCTGATGAAGAACCCACAGCTGGTCTCAGTTGTATTAGAGATATGGTAATGCCCCTTTCTACTATTGGTACATAAAAAAATCAACTGTCATTGCAAAAATCCAGCGTAGTGGTACACATCTTTTAATTTAATGTAGCCTATAGCGTCCCACTGCTGGGCGAATGCCTTCCCTTCTACTTTTAATACGCATATAAATAAAATTAAAAGAAAACTCTGGATAACACTAGACTGGCTTTTATACTTACACTTACGAGTTTACAAGAAAAAATAGTCGAACGATTAACTTTATTCTACTCGAACATTACACAACTTACATTAAAATATTAAGTTCGCTCAAAATTTGGTCAAATATAATGCAATGGACTAAGAGTGGCGGTAATACCAAGGTATAAGTCTAAAAAATACCCTCATGGACATTGGCACCTCCATATTCTCTTGTGGCCAAGCCTACGTGGCGCTTTCACGAGTAACCTGGTCATGGGTCAATGGTGTTATGTAGCACCTGGTTTTGTACCCTTGTGTACCCTTCAACGGCTAAGTCACACAATATTAACTATAATAATAAAGAAATCGCAGTAAGGAACCTTAGACTTGGCACAACTTTGTCTAGATTTCATTACTTTTTAGAGATAAACAAGCAGCTCCATTGAGACTTGGCTAGTTTTTTACAGAATGTTTTTGGTGGGATTAATATTTTTTCTTACAAGTAATATATTTTCGTATATATATATGCGATGCGACTGTCATTATGCCAATTTCTTTAAACTTTTCTTAAGGATTCTTTAACAAAACAGTTTAAACAAAAAGGTAAATTTAAAAAATCAAAAAACCCGACTGCTTAATTATACTTCAAATAAAAACTGAAAAGAAAAAAACAAGCCCAGTAGTCTATAATTCTGTTAATAAGGAACAAAGCTACTTTAACAGTCGGGACCCACTGTTTAAAAATATTATGTATTCTTGAATATCTAATGGGTCCCGACTGTTAAAGTAGCTTTGTTCCTTATTAACAGAATTATAGACTACTGGGCTTGTTTTTTTCTTTTCAGTTTTTATTTGAAGTATAATTAAGCAGTCGGGTTTTTTGATTTTTTAAATTTACCTTTTTTATTTCACACTTTTTAGTTAGTTAGTATTTTAAGACGGTATATACCGTAGTCTTGTTACTTCAGTAAGGGAATTAATATCGCGGGAATTATTAAGTACCTTGCGTCGGTCTAAAAGATTGATTTATTAAGACATATAAAGACTTTACCAGCGGGGTCAAGGCTACAGATGGGCCTAAATTTTCGCAAAAATGTGTGAAGTTAAATCAAGTCGTTACATAAATATCTCTAATGTATGTTAATTTTATAGTAAACTAGCACTTACTCAAAAAGTCATCTTTTGTTTATGTTTTTTTAATAGTTTAGCAGTAAATATAAAATTCATTTACTTTTATTCGTCGACTATTTAAAATCGGCAGTGGCTGCATTGTCATGTCAATGCCGGACGTCTATGATTGTTTTATACACAAATTCAGTGTCAGTCCCTAGTCTCATAATTTGATATACCTACATAATTCACAGAAACCTAATATGTAGATGCCATAAGTTAACTTCAAATGTTTTTAATCAGCCTATATACAATACCAATCAATGACGTTTAAGTCGCAGGTTGAAGAAAGCAGTAATTCCCGTCTGTTGTTTTGGACAATGGTGGCAACTGCCTTAGATCACTAAATTAAATAATTATGCAATCACCAAAGCAAAGTTTATAATATTTGATTAAACTAAAGGCACATAATAAAATTTTCATAACGTTAGGTAGAGCACCATAGCAATCTCATTTATTATCAATTTATAGTTCTCTTTGTAGTTTTCTTTTAAAGCGTTCACATTTAACAGGTCAAAGACTTTGTGTTCGACCCTTTTTTATTGGTAGTGTAAAGCTCGAATGAAGGGTACTCCCAGTAGTGCAATCATGGCAATTATTTTCCAAATTTTTTTTTGTTTAATAAAATACCGAATAACGTATCACTGTTAAGCACAAATGCTAAGTAACTTTTATAAATATAATCAAATAAACCTATTACTTACTTTATTTTTAAATCTTTTTCATCAATTAAATACTTATCTTATCCTAACTATCTATACTAATATTATAAAGAGGCAAGATTTGTATGTTTGTAACAAAAAATCTTTCAAACTACTGAACCGGTTTCAAATATTAATTCATCATAAGGTAGCCACATTATTTAATATAACATTTTTCTTTATTTTTATACATTTTGTCCGAGTGACATAGGCTATGTTTTATCCCGATAAATAAATTTCGCCCGTACAATGCCCGGGTGGATCACTAGTAAGTATAATATTATAGATGCGAAAGTGAGTTTGTTTGTTGCGCTTCCGTGCCCTAATAGCTAAATCGAATATAATGAATTCCCATATAGAAGTAGATGGGAACTTGGTTCTTAGCTACAACATCGCAATACTTAAAGGCGTAGGGTGATGAAAGGGGTGATTTACCTATAAAATTATTATTTACTTTGAATTTTGCATAATTATCACTATACCAATATTATCGCGAGCTGATTAATAAATACAGGGATTGCAATAAGTATGTACTTACTAGCGAAAAATGGGTTATTTGTCATTATATTAAGTAAATCTTTTTTGTAACATTCAGTAATATCGTTAAAAAAATTAAAAACAGTAAAATTCTGAGTTTTTCATTAAAATTCAATAAAATACCTATTATGATAATATATTTTTCATCATTTAATAAGAAGGAACTTTATCACAGTTTTATTGTTAGTACTTCGTATAGGATCAGATACTGCGAATACCCCATTTTTTTTCTCTTACATAGTACACCGCGCTATCACTTTGTCATCGTTATAACTTTTTAAATATTTGTCGAAATGACATAGTGTAAAAGCAAAGTTTATCGCCTTTAAATATCAAAAGCGTTAAAAGTATTTGTTTTGATAAAAAATGATTTGTTAATCAAAATGTGCATTTTGGAAATAGAAATCAAATAATGTTTTAGTTTTGATTCACTATTTTAGCGGTAATGACTCACACATTAAAAATAGATATATGGTGTTACGGACTTTTTTTTAGAATTATTTATGAGCTACATTTTCACTCTACATTACATTCATATAACTTTTATTGTTTTTGCAGTGCAGGTCAAAATGGCTCGCAGATGGGAGATTTTTTTCCGTCTTATGTGACACTTATTGTTATATATTGGCCAATTCACTCAATAACTACATAAATTATTATATATTTGTAATTATCATATATGAGCTATATTACTGTTAAGTTTCATTAAAATCCATTCAGTATTTTTTAGGTGAAAGAGTAACAAAGATCCATATAAACGTTAGATTGAAATTAAAAGCGTAAGTGGTTAACATACAACTTTAAAGCGTTGTAGATTCTAAACAATCACATAAAATGAAAAATGGCGTTAGGAACCTAAATATGATTTTAGATTATCTAGACAGTGATACCCCACTCGACATATTTTGTCAACTTATTTTTTTTATTTCGTCACAATATGGCGCCTAGTTGTCCCCATATTGAATTTTGATTACTTTCATATCTTTAGTAGCACTCCCATGATTGAGACGAATCGATTGATGTATGAATCATCAAAATCGGTCCAGGCGTTTGGTCTCTAGTGTGCCACAAAGGAACAAACATACATATATAGACTGTTAAACACATAACCCTGTCTGCGCGTCGCGCTTCGCGCTCTTGCATTGCGCAGCCGGGTAAAAAGAAAAAGATATTTTTTGACAACTTGATTGATATTTTATTGTTTGTCGTGCAACAAAACGCATATGCCATTTTTTCATTCTTCTCCTAACGGAAAAAGTAGGTACACATTATTTTAATATTTATTTCGTATAAGCAAGTTTTACAAAGCACTAATTAAATCAGTAAGAGAAAAAAAATCGTATACATTTTTTCATTTTAATATTACTGTAAATGGTGCGTCAGAATTGTAATTTCGGTAGCGACTGAATTTTAAACGAAATTTCATCAGTAACTCTACTCTATTTCATTTTTGGACACGCACATGACGATCGGAATGGAAAAAAAATACATGAACGAATGGAATGAGTCAAGTTTTGTTAGTTCTTTTTGTCTACTTTTTATTAGAGTACGATAGTTTCTTCCAAAAAATGTTAGTTTACGACATTGGAAGAACCTACTTTCTGAATGTGCACCGACTAAATTGTACAATTGTTGCAATCTATTGTATGTCAACCTAAATTAAAAAATATGCTTTATAGATTTTATATGCTAAAAATATTCCTCACGCTCAGCAGCCCTGATTAAAAATACTCTAGCAGTCATTTTAGAACTAGTTTAAACAAAAATACCAAAATGTCAAACTTTTCATATCCTAGGGAACCTAGTTCTGAAATAAATGATTTGAATTGAATTTCGTCAATTTGAGGTTAATCTGTGAATTTCACAGATTATTGTACGAAAAATAATGACTGTTGGAGCATTTTCTTTTTTTTTAAGATTTGTAAGGAAATGTTCCAAATTCAAAATAATTGGTTCAACGTTCTATAATGTTGTTACTACAGTAAGCAGGTTTAAAGTTGCTATGGCTCCTGAAATATTTTAACCGCATCAACTATCTTCGCACCCCGCAAATGGTCATTCAAAAGAAGCTTCCAGCTTCACTCTGTATCTTTTATTGCATTATCAGGAGAAATGGTCGGATTTATTCTTGCTGCTGCTTTTCGCCTTCGCATATCGCGACAAAACTTTCATCAGCATATTTTTGATTCGAAAAACTTCAAAAAAGGAGTGTACTCCTTCCTTAAATGCCGGCGTTGCATTATAAAAAAAACCGCAGATCTATGCGGCAATTCTGTTGATGTTACTAAATCGGTAACTGAGACAATAGCTCCGATTCTAGCTTGAATATTTAATGATTGTGTAGACTGTGGTGTTTTCCTGACCGCATGAAATACAGTAAAATAACTGTATTGCATAAAACGGGAAGTACATCAGAACCCTACAAATTTTAGACCAATTTCTGTGCTACCCACCTTTAGTAAAAATTATGTTTGATCAAACACAATCACATTTTAATCAATATCATATACTTCACTGTAAACAATTTGGTTTTTCACGGGGTCGCTGAACAACCGATGCTAGTGTTGAACTTATACAACAAATATTTGATGCCTGGGAGAACTCTCAGGACGCTTTAGGTGTGTTTTACGACTTGTCCAAGGCTTTTGATTGCGTTTTTCATGAAACTCTTAAATTACATAGTAAACTCCACCAATATGGATTTAGAGATACCGTTTTAGATCTTACTGCATCATAACCTGAGGGATTGGATTCAGAATGTTGACATTAATGGCAATAAGTCTCCAGGTTCACCGGTTAAGATGGGTGTTCCGCAGGGCTCAATCCTGGTCCTTCCTTATTTCTAAATTTAAGGATTTACTAACCTTACCATGTAAGAGATAACCATGAGATAGTATTGTTCGCGAATGATACATCACTTTTTATTACCCGGCTGCGCAATGCAAGAGCGCGAAGCGCGACGCGCAGACAGGGTTATGTGTTTATTACCCGGCTGCGCAATGCAAGAGCGCGAAGCGCGACGCGCAGACAGGGTTATGTGTTTAACAGTCTATATATGTATGTTTGTTCCTTTGTGGCACACTAGAGACCAAACGCCTGGACCGATTTTGATGATTCATACATCAATCGATTCGTCTCAATCATGGGAGTGCTACTAAAGATATGATAGTAATCAAAATTCAATATAGGCAAAATTAGGCGCCATATTGTGACGAAATAAAAAAAATAAGTTGACAAAATATGTCGAGTGGGGTATCACTGTCTAGATAATCTAAAATCATATTTAGGTTCCTAACGCCATTTTTCATTTTATGTGATTGTTTAGAATCTACAACGCTTTAAAGTTGTATGTTAACCACTTACGCTTTTAATTTCAATCTAACGTTTATATGGATCTTTGTTACTCTTTCACCTAAAAAATACTGAATGGATTTTAATGAAACTTAACAGTAATATAGCTCATATATGATAATTACAAATATATAATAATTTATGTAGTTATTGAGTGAATTGGCCAATATATAACAATAAGTGTCACATAAGACGGAAAAAAATCTCCCATCTGCGAGCCATTTTGACCTGCACTGCAAAAACAATAAAAGTTATATGAATGTAATGTAGAGTGAAAATGTAGCTCATAAATAATTCTAAAAAAAAGTCCGTAACACCATATATCTATTTTTAATGTGTGAGTCATTACCGCTAAAATAGTGAATCAAAACTAAAACATTATTTGATTTCTATTTCCAAAATGCACATTTTGATTAACAAATCATTTTTTATCAAAACAAATACTTTTAACGCTTTTGATATTTAAAGGCGATAAACTTTGCTTTTACACTATGTCATTTCGACAAATATTTAAAAAGTTATAACGATGACAAAGTGATAGCGCGGTGTACTATGTAAGAGAAAAAAAATGGGGTATTCGCAGTATCTGATCCTATACGAAGTACTAACAATAAAACTGTGATAAAGTTCCTTCTTATTAAATGATGAAAAATATATTATCATAATAGGTATTTTATTGAATTTTAATGAAAAACTCAGAATTTTACTGTTTTTAATTTTTTTAACGATATTACTGAATGTTACAAAAAAGATTTACTTAATATAATGACAAATAACCCATTTTTCGCTAGTAAGTACATACTTATTGCAATCCCTGTATTTATTAATCAGCTCGCGATAATATTGGTATAGTGATAATTATGCAAAATTCAAAGTAAATAATGTAGATTTTTAAAGGTATATCACCCCTTTCATCACCCTACGCCTTTAAGTATTGCGATGTTGTAGCTAAGAACCAAGTTCCCATCTACTTCTATATGGGAATTCATTATATTCGATTTAGCTATTAGGGCACGGAAGCGCAACAAACAAACTCACTTTCGCATCTATAATATTATACTTACTAGTGATCCACCCGGGCATTGTACGGGCGAAATTTATTTATCGGGATAAAACATAGCCTATGTCACTCGGACAAAATGTATAAAAATAAAGAAAAATGTTATATTAAATAATGTGGCTACCTTATGATGAATTAATATTTGAAACCGGTTCAGTAGTTTGAAAGATTATTTGTTACAAACATACAAATCTTGCCTCTTTATAATATTAGTATAGATAGTTAGGATAAGATAAGTATTTAATTGATGAAAAAGATTTAAAAATAAAGTAAGTAATAGGTTTATTTGATTATATTTGTAAAAGTTACTTAGCATTTGTGCTTAACAGTGATACGTTATTCGGTATTTTATTAAACAAAAAAAAATTTGGAAAATAATTGCCATGATTGCACTACTGGGAGTACTCTTCATTCGAGCTTTACACTACCAATAAAAAAGGGTCGAACACAAAGTCTTTGACCTGTTAAATGTGAACGCTTTAAAAGAAAACTACAAAGAGAACTATAAATTGATAATAAATGAGATTGCTATGGTGCTCTACCTAACGTTATGAAAATTTTATTATGTGCCTTTAGTTTAATCAAATATTATAAACTTTGCTTTGGTGATTGCATAATTATTTAATTTAGTGATCTAAGGCAGTTGCCACCATTGTCCAAAACAACAGACGGGAATTACTGCTTTCTTCAACCTGCGACTTAAACGTCATTGATTGGTATTGTATATAGGCTGATTAAAAACATTTGAAGTTAACTTATGGCATCTACATATTAGGTTTCTGTGAATTATGTAGGTATATCAAATTATGAGACTAGGGACTGACACTGAATTTGTGTATAAAACAATCATAGACGTCCGGCATTGACATGACAATGCAGCCACTGCCGATTTTAAATAGTCGACGAATAAAAGTAAATGAATTTTATATTTACTGCTAAACTATTAAAAAAACATAAACAAAAGATGACTTTTTGAGTAAGTGCTAGTTTACTATAAAATTAACATACATTAGAGATATTTATGTAACGACTTGATTTAACTTCACACATTTTTGCGAAAATTTAGGCCCATCTGTAGCCTTGACCCCGCTGGTAAAGTCTTTATATGTCTTAATAAATCAATCTTTTAGACCGACGCAAGGTACTTAATAATCCCCGCGATATTAATTCCCTTACTGAAGTAACAAGACTACGGTATATACCGTCTTAAAATACTAACTAACTAAAAAGTGTGAAATAAAAAAGGTAAATTTAAAAAATCAAAAAACCCGACTGCTTAATTATACTTCAAATAAAAACTGAAAAGAAAAAAACAAGCCCAGTAGTCTATAATTCTGTTAATAAGGAACAAAGCTACTTTAACAGTCGGGACCCACTGTTTAAAAATATTATGTATTCTTGAATATCTAATGGGTCCCGACTGTTAAAGTAGCTTTGTTCCTTATTAACAGAATTATAGACTACTGGGCTTGTTTTTTTCTTTTCAGTTTTTATTTGAAGTATAATTAAGCAGTCAGGTTTTTTGATTTTTTAAATTTACCTTTTTTTAACATTATGGATCTAATACGCATTTCGGTTATAAATATAATTAATTTATGTTTATAAATAAGTTTAACAGTTTCAGCACTTTTTATTTTTTATGCGCATACACATTATTAAGTAGTAATACTTTGTGAAACGAAACGCCATTCTGGTTTGATATCATTTTGTTTGAAAGGACAATGGCGAAATATTTGTTGAAGTAAATCTTTAGCGTCTATAGATGTCATTATCAGAAATGTAAATAAAATTATCTCAAAAGATTTATTAAACAATTCAGGAGGGTTGTCTAAGTCTGGAATTAAAAACTTAAATAAGGGAAACAATTGACTATTTATTTTTATTTTTATTGTGGTTTAGCCTCATGGCTTTTAAGCCATTTATTTTAAGTGATTTTAATGATGAAATCAACTTTAAATATGTTGTTCGTATGTTTTGCATCGCTTTACGCTTAAACTGTATTTAATTATATATCAAAAATATTGGAAAACATTATTTTTCAATATTATACTGTAACCATAATAAATAATCTCCACAATATAAAAAGGGTACTGGCGACAATTCTAACGCAAAAAACTATAACTGTCACTGTCATGCTTGTCATCGAATTGTTGATATTGTTAACATTATTGTTGCTTGTGCATAAGTGCATGCGTATTGCAACGATTTAAATCGGCGCATTGTGTTTTTTGTGATTTGTGTTTTTATGTGACTTGGACTGAATTTGGACTCTCGAAATCTTCCCTGCGACTGTTGAGGTAGTGCTTGCCTAAGACTTCCGAATCTGATATTTCGGACGACTTCTTGCTGTGAATTTTGGACACGATTCCGGCCCATGCTCTCAGACCAAATAAAAAGTATAGACGGAGTCTGCCGAACCAAAAAGTGAAGCCGATAAAACTACGCCTCGCCGTGTACATACACAGTTACACGCACACACATGCAACGAAACTACGCCTTGGCTTCTCAGTCGAGCTATCCCGACGCGCGGAGTGTGACGTAATAATAAATAACAATATATAATAGAGAAAATGCCGAATTGTGTAGTGAAAACGTGTAAAAACCAATCTTCCAAGAATAAAAAACAGGATGGAATCACATTTCATACGTAAGTAAAGTTATAAACTGCTATTTTCAATTAATCAAAATCAAATTTGAGGTTGTCGCTTTGCAAACAAAACCTGAACGAAATGTTGCCATGATTATTCGTTACAGTTTTACCCTTTTGTTGGGTAGCGTGAAATATAATGTAACGTTATTTTATTAAATACATTGTGTGGCATAGTTTTATATTATTCGAATATTGTAATGCATGGATAAACAATTATACGAAACATCTTTTTTCTTTATGTATTCGTATAAATTTTTTGGGATGTAATACATATTATATATTATACGTTTTTTTTAAGATTTCCTAATCGAGATCAAGATCTAAAAGAGAAGTGGATTGCAGTCATTCGTAAGAGTAGAAATGAACCATTGTGGCAACCAGCTTCCCGCAGCGTGGTTTGTTCGACTCATTTTCAGAGCGACGATTTGTACTACACAACAAAAGGGTTACGTCGTGTAAAACAAAATGCATATCCAAAGGTATTTTTTTTACTATTATTATGGTTACTTAGATTAATTTATATTTTAAAGATTCCAATAATTTATTTGCTAACTGCTTATTGTTTGTACAAGTCCCACCATCTATCATGTTGTGGTAGAACTACTTGCTTCAGTTTCCCCATTTTGCCGTATTATGCTACTAAATTAAAGCGAACTTACTTGAATTAAGTATCATTGTTCATTAAAAGTATTAGTACAATAGTAAAAATAATGTTAATTTGGTACTTAGCTAATTTTAAACTTAACCTTGACCGCAACTGTGCACACTAGAAAAATACCTCATCTAATGTGCACACCGTTTTAAGATGCATCTACTTTTTAATGGCCTTTTTGACCCAAAATTCGCGATGTTTGTGGATTTATTTTATTATGTTCTTGTATAGGAACTAGTGATTATATTTTGTGTATTCTATAGAAAATTTCATGTACATTTTAATAAAATATAAACTGTTTATCAACATTTGTATATGCTTTTCGTTTTATCGACATAAAGTTGAGATGACTGATTTGGTAGCGATTTCAAGTGCCTTGTTGCGAGTGCTTGAAACTATAAAATGAACAAACCTATTCCATCCGAGACTTGTAACTAAAGTAAAATAAACAATCCAACATAATTAAACGTCAACACATTAATCAAGGCACTTGGATCTCGCATTTGTTTTTATCAACACTTGAAACACGACCCTTTTTTTTCTGTTGCGTGTTATATTTTATAATTGTATTTGGTAAGTTATTATATACATTCATTTATATATAGTACATTCTATATGTACAAAAACCTGGATTTATAATTTACAAATTTTGAAAATATACCTCATTTTACCTATTTAAACGACTTTTTTTATCTTTCCTGAGTTTACCATAATGTAATTAAAATAAATTATAGACATGACGCATTGTGTACACACTGTTTTATTGAAAATTTTATGGAGAATCCAAATATACGTTTGTGAAGGGTATTTTTACAAAATAACAGAGAAATCGGCAGAACAATGCAATCGTTCCCACCCAGCGGGCGGGCGGTCCATAAAGAAGTCCGGCACTTGTAGGTCAGTACGGCGCATGACCTTGGCTCACGAGAGGTTTAGAGAATAAGCTTACGATATTTTTTTCTAATATTTTATAACGTTATTAATAACGTTATGGAATAACGTTATTTCATTTTTTTAATATTGGGGTGTTTTATATGACTATGGTAACACTGGCTAATGCACTACATACATAAAAAACCGGCTTCACTTTTTGGTTCGGCAGACTCCGTCTTTACTTTTTATTTGGTCTGAACCCATGCTGTGTATTTTATTTCATTGTATCTACTATCAACGATATTGTGATCAAAGATATGGAATAAACATATATAAAAAAGTGTTTCATATTTAATTAATATCCCATCAGTACACTATTAGAAATCCTATTTTATACTTTATTATTGCTGTGGTCATTTTCAAATTGTTGAGTACTTCTTACAGCATAGACATTGTATTCGAACTAAATAACCCTGGTCTGTTTAGTATTATTAAGTATTTTGTCACGGTTGGTCAGTAAGTACCTACGCCCACTGATCATACATTATAAAAAACATTTTTTTACGTCACTAATCTACGGGAACCGTATACTTTTATAGTTCCGTTCACGTATTTTTTATTTTGATATAAAAATACTCTTGAAAATACTTTAATAATTCGTTTTTGTATTACTTAGTATGACATAACCTCCAAAACTTCAAAGTAGAATTTCTGTAAATCCAGACTTCCTATAATAATAGAAATAAGACGAATCAAATCGAGAATCTAAACTCTATAATTTAAGAGGCAATTCATTCATAGACGCAAAAAGAAATTTCAACAAAAAATTGTATGGGAGTTCGCTATTGTCCTTTCCTTTTCTTATGACTGTAGTCACTACAGTGTAGTGCGGTGCGACAAAGTGAACGAAACGAAACGAAGACGAATCGGGTGTTTTTGGAAAATAATTAAGACTTACTTTTGAATACGGACTCGATCACGCCATTTATACGACCTTGTGGCTTTGTTTTTAAGGATACTGATTTATTGTTTATTTTATTATATTTATATTTATTTATATAATTATATTTCATATTCATTATTATTACAATTATTAACACTATGAAGAGAATGATTTGTATGTTTGCCAATAATGAATACACTCAGAAACCCTCACAGACTGATAACAATCGAAAAACAAACGAATAGGTACCTAGAATCTACCTATTCATTAAAGTTATGAAAGCGCCTAATGAATAATTTATAGCAATTCAAATTTCCTGCTCTATTGCAGTTCGAGAAACGTGCGATAATTGTACTCTTTGTTAGTATATTATTAAAAAACCGCATCTTCTAGAGAATATACAACTTTACTGTTTTGTTGCCTAATATTACAGCTATCAAATGTCATTTATCGCATTCATGTAAACCAATTTTATCGGGTGGGTCAAACTTCTATAGAACTTCTAACATTGTCCTTTCGTTTCGGAAGAAGAGAGCACCAGAGTTCCTTCTCAAGCTCTTGTTCAGATGTTCATTGTAGTTTTTAGTTTACATAAATCATACCAGAAGCATATAGTAAACGAGAAGGGATATGCAGAAACTATTTGGTGATGGGTCGGCAACCTGTCAGATTACATGTCCAAAGTAATTACAACTTGCATTGTTCAGGTTCAAGCGATAAGTTAAGTAGAAGTGTACTCACTTGTATATATTTGTGGGATTAAATAACCGATGTAGAGGTTAGTAAGAAATATACAAGGAAATAATATACGTAAATATATAGCGGTCCTTGGATCTTGTAATAGTTTGTTATGTTTCGTAGCATGGACTACGAGAATCACAGTAGTTATCTGCGAAGAGACGTTTTGAAAAAGTTAAATATGACATAATATATATCTGATACTGATACTTTAAGTCCTCTCAGTCCAATGAATTTTATGCATCATCTGTCATCAAACGCTATTAATAATTTTGACGAGATTGATAGTTAAAGCTTAAATTCGTGGCTCAAATATTTAAAAAAATTAAGAAGTTACTTGAGAGATCGTTTTAAAAGGGAATATTTGGGTATGCTAGTACAGCGAACCGTATATTTAAGAAATGACTTAGTTTTAAAGGTGGTGACGTGCTTATAGTAGAGACTGAAGAAAAACATCAATTTTGGTTTAGAAAGTAAACAAATCCCACCCTTACTAGGCCTATCCAAAAGCTATGTCCACTTGAAATACAAAAACCTAAATGATATGTTTCCCGGTCAGGTCGAACTGTCAAGTCACCTGAGAGTGTAAAGTTGTAGATTTCTTTTATTTATGTTTATATTAGTTGTCGTGCTGACATAGTTAATCATTTCTTAACCCTGTTTTTAGTTGTAATGTTTTATATTGTTATTCTATGAACTTTCTACTTTTGCTGGGGTTTGAGGATGTGAAAACCTCTTTTGTTGGAAAACGAATGTTAAAATATTTAAAACTTTAATGTCATTGTGAACTTCTTATGTGTCAGTGAATTAAAAATGCCGATATATTTCTTTACTAGTATTTTTTCACCTACTAACCAAAACTGAATCTAGCTCACTAGCTAGATTCGGGTTTGGTTAGTTTTTTCAGTTTCCATACTCATATTGAAACAGAATGTTTACACTCATCTGCTGCAAATTTAAGATAGAACTCTTTATTCATCATCATTAAACTATCCGTGCGGTGACGGAGAAAGAATACCACTCACCGCCCCTTCACTTCCCGCGGGTGTCGTAAGAAGCGACTGAGGGATATCAGAGCTTCCATCTGCTCTTCTGGTGGTAGGGTGCCTAACACCCGCCTGGTTTGTTACCACCGTACGCATGGTGAAAAACCCGTGAAGTGCTTCACGCGCGTTTCGGGATCAGCCAGCGTACAACCAGAGCTCGAGTGGAGATTGCCGCGATAGATTCGGTCCAGTGGAGGCATCCGTCGAACCGATGCCGGGAGGACTGCATCGACCCACCGGCCAGGGAGACCCGTAGTAACGGCTGTCCCGCTGGCCGCCCGTGGCACGGTACAGGGGCCCGAGCGTTCCTAACCAGTTCGTGAGGCTGCCCTATCATGTTACGCATAATCTCGGGGTGGACCGTCGTGCCGGTTGGTGACCGGGCGTGGGGTCCCGGCGGCCACTCCCGGGAGGGTGCGGGGGCCCTTCCGTCCGTTGGGTCGGCGTATCTCTTTCGCAGGCAGTTACTCGGGAAAATGAGCCTCCATATATTTGCCTGTCTTTGTCGCGACTAACTCCACTCGATTCACGTCTCTCAACTCTTTTCTCATGATGGCAGCCCGTAAAATAAAGTTTGGTTGTACAGCGGTGCACACCCCCACGCCTTCCGCGCTGTTTGAGGTTGAGTTCTGTAATATACGCGGACTCCACTCTAACCTCAATGCTGTCCACCACCATCTTGAGACAGCACGGCCAGCACTATTGTTTCTCACGGAGACACAAATACTTCCGCCCGCTGACACAGGCTACTTTAAATATCCCGGCTACGCGCTTGAAGAATCCTTCAAAGCAAAAGCCGGCGTATGCCTGTATGTTCGGGCGGATGTTTGTTGTCGCCGTTTGAGCTGCCTGGAAGACCCCTCCTTTTCCATGTTGGCGGTACATGTAGACTCTGGTCTTCAGGCCAGAGTCTACGTGTGCCTCTACAGATCTCATACCGGCGACGCTGAGACAACTCGACTGTTTGACCACCTCAGTAGGGTAGCAGATGATGCCCAGGCGCAATTTCCCAACGCAGAACTGGTGTTTTTGGTAGACTTTAACGCCCACCACGGTTTGTGGCTTGGCTCTTCCAAAACTGACCATGCAGGGATCTCTGCCCATGCTTTCGCTCTCACGCATGACTTGACCCAACTGGTTGATCAGCCCACCAAGATCCCAGATATAGCAAGTCAAGCGCCTTCTTTACTAGACCTTCTGCTTACGACCCATCCGCAGGAGTATCAGGTCGTGGTTCGAGCCCCGCTGGGTTCATCAGACCATTGCCTGATATCTGTCAAGGTGCCACAGGCCAAAACCCCTCGACCATTAGTGGTCAAACGCAGGGTCTGGCACTATGGGTCGGCAGATTGGGATGGTATGCGCGATTACTTTGCGTCCGTCCCTTGGAAGCAGCGCTGCTTCAATGAAAAGGACCTATCATCCAGCGCCGTTGCCATTACTGAGGAGATCGTAATGGGAATGGAGTATTACATTCCACATTCTGATCTCATCAGTAAGGGCACACGTAACCGCTGGTTCAATCGCGATTGTGCCGATGCTGTTTCTCGTAAGCAGGCGGCATATCGCGCTTGGATAAGAGGCCGCGCTCTTAAGGATCCCGGGGTTAACTCACTGAAAGCTGCCTATAATAGTGCTTCCAAGTCTTGTAAGAAGGCTTACATCAGAGCGGATGCCCAACGTGTAGCACGTACTGGCCACGAATTGTTAACGCACCCTACGGGCTCCCGTAGTTTTTGGCGTTTGGCTAAGGCCGTGCAAGACAACTTTTGCCAGCCCTCGCTGCTACCTCTGCGATGTCCAGATGGGTCACTAGCTCATGAGCCGCAAGAGAAAGCCGATTTGTTGGCAAAGCTCTTTGCGGCTAACTCCCGAATCAGTGATTGCAATGCACTGCCACCTACACTACCTCATTGTGGCACTACGATGCCTGACATTAAAATCAGGCAGCGTGATGTTCGTGTGGAGTTGCAATCACTCGACGTCCGGAAAGCTAGTGGACCTGATGGCATCCCAGCAGTTGTTCTTAAACATTGTGCAGCGGAGTTGTCTCCCGTGCTTACGCGCCTGTACCAACTCTCTTACTCTTTGGGGCGTGTGCCGGAAGCTTGGAGAGACGCCAATGTGCAGCCGGTGCCCAAAAAAGGGGACCGCTCAGACCCGGCCAACTATCGGCCGATAGCTGTCACCTCAGTGTTGTGTAAAGTCTTAGAAAGGGTCCTTAACAACCATCTGACCCGCTACCTAGAAGATTACTCTCTGATTCACGATCGTCAATACGGATTTAGACCGAATCGATCGACGGGTGACCTTCTAGCGTACGTGACACACATATGGGGTGAAGCTATAGACAAGCGGGGAGAGTCTCTGGCTATTAGCCTTGACATCGCCAAGGCTTTTGACAGGGTCTGGCACAAAAGCCTTCTCTCCAAGCTGCCCGCATACGGTCTGCCTGCTCAGCTCTGCGCCTGGGTAGCTGACTTCCTGCATGAGCGTAGAATTCGCGTCCTTACGGACGGATGTAGTTCACAGTTCATGTCAGTGAATGCCGGTGTTCCTCAGGGCTCCGTTCTATCCCCCACACTCTTTCTGCTGCATATCAATGATTTGATTCCACTTGCGAATATTCATTGCTATGCAGACGTTGGCACAGTGCATGCGAGATACTTTGGACACGCGGCGGCTGGAAAGGTAGAAACCATAGAGAAACGGGAGAATCTTATCGTTGAGCTCAATCGGGCTTTGGACCACATTTCCGAATGGGGTACCAGGAACTTGGTTGAGTTCAATGCCAAGAAAACTCAGGCTTGCGCTTTCACGGCAAAAACATCGCCATTCCTTCCCCTTCCCTCTCTTCAGGGCACAACACTGGCGCTACAGAGCTATATTACCATGCTCGGTATGGAGGTTCGCTCAGACCTGAATCCAAAGGACTACATCGAGACCTTGATCAAAGCAGCTTCACGCATACTCGGAGTCCTGAACAAGGTGCGGCGTTTTTTTACGCCCGATCAACTGTGCTTGTTGTACAAAACGCAAGTGCGGTCCTGCGTGGAATATTGCTCGCACCTCTGGGATGGCTCCGCTAAGTACTTACTCGATGCCTTGGATAGGTTGCAGCGGCGCGCTGCCCGCATCATTGGCGATGAAGAGGTAACTAAGAAACTCGAGTCTCTATAATTACGCCGTGATGTGGCATCATTAAGCGCATTCTACCGACTATACCACGGCGAGTGTTCTGAGGAGCTATTCTCGCTTATCCCTCCATCACCTTTTCTTCAGAGGACCACGTGCGCTGGCCTACGTTGCCACCGACTTACTGTGGCCACTGTTCCTACACGAACAAAGAAATTTGGCGACTCATTTCTTTGTCGTACTATTCGTAAGTGGAATTCTATGCCCGCGCACGTGTTCCCTCCTTCCTATAATCTGGGGTCCTTTAAGAGAGGCGTGAAGAAGCATTTTTGCGGGCCGGCAAGGTGAGGATGGTTGGTGTAACAGTTTATAACTGCTGTACCAGCTATCTTCGCGTTTGGACTTTATCACCACTTAACATCAGGTGGGGTAGAGTCATTTGCCTACCTAATCATATATATATAAAAAAAAAGATATAATTGTATAAGTATATATTTGTATTTAGATAGTATTATGGTATTATGTTACTTACTCACGTATTTATTTACGTATGTATGTTGAAACAAGTTTACCGTTGGTGTTTATCGTTTTCCCATAGATTAACTGGTAAAGTCCGTCTCTTGTAACATTTTAATGTGTTCTTCAATAAAGTTTGTTAAATAAATAAATAAATATCCTGCATATCTCAAAGTGGGGGATATGAGTGACACATTTTTATGACGTCAGGAAGAAAGGGTTGGCTTGGCTAGCCTTTGATATCAACATTTGTGTATTCTGACCTTTTTTGTGGCATTAAAACTATGTGACTAAGAGAAAAATGATTAGGCCTCAATTTTTTTAATACATATTATATTCACATGTTCATTGTAACAGTGATTCAAGTGTGATAAGTTGGTCACTTCATACAATAATGTAACTCGGTAAGGAAGCTGAGTGTGTAATGACCAATGCACACGAGCTGCATACGACGTTTTTCAACACATTTACGAATAAAAAACAAACTTTTATTGTTTGTAACTGTTATATAGTTCAACTGACCCTTGTTGCCAAGTATACTAACTTTCCGGAGCTACCTTCTAAAACTTTTCTAAATCGGTTGGTAACAATACTTTAGACTTTCGGCTAATATATCCATCAGAACGTTTATTTTAATGTCGTCAAGTTACTATATGTTAATAAATCAACTGGCGGCAAAAGCCTATCACTCATGTTTCGTGCCTCGATAAGTATTTCCGGCGGGGTTAAATTTATATTGCGCAAACATTATAAATAAATGCGCGCACATGATCAATAAAGGCACAGGAATATTATGTTTTAATAAAAATAGAACCTACTTCAAAAAACCTGAAAATGAAAAAATAAGATTTATCGATTGATATATTTGAAGCCGATCGCTGTTATTATCATGATCTTTCTGTTAAACACATGCCTTGGTAATCTTGGTATCGACTTCAAGTATATCAGTCGGTAAATTTTATTATTATTATTTTTAAGTCGGTTCTATTTCTGTTAAAAATTATTTCATTTTTCCATTTTTAGTGTCATACAGAATACGCTACTAGTTGGAAATTGTACACCTGTAGATCCACACGGGTGGAACCGTGGGATATTGCTAGTAAATTATAAACTAAAACTTTATCAGATATATAAACATTTACTCGTATACGTTGAAAACCGCATCCAATTCGGATCCGTAGCTTTAAGATTATCATGGACAAACTTACAATACATACATACTTACAGGTCAAACTGAGAACATCCTTTTTTTTAAGTCTGATAAAGGACCGAGCAGCATATAAAAAATTGAATAAACTAAATATAAATAAATGTTTCTTAATACGTTAGTTAAGTTAATTTGTGTTTATAAATATAAAATGAAATGTTTATTTGTCATCATAATCAAATATATTTATATATGATGAAATTAAAAAAAATATTACACCGCAAGTATGGTAGTTAATATACTGATTGTGAAACTAAAAACTGTGTCATTAATAAGAGTCAGTTTACGAGTAAATGTGTTGAAAAAAATGTTATTAAAAATAAAAACAGAATATTATAGGAACGAAAGGTAGTTGTTTCTTAGGTTTTCACGCACATCACTCATTAAATAAAACTAGTTTTTTACGGGTTAATGCACGAAACTTTATTTATTTATTGACGTTTCACACCAAAAAAGGACATACGTGGGAGCGCCAAGATCTTACAAGAGGCAAGTAAAAAGCTACTTCGAAGGATAATAGAAGGGCATCGTTCGGATTTATATAAAATCAACGACACCATTGAGGTTTTGTCCAGTGATTTGAGGAAACAATTATCATCGGAGGATTATCATAATTGCATTCTGATACTTAACAATCGTGAGTCAGCAAAATTCAACGAGTGCAAACATAGACAAATAGATAAATATCAAAGATTATCTCGCGTTCAAGAAAAACGAAACGCACCTGTCAGAACCACAGACAAGGCGAACGCTACCCGAGCAGTTGTCAACATAAGTAAACAAAACTTGGACGAACCTACTTTAAAAGTTTTGGAGAAAGGGTTGAATTTTGCTGTAGCACCACGCAGGATACCGTACGAAGAAATTATCTGTAACGTAGAGGATTGCTTAGTGAAAAACAACATGAGAAAGGAAGACATGGAGGCGCTACGTCAAGACATTTCATCAGTGTTAAGACGAAGCAAACCGCCTAAATCAAACCTTCCTCGTGATGAATACCTTGCACTAAAGAACTTGCGAACTAAGCCAGAACTTACCATCCTTCGTGCAGATAAAGGAAATGCCACGGTAGTAATGGATACGTCAGATTACAACGACAAGATATTACAACTTCTATCGGATGAGAACACATATAAACTTGTGAAGAGTGATCCGACCGCCAAGATTCTCAAAAAGACAAGTGAACTCATTAAATCACTTTCCGAGACGTTGGATCTTGACATCAACTACCTAATTCCTGCATGCCCCAAACCACCAAAACTGTATGGGTTACCGAAAATACACAAACCAAATGCTCCGCTACGTCCGATTGTAAGCCAGATTGATTCACCAACATACCGTTTGGCTAAACACGTAGCAAAGTTACTTTCACCATTGAGAGGTAACACAACAGCCTTTGTGAAAGATTCATACCAATTTGTCAATGAGATTAGAGATCAACGTCTCATGGACAATGAAATCATGGTCAGTTTTGATGTTCAGTCCTTATTTACATGCCTACCAGTACGGGACTGCATTGAAATCACTAAGAAGAATCTAGTTGAAAATAATATGCCTATAGAATATGCAGTATTACTAGAACATTGCCTTACATCTGGCTACCTGTTATGGGGGGATGACTTCTATGTACAAATGGAGGGCGTTGCGATGGGTTCCCCTGTCTCACCTGTTGTCGCCGATATTTTCATGGAAGACTTCGAGAAGAGGGCTCTCAGCGTGGCACCTGTCACACCCAGGCTATATAAGCGGTACGTAGATGATACTTTCACAATCCTCCCAACAGATCAAATTTCTGCCTTTTTAAATCACCTTAACTCTATACATCCCAACATCTTATTCACTATGGAGTTAGAAGCAGATAGTAAACTAGCTTTTCTAGATATTTTATTAATCAGGAATCCTGACCAAAGTTTAAGCCATATTGTGTATCGTAAAGTAACTCCTACTGATATCTTATTGGAGGACAGATGGCGCTGTCGACTAGTAAACATAGGCTCCGTATATATTTGCAAATTAAAAACAAGTTAGTGACTTTTTTATATTTTAATTGGTATTGGTGTGTGAAATATTGCTTAATTTTCAAGCTCCAGTGTTATCTCCAGCTAAATGTGAATATAAAGTAAAAGAATAATGAAAAAGTAACTGTGACTTTGTGACCTAAAAGAAATCGAATATTTGTGTTTTATCTAAGGACAACGTGAAAAACGTGAGTTACTCTTTGGCGTCAAGTGTTTTATTACACAAAAATAAACTAAAACCTATTTACAGAAAACCAATTAGGTTAAAAACACCAAAAGAACAGTTTATTTTATTCAAAAATTATGGCACAATACAAGCTATTTTGAGCGTTTTGAACCTTGTAATAAAGGCGCTTACGATTACCACAACTATAACGCCATCTAGTAAATGCTGGAGTATTCACATTCATATTGAGACCATAAATTTACCACTTCAAGCATAAAAAAAAAGCACCAAATTCGATTGCTTACTTATTTATATCTCATTGACAACCCAACCACAAGATGGAGACACAATGTAAAAAATGCAACAAAACAATATTGAAACGTGATTTTTTGAGATGCGGTACTTGTTGTCAAAGTTATCATATAGATTGTGCAAATGTATCATCAAAAAGATTTTACCTTATGACTACTGAAAACAAAAACACATGGAAATGTGACCTATGTTGTAATATAACTGATCATAAAAACTACAATATAAACATATCGACACATAATTCATTCGAAAGCTTATCAAGCGATGAATACACCGATTTTTTATCGCAATCACAAAATAGTCGATTAAATAATAGTTCTCCAAATTTTAAAAAGTTCAATACGGAAGAAAGAATTGGTTTTTTGGTAAAAGAAAACAAAAAGCTGAAAGAAAAGTTATATATAGCCGAAAATGAAATAGAAAATATGTTAATCGAAAATTCTAATCTAAAAAAACTACTAGCTAGTCATGAAACAAAATCAAGGGAAATCACTGAAAAAAATTCTAGTTCAAAGAAAAATGTAACACAAAGGAAAAAAAGGAAAACTTTAAACCGAACCGCACTTCAGTTTTCATTAGATGAACAGGAAATAAACTGTACTCAGACCCAGCAAATACTTTGTACCACGCCATCTAGGACAACGAATAGGAACCTCACAAGTACTCCATATAGGCAAAATGAAACTGCTTTACCAACCCAGCCACCAAATCTCCTTCAGAACCAAACAACAGGTAACATAGAAGCAAATGAGTGCAAAAAGCCTGTAATTTATCTACTTGGTGACGAACAACTGCGTGGATTTGCAGAAAACTTGAAAAAACGCGATGCGGAAAGTGGAATGACAATTATGCTATTACTAGTACAGTGAAACCTTTTGCACCCAGCTCAGAAGTATTAAATAGTTTTAAAAATTTATGTAAAATTCTGAACAAAGATGACATCTTAATACTATCCATAGGAAATAATGATAAGAATCCTTACATAACTATAACTAGCTTATGTAACGTCCTATGCAGTCTGAAATGTAAAATGTTTTTGTTAAGTATTCAACATAATAATTGTATTAATGTTCAAAAACTAAACTCTCAATTACATATGATTGTAAATCAATATGACAATTGCACTTTTATAAATACTCAACAGCTATTACACCACAATTTTTACAATAAAATGCTACATAGGAACAAGATATGTATTAAAATCAATGTAGAAATAGATTTCATAAAATACAAACAAGATTACATTATGAATACTTTGCAAATGATAAAAACACTTAAACCGAATAACTCTTGCAACTTAAAAAATAACAACAGCAATTCAAATGTAATGATATTCAAAAAAGGTACTATTCCTTACTACTTCCCTCTAAAAAATTCCAATTCTACAGAACAAATAAAAACAAAATGTTTTCGTTGATAATAGGGAACGAAGTTTTGTCATTTTCCACCAAAATATTCAAGGCTTCACATCTAAAAAAGAAATTATTGAAATAACACTTACAGATTTGAAAAATGATCTGTCCCCTGACGTTTTGTGTTTCACAGAAACATTTATAAAAAATGGTGAGGAAAAAAATATTAACATACACAACTATGAACTAGCAGCTCATTTCTCAAGAAAAAAAAAAAGAGGGGGTGCCTGCATATTAATTAAAACAGGAATTTCCTATAAAAAAATTGGTTTAGGTGTTGATCTAGCAGTAAATTTTCATTTTGAGTGCTGTTGCATACAGGTTCCGATGTGTAATTTAATTATTTTATGTGTCTATCGAACCTCAACGGCAACAAAGAAAAGACATTTTGAGTATTTCTTTGAAAAACTGGAACTCTTGTTAAATAAATATATACATAAATATCCAAAGCATAGGATAGTTATATTAGGAGACTTAAATATCAATACTTTGCTGAATAATGATGTTACTAAAAGTCTGATTGATATATTAAACAATTATAATTTAACTCAATTTATAACAGATCCCACTAGAGGTTTATCCTGCATTGACCATATCCTTAGTAATGTAAGAAATGCTACAGGATTAACTCTTCCTCTAGGTCTATCTGATCACGATACTGCCCAGCTACTTGTTATTAAAATAAAAAATAAACCTATAATTCCAAAAGTAATATTTAATTTTAAAAGGTGTTATTCTACGGAAAATATAAAAAAATTTCGAACATATTTAGCAAAACTGTCCTTTGTAGAAATGTATAATGAGGCAAATGCAAATGTGGCCTTTGATATCTTTTATGACTGGTTTTGTTTATTATACAAGCTGTGCTTTCCTATCTCGAAAGTCAGAATTGATACTAAATCAAAATTGAACTGGATTACCAAAGGAATAAGAAAAAGCTGTGTCAATAATAGAATCCTCCGTCAAGATTATTACAAAAAAAAAATATTAATGCCAAAAATAAATATCAAGTGTATTCCAGACTTCTTAAAAAATGTATAATGCAAGCTAAAAAACAGAGTAACAACAAATTCATACTTAGAAGTAAAAACACTTGTAAAGCTACGTGGAGAATAATACAGGATGAATTAGATAGCAAATCACGAAATAGTAATTTCATAGAATCTATTAAATATTAGAATAATATTATCAATAACCCTAAAAAAATTGCGACCATTTTTAATAACTATTTTATTGAAATAACGAATAAATCCAATGATATTAATATTAATGAAAATTCTAACGACATTATAAATAATTCGATATTTCTCACACCCATTGACGTACACTATGTGAAAAAAATTATTAACTCCTTAAATAGTACAAATTCAGTAGGTTATGATGACATTTGTACGAAAGTATTAAAGGCATGTAACGATCAAATAAGCCATATTTTGACATACTTAATTAACCTTTCATTGACATCAGGCGTATTTCCGAATAAACTCAAATTATCAATAGTAAAACCATTGTTTAAAAAGGATGATAAAGAAAAAATAGATAATTATCGACCTATAACACTGATACCTATATTATCTAAGATATATGAAAAAGTCATGCATGCTAAACTTACTTCTTTCTTTGACAAATACCAAGTTATAAATAATAATAAATAATAATAAATATTTCCAACACTCACACCAATTAGCCTAGCCCCAAAGTAAGCACTGTAAGGCTTGTGTTATGGGATGCTAGGGTAACGGATAGAATACATATACTGTACATATATAAGTATATTTATATAGAAATACATATTAAACATCCATGACTGGAGTACAAATGCTCGTATTCATCACACAAACATCTGCTCCCACCGGGATTCGAACCCGGGACCTCTCGAGTCGGCGACACCATGAAACCCGGCGTACGAACCACTCGACCACGGAGGCCGTCAATAAAGCAAAATCAGTACGGATTTCAAAAGAATAAATCGACTACCCATGCCGTTTTTGATTTAGTAAAAGAAACAATGTTAGGTCTGAATGATAATAAATACACAACGGTTGTATTTTTTGATATGTCAAAAGCTTTTGATTTTGTACATCACGATTCACTCTTATCAAAATTAGAGCACTGTGGTATCAGAGGCGTTGCATTAGAATGGATACGTACTTACTTGGGGAACAGAAAGCAATCGGTTGAGATCTCGCAACTAGACAGTAACTGTGTTGTCCAAACATATAAATCTGAGTTTAGAGATAATAATTTTGGTGTTCCGCAAGGAAGTGTATTAGGACCTCTCTTTTACTTGGTATATACTAACAAGTTGTCAGACGTGACTGAACATCGTTGTATTCTTTTTGCTGATGATATATCAGTGGTAATAACAACGGATAATAAAATGGCATTAGAAGACCACAAAAATGATGTAGAAAATACAATTAGATCAATTGCAAATTGGCTTCAGCAGAATAATCTGACTATAAACATAAAAAAAACTTGTTTCATGAATTTTAATAGTTCTATTGGTAAATCATTAAATATTAACTACAAAGGGCAAACACTAAAAAACTCGAACACAACGAATTTCCTCGGCATAGAAATTGACCAAAAGTTGGACTGGAAAGCACATATAGAATCTATATGCAATAAAATTAATCGTTTTACATTTGCACTTTATAAATTAACGAAAATAGCTACAAGAAATACTGCTCTTACAGCATACTTTGCATATGTCGAATCAGTCCTGAGATATGGATTAATTGTATGGGGAGGTAGTATAGAAGCCAATAAGGCTTTTATAGTGCAAAAAAAATGTGTAAGAGCTATATGTAGAACTGCACCTGACGAACCGTGCAGACCGCTGTTTAAACACTTAAAAATCTTACCATTGCCTTGTCTTTACATTTTTGATGTTGCCAAATTTGTAAAGCAAAATATGCATCAGTTTAAACAAGCTGAAGATGTGTACCCTCGAAATACACGCAATGGCAATAGACTAGTCTCTGTGATAATTCCAAAGAGCATGCGGTTTAAAAAGAATTGTTATTGGATGTGTATACAGATCTATAATAAGGTACCAACAAACATAAAACAATTGCATTTTATAAAATTTTAGACTACTTTGTTTAAATGGCTACACGATAAGATGTTTTATAGTGTAAAAGAATATTTGAGTGATTGTAACTAGTGACATTTTAATGATATATAATTATAGTAGGTTCTTCTTTTTACCAAATGGTGCTTTATAATTGACATTGTAATCTTTGACATTATTGATATGACTTTTTTTTTTTTTATGTATGTATTTAATTATGAATGATGTTTTATAAAATGAAGCGGACACTTTTTGTAATTTCACTGACTTATTATTTACTTGATAAATTTAAATTTATTGTTATTGATATTGAAAAATGATTTCACAATGTTGATTAATATGTATTACGTTTAATTATGTAGTATAAAATATTTGCATGCTATTTAAGATGGCTGAATGGGCCGAACTTCAAAATTTGTAAGATCCCCAGTGTACCCTATTCAAATGCAAATAAATAAATTCTAATTCTAATTCTAGGTACCTCAATGGTGACTCACACCATCACCCGAAACAATTAACTGCCGTAGGAAACTCTTTGTTTCAGAGAGCACGGGGTGTCTGTGACAAACAACACCTGGCAGCTGAACTTCAGCATGTCGAGCGAGTACTGAAGGATAATAACCTGAATGTACCACGTCGCCGTCACAGTCGCGCCAAACCCAGCACAGTCAACCGACAACCTGCTATACTACCTTACATGAAAGGAGTCACTGACAAGATTGGGAGGATTCTGAAGCGTGCTTCAATGAATACTTACTTCAAGCCGCCAAAGAAGATCAACCAGTTTCTACGACCAGTCAAGTGCAATATACACTTTCAAGTTGCTGGTTTCTACAAACTTGAATGCGACTGTGGACTCTCCTACATCGGGCAAACAAAGAGGAGTATAGGGACTTGGGTAAAAGAACATATCGCAGATTTGAAACATAGGTGTGAAAATAAGTCTGCAGTGTGTGAACATGCATTAGGGGGACCAAACCATTACATTAGATTTGATAAACCACAGATCCTTGCAACTGAGCAACGTTTCGTTCCTAGAATGATACGCGAGGCTATTGAGATTAAAAAATATCCAAATTTCAATAGGGAAGATGGTTGGTATATACCACCAGTTTGGGAACCCATTATACAGGAGATAAAATCCCAACCCCGAGCACACACTGCAAGACCAACAGATACTATTAGTTCTTTTTGTTTGCATAATTTAACATAAGAAGGAGATAGAAAGCCTCTCTTGAGTTTGTTTCGCCGGTTCTTCTCAGGAAGGTCTCCCAATTTTGGAACCGGTGGTAGTTTACGGTAGTTAGGGTCAAATAAATAAACTCAAAATTACAAAAAGAATTTTAAATAAAGTACTTTATTAACTAAATTAAGTAATAAATTCATACATAGACAATAAAAATTTTAAAAATTGAACAATGAAATAACCGAACGCTCAATAAAAAGTCTTTCGAAGGTAGCTCGACAAAATTAAATAAAATTTGATTCTGACGACTTAGCCTGTAAAGGCTACGAAACGTGAATAAATAAATAAAGTTTCGTGCATTAACCCGTAAAAAACTAGTTTTATTTAACGAAAGGTAGATTACATCAAAGATAAACGTTGAATAATATAAATCTAGGTTAAGTTTAAATGCACGTTTAAAAGTAAGTTTAAATAACATGGGTTCAATATTAAAATACACTAACAATACATTCACATTATAAAAATCTCAACCATAGGGACTTGATTCTTGTATACGTGGCAACACCTGAATGACTTTTAGGGTTCATGTCATTTTATGTTGAAATTTCTTACTATTTATACTTATTGATGTTATGAGATCCCAGCGTCCTTGTTATTTATTGTTGTATTATTTTACTACATAAACTGGTATTTTACTTTCTATTAACACCAAATTTTAATAAAAGATTTAGTACGTACACCTCATTCACAACTGTCAGTGTGAATGGCTCGGTGAAGGCTTGGGTAGGCCGACTTCGGCGTAATATTTGTTGCCGCATTTGCCAAGTACGCCGGCAGTATCTAGTCGAGTGAAGCGAGACAAATCGTTCATCTATGTTATAAAGAAATTTACGTAAAATTATATTGGCATTTTTAATTGACTGACACATAAGAAGTTCACAATGACATAGGTTTTAAATATTTTAACATTCTTTTACCTTCAAAAAAGGTTTTAACAATGAGTTTACTAGGAGATATTCTGATAGAGGAGGTCATGAGGTCATTTCACAGTCGTATAGCCTAAAGAGTAAAGGAGTTGAACATACAAATTAAGCCTGAATGAGAAAGAGCAATATAGAGAGCTAATGAATCAGAAGAGCAGAGATGACAATCATGACTGTAACAGAGATACTGAACTATTTATTCATACTGAACTATTCATCAATCATGTAGGTGGGTGGATCTCAGGCAAATCATTGAAATCATTCTGCAAGTCATTCGAACGCGGAGTTTCTTAATTATTTATTTATGTATGGACCGTTTGTACTTTTATATTTGAAGAGGAATGTTCAAGAACAACGCCAGAATAAACACTCCTTCCCAATCCAAATAGTATTTGTGAAGTCAAATTAAACGCCTGACCCATTTTTCCTAACAAAAACTTTATTAAGCATCAAACTCTTCACATTTGTCACAGGATATTATCGTTTTTTTATCATTGTAGGTCAAGGTTTGCAATTATTAGATAACGACGAATACTAATACTCCTGAAAGCTGTTCGCAAGTCGTGTAGAGAAATTTCGTAAAAGCAATAATAATGGAGTCAAATAAATATAAATCTAATAGAGTCTGAGTTTTTGCTAGTTACGTAACATAGCTACTTTGCTGATGTACCAATACAGCTTCTCATTAAAAGTCCCATTGCTAAGAAATGATTATTAGAACAGGCGGAGAGGTATAAGGCGTAGCACATTTTGCTCTCGAATTAGAGCATCTGTCTGGGAAATTTAACGCTACTTACCTTGTAGTGGTGTTTTGTTTCTATTGATGGGTAAGGTTTCAGGGCTCCCCACAATAAGGGATTGATTTCACCTAATTAAAGCAGTTTGGGTTGGGGTAATTTAATGTTCATTTAATATAGAAATTTTAAGCTATTTATTATCTCTGCCTTCTTTCTTAAAAAACAAAAAATACACTCTCTGTACAGTCGTACTTAATAGACACTCCCAAACAGAGAATTTATAAAAAGATTTTGAGTTAGAAGTTCTTATTCTTACTTTCTTTTTAATAGCAGTAGATAAAAAGCTAACATAGCACTGTAATGAGTATCTAAGTTGATCGAGATCTTAATAAAGTTAGGTGTAAGTATGTTACCATCTTTTTTAAAAAAAGAATAGATTTGTCCACCTCCTTTCTTACTCGTTAGTGCCTACTTCATGGCTAGTGTATGTTGTTAAATAAGTAGGTTTATTTTCTTAACCGTTTTTCTTAAGAATCTATAATAGAACATTTTGTGATGTGTAACATCTATCCTCTCGCTTTCGTGCAATTTGTGGGAGTGATAACGTGTAATGGGACAGAAGTGTGTAACAGGAAGTTTGGTAAGCGCGCGCTATTTGATTTGATTTTAGAACATAATGTTCAAATGGCTTATTCCTTTTGTAGTCGGTTTTATTTCATTTTTTATTAATTTAAGGTGAGGTTTCAAATGTTACACATCATACGCGACTACTGTAAGGCTTGCTCGTTTTTTTCTATTTGCTTTTCCTAATTGGTTAAGTCACCTAATAAGAATATGATCGATAAATGAAAGTCTTGCTTGATAATAAAGTAACTAAGCTGAGTCTGACTACTTCCTTACATTGAATACGTTGAACTGAAACCTTTTGCAGTAAGAGATAAAGATCTCTTACTACAAAAGGTTTCCTTAAGTTAAACCCGGTATAAAATGATACTGAGCTCGATTCTATAAACCTAAAATTAAAATTTTGGACATTATAAGGATATACGAGTAATATTGTCAAACTTAGATTTAGGTTTTCTCTGGAAAATGCCATTTTATTTGCTTAAGAGAAGATAGAGACAGCATTAGCTTTAAACCAAAAATTTTAACCTAAAGGTCTTTGGATGAACTATGCTGAATTTTGAATATTAAGAATTATAATGATGTTAATAATATAATAATAATAATTATGATATTGGTTAAGCTATATAGTTTTTAAGTTTGTGTTATTTAAATGTTTCAAAATTTATTTGTTTCTTAGGTTTTCACGCACATCACTTATTCAATAAAACTAGTTTTTACGGGTTAATGCACGAAACTTTATTTATTTATTGACGTTTCGTAGCCTTAACAACAGGCTTCGTCGTCAGAATAAAACTTTTATTTAATTTGTCGAGCTACCTTCGAAAGACTTTTATTGAGCGTTTGGTTATTTCATTGTTCGATTTTTAAGTTTTATTGTCTATGTATGAATTTATTATTTAATTTACTTATTAAAGTATTTTATTTCCCTGACTATAAATTAATAAATGAATAAAATTATAGGTGTCATACACTAAAAATCTAAAATATGGTTATCTTAAAAACATAACAAAAATAATGAAGCTACTGAATATATGGCTATAGAACCTAAATCTCTTAGCTTTCTTTGGTTAACGAGAGTTTAAAAATTCTCTCTAATCTGTGGCTCATTCACAATCATCACTCAGTTTCTGTCACAGAGTACCTTATTATTACCGGAAATGACACCTGATTTTAAAAGTTACTCTTGCATTAACTTTAAAAACAGGCAACTATCTGTTAATCTACTGAATGTTATCCATAATTTCGGTACTTCGTTTGATTTCCCTAGTTTACTATATGACTTATTTGTTTTTTATTATTTTAATATGTTCAGTGTATATGGTTTATAATATTCGTTTCTACAGTAATTTATATATAATTTCGAATCTAGGAAACAATTTTTCATATTTATTGGTCTTTAGGCCAAACATGTATGGAAGCTGAGCAATTTCCTTTGGTGACTTATTTCTTTGTCGCACTATTCTTAAATGGAATGCACTGCCTGCTCACGTGTTCCCTCCTTCTTACAACCTGGGGCCCTTTAAAAGGGGCGCGAAGAAGCATCATGCAGGCCAGCTAGGTGAGGATGGCTGGAGTGGCAGGTAGAACTGCTGTACCAGCTATCTTCACGTCTGGACACATCAGGTGGGGTGGAGACACTTGTCGACCTATCTAAAAAAAAAACAACAAAAACCGCACGCGCCGAGGCTGTGCTGGTCGGGTGCCGGGTGGGTCAGATTCGCTATGACCTTAACTTTCATTTCATTTAGTTATTACCAATAGGCTGTTACTACCGGGTGTTATAAAACCCATTCGTTTTCGGTGATTTTTCAGTATTTCCCGGTTTTTTTTATGATTTACAACATAACTCAAAATTAGATTGATCGGGCACCAAAAATAGTTTCAGTATATGTGGGTTGTGTGGAGTCCAGTCGTGAAGATAGATGATGCGGCAGAAAGTGTTCCGCTCCAGCTATCCTCACCTTACTGGTTTGGACCCGAGCCCCCTAGAACTACTCACCAGCAGAAATACAACACCATCAAGGTAGCGTTAGAGGTTGCTTACGAGCACTACAATTCGATCGGAAAATCCAATATGCCCTACATCTCTTAACATGGACGCGCGTTTGCGTTGCTTTATGACTAGAGCTAAAAAGAAAGGCTGCAGGGAAGGAGTAACCTATTCGCCTAATAATAAAATCTTGAGCTGGTTACTTTTTCTATCGAACTATTTATTTTCTGCTACATGCCACGTTTCCCGAGAAGTAAAGAATTTTCAAAAAAAAAAAAAAAATGGTAGTACAGATATTTGTTTGTGTGATGAACACCATATTACTCCCCTAGTTGATATGTGTTTTATACACGGTAAATTTTGAGTTACCTTAGAAACTTTACTAGCTAATTCAGACAACGATTTAGATTATATATCGGCAAAAAAAAAAACTCCAATTTTTTTTTGACAAGTGTCTCCACGCTAACTCACTATTTCTGCAATTATGAAACCTTAACAATTTTAATGGTTATAAATTGATTCAAATAGAACTACTTTAAGCATCTGCGTGCTTTAAACGTATAATAATTTGTTATTAGGTATGTTATTAGCAAGTTTGCGCCATTTAAGGATATTTTGTAAACGATATAAGTAAATCAATATTTTTGTACGGGGGTTGTGGTATGGTTACTGAATTTAACTGTTCATACTATGTTTATTTACACGATTTTTAAGTTTGTCGGGTAACTCAAAATTCACGGTGTTAAGGAGGAGAATATCTATGTTGCATTGCTGGGCGCATACTCTCTACGGTCATTGAAGTTAAGTAACTTTCGCAACATCGGTCGTGGCGCAAGATGGGAGATCAACAAAATATTTATTGGAACGAAGTTCCTTTTCAGATGGTATGGCGGATGGGTTCTAGGCAAAGGTTAGGAGAAAATTTACCATCACAACCAAGCGAAGCAGCTAGTAAGGCAACTAGCTAGGCAGCCGGGTGGGTAGCTAGATGGGCAGCGAGGTGGGCGACCACTGACGACGGTGGTTGTGGACTTGGTTTAAAGTTTTGTGTCGTGAGGGATGAACCGGGAGCTTGTGTGATGGACTGGGAGCGGTGGCGATGAACCGGGAGCATCCGCACTGGGTTCATTCCGCACAGGGCCCATTACACCCACCCAATTCATCGGGTGGTATATAAATATCTTTAACTTCGTTCCAACCGAGTGTTCCACGACACTCACTCACGCAATTTTTTAGGGTAGCTCGATCTCCGGAAGGCACGATAGACCTTTGGTTTCGGCAATACCTGCAGTTGGTAGCCATCAATCTGCGATGTTATATCTTCATTGAATCTACTGAGAATCGAATCTGGGGGCTCAAACAAGTCTCTTTTAGACCACCTTATGACGAGGAAAAACAGTCGTCTGTTTTATTTTAGGTATGGGCTAAGATATTTATTATGCGACATTAGATATGGGTGATTGTGGGCACTGACGAAAGTTTGTTATTAGCCTTCTTATGGGGACAATAAGAATAAAACATTGTTGAAAACTAATTTTTTAAAATAAGCAAAAACGTTCAAAGAAAATGTACAATGTCTTAAAAATCGTCATAAACAGTCCAGTCACATAACTTTACAAAATTTATTTAGAAGGGTGTAGGTGTCGTGGCTTCTTCTGACTTCGCACTTTCTTTATTATCATACAGGATCATGACTACAATAAAAGTGTTTTAAAACAAGTCACGTCACTTGATGAATTTTTAAGGCAACGAACGTGGCACATCTCTCGCTCTATGTGTTTCTTACCGTGGTAATGTCTATTTTATGAGGACTTTAAGTGAATCGTCCCTAGCATTTCGGGCGGGTAAAGCTGACCTAGATTGGGACAGGCGCGGGATCACTCGGAAGGGTTTATGGTTTCAATATTTCCATGCCTTCTTCGTATATTCGCTCGCGCCGAGCAACACACGAGGTGTCGGATTTCATCAAGAGTATGTACCTACTCGAGAGTTCAATAAAGAGTACATATATGCGCACGACCTATTTTTAAAGGCAAGACATCCGCAAGTACTTGCGTAATAACTGACAGCCTTCACAAGGTGGTTTAATCTGGTTCAGGGGGCTTGTATCCAATTTGCCGTCGCGTTATTGTGGGGCTTCGACCGCAGCTCTCGTAATTGACACCGAAAGTAAAACCGCAACTTCGTTGAGCGGAAAAAGCGCTAGGTAAATCGGAGCGCAGAATTACAACACGTCGCTGCGCGGACAATCGAATTACCAATCTAGCGAATGCTTTATTATTATCGTCCCGGCTGTAGTAACGTCCAATAAAAATAACGTAATTCACCGTCCGAATAGAGTTCTCTTATAGGTTTAGTTTAGAAAGTTGGCATCTTGTCCATAGCTGTTATTCCGCGTCTCCTATATAGCCTACTAGGCGGCAGGTTGTATAAAAAGAAGGCTCTGATAAACGGAATTCGGGAAAAAGCGCTCTGTTAGTTCCGGGGAAGAGCGAGATTAGCGTGGCGTAACTGAAAAACAAATCTACTACGATTTACGTACCGTAAACTCGTTACGCGTTCGGAACGAGTCGTATTCGGTGTATCGAGTATTGTCGGAATCTGTTTCTTGTTTCGCTAACGGGAAGGTTGAGATCGGGTATGGTGTTTGTTCGCACCGCGCTGCCGCCGGGGTAGCAAGAGAGAGGCGAGCTTATTCGCTTGTCTATGGAGCGTTCGCAGGTTCATTCGTACTAAGTGTCGTTATCACAGTCGCTGTTCGGCAGTCGGGCAGCGTGGATGCTACGGGGTGCTCTGTTTACTTGCTTCCTGTAATACCGCTTCGAGAGAAGTTTTGCGGAGATCGTGTTTCGACCCACACCGGCCATATCCGGCCCGTGACTATAGAAAGTGAAACTGCTTTGTTGACGTGCTAATAATTATTCTCAAGTACTAACAACCGACTTAGTGATCTGTTTATGTGTAGTGATACAACTTAAACTGGATTGTAAACTTATTTGAACTTGTTTCGATATCGGCGCAGTTTTTATATGAGAAACTGTGATCTTGATTATTGAAGCACAGTTGAGACTGTTCACGAAGGTAAGTTCATAGATAATGATTAATAGATTTAGGTGACATTTGGTTATTTATCTGGTAACTGCACGTTTGAGTTAGTGTGGATATATTTTTTTTAAAGTATAAAATCTTAATATTTACAAAAGTTAATGTAAAGCACTTTTTGGATTGATCAGATTTATTTTCTTAATTTTATTACTATACTTGGGAAACGCTCTAATATCCTTTATCGTTTATTTACAAATGGACATGTTACAAAACATTATTGGCATGTCTTTAAATACAGAATGTCTATGTGTAAGTAGAACTGAACGTTACTTTTAAAATAGAACCCCCCGGAGACTGTTAAAATATAGCCATTTTAATCCTGTCAAGCCTTTAAAATCAACAAACAGTCCACAAAGGGAAACGTTAAAAATTTCAACAGACTATAATGAAAGCGATTCTGAAAATTCCTTTCCGCCCTATTATCATATTTAGTGATGAAAGAAGATTACATTTTTAGTGTCTTCTCGGCAACAAGGGTGCATCTTTTCAAGTATTCATAAAGGAGGAAGCAAAAAATCTAATATCATTATGTCAACGGCAGACGTTCCACTGGTGTAGCTATTTTTAAATAAATTGATTTATATGCTGGGGACGTCTAAGTGCCCCCACTCCCCCGTCTAATTAAATTCACTGAATTATCAAAGTTAAAAGTATCGATTAGTATGTTAAAATAACTAATCGAAGCTTTATTTCACGATATCCCCCTCTTACACGTAGCCGAATTGACTAAGAAAGGTATTACGAATATAAACAACACTTCGACTGTAAATACAAACCGATGGAATAATAAAGACATGAACATTGTGGTAAACGAAACATACACAGGGATCAAGATAATATTATTCACTCTCTCGGATTCAAGCAACTCTTTCGTTTTCTCAATATTACGAGATTCTGACTTCGACATTCATTCACGTACTATCAGATCTTTAATTTATTTCAGGTGGCTCTTTTAGGGTTTCTAAAATCAAAGGGTGACAAAGGAACCCTATTACTAAGTCACTGTTATCCTTAAAGCCATCCGTTTGTCTGTCAGCAGGCTGTTTCTCATAAACCCTAATGTTAGCTTAAGCTTTCACGGGTAAATTCTATTACCGCTAGAGCACCAAGTAGGATTGAATTAAAAATTAAAAGATCTTACCTCATACTAGAAATGTTTATTTTGGCTTTGTTTTCGCCACAAACCTGGTTCCGTACAAACCTGAATTTTCATTTTTTTTTATTATATTTTCCTTTATCTGTACTATTAGACGTTACTTCGTACAAAATTTCAAGATTCTTAAGTTCCCTGTAGGTTTTGATTCCCGTGCGAGTTTCGGAATTTGCGGCCTAAACGGCTGTATCTTTTGATTGCTTTGGCTTAGAAGTTTGATTTTTTGACAGATCCAAGGGAGAGTAGACCTGAGTATTAGGTATGAATTTCAGTTTGATTCCTCCACGCGTTCCTGAGAAAAACGGTCTTGACAGACGGACGGACAACAAAGTGATCCTATAAGGGTTCCGTTTTTTCCTTTTGAGGTACGGAACCCTAAAAATCCTACAAATGTTATAACTGTGAAAGTTTATAAGCTTGTATGTTTGTTACTCATTACTCAATCACACAAAAACGGTTGAACGGATTTGGATGAAATTTGGTACACATACCACCTTATTACAAAACGTAGACTAAAGTCAAACCTGGACTAAAACGGATGCTGTCACTTTTGTTTGTTAAAAAGAAGACAGAATTTGGGTTTAAACCAAAACTAACTTAAGTCCTCGTTTTGTTATAAGGCAGATATAGTTAATGACTTATGTAGAATAAGACATAGGATATTACACAATATGCGAGGTTCCTGAGGGATTTTACAAAAACTATATTCTGCCCGGTGTACTTGCGGGCGGCCGCTAGTAACTTTGATTATTTCTAGTAATAAATAAATAATAACATTTGTTTTTATATAATTAATACTCACACTAATTAGTCCATCTGATAAATTTGTTCTTTTTCATTACGCTCTATATAACAAAAAAAAAGTGTCGCAACATAATCAACTGAACAGGGTGATATTTCTGCATTGTTCCCCATTCCTTCTTCTGGCTGCTCGCTCATTGCTTTTTCCTAGTCTATTATTCTTGGTCATATATTATTATAATACGCAAACTTCCTTATCTCATATCTCTCACACATTCCACATGTTCTCTGTTTTTTCTCTGGTAGGTATTCGTCTCATGTCCATCTCGTTATCCATAAATTTGCTATTCTCATGCGTTTTAGTCGATATCACTACAAGTTCGACTACCTTTCCGATACTAGAATCAATCTTCGATTCATCAGCCCCTAAAAATAATATTATGATACATATGAGGCTTACCTTTAAATGTTCTACTCAATCACACCAAAACTACTGAACAGATTAGGATTAAAGGTACGTATATAGTTTATGACTTGGATTGAGACAAATGCAAGGTTCCTGTGGAATTCTCAGAAATTATAGCTAACGCGGACGAAGCCGCGGACAGAAGCTAGTTTTTTGATGAAGGAAAAACGAAATGTATGAAATTTGTATTACCTAATGTAAAACAGGTAAAAACCAGTGTGAATGTAAAGGATAGGAATGTGGGCCTTGTAGACACCACAGTATTCTTAGGGATAACTTTAGATTCTAAGTTTCAATGGGGCCCACATATTGATAAATTGTCAAATAGACTTAGCTCTGCAGCATATGCCGTAATGAAGATACGCCAGTTAACGGATGTAGATACGGCCAGATTAGTGTACTTTAGTTATTTCCATAGTGTAATGTCGTACGGAATTTTATTGTGGGAAAATGCCGCCGACATTCAAACTATTTTTGTGCTGCAGAAGAGAGCTATTCGATCAATTTATAATCTTAAAGTTAAAAAATCATTAAGAGATAAGTTTAAGGAATTTGGAATAATGACGGTCGCATCACAATACATATACGAAAATTTATTACTTGTAAGAAAAAATATTAATTTGTTTCTTAAAAACAGTGATGTTCACACAATTAATACAAGAAACAAAAATAAACTAACTTTACCTGCTACTAGGCTTCACAAAATTAATAATTCATTTAAAGGTCTTTGTGTTCGCTTATACAATAAAGTCCCAAGCAATATCCAAGAGTTAGCCATAAATAAATTTAAAGATATTATAAAAAAAAAAACACTTATTAAAAAAGCTTATTACAAAGTGTCTGATTATATTACAGACAAAAATGCTTGGGTTTGAACTGTTCCAATCATTCCAACAGGTTTTCTATATTAAATAAATCTTATTTGTATTGACGTTGTAACAACATAATGAATTGTAAATGTTGTTACATTAGACTTTTAATGTTGTGGAGTTTTTTTCGCTCGTTTTTCTCCGCAGCTAAAAAATATGTCCATAACGAGTGGTAGGGTAAAAAATTTTTGGACGATTCAAAAGAGTTGTACTATACATCTAATTTGAATAAAGATATATTGATTTCTGATTAAACTTCATTCATGCAAGAAATGATCTCAGTACCTACTCGTGAGTAATATGTGTATATATTTAAAAACTTCATGACGCTTATTAATAGTAAAAAAAAATTTGCCTTTATCTCCTTGATTGGTTCCTCGTTCCTCATTACCATAATAAGAAAATAGATTTTCATATGCGACTTTGCTCAAAGCTTTGCTCAATTTATTCGGTAATTAAAGGGTTAGAGACTTTAAGTTTCTTAAAATGATTTATTAGAAGCTATATTCTGTAGAATTCGTAAAATCCGAAGAACACGTTTATTGGCTATAAAAACGGTGTAGGCTTTAGTTCAGAATATTCTCAACTGCTGGGTTTTATTTTCAAGAGTATGAGGGTCCTTTACATAGGCAAATAATTTAAGCACTTGTGAAGTTCATGCGGATTCAAGATTTTTAAATTTCGAGTGTTTTTATTTCAGCGTGTACACAAAAGTAAGAATTTCATTTCTTATGTATATTCTCCCAAAGTAATTCGGATGTTACCATCTCATGTTGCGATAAAAATATAATGATTTGTTTTTGTAATATCCCAAAAAGGCAATGGTGAAGACGAGATGTGTCCGACTTTTGAGAGCACAAAAAAGATATAATGATTAATTTTATGCATCGCCTCGTTCATACATTGTTATAGTATGTTGATAATGATGATAATTATGTTTTTCATATATCATTGGTGTTTCTTCTACTGAATTTGGTTTATTGTTGCCTAAAAAGTTTGTTAAATTGATATTCTGTATTTTGATATCAGTATTTATATAGTATGATTCTATGTGTGGCGAACCGACCACCTTATATTTTATTTATAATTAGTATTTGCTAGTTTTTACTTTTGTTTTCTACTTGTCATTGCCTCGTTTGTAAATACGTTCGTTTCATACATTTGTTTACCCAAGCTTTTGTGAATTTTATTAATTTTACGTAATTCTCTGATCTTCCTTACGTCTGTTATAATATGCATTATTATAAGTATTTCGGAAGAGCTTCGTTTTTTTAGTATGAAGAATATTTTAGATATTATACCATACTTTAGATTAGAAAAGGATTAAAGTATAATAAGGATATTATCCTATCCTATTTATACCTTGTCCAATAAATACCTTGTGACTTCAAATCAAATAATATTCAGTTCTTGTTTTGAACCTTACTTTACATATAAAAAAAGAAGGTTTAAGGACAAACACACACGGCCTTACTACATAACGTAGAATTAAGTGAAACCTGGACTAGAACTGATGCTGTCACTTTTGTTTGCTAGAAAGAAAACAAAGACAACATAAGGTTTAAAGCAAGACTAACTTTATTCCGCGCCTTGTAGTAAAGGGGAATTAATCATCTCATTACTATTGTTTTACAGAAAATTCGTAATGCGCGCTTCACAATATTAGAGTTTTGCTTCGATGCATGACCCCGATACGATAAGTAGATACGATGAAAACGAAAAATAAAGACGTATTATTTATTATATTCACGTATATCACATAATAATATCTCATCCACTACTAAGATGCTTTTCGCATGTCACTTAACCAAGATTATATGGAAGTAACTCACTTTAATGTAATGCTGAATAATATTTTTATACACCTGTTTTTTTCCTACTTGCATGCAAATAATAAATATAAGGATATATACTGGGGTACATTGGACTTTGATCTAGTAGAACTAAATGCAGAACTCTGTGCAAAGCGTGTCGAGATAATCACATGATGGCTTTGGTCCAAATCAAATTAATTTTATTCCTATTCCTCATCCACTTCATGGCATTCAAATTCTGAATGTGAACGCAATTTAATTCTCAAATTAAAAGCAATCGAGATGATGAAGGGGTCAAGTGAACGAAATTGTATTTAGTTCGTCAGTTCAAAAAAAATATGGACACATGTTTTTCTTTTATCAATGAACCAAAAAATAATAAAGATAAAGCGCGTCGAAGTTGGGGAGTGGGGCTCGTGACGTCACCTCTAAGTAAAAATTTTACCAAGTCATGACGTTATTCGCCATTTTAAATCAAAATATCTCTGTAATGTTCTGAATATGTGAAAAAATAAAAACACGTGTCCAATACTTTTTGATAATATACCTGATGGACAAAGAATAAAAGTTTATCATAATCCCTATACAACGGGGTGCCTAATTGTGTACTTTGTGACAGTGAGGAACTCGAGGGCGCAGTGGTTGGCGCATGTTCTGTGATCGTGAAAGTTAAGCAACTTTCGCTATGTCCGGACATAAATTATGCTTCATCCTAATTTTATGATCTTGAGTCTTGTTGGTGCCGCGTGAGGGGACATTCATTACTCATTTCAGCTATAGAGTAGACCAGCTGTACTCCAGCAGTAGGGTCATGAATAGGTTGACGATAGTGACGATGAAAAAATGAAAATAACAATTAGTTGATTTACCGTAACATTACTTTTCAAAACTTAAAACAATATTTGAAACAAACCATAACAGTACCTATAATTATTATAAAAGAATACAGTCAAAAGTTCATGAGAAGTTCACCATTTAGGAAGAACAATATACTTACGTAGATTAAAGACGCTTGATAATTATATATAATACTTAATTCAGAGACCCGGTTATTTCTAGAATTAGATGTAAAAGACAATTATAACATACATAAAATAATCAAGTTCGTAAGTTAAATCTTAATTAAAATCAATATAATGCCCACTGAGAAATAAGTGGTCTTCATAAGCAGCTTTTGTGACATTTTTATTTTCATAAAATATTTGAAGTAATGTCTTCCGATAAACTTTTAAGGAGTTTCGCAAATTTTATGTTTTAGCAAGTAGACATATTATTTGTGGAAGCATTAAAAATGTCACAGCACACACGTCTGTTATAATTTAAGTCTAATAATAAGTTTCTTCAATCCGACTTTCAAACATTTTTTTAATCAACTTTTATGATTTTTTTTTATTGCTAATTTTGTTGTTTTTTTATTGCTAATTATACGAAAACCTCTTGTTACAAGTTTTAACTTGTAACAAGAGGTTTTCGTATAATATTAGGTACAATTTTGGATTTTTGGCAACTTTATTTGAATGTTATCACAACATTAACATTCCTTGTACAAATGTATTTTCTGTTGTGGCTTTGATTATACTTCTTACAGTGTTAGGTTTTAAACACTGATATTTTTCAATATTTGAAAACCGTTATTTCAAATTGCTGAATTTGTACATTGTACAGCATTGGACGTAACATTTGTAAGATGCTTTCTTATTTCGACTAGCATAGATATCATTATTATGGCGCATCGGAACGCTTCAAGCGACGACGTATGTACTGATTACTTCTGCTGTTACAAAGTTTTTTGCTCATTCATTTTTTACCTGACCGTCCGTAAGTATGTATTGAATAACGCCAGGGGCTAATAGATGCAATCAAGACCATCTAATATGTATATCCTTATCGAATTGATGGTTAATTGAGAGCGAATATTTTTTGTACGATTCATTAACTATTTGATAAGCGTGATCAATTTTTGATCGGACTGATGGAACAGAATGTTTTTTATAACGCTTCACTGATGAGTGTCATATGTGAATGTAATATAATACGCGCTCAGTTTCCTTGTCTGTTTGATTAACAAACGATTTGATTGTTTTCGCTGAATAATGTAAGTACATTTTGAAACACCGAGGAAAATGTTTGCTCAAATCTCTGGAATTACTTGATTTTAAGGTCAAAGTTTGTATTTACTGAAAGATTGTACACATAAGTAAAGTTAGGCTTCATTATATTATAATGGGAATAACTCCTCGTGCGTGAAAAATATAATTTGCGAGTTGAAGGCAAAATTTATTAGATACCATTAAATGGAGATACGATTCTGACCGTACATATAATGGAGCAGTCTCGTAGGCATATGGATATCGGAAATTCATTGACGGGTCAGAGTTTAATCTTGCAAGACCGCTAGCCACGTGACTTGGCTGGCGAAAGAGATGAGATTGATGACAAGGGCGGATCCGTTGATTCTGACGCTCACACCGTACTTCACGCTCACATAACTGTACTTTAACATTAACTTCCAGTATAGATGAACACTATTATACCTTGTTTTGTTTTTAGCGAGTTTCTGACATTTTAGCACTGTTGCTAGTGATCACGGAGTAACTGGCGCTTGCAACAGTGCCGAAATATCGCAAACTCGCTTTTATGACCATAAAACTTTCATACAATATAAATTAACACTATTTGGTAAATACCAAACACTTAGTTTATTAACTAATTAGCCTAATAACGGACCGGATTTTGGTATGATTCTCTAAACTAAAAACTAAAGGAGATTGCTCAAATTGGCCCAAATGCACAAAAAATATGTCATACACGGTAATTCTTGGCGTAATTTATAATTTAATTTACAGTCATTAGATTTCAACGGACACCTTTGTATAATATATTTACTTTAAAAAGGACTTTTAATTTTACCGGTTTGGAAAACATACGAATCATTTTTAATGGCTATGGGTGTAGTAACATTCAGCCAAAGACTGATCGAAGTTGTTTATATAACATAAAAACAAATCTATTATGTAAAGATCGATAAAATAAATCATTTTTTTTATTACACTGTATCAATATCCACAACTATATGTATTATCATTTTCACTAGATGCAAATGTGCTTAGACAATTATAATAGATGGTAGGCGACATCATAAAGTCTATTGCCATACATTTTTCGCCAAACACCTCCATAAACACATTATAATCTGTATATATGTTAGACTTTAAGGTATCTATCTATGGGCCTACGTTCCCTGACTATAAATTAATAAATAAATAAAATTATAAGGTGTGATACACTAAAAATCTAAAATATGGTTATCTTAAAAACATAACAAAAATAATGAAGCTACTGAATATATGGCTATAGAACCTAAATCTCTTAGCTTTATTTGGTTAACGAGAGTTTAAAAAATTTCTCTAATTTGTGGCTCATTCACAATCATCACACAGTTTCTGTCACAGAGTACCTACCTTATTATAACCGGAAATGACACCTGATTTTAAAAGTTACTCTTATGCATTAACTTTAAAAACAGGCAACTATCTGTTAATCTACATGCTCTATATACCTGAATCTAATCCATAATTTCGGTACTTGGCTTGATTTCCCTAGTTTACTAGGTATATAACTTATTTGTTTTTTATTATTTTAATATGTTCAGTGTATATAGTTTGTAGAAGTTCTCAGGGGTGTCCGTCAATAATATTCGTTTCTACAGTAATTTATATATAATTTCGAATCTAGGAAACAAATTTTCATGATTATTGGTCTTTAGGCCAAACATGTATGGAAACTGAGCAATCTCCTTTGACAAGTCTTTCCTTTACGTTCTGTAATAAAGAGCATAACAAGAAACTGCAGTCATTTTGTTTTAAATTTTAGAAAATCAAGCCAAAATCAGTCTCAGCATTAAACTAATAAGCTTAATAGTGGGACAGATTTTGGCTTTATTTTCTTAAATTAAAAAAAGATGACTATAGTTTCTTGTCATGCTAATTTTAGAAAATCAAGCCAAAATCAGTCCTTGTATTGGGCTAATTGGTTCTGTTCTTGGTCTTAACTTGTTATCATACGAGCAATTTTACGCCGTCTTCCAATTGGTGGGTAACCATGATCTTTTTATTACATTATCAATAATAATATATCTGGGTATTTATTGGTATAATTATGTGAAAGAGACCAAGAAGAATTTGGACTATGGTTCATAATGCACATTCTTTATATTTTCATGAGCACATTTTTATTTATCATTGTTTCTTTAATTTAAATACCGTAGAGTAGAAAAGATAGAAATGCAAGATACCTACATATATTAAATGTCGATTATAAGAGTACGATATCAACCGAAGTAGGAATAGTTGGGTTAGGTTAGGTTAGGTTAGTTAATGAATACTTAATAAGTGTGTTTTATGTAAAGCATCATTATTTTAAAATTTATGTAGTTTCGTGGTTAGTGTATAGATTTACTTATTTACGAATTTTTCTAATACAGGATTAGCACGTAAAAATAAGATCAATAATAGCACCCAGCTGTACTGGATATGGGATCAGGACTTAATGAATACTTAATAAGTGCATTTGATCTTATGCGATAGTATTTCATATTATATTTCATCATATGGATGACTTTAACTTATCGAATATAAACTTATGGGTTTTAAACCTAACCTAGAGGCGTACTATAAATATATAAGTTTAATATCCTGCAATACACTATGGTGTAAATTAAGCCTATCTTATCAGGCTACCGATGGGTTCAATTGTTCCGTGACTCCGTCTCGCATACATTATGCCTTTCGCCAACGGTCGGCCCTTCACAAAAATTACGCGTCTTATTAACGAAGTTAGCTGTTTGCCTAAATTAACGTCTCCACTTTGTGATTGGGGTTTAGAGACTGGACTCTTGATTAATGTCTTTATGGGGTTGCGTTATAAATATTAATTCGATATTAAGGAATATGGATAAGGAAAAAAGAAAATAAACAAGTTGTTTTTATTCAAATCACTTACCGAGCTCCTTGGGGTGGCAGATTGTGTGGGGATTGGTAATATTCGTGGTGTTGCTAGTTATGTTTGGTTACAGAACAGTAACTTTTTCTATTTTGTGTCTTTGTTGATGGCCTCTAAATTTTAAGACGTAGCTAAAGCGTTTTTACCAGCCCTTTCAAAAGAAACGTATTTAAAATTATAGGGAAATAATTACCTTTTGCAATATGTAAGTCATATTTGATATTTTGAAATTTTTTTATACACAATTAAACACACATCAAAAAGTCTAAGCAACACGCATCATTTAAAGAAAGTGTATATTTTACTACTAATTAGTAAAACATACACTTTCTGTCTAATTTATTGTTTAATTTTCTTAGCAAAGTAGATTGCAAAATATACAAAATTTTTTGTTCTCGAAAATTAATTAGCTGATTTTAAAAATAAATACATTTCGATTGTTATTATAATAGTATAGTATATATTTCAATATAAAAATCGTTCAAAAGTTCAAAACCGTACAAAATGTTGTTTAGATTCTTTCGATGAGTATATTCGAGCTTAATATACGCTTTGAACGAATTAATCTGCAGTAGCGTTATTGAAAATGCTCAGATCTCAAAGAAGATATCATAATTACTTAGAGCGTTCCAGTTAATTAAATTTTCTACTAGTCACTGTAGATAGTTTTAACCACATTGTGCATAGTTTTGAATACTAACGGAGTACGGTAGAGTTGAGAAATTTAATTGTATTTAACCCTTTCCGTTTTCCCAAAAACTTACTACATTTTCCCAATCTAAGGAAGGGAAAGTTAGATAAAACGTTAACTTAGTGGTATGCTAGAATTTTAAGTATTTTGAGACATTTGCGATACTTTTTGTTTCAGAATCTTTAATCATAAAGATCTTACTTTTAGTTATTGATCTAATGCTATTTTTTACTGAATTTACTTTGTGATAATGAATCCCCGTTTTCGCTTGTTGTTAATTAGCTAGTTGTTCCATTGTTCATGCAAGGTTGTGGGGTCAGCTTTGCCAATGCTACCGAAAAATCGGCATTTTAACCGATTTTTTAGTAATCTACCGATATGTCTGTCAATAGAGGTATAATCTAGAGACGAAATTAAGGGGCGGTTTTATCACAACAACATAAGAACAAGGTATCCTTTTCACATTCCTCGGCAAATGTAAAAAATATATATTCTCAAGTAAATTTACTAAAAACGAAAATTCGAAATAAACTTAACAATGAATCAGTAATTGCTACTTTATATACAAAATGCCAAGAGGTTAAAATAAATATTTAGATTTTGCTTTGGGCAGTAATTTGACCATAGATATATATATCTGCACGGAGCTGTCCGCAATTTGTTTTTGTTTATTTTCTGATCCAAGCCAAGAAGTGTTATGTGACTCATCCAAGGTTTATAATGCGTTGAGCATCAGAAGCTGCTATTAAAATTGAATTATTATAGAGTCAAAGGCACAGCCATAAATTGATACAGTCGTATCTCAGTTCTAGAATTCAAGCTGTGGAGATAAATGGTGTTAAATCCTCTGGATCTCATGTAAACATGGGCGTTCTCCAGGGTTCGATTTTAAGTCCGTTCTTATTTTCAGTATATTATTATTATATCAATGATATGCCATTTTTGTAGAAAAATTCTGTGAGATTGTATTATTTGCTGATCGTTGAAGTTAAGCAACTTTCGCAGTGGTCGGTCATTGGATGGGTGATCAAAAATTTACTATCTCGAGCTCCTCCGTGCTTCGGAAGGCACGTTAAGCCGTTGGTCCCGGCTGCATTTGCAGTCGTTAGCACCCACCACTCCGCACTGGGCCCGCGTGGTGGGTCATGGCCCAATCTCCCTATTCCATCCATAGGGAAGGCCTGTGCCCCAGCAGTGGGGACATTAACAGGCTGATGATGATGATGAGATTACTGAATCCGAATTATATCAAATCCATTTTATAATTTCAGAGGAGGTCAGCATCACCTAAAAATCGAAAAAAAAAACTTTTGTTTTTTTTTATTACTTACATGTTAAGATATCATAAACTATCAACCGCCCGGATTCGCACGGGAGTCGTTAATGTAATGGTCATTAATGATTTTAAAATTAGAATCGATTAAGAAACATGGTAAAACGTGCGAATATTTGATCAAAATTTCGTTTTTAGTTAAATTAGTGTAGGCCTCATTTCGAAGCTGTAGTCTAGCTGTCACTATTGTTAATGACTTAGGAGGTGTCTCTATGGAAATGGTTTACTCAAGTTACCCCAGTAGAGGTATTACGGAGTGAATTCATGTAATTTAAATTAGGACGCCATCATCAGTCTATTGTGTAAATCGTCGAATAAACTGTAATGTGTAGGTTTTGTGCTGCTATTCCGCTGATTACTAACTGTGTTGCGAGAATAAATTACGTGCTTAATATGGCGAATCGCTGTGACATTTAATAAGTGCTTTGAGTTGATTTGTCCGAACTTAATTACTATTAAATTTAATATACTCTAATATTAATAGAAAACTATCTTTTGACTTTAAAAGTCTATAAAAAGGTCTTTAAAGACTATAAGGAAAATAAATGAGATATTATTATTATAGTTTAAAATATTTGAATTTTATCACTCAAAGCACTTTAAAATTAAAATATAGATTTCAGTATCGGTGCTATGTTTAGTCACACTTTCTACATTATTTGACGTTGAATTCACTTTTAATATATTTTTTATAATGTGCTTGGAAATCTGCCAATCAAAATAATCTCTTTTCACAAGCGAACAGTTAGTTACACAGGTTCATAAATACGAGAGCTTTCAAAGTCTGACGTTAATGCTAAAAGTAACTACATAATATACAGTAGGTAATTCAGAGTACAGTTAAATATAGATACATGGAAACTAAGAAATTAACTCTATGCCTTTTCTTTTAACGAGATAAAATATAAAGTAGGTATGCTTCTAATCATTGCTTAAGCTAACAGTAAAGATATTCCGGTTAAATCTACTTACTTTTTTATTCCCTATTCCATGAAAGATTATTGACGACCTCCGTGGCCGAGTGGTTTGTATGCCGGAGAGGTCCCGGGTTCGAATCCCGGTGGGGGCAGATGTTTGTGTGATGAATACGAGCATTTGTACTCCAGTCATGGTTTAATATGTATCGATACTATATATATATATATATATATATATATATATATATATATATATATATTATTATTTATTTATTTATTTTATTTTTATAAATATAAATGGGAAAGCGTGTTTGTTTGTTTCTTTGTTTGTCTTCTCTTCACACCTAAACCACTGAACCGATTGTGATGAAATTTGGTATATGTATAGCTTGAACTTATGAGACTGCTATAGGCTACTTTTTTAATTTATGTTTTCGAATTTACATAATTTTAAACTAAATTAATAATTTTCATGCTTGGTCCCGATAGAGATGGCGCTACTGTCACGAAGACAGATTAAATTTGAAATGTGGAAGTTGCTATCTTAACATAATACGAGATGGCACCACTCGTGTTCAATACCGAGTATTTTGTGTTAGTGTTTCATTTATTAAATCGAGGTAATTTTACGCAATTTCTTTCTAATCTCATTTTTTAAATTAAATCTAGCAAATACTACTCTAAATTTATAATATAAAAATATCATTTTCGAGTGATTATTGATTCTGGATGTTGCTTATAATATAGAGATGGCGCTACCATCTCGAATACCAACTCAATCGAGTAGTCTCTCTTGAAATAATATTTTCTGAGTAACTTAACAGATGGCACCACCCGTCTTTAAAATCGAGTATTTTTAATTGCTAAAAATGTGAGTTGTGATATTGCGTTTTTTCAGATCGCGCTATTTATGAACATGACTTTTTAATATTTATTATTAATTTTAACGTGATATTTTAATTAAAACAATATTAGTAAAAAAAACCGACTTCCTTCAGTGTCCTAATATCTTACCAGAAAATCTTATAAAAATCAAATAGATATTAAATAATCAGCTGTTTACAGTAGACAGATACTAAATAAACAGCTGTTATGATTTATTTTAGTCACTTAATCGAGTATTATCCAATATTTTTTAAGTGAAGATTGATCCTGGATGTTGAGTAGAGGTAGGCGCTACCAACTCGAATAACAATTCGAAAACCAAGCTGTTGCGTGTGAAACTGAAGAGATGTCGCTACCCGTCATTAAAATCGAGTTTACTTGCACTAAAAATTTGAGGTTTTTCGTATGTCGCTATTTATGAACATTACTTTTTTATATTTATTGTTTTTAATAGTATTCTGTTATCTGTGCTATTAGAGAAGAATCAACGTGGTGGTGTTAAGTGCTTACTATTTCAGCAGGTAAGCAACAGCAAGCAGTAGGTACCTACCTACCTACATATCTGTTTTTGTTTTCCTTTGTGATTTGGTTTTGTTGTGCATTAAATGAATTAATTAGGTATGTTGGTAGTTTCCTCGAATGTATAAAATTGGCTCACTGATAAAAATTACGATATATATTATAACCTACCTACCTCGATTTTTACCAGTAAGATAGACAACGCATAGGTAGGTATTGGTTTTTGTAATAATATGGTATTGTAGTTTTTGATTGGTTTTGTTGCTCTGAAAGAAGGGCTGCCTATTTGGTAGATACCTTTGTAGATAGGTACCTATCTACCTTGATTGGTACCTACCTACATTATCTACTAAGTGTGCATACTATTTCGGCAGGTACCTAGATAGGTAAATACCTTGATAAATTACGAATTACCTATATACATACCTACATAATATATGTTAAGTATCTGTTATTAAAATAATAATAATTAAGTCAAAATTGTACATTGAATATTTTTTAAAAGAATACTTGGGGTGTGATCTACAATCAATACCGAAACCAAAAATATAGATTTTAGAATTTTTGTCTGTTTGTCTGTATGTATGTCCGGGATTAACTCAAAAAGTACTGCATGGTTTTACTTCAAATTTGGCACGAATATTATTAAGAGGTCGGGTCAACGTTAAGGCTACATATTATCACGCTATCACCTACGAGGAACGAGCAGTGAACCTTTATTTTTCCAACGCATTCTGTAACAACGTGTAATCTAACGACGCATACTTGAATGTTGTTATTATGTTAACCATGCCTTGAAATTTAACATGTATGCTCTATAAATGGTATAGAGGTGTACTAATAATGTATCTTTAGAAATAAACCCCCTTTTAGGGTCAAAAAGTATGTATATGCAAATAACTAACTCCGCGCGTACCTAGTACCTACGAAGTAGCGGGCGGCCGCTAGTTTCTATATAAATATACTTATATATTTTCAGTATATGTATTCTGTCCGTTACCCTAGCATCCCATAACACAAGCCTTACAGTGCTTACTTTGGGGCTAGGCTAGGAAAATTTCGACGCGGCTAATAGGGCCGTGGTAGCATAATGGTCAGTGCATTCGCCCGGATAGCGAAGGATGCGGGTTCGAGTCCCGTCCGCTGCCTGGTCCGCGTGGATTTTTTTCTAGTAAACTTTTCTTAAGATTTAAACATCTAGCAGTTAAATGCTTAAAACATAAATAAAATCATTACTATAATTGCTATTTCTTCTTTCAAATGTTTAATACTTGAAAAAGTATTCATTTGACATTGTGGGTTACCTACAATGCGAAGAGATGGCGCTGCCTTGCAGCTTAAGGCTAGGAAAATTTCGACGCGGCTAATAGGGCCGTGGTAGCATAATGGTCAGTGCATTCGCCCGGATAGCGAAGGATGCGGGTTCGAGTCCCATCCGCTGCCTGGTCCGCGTGGATTTTTTTCTAGTAAACTTTTCTTAAGATTTAAACATCTAGCAGTTAAATGCTTAAAAAATAAATAAAATCAAAATATAATATAATTATTTGTTTCTTAGGTTTTCACGCACATCACTCATGAAATAAAACTAGTTTTTACGGGTTAATGCACGAAACTTTATTTATTTATTGACGTTTCGTAGCCTTTACAGGCTACGACGTCGGAATCCGACGACGAGAAATAAAGTTTCGTGCATTAACCCGTAAAAAGTAGTTTTATTAAAGATAATGTTTTTACAGCCACCCCGTATAAATTTTCAAACTCTTTTTTCAATGTTACAGGTGCAAACTTTGCAAAGGTTATGATTTAATAAAATAAAGTTACTGTTTTCCGAGTTATTGCTTTATATATATACGCTAGAATTTTTAGCTAAGTCTCAATCAATTTGATCGGTAACGGCGCGGCGATTGGTTGCGTGAATGCAGTGTTGTAATAAATCTTGAAATGCAAAAGTCACGTCACGAAGATACCAGATGTCATAGTGTTTTTTTTAACATTTTTACTTTGTAGGAGTAAGGGTCATAACGATAGCAACCTTTGTAAGCTTTTGATAAAATTCACCAAAGCTATTTATTGAAATAAAATACTATTTAAAGGAGTTTTATGCATCGGTTTTACCATACCTATAGCTGTAATTACAAATATATCCTACCTATTTTACATTCTCACAATCAGGGCTCTATGACGCTACTTTATAGAATATGAGACACTCAAAAGTACATATTTATAATACAAAATTTGTTTATCTGTTCAATGAATATTGAATTTCTCTCAATTATTTTCTGTAATCAAGTTTGGACACCTACCATTAATTTGTGATAATTTGTTAGAATATTATTACTGAGTTTTACGGTACGGATGTAAGAAGTTAATGCTTATAAATACGAAAGCAGTAAAGTAGCAATCGGAGTATATATTGAGAAACATTTTACGGTACGCTCTGTCAGAGTGATTACCAACTTTGCAATAAACGGTAGAACAATACTTTTCTTGTGTATAACGTAATGCGCAGATGATTAATTACCAAATAGAACTGCCATTTATTTTGAGAAGGATAACTTTCCCATTTGATGTTTCGTGAATACTTTATGATGAGTCGAGTAAATCGAGGAAAATGTAAGGAATCCGAGCTTGCCTTCTCTGTATATTGGGAAGAGAAAATGACGGCAAGTAAAAAGTACTAATAACTCAGGATTTATCAATTACAAGAAGTTATGAGTGAAAACAACATCCAATGACATATTTTAGGAAGAATATTTATTTTTGATACCACCGTTTTAAAGCTAAACGAAACGGAGTAAGTAAAAAAATACTTTGTTTAAAATTTTGATGATTTTGTATTTATTAGATTGACTAAAATGTTATAACATAATTACTTTTAAATAATCACAATTAAGGCACACAAATCGTTTTATAATTATTAATAACAATATAATTTCAAGCAATTTGTTTTGCAAGTGAAAATAAAATTATTATGACCTAGTTCCATCAGATTTTAAATTCTTGTACCACCAGCGTTTAGTTTAAAAGGACTATGATAATACACTCAAATGAAAAACCAGGCAAATATTTTACTGGCGTACGTTTTGATTCCAATTTAATAAATTCCATTCGTGCGTGACGAACGTACATAATAGAATTTTGTACATTTCGCTCAAGAAGATGAACCGTTAATGGAGTGGCATTGGAATTCGCCATGTGTGTCCCGTTATGCTATCGAAATTAACACATTGATGAGCCTCCGGACAAACGACGAGAATAAACGATTGTTGACTAAGCATTGTTGCTTGCTCGGTGACCCGACGAGTAACTGGATACCACCAGAACGAGTCTTATATTATTTTCTCTCGAAATCATCAATTTACATTCTCGGTTGTTGAGGTCAGACTTCTTTAATAGCTGTCTTTTGAATACTTTAGCAAGTGGGAAAATATTTTTTTTTCATGATAAGCAGTAATAAACATTACTTGATTGATGAGATTTTGTAAATTTCACTCTTTCGGTCGATCCGTTCAATATTGATGTATTATGTTCATTTGATCAGTCTTCACGATAAAAAATACCGTTATTGAATTCACAAATATTAACTAGGTGGAATCCTTCAGAGTGTACCCAAGTTATCTGAAGCTTTTGAAACCATCCACCCTGATAAATATTTAATTAATTAAACGAATTACTGCTCCAAACATAAATCTATGATAGAAGGTCTTGATTCATTTCTCAAATATTTACTTATCTCTCCATTTCAACTTTAATTAAGGTGATCTTGATGTTTAGGTAACTAGTTATTAGTTATGTTTTTAAGCACTTAACTGCTAGATGTTTAAATATAAAGAAAAGTTTTACAAAAAAAAAACCACGCGGACCAGGCAGCGGACGGGACTCGAACTCGCACCCTTCGCAATCCGGGCGAATGCACTGACCAATTATTCTACCACAGCCCTGATGACCGCATCTAGTTATTAATTTTATTATGAAATTTCTTCACGGAAGTATTGAGTTGTTAATCATAATAATACAGTACTCTATTTTTTATTTAATCAATATCAGGAGGGAATAAGTATTGAAGATTGTTGGCATCTTAGAAAGGAAAGGATTGTAGGATAATAATGTAATCAGCGCGGAGAAAAAGGTCACGAAATGAAAAAGACTTAATCTGAGATTTTGCTGAGATAAATTATCTTGCAGTCAGCCACAGGCCTTTAGGTTGCAGTAATTATAGTTTTTATAAGTCTATTTGATTCGACATATTGACGGCCGCAAAAATAATACTTGCAAAGTACAAAGTTTCAAAGGAATTTAAATAAGAAAACCAGAAGTAATGGAAGTCCCCAGACAATTTACAAAAGTTGACCTGACCGAAAATGGAACCGGGAAATTCAGAGATCACAAACGCCAAAGCTGTGGTACCCGCCTCTTAGGCACGATGGTGATCAAAAGATTACGTAATCATACGTTGTAACACTTGACTTTCTTGATGGTTCCCTACGAAACATTGTTATCACATGGTGCACAAGAAGAAATTATTTATCATTCTCATTTTTCTTCCATTTCTATTTTTAGTAGAGTTTGACGACAGACGTGTGCTTAATATCAATGAGAAATTGAGAAACGTTGTGATTTTAATATAAAATCATCATATCCGATTTAAAAAAATACCTTTTGATTTCTGGAGTTTTCCAAAAAAAAAACTTCCATTCATACTTTGTCTTGACAATAAAGAACAAAAATATTTTTTTTCCATTTCGGGCATTCTTTCAAAATTTGTGAACCTATTTATATTTCGGATAGATAGATGTCCTCACATAATTCTTTGAAATAAAAATATTTTTCTTTATTAAACAAAATAAACAAAGCATATTCTGTAATCCACTAAACTTAAGCTGGAAGCATTGAGAGCAACAGTAGATGCTGCAGTAATGCAAATTGACCGTGAAAACTCGCGTTTTCTCCGCACCCGAGCGGTGACGAGTAGTCAAGTGTGACTTTCGTTTGAGCACAATCTCGGCCGTAAGTCCATGCTTGAACGTGATAAATCAGTCAGACACGGAAATACATATTCTAATGATAAATGAAAAAGAGCATTATACGTTTTCGGAGTTAGTGAAACTGAAGATAATTGTGAATTTTTAAGCAAGTAACAATCTTTATTTTCTGATTTTAATTTAAAAAGTATCTTACTATTTTCGATTTTTAATAAAATGGGCACAGTCTTTTTATGTCTAGTGACCTAGTGTCTATTTTAATGAATGGCGCCAAAACTGTGTGATAATGTAAATCTGATGAGTGACTTTAGATAAATGTTACAATTTGTATATTAATGTTTGGTAATAGAAAACGTGTTGGTACTTAATCATAAAACTTGGTACACGTTTCTTATAATAGGTAATTAATGAACTTTATAATTTAATATAAGGTTATGACTTTATACATATAGTTACATATGTAATTATAGATAAAATTTACACAGGCAACCTTCATGTTAGCCTACGCCTGCCAAATCGTGATTCCCTTTCTGCTAAAATGCAAACCAACCGAATGTTGCCTGTATCTTTGCGAATAATTCATGTAGCATCATATTAATTGATATGGTAATGAGAATACTTCATTTGCTTTTGCTTTTTTTTCATTCTCCTTTAATTTATCGGATTGTAAGCAGAGCAATCTAATCATATATAATGATCGTTATTATTAATAGCATGTTTGCTGCAACTCAGCTGAGTTAAAAATAAAATAAGGAGTTCCGAATTAGAATTCTATATTCAAAATTTTAATATTAGCTTATTTTGGATTTTGATTAGGTACTTGGTATTCCATAACAACCTGGGCATTACTGGGAACTACGACAATTTTTAATAGTTAAGATTCATTATTATTCTGTATGTTATTTTATACTTTTAGATCTTGTGACAACTCCTTGTAGTGTAATATGTAAATATACAATATAAAATAATGTAATAAATATAAGTAAGGACATTGAATCACTGTATGCAATTAATTTATGACCAGGTATCATCTACCTTTCAATAGTTCCAAAGGTCATGGATGATTTGAGTCACGACGTGAAGCTCGATGATGTGCCGAAATAATGAATGAAAGTGATGGCTAAATTCTTGTTGCGTGATGATATTAGGCGTTAGCTATTGTGTAACGTTGTAATTGCTTAGTGGAGTCATCTTTTAAGGGTCTTAGCCAAGGCCTTTGCACGGTATATACTCATAGTTTAAACACCGGGTATTGGAACTTTTAGGAACTGCGATTTAGAGATATTTGGGCGATTGTATCGTTATTTACTGACTCTTCGAGATTGAACAAGGAAACAAACTTGGTTTCGAAAAGCAACTTGATTGAAATGTCTGTTTGGTTACTTCTTCCCGTCATACTTACCGAGGATGTGTGATGACATCCAATAGTTCTATTTCAGTTAGTAATGTCACATTTTTTTCATAACTATGGTTTGGAAAGGCCGCGGTAGTTGTTGGTCACAGTTGGTCAGTGCATCGTTCGGATAGCGGACAGTGCAGGTTCGAGTCCCGTCTGCTGCCTGGCCGTGTGGATTTTTTCTAGTAAAATTTTCTTTAGACTTGAGCATCTAGCAGTTCAATGCATAAAAATTAGAAATATAACTATGGTATTGTTATTTTCCTAAATGTCAATGTATCGGGAAGTGTTTGAAGAGACGCCTTTTGTTTTATTAATGAACTACACCGTATAACGTCACGAAGATAATTGTAATTGAGTGAATGTAGGCCGCAAGTATAATTTCTCACTGAATCTAGTTAGTATAAACGTTCAATTACATGAAATTTAAAATTTAATTAGCTCATTAAACCATCATCACCCCTATAATTGAATATCTACTTTTATAGAAAGGTATTATACATGAAGGGCTAACGTGAAAAACAGGCTAAGTCACATTAATAAAATTTTGCAGTACAAGCAATTATATTACTTCAGCATTTTATGACTGACTCAGAAAATATGCTCATGTACAAGCAGTTTATTTTAAAAGTAAATTTAATAGTATACTACAAGTACATGTAATAATTTTCTGAAGAGAATTTGCAAAGAAAATAACAGTTATTTCATTAAAACACCCTAACAGTCTAGGAAAGAAGTAGGTAAAAAAAGACAACAAGTTTTACCCTTTTCCGTGATAGCCATAAGATGAACGGAGTATTATTATTTGTAGCCATAGATTGAAAAAAAAATCAATATAAGAAAAAATGGACTGATCCTCTTTTTCCCCTTAGACCTTCATATGTTTAGGATTAAATCGCATAAATGTAATTAAACATTTTTAAGAAAAAATCCACAACGAGAATTCTCACCAAATCTTTCAACAATTTTTATTATTAAGTAAAATCAAATAGTTGAAATATTCTACAGAGTTAAATATTTATATTTGTACTAGCCGTCCCAGCGAACTTCATACCGCCATAAAAAATAGGGGTTGGTGGTAGAAGGGTGAAAATTTAGGGTTTTATGTACTTCCGTATGATGTATCATAAAAAAATAAAATTTAAGGGACCACCCTTCACATTTAGGGGGATGAAAATAGACGTTGTCCGATTCTCAGACCTTCTGAATATGCATATGAAATTTTACGAAAATCGGTAGAGCCGTTTCGGAGTAGTCCAATTACGCACACCGTGACACGAGAATTTTAAATATTGGACTAGCTGTCCCAGCGAACTTCGTACTTCCATAAAAAATAGGGGTTTGGTGGTAGGAGGGTGAAAATTAAGGGGTTGTATGTATTTTTGTATGACGTATCATGAAAAAAAAACAAAAAAATTTGTCCAAATTAAAATATTAATTTAAGGGTCCCACGAGAACTTTATATATTAGAAGATATACCAGATGCAGATTTGGTGTACATATCCCGTATTTGGTCTTATATGTTACTTAATCTCTGCAATCACAGATATAAAAATGTTAACACGATTTAAAGTTTATATTCAAAAATATAAATAAAAAGTAAAAATCCATATTCATATCCATTATCAGTAAGTAAAATATTTTTACGAATAAGAAACATTTTTTACGATGACATTATCAAAATTGTTGGTCCATTTTTTGTAGTGAAAGTATAAAAAAATTAATTCTCTACAAGTTTTAACTGATAGATAAATCAAAGTCCATTACTTTCACTCTCTTCGAATCCGATTGAAACAGAATATTCGGAGATGCTATTTTGTGTAGAAATGAGCAATTTATTTTAGTAATTTATTGGGAAATTTGATCATTCGTGTGAAAATGAACTTCCAAAGGCAAGTTGAATTCAAGCGTTGCGGACTACCTACTAATATTTTTTGTGGTTGTTTGAAATCCTCTGATTATTAAATTTCTTAGAAGATAATTTTCCTTCTCGTGTCAAACTATTTTTTATTGTTAGTTCTTCTCAATGTCATATCGTATAATATTGTAGTTTAGAGGGTGTTGAGCTTGTCCAGACACCAGCTTCCATATTTTATTTATATAAAGCGACTTGACGCCATCACTATAAGGTTCGACGATAATTCATGGGTCGTTGTTGGTTTAACGAACTTAGATAAAGAGCTGCATTTGATTTTTTTGAAATGAAAACTTCTTAGCACCATTGTGATTTGAGATTCGATGAAACGGAAGTAGAGTATTTGACACAAGATGGGTATACGTAATTTTGTCATTTACCATAAGAGACGGATACCCGAAAGGTAACAGTCTAGATGTCGACACCAACGGATCGCGGGTTCAATCCTGGAGTGGCATTCTGTAAAGACACATTTCACTTTCGAACGCGGATCCGTTTCGGATTTTATCATTGGCATTCTGTAGTCAAGTGAGAATCAACGCTAGCGCTACTAGGCGAGAGTGGCGGTGAAATGAACTAACGCAGGATATAGCTTGACAATATGCTCAAGGATTTGAAGTTTAATGGCATTCTGTAACGAATTTTACACTCACTTTCGGATCCGCACTCGAATTGTTATGTCAAAGTGACTTAGTGTGTAGCTATGGCAATCAATCAAACAAACTTTGCTAATAAATTACGATTTTTGTTTATAGAAGATCTTTTAAAGTAAGTATTTTTAATGTAGGTCTCATTGTTTATTTAATAATTCAAAAACTCATGTCCACCTATTTTTTCAGACCTCACTCTATTGCCTTGTGCTTAATATTAATGTCAAGAAGTATAAATGAAATTGCCTCAATTTTAAGTCATCCAGACATCGTAAAAATATATAACATTTCTGCGAAATGCATCCTCAACACCAAGTGTTAAAGGATCAGTAAGTAAACTCTGATTAACTAGAATAACCAATAAGTTAAATATTATATTATAAATCAAGTAGACCAGTGTTTCTTATAACTTTTACAATCCTGGAACAATATCAGAATTCTAAAAATCTATGAGCCCGTGTCTTAAAGTATTTTAGGTAATGAAATCATAAAAAAATACTTTTATTGGCAGTTTCTTTAGTAAAGTAAATATTAAATGAGCTATTCTTTACCTTTGTTACAGTTTTTTTGAGAAATTTCAAATACCTGAAGTTGTTGTTTGCATAGATGGTATCTTTGTCACCATGATACGACCCAAAGAAAATGAAGAAGAGTATTATTGTCGTAAAGGTAAGCATGCAAGAAATGTTCAAGTAGTAAGTACACCTTTAACTGATTTTCATCTATCTATGTTACTTTCTTAAAACTTGTCATGTTTCATGAACATATAAATTTATGTAAAGATAAATTAAAAGACTGGAATTAAATTTTGTAAATATTTTGTTACAGATTGTTCATGTCGATCTCAATGTTTTGCATGTCGATGCCTCATTTGTTGGAGCTAGCCATGATAGCTTTATTTGGCACTGAGGTTCTTAGAGAAATCTTTAGCTAAATTTCTAAAAAATTCTCTATTAGCTGCCAGGAACTCGATGAAAACATTAAGTTGCTCTACAGAGGGATGCGACGATTGTGACACCACTGCAAAAAACAGAAATGATTTTAATATAAATTAAAACTTCAGTAATCAAAACCACATTTTATTTAACTTACTTCATCTCGCCTCTCTTCTACAGTTTTTCAAATGAGCCAAAAACAAACTAAACAATGACCGCAATACGTTTGGAAGTCGATTTTCTTAACAAATGTAATTTCCACATTGAACTTTTGGGAATATTAGATGAGATTTCTTCATGGAAAAATACTTACCGCTTTTAATATTTTTTTTTTAATTTATTCAGCTTTGGCTCCTGGACCATCAGCAAAAAAGACCGCTTTTGATAAAATCAGGCAAAAACCTAAGTGGGTATTTGCATTTGTTTACCGGGATGCATTCCAAACTACGCTCTAGGTGCAACAAATGTCAAAATTGACATGCAACGATATTAAATACCCTAGATGCAACACGTGCGCTCAAAATGTGTCCCAATCAAGAAGTGCTTGAACACGACTCAAGCACTACGTTGAAAATCAAGATGCCGTAAAGCTCCGTGAAAAAATGCATAATAAATACTTATAGTACGTAAAGTGTCCTTTTCTACAGGTATCTAATAAATGTTTGTAAAATTAACGCATTTGAAGCAAATAATTATGTTCTAATACTTACTATAAATTGATTTAATAGAAAAAAACGTGATATTCAAATGCATGATCGGTAATATAGTTGTCTCTTTTCCTCACGGTCCGTACCTGCTATGTTGCTAATAGCGCATCTTCAGTGCGTAGAGTCAAAGAAATAAGGTCTTTATTCTTACGCGTATAGCAATAAGTGGTAATTTTTTACGAGCTTGCATTTTGAACTGTCATAACTCATTGACGCATGCGTTTTAAATAAGACCTTTACATTAAATGTAACTGTGAATGTTTAAATAATGCCTTACATTGTTTTTGACTACGCGATTATCTTACGGAGCTCCGCGTATCGTCCAATTTACCTTTTGGACAGGTTTCAGCCACGATTTTGTTCGTGATGTTGTATCTAGGGTATTTAATATCGTTGATTTTATGTCAACATTAAACGTTGGTAAAAAGTTCCACTCATTGCCGTAGGTTTCGAACGATGCCCCAAGTGCGCGGAGTTCCATTCTGTTAAAAGTTTAATAGATAGATACTAGAATCGATTCTTGGATGATTCTTTAAACCTAAACCTTAATTTGACAATAGTGTATCCTTGTCATTATCTATACAAAATGAAAAGGATACCCTGATGATAAATTTAGCTTAAGTTTAGAGAATCATGCCAGAATCGACACCAATGAATAATTAAATTAATCCATTTTATGAAAAACAGAATCAGCAATTGCTGCAATTATAGACATAGTTATAATCATAGATATCGCTTGAAGTGAGACCGATCATTCATCTATGACATAGTTTTGTATCTATGGCTCTCATTGAATGCGGCGGATATGCATTCACATCAGAGAACGGATCGCTTTACGGAATTTTCGCATTCTGTAAAAAATATTACCACCATGTGAAGCGAGATGACATTTTTATCGCAAGTGAGTTGTAGTGTTACCATTTTAAGAAATTTCGGTAAGTCGAGATCATAGGTATAGCATGTGTCTATGATCGTGATACATCGACTTAGTTCATAGAGCAACACCAAAAGAAGTAGGGACATAATCCATAATACTATTAAAATCATTCTGCTACTTTTGCGAGGGAGGAGTATGCACACAAAGGCAGTTTAATATACATTCGCAAAAAAATTAAACTGTACTTACCACACACGCATAAAAAAATAGACAATACACCCTCGTTTTTTCGCCAGGTATCAATGAAGTCGATTCGTCGGATCCAAAACATGTACTGACAGGTTTTTTGTTCTGTGAAACAAGTCCAACGATTGAATTTTAACAAAATAATATTTATATTGTGTTTTTAAAAGTGGTTAAATAGAAATAATAGTGTCGATTCTGGCATGATTCTCTAAACTTAAAACTAATTTTAACATCAGTCTCTCCTCTTCATTCTCTATAGAGAATGACAAGGATACAATGTTGTCAAATTGAAGTTTAGGTTTAGAGAATCATGCCAGAATCGACACCACTATGTTAATAATTCTACTTATATGTGAAATATAACACCATCCTTTTATTAGTTTTATGTTCCATACATGTTTAAAAAAAAATTACAGAACATTTTGGCATTTTTGATCTCCTAACATACACTCACGTGACTTGATTCAGTTTAGAGAAATATCCGAGCGCAACTAGTTTTGTTCGTGAGCTGGGCCTGTTGCGGGGGAAAATCGGCAGAGGGAAAAGCTGTGAATGCCTACTTCCCTCCTGGCCGCTTCGGCCGTGTTGCTCTATGCACTTAAATTGATTCTCTAGATAAATTTGTAGATACGACGCCTAGGTCTAAAGTTTTACTGAATTTAAACTTAAAATTGTCTTATTTTTAAAGTTTGATAACTTGGCCGAACGGCGCATTGCCTTTGCGTTATGTGATAATCTCTACTGTATAAAATCTTGTAATCTGTGGTCTGTGTTTTTATTCTTGGTTAAAAATTGTTCGTGTATTATCTAAAATACTTTTTTAAAATAATTTTACCATGTAGAGTAGAAAACGTTATACATCTCAAGACCGCCCATTAATCTTACAAGAAGGAAAAGGGCACTAATTTCTTCGAAATGTTGTAAGTATACGTAAATTACAGTAGTTTTTATTTTTGTAAGACTATGTTAACCACTTGTTTGAAAAGCCACCATTAAATTGACTGGCATAAAATTTGAAACTCTGTAACAAAAGTAAAGTTTATTAAAATGACTCCAAAAAAATATACCTAGTAGTTTTTTTAAAGGTAAATTGGTCTAAACCAAAGTTAAATGTCGTTTATTGACTCTCGTTCCTTCCGGTTGACTGGTAGAGAATGCTATGCTGGCATTAAGACCGCCATATGTAATGTAAAGGCATTAAAAATTAATTAAATAAAAAGTGGTCCTGAATAGCTCTGTTAGCATTTACTACTTAAGTATTAGATAATTTAAATAAACTACAAATAGAAATTTTATTACCCACATATAATATTCTAAAATAATTAAAGTAAAGGATTGCAAAAACTAAGAAACACTGTTCTACTTGAATTATATGTAATATTTATACCGGAGGGTCTACTTTATTATATCTTTTGTACACCTATTTGCCCAAGTATTTGTTTAATTGTAGTGAATCAAAGTTTACTTACCAATTCTTTATCACTTGGCATTGTGATGCATTTTGCTATGTCTGGATGACATAAAATCTTAAAAAGGTGGCAATTTCATTTACAAGTCTTGATATTGATGGTTGGGATAAATGTGTGTAATTTTTTGCCCTATTATCCTTAGTAACTCCTATTTGCACAAATGAAAGTGTACACAGTATCTGAAACAAAAAAAAACTTTTTATTCTTATATAATTGTTATAAAAAGTTTCTTGGTTGGGTTTTATTTTTGTTATGCAATTAGGTACTTTACCTTCATTCTATTGGATAATCCTTTTCCATTACACTTGGTTTCTTCTAAATGAATACTTTAAATCATTTTCCAATTGTTGGAAAAAATCTTTATTTAGTCACATATTCATCTTCACATGAAATTACTCAAGGTTACACAGAAATTGGGCTTGTAGGCGGCTTCTGGCCAAATCTACACTATACATGGGCTTTCTATAGTAAAAAGCAAGTAATAGAGTGAGTCATCTGAAATACTAGATAGACATAATTTTAAAGAATTATTACTTAAATAAACAAAAGCAACGTAATTATAAATAATTTAATAATTACTCTTGTTTTATGATGATAATAGTCTACAAAAATACTCACTTCGTACAATCACTTCTATTACCGCAGCTAATGAGTAACTTTTATTTTGACAGTTACTTTCGAGTGCGGTTTTTAATGTGAGGTGTAAACAAGCGCTGAAATTCGTTACAGAATGCCATTGAAACGTCAAAGACATTTAGGTATGTTACGGTCTCACCTGTGATAGTTTACTAAACCGCCACTCTCACTTAGTAGCGCTAGTGTCGATTCTCACTCGATTACAGAGATGCGCATAGAGTAAGCCCTCATTCGTCCATGTTACCAAACTTTAAAACTAAGACTATTTTAAGTTTACATTCATTAAAACTTTAAACTTGAGCCTCATATCTACAAATATATCTAAAGAATAAATTTACGTGCTTTTTTTCACGCATAATAACTAAGTCGATATATCTCGATTTACCAAAAACTTTTAAAATGGTAACACTACAAATCACTTAGGATATAAATGACATCTCGCTTCACTTGCTGGTACAATTGGTTACAGAATGCGAATATTCCATGAAGCGAAACATAAAGAGATTCAAAAGCGGATCCGTTTCACACAGTGAGATGAGTTTATGGGTTTTACAGAATTGCACTACTGGGCTCGGTAATTTCTTCAATTGTTTTTTTTTCTTTTATTAAACTATTATTTAATTTTCGAAAAAAATTAAGTGTACCTACGTATTATACGTGTGTAGATTTTTTTCCATCATTTTTATATATATCACAAAAGCAAGGCAGTGTTTTTGTAATTAATCAACCCTGCAATCTCGTGGGTTAACGGGTTCGCTCCTCGGTCGGGGCAAGTTATAAAATTAACTTTTATTTGGTCGGGTCTAGCTGATTATTTTATCGTAGTTTTTTCTGTTTCACAAAAGCTTCAATTAACTAATTTTGAATATTATAGTAATGGTTGTACCTATATGATGTTGCACAATATATAATAATATAAATGGGAAAGAATATATTAAGACAGAAAATGATAAAAACAAAAACAAAAGCCTCGACTTAGAGAACAAAAAGCCTGTAGAACATTGCATCAATAAAAATATAAACAAGGAGCACAGGGAGCTACAGGGAAATATAACAAACCCCAGAGAAAGTAGCAAGAGTGTGGAAGATCAACAATTGCTGAGAAATAAACCTCAAGTACAAAATCATTTTTTTCGAGGAATTGAACATCTTAACTCAGAACATGCAGAGTATAAAAAATAAAATTGACGTTTTTAACGCTTTACTACAAGACCTAAACGTTGATGCAATTTGCTTGTCTGAAACTTGGATACAACCGGACCAAAAAAACTACATACACATAAATAACTACCGACTCGCTGCTACATACAATAGGAAAGAACATCGCGGAGGTGGAGTTGCAATACTACTGAAGGAAGATATTCCGTACATAGAGCTCAAAGAATTTACAAACTTATCTTTAGATGGCAGGGTTGAGTGTTGTGGAGTAGAATTAAGATCGGGCATAGTCATAATAACAATTTACAGGACGGGATGTGACATGAACACATTCTTTGATTTCTTAGATAAAATGTTATTAAAATTAAAAAACAAAAGTCGTAAACAAATAATTATAAATGGCGATTTTAATATAGACAGCGTAAAATCCTCATACGATTACCAACTTCTTGTTAATAAAATGTTGGAATACAATCTACACCAACAAGTCAATAGTCCCACTAGAGTGACGCAAACTACTTCAACATGCATTGACCTTTTGTTTACAAATATAAAAAATATTGATGTTGCTGTAAAAGATTTGGGGATATCAGATCATCGTGCATTGATGAGCAGACTCAAGTTAACCGCTAATATAAAAAGTAATGTAACAAGTATATATTATAAACGAATTTTCAATAGTGTTAACATAAATAGATTTAAACAAAAAATAGGTAAAAAAGACTGGCTAAACACAATTAAACTAAATTTTACTAATAACGTAAACGAGAACTTCAATCAATTCCATGATAAACTATTAGAAACACTAAATGAATGCATACCAATTAAACAAATAAAATGTCGTGCTAAACAACATAAAATAACCTGGCTAACAAACGGTATAAAAAAGTCGTGCAAAAATAAAAGAATTTTAAAAATACTAGTAAACCAATCAAATAATTTAATATTAAAGAATCACTATAAATCTTATGTCAAAGTACTAAAGCAATGCATAAAATTATCCAAAAAAAGCACCTATATAAGAAAAATGAACGAGTCGAATAATAAAACAAAATGCATGTGGAGAATAATAAATCAGGTAACACGAAAGAAACAAGATAGTAGACACAAAAATATACACTTAGTATGTGACAATACTCAAATAACGTGTCCTCAGACGGTTGCAAACCATTTTAACAAGTTTTTTATATCAGTTGGCAAACCACAAAATAGAAATCAAAAAAATAAAGCTCCTACTGTTCTAGAACCAACAATTAATTCAATGTTCTTGAAACCTGTAACGGAAAAAGAGATGAACGATCTTATTAGAAAACTACCAAATAAATATAGCTACGGCGACGACGATATACCAACAATATTAATAAAATCTTGTCGAGTTGAATTGGTCCCTGTACTTACATTTCTAGTGAACCAATCATTCGACCAAAGCACTTTCCCGGATCGGTTAAAACTAGCGAAAATAACACCAATTTTAAAAAAGGGAGGTATGGCGAATAATCTCAATCAATATAGACCAATAGCACTACTTCTGACACTTTCCAAATTATTCGAAAAGCCGATGTCTAAACGTATCTACTCCTTTCTTGAAAAATATAACATACTAGATAAAAATCAATACGGTTTTCGTGAGAAACATTCGACTATCTTAGCTACTTTTAACTATATTCAAGAAATATTAAACTACATAAGAGAAAAGAATCATGCAGTAGGATTAATGTTGGATATGTCTAAGGCCTATGACAGGGTAGACCATGAGATATTAATATCAAAGCTACATGGAGTTGGAATTCGAGGAAAAGTCCTGAAATGGTTTTGTTCCTATTTACAAAATAGACGTCAATTCGTACAGATACAGCATTTTAATGAAGAAACCAATGAAATGAAACAAATCAAATCGGATATTGTAACAATAAATCATTCAATACCACAAGGGAGTGTTCTCGGCTGTATATTATTTCTGATATATATCAATGACTTACCAAAGACGACAGAATTTAAGTGCATACTCTTTGCTGATGACATCTCGGTTCTCTTTGAAGTCCCTCGCAACATAAACTTTAACTCGAAAATAGAATCCACACTAAACTCTATAAACCAATGGCTCAAAAATCACAATTTAGAAATAAACAAAACCAAAACTCACATTATACAGTTCCACCCATACCAAAAACCATCCATAGATCTAAATGAGGCTAAAACTTCACAAAATATAAAAGAAGTATCCAGCTTGCAACTCTTAGGCATAACTATCGATTCACACTTGAACTGGAAGGCCCATGTTGAACAAATTAGGAAAAAAATATCGAAATTTACCTACGCCTTAAGCGTGCTAAAAACCAATACTAATATAAAATGTGCTTTATCGGCTTATTATGCGTATGCATACGCATGGTTAAGTTATGGAATTATTCTCTGGGGGCAAAGTACCAATGCACATGATCTGTTTATCTCACAAAAGAAATGCCTGCGTATTATATACAATATACGACCAAGAGAAAGCTGCAGGCCATACTTTATAAATGAGAAATTACTAACCCTCCCATCAATATATATTATGGAATTAGCGATGTTTGTACGCAAATATCAATCATATTATAAAAGAAGTAATAATCCTCGCCGCCAGTTTAATCTGATTCCTCCCGAACCTAAACTGGAGATGTATAAAAATGGACCATTATACCGATCCATGATGATATATAATAAAATTCCCGTTATTATTAAAACAGAATCTAATATAAACATATTTAAGAATAAATTGAAACAGCATCTTATAAAAAAGCGTATTATTCTGTTGATGAATTTATGAATGAAAAATAAATGTAATTTAATTTAACTTAATTATGCTTGACCTGTTTGTTTGATTTGATTTAGTTTAACTTAATTATGTTTGACCTATTAATTTGATATAATGTGATTTAACTTGATAAGATATGATTTTGATTTGACTATGATGATATGATATGATTATGATGACATGATATGATATAAATTGACTTGATTAATTTTTAAAATGGATTGAATTTGTTTAAATTTGGTTGGACCTGATGTGATTTGATATGACCAGCAATTAAGTGAAAATAATGTATTTAATGTTAAGCTCAAGTTTGTTGCAACACCCCAACGGGGTCATGTACCACTCACTATTAAGTATATATAAGACCTTATAATAAATAATGTACATGAGCAATGTGATATAAATAAATAAATAAATAAATAAAATAAATAAATAAATATTTATTTAATGGATATCTTCTGATACGTCTATTACTGTTTATTTCTTGCTCGGTAATTGCTGCATAGCTTTTATCTAATCTTTGGAAAATATGTAAATAATTTGTTTTTTAATTCGTTTTAGTACCACCTATCGAGAAATTAAGCATTTTCTTATGGGATTACGGCACTGCTTTTGTAGAAAAACTGGCATTATAAGCATGCGTGATTTAAATAATTATCTAACCTTTAAAATAGTTTGCTTCAAATTCCTTAGATGGAGCTTGCGGTCGCAAATATATTTATGAAACTTTGTGTCTAAGTAATAAAGCTTATTTTTATTTGGGAAAACTATAACTTAAATGTCTTTAAACATAACGCACATTTTCATATTTTTCTTTTATTAAGCTATTATTCATTTATCGAAACAATTTAAGTAGTATAAAATATTTAATTACATTTCTTTAAGACATACCTAGTCATGAAGGACTTTTACTTATTCACATTTTTGTAGGTTTCACTTCTATCGCATGTGAACATCACAATATATCCGGTTTTTTATTTTGTTAGTAACCAACGATCAAGACAAATTCATTATCTCCTCCCAAAGGATTCGGCATTATCATCTTGTTTTCTTGGGAATGACTAGTAGAATACTAAATGCAATAAGCAGATAATATTTCGAAAAATATGACTACTAACGTTTAAAAAATAAAAATGATTTTTATATTAGTAAATAGCAAACTAAATTTAAAATAAACTAAAAACATAACTCCTTTAAATTAATAGAGTTATGCGCTATCGGTCTATCTGTGATGAGTATTCTTTTTAAGATGCCTAAAGAAACTTTTTTATTAGAAAGAAATATTATTTAAAACGCCCCTTTTAAGTTGAGTATTAAAATATCTCATATTTACTATCCAGTATCTTATTCCGCAAAATACTACTAATAGTATAATATTAAACACTCGTGCAGCCTGATTAAAAACAAACAGCAGGTTTTGAAAAATTTACAAATTTTACGTATATTTCCACTATATTGTGTACAATGAAAACATAAGTAGGTACAATACAGCCTACTAATATTTATTCAACAGATATGAAATATTCTACGGTATTGATCACTCCATAGTCATAAGTGGATTCCTTGGGAGCAATTTTTCCTTGTTACAGCTGTATTTATGTCTCGATCGACGCTAGCACTTTCATTAGATATGCCATAAGAATTTGTCAGTTTCTGTTATCTCCAAAATATGTTTTTTTTTATCAAGCACCCCTTCAATTGGATAGCTTAATTGTTGCTCTCCTTTGTTGGATACTAATTGGAATAATCTATTATGGTATGACGTAATGAGCCGTATTTGATTAGCTAAAGACTCACAACCATCAGTCAAATCCTAACACTGCCCACTGTGAGTCTACCAATTATTTGCTACAATATACTTTCAATATTTGTATTTTCACTATGAATATATTACAATATTGGCACTAAAATTGTGTTTTAATATTATAAACTAGCTAGGCCCCCGATTTGGATAGCATGGACGTTGAATGTGTATGTAGGTGACATGCTTTTTCTGATTAAGTGAAGCGCTCTTCTTGCATTTCTTTAATTAAGCTTAACTTCTTTGTTTGTAAACGATAATAATTGAGAACCACTGGCATCGGGCTATTGGGGGCATGGGGTACCAGCAGGATAAGAAAGATGAAGTTTAACGAAAAAGTGCCATATACAAACGATGTTTCTTATTGCAACCTATTTCCATCATAATGGGGGAGCTGTCATCTCCCTAAACAACCTGTCGAACGGCTCTAAACTGTATTACCTAATTAAACAATTCTCTAAACAATATATCGTTCTGGCGCTTTGCCGGTCTCAAAACTAACCTAACCTAACTTCGTCTGTTTACCCGGGAACTCTCACCCTCAGGTGCCACCGATCCCTGGGTTACCCTACCCCTAAGTGCCCCCGGCCCTTGATGTACTCCATTCTGCGGGTGCCTCCGGACTCCCGAGAAACCCCTTCCTCTTCTTCTTTGAAACTGTACTTACGAATACAATGTACACTATAAATATCAATGCATTGCATTTAATTCAGCAGTTTTGGTTTGATACGCGAACTAATATACAGACAAACTGACGGACAGACAAACAGATAAAAGTTAAAAAAATATAGAATTTGGTTATACTACTTATTCGAAGACCCCCAAATTTTTTTTGCAAATCTATTCAATGAACAGACACGCGTAACTTACATCCTTATTATACACATAGACTTTGATATCTCTTAAGATATTAATTGAAATCGAGTGAAGTCAAGAATAATTTTGGTTAAAATTGAATACTTGTAATGTATAATAATGTGTTAATTATGATAAGAAACAATTACATATCATGTTTACAAAAACACCAGCGCAGATAATGCAGTATTTTAGAACAACTTTGATTACCAAAAAAAGGTTTTAGTCAGTTATCCTTAAAAGATAGACAGACATATTATACTGTCGCAGTTATTTTAGAACATTTCTTCATACATGATTTTTGTGTAACTTTAAACATTTACGCAGAGCACGCAACGAAAGCCCTGAAAAGGAATATTTTCCCCCGTTTTCGTAACATTTTATATAACATCGATACTCCGCTTCTATTAGTCTTATCATGATGTTATATAGCATTTAACCTTCCTCGATAAATGGACCATCTATCGCAAAAATATTTCTTCAATTTGAATCACTAGTTCATGAGATTCGCAGGTGAGTAGCAAGAAGGGTTCTATATTTTAGTAGTTTATAATATGTTTACAGCTAGATCGAGCAAAACAAGTAAAAAAATCACATTTCGCGTATTTAGGATGTTCATTTCTTTATTTTTTTTATTTTTTATTAATTCCTTTAAGAGCGGCTACAATATCAAGTTTCTGTGTACATTGCGAGTGTCTAATTTTCCCGGTCAAGAAATAGAACCTCCTGGCTTACGATAGAGGAGGCATTATAATGGGGTTCCCGTTTGTATTTTGATTAAGTACGGAAACCCAAAAATTTACCGAATCTATGATAAGCGGGCGTTTCACTGCCCCCATCAATTAGTCCTGAAATTTGCCATGTTTGTGGGAGGCTCCTGACATGAAATCGAATCTAATTTCCATCTAAAATCAATGGGATCTAGCCGGTGTTGCCGCCGCCGGTCGGTGCTTGCAGTAAATTCGTGGCCATTAATGGAATTTCCGCATCGTGGGCCGTCACGCACCGGCACGGCCCGTGCTGTCGAGACCCGCCCTAATGCTTGGTGATTCTAAGTGTAAGTTTCACTACAATTAAAGAGAGCTACGAGTAGTTAAAGTTAAATTTTACTTAGACTTCAATATGATATGACAGTTAACGTTAAGTTAGTGCAACTCTCGCTAAGATGTACTGCATATAAATTCATACAGTCGTACCTCAGTTCCAGAATTCATACTGTAGACGTAAATGGTGTTCGATCATCTGGATCTCATGTGTAAATGTGCGTACCCAGGGTTCAATTTTGGGTCCCTTCCTGTTTCTAGTATATATAAATGATTTGCCATTTTTTGTGGAATTTGGCATTTTGACTGTTGCTTCTCAATTCATGTACAATTGCATACTCATCTTTAAAAATAATATATTTGTTATCAAACACAGTAACGAGCACAATTTTAACACAAGGAAAAGAAACAAGCTTGCATTGCCTCCCTACAGGTTACAGAAGGTTTACCGATCTTTTATGGGTCAAGGTATACATTTTTATAATAAAATTCCTGATGCTATTCTTGTGTTACCCATAAATAAGTTCAAAAGTCACATTAAAAATGTAGTTTACTTAAGACTGTTATACTAATAAAGAATATGTGTATGATGAAACTGCATGGTTGTAACTGCACCTTTGTTTTGTAATTGTTTGCAGTGCCGTACAGATAAATTACATTAATTGTAAGTGAATATTTTGTAGTTTGTTTTGAGTGGTTATAAGTAGTCATGCTCTCTTAAAAATCTCTTCGGCGGTGTGAAGTGAGGCGAGTCGTTGTGTTCCTTAAAAATGGTTGAGCGAAGCGATGGCTAGTTCGTGCGTCGTGCTCGTGAACGGGTGCTGCCAGTGTGCTCTTATATTGGGTGCTATTAATTGGGTATTTAACTTTAATCGTAAATTTTTTATGCCTAAACGAAAGGACACGGTATTCCTAAACATTCTTAAACTTTGTTAATTCAGTTCTTTATATTTTTTTATTTTCTAAAAGTCATAATTTTTATACCTATCATTTATATTTTTAATGGAAAGTGACTGCATGAGTTATCTCATATTAAAGTATTTTTTTTTAATTCGACGACTCTGTATATAATGTAGGGGTAAAAACAGCCCTTGGTGAGTTTCTTGTAGGTTCTTTTCAATACAAGGTCTCCCGCCGTAGATTTGCGAACCGATAGCTTAGTTTTTCGATATTCACAAGTGCTTGTAACAGCCTAGACTGAATAAACGATATTGAATTTTATCGTTTTTGTTTTCAACTAGTCATGGCACAAAAGCTAATGAATGATGTTTAAGCTTTATTATATTTCTATTGACAAAGATGGGTTCGAGAAATATTAATCATTTCTAATTATTTTTATTTTTATAATGGTGCGCAAAAGACATTAACAATCCGAACGAGAATTGTATTAAGTATTGATGAATTACTAACTCTATATATTTCTAAAACTAAATACTTACAATTCCGTATGCATACTAATCACCCAGAAAATTAAAACCTAAAATTTCACTTACATTGTGACGTATCGAATGGTATTGATTGCTCGTGTCTCTCACTTGAAAAATCTAATCAAATTAAGTACTAGGAGTGATACTTGATGAGAACATCAATTGGCAATGTCGTATTAATCTTACAACAACTCGCTTCAGAAAACTCATCTGAGTCTTTAAGAGATTGCGTCACTTTGCAGATTTTACTCTCTTACGGAATTTTTATTTTGCTCTGACTCGATCGATTTTTACATTGCATTTGTGCTTGGGGCGAAGCTTATAAAACATTTATAATAGATCTCGACGTTAACGTCATAACCTTAAGGTTATGACGTTTAGCCCGTTCAGATTTTCAACCAAGATACTGTATAAAAAGTGTGAAGTTCTTACCGTTAGACAAATATACTCGTATATCCTCCAAACTCTTTTAAAACAACATCGTAATACCCCATACAATGCCAAAAAATATATAAGTAAACGCATTATTGTCAGTGTATGTAATTTACCAAGATTCCGCATAGCTTTTGCTAGGCGACAGTTTGTTTATTTATCTAAGTATCTTTACAAAGAAATAAATAAAATAATTGATTTTTACCCATTACCTATTAAAGACGAGAAAACAAAAATAAGAAAATGGTTACTTACCCTTAACTATGATTATACCGAATTTTTACTGTTAAACTAAGTTCCCTACTCTTTGACTTGCACGCACATTCACTCACATACACACACACACACTCACACACACATATATGGACAACACACACACACACCCACACATGCGCTCGCGCGCGGACACTCACGCGCACTTATTCACTCACGCGCACTTATTCATTCTGATCGAATTCTTTAATTATTTCAATAATGTACGTCTTATTGTAAAACTGTTTTGTTACATAAATAGTTATGATCTATGTATTCGGAAGTGACTGACCCCTGTCACACAGGTTTTTATCCTATTATAGGGGTCAGGGACTACATTATATTCAAGTATGTAATCAATTTATGTGACAATAAAATAAATAAATTATTATTATAATTATAGGAATATGTATTAAGTAAATACACACATCAAAAGTGTCTAGGGATCAAGCATTTTTATGCGGATTGCTTGAGATTTAGATGTGGCTTTGTAATAAATTTATGATTTAATAAATTTATATGGATCCTTTTTGGTGCATTTCATAATTTGAATCAGGAACTGTGAATCAAATTCGAGTAAAAGATGAAAATCAGCTGTCAATATTTTCCCTATAAAAACATACAACGCATTGAAGACATTATTAGTGCTACTGTTTCCCTACTACTGATTAAAACCAACGTTATTATGGAGCGGCGACGTCATTTAAGCAGGGAAGAAATGCTCAGAGCCGTGGGAATGATAGAAGCTGGTTCCCGGCAACGTACTGTGGCTTTAGCTCTGAATACAAGTCAGAGTGTTATCAGTCGACTTTGGACACGATACCGAAGCACTGGTACCGTGGCTGAGCGCCATGGAGGACGGTATCGCTGCACCACACGGAGACAAGACCGATACATTCAAATCTTAACTCGAAGAGCTCCAACAATAACCGCCATGATGTTAGCCGTGAGGCTTCATCACTCTTCAGGGAACTTAATTAGCGACCAAACAGTCAGAAACCGCTTGCATGAAGTGAACCTTCATTCCCGAAGACCGCTACGGGTACCACCTATAGCAATGCACAATCGTAGGATTCGATATCAATGGGCTCTTGAACACAGAAATTGGGCAGAAGAACAATGGCGTTTCGTGTGCTTTTCTGATGAGTCTCGTTTTGGTATGAGACCGGATACAAGACGTATACGACACTGGAGAACCCCTGGACGCCAACAGCGATTAAAATCCTGCCAGGAAGTCCATCCTTATAGTGGTGGAACCATCATGGTATGGGCGGGTATTTGGATCGGCGGAAGAACTGAGTTGATTTGGATCAGAGGCAACCTCTACGCTCAAATTTATGCTGAGACGATTGTATCAGACGTCATCGTTCCTCTACAAGTGCAAATCGGTCCCTTATTTCAGTTAATGCATGATAATGCACGACCGCACACCGCAAGAGTTGTAAGACAGACTCTCGCCGCAGCTAACATCAATGTCCTGCCCTGGCCTGCTCAGTCGCCAGACTTGAACCCGATTGAGCATGCATGGGATATGCTACAGAGAAGAGCTCTGCCGAATATGGAGGGTATCCAGTCGCAAGAAGACCTTTTTTTGTTGTTGCAACGAACATGGGCGGCCATTCCACAGCGTGATTTGGATGAACTCATTTTGAGTATGCCAAACCGATGTTCTTGTGTTGTTAGTGTTCGCGGTAGAAATACGGATTATTAATTGTTTAAGTTACCCAATAAAATTTTAGAGAAAACTGTTATTTCAGTCTTTTTTTCGAACTTTTGTGTTAGTGGTTCAAATGTCAAAAATCCCTTTATTAGGAAAATGGCAAATTTCTTTATTAATGCAAAGGTGACTTGGTTTATCGTTACTGTGACAAACGAAAACACTTTATTTGATGAATCCTTAAAGAAAATTTTAATTAATATCAATCAGGAGAAAAGTTATTGCAAAAATATATGTTGATCCCTAGACACTTTTGATGTGTGTATTAGTTCCATTCACACAGCATTTACGCATTTTTTTGTTTGCATTTTATATTGGATATTTCGAATATAATCGTAAATTTTGAAGCAGTAAAATACTATTTCAACACATTTGCTCAAAAAATGCATTTACGGAGGTTGTAAAGATTGTTCGAAAGTTGAAATTTACGGGCTACATAACGGAGCGTGCGTTAAACTTTTACTGCACGCTCTCATACATGGCACAGTGCGTATTCTTTACGGGTTTTTGTTTATTTCAGTCGAACATCTTTAGAAGCGCTTTTAATCTGTAACTACGAGGTTTTTTTTTACTTTATTACGTGATGTAGTTCTATTTTTCACCACCCGCACGTGGCGCCATTTGGAAATGCGCGTCATTTTCTTATAATTCCTTCATTACAATTAAATGAGGTATAAGTACTTTTTTTCTCGCAAATGTGTTGAAAAACGTTGTGTGACATTCGTGCGGATTGGTATTTACAAACAACGATATTAAATACCACGTGCGCTCAAAATGTGTCCCAATCAAGAAGTTCTTGAACACCACTCAAGCACTTATTGATTCACAGACACGCGCGGACCGTTGAAAGTCAAGATGCCGTAGAGCGCCGAGTGAAATTCGAAAAAAATACTGATAGTACGTTAACTGTCGTTTTTTAGACATTTCTAATCAATGTTTGTTAATTTAACGCATTTTAAGCAAATTTTGTTCTAATACTTACTATTAACTGACTTAATAGACAATATTTGTGATATTCAAATGCATGGTCGGTTATATAACGGTCTCTTTTTCTCGCGGTCTGTACCTAGAGATGTAACGACTCGACTTTTCAAACCGGTTCAAACCGGTTTGAGCATGGACCGAGTTGAATCGGTTAACGTCTTCGTAAACCGGTTCTACCGTGGCATTCGTTCGTATCGCGCTGCGCGCATGCGCGCCTGTCAATTCTTGTTTATGCCGCCATCCACAAATCGCGTGCGGCTCCTGACGTGCTTTACCGACCCTAATAAAACTTGACCGACCAATACGAACCGACTTACAGCAGAGGATACGGTTAGCGTGCATCGTCAATTTAAATACAACAGACATAACCGACTTACCGACCGAACCGAAATGAAACGGACTCTGGTAGATTTGACTGACTTGACGGTGTAATTTTGTTTTCATTATTATGTAATATGCGACGTAATTGCCCAGCTTCTAAAAGAATAGACCAAATATTATTCCTAAATAGTTGTAAGAAAACTTTTTAATTAAGTTGTTTGTACTACTGTATTAAGTTTCTACGACTCAAATGATTTTACAAAAATAAGTTACGTATTTATTATATTGTTGATTATTAAAATTGTATTTTATTCTCAAAGTTAAGAAGTACGGTTTTATGTAATTAATAGAGTTTATGTATTTTTTTGTAATTTTTTAAACACGGTATTACATAGATATTTGTTTATTTTTATTTTGACATTTTTAATTCTGATTATTATTATTTGTTTTCATATTTTAATTGATATTTTTCAATTACCTTTAAATATTTGCACGATGTAATATCAACAAAATATGTAGAATTAAAAAAAAATAGCACCTGTTGTTTCGTAAGTTTCATTCGTCAACTCGTCAAACGGTTCAAACCGGTTCAAACCGCGGTTTACTGAAAATTTGGCGGTTCGGTTCGGAAACCGATTTGCATGTATTACTAACCGATCAAATCCGGTTTGTCAAAATTCAAGACCGTAACATCACTATCTGTACCTGCTACTCGTATATTGCTAACTGCGCATTTAGGATTGTTCCAATTGCGTGTAGAGTCAAATAAATAAGGTCTGTATTCTTCTGTAGCAATAAGTCATACAATTTTACGAGTTTGCATTTCGAACTCTCAAATACTACTAATTCTAAAAGCGTTTTAATTAAGACCTTATTCACTTTGCATTAAAGGTGACTTTCAATTATTAAAAAATGCCATATTGTTTTTGACTACGTGATCACCTTATAGAGCTACCAATGTACCTTTTGGACTGGTTTCGTCCACGATTTTGTTCGTGTTATTGTATCTAAGGTATTTAATATAGTTGTTTACAAACTCGTGACTATGGTAAGCCCTCGGTTTCGTCTCGGGCTTACATTCGTCTACTCGTTTTTAATAACCATCTTACCGCACTAATATAATATATAACTATTCTTTAATTTTAGCATTTAAATATACGCTTTTTAATGGTATTCTCAATTTAATTTAGAATACACTGAAAGGAGATTGCTCAGCTTCCATACATGTTTGGCCTAAAAACCAATAATCATGAAAAATTGTTTCCTAGATTCGAAATTATATATAAATTACTGTAGAAACGAATATTATTGACGGACACCCCTGAGAACTTCTATAAACCATATACACTGAACATATTAAAATAATAAACAACAAATAAGTTATATAGTAAACTAGGGAAATCAAGCCAAGTACCGAAATTATGGATTAGATTCAGGTATATAGAGCATGTACATTAACAGATAGTTGTCTGTTTTTAAAGTTAATGCATAAGAGTAACTTTTAAAATCAGGTGTCATTTCCGGTTATAATAAAGTACTCTGTGACATAAACTGTGTGATGATTGTGAATGAGCCACAGATTAGAGAGAATTTTTAAACTCTCGTTAACCAAAGAAAGCTAAGAGATTTAGGTTCTATAGCCATATTCAGTAGCTTCATTATTTTTGTTATGTTTTTAAGATAACCATATTTTAGATTATTAGTGTATCACACCTTATAATTTTATTTATTTATTAATTTTTATTCAGGGAACGTAGGCCCATAGATAGATACCTTAAAGTTTAACATATATAAAGATTATAATGTGTTTATGGAGGTGTTTGGCGAAAAATGTATGGCAATAGACTTTATGATGTCGCCTACCATCTATAATAATTGTCTGAGCACATTTGCATCTAGTGAAAATGATAATATAGTGGTGGATATTAATACCACAGTGTAATAAAAAAAAATGGATGCATGTAACTTATGAACGCGCGTGAGAAGTTATACTTCTTTAGCATCATTAAAAATATTTTTTAATTGCATGCAAATAATTAATAATTACAATAAAATAATAAAAGGACTGGAAAAGGTTAGTTAACACAGACAATTAAGTTCAGTTTTAATTTGAAAAATTAAATAAATATTCAAAATATTCAATTAAAATCACTACTGAATTTAAGTTATTAGTCCATATGTAATTAGCACTTGTAAGTAACTAAAACACGTTGTGTCTATATAGAAACTAGAAACATGTGGATAAATATTATAAATATGAAAACAGTGATCAGAGGCGACGAGCGTGCCAACATTGTTTTTGACAACGCGATCATCTTATGGAGCTCCGTGGATCGTTCAAAGTACCTTTCGAACAGATGTCTAATAATGGTGGATTATTAACCACTAAGTGGTTAATAATCCATTTTAAAGTAAATATATTATACAAAGGTGTCCGTTGAAATCTAATGACTGTTAATTAAATTATAAATTACGCCATGAATTACCGTGTATGTCAGTCAATATTTTTTGTGCATTTAGGCCAATTTGAGCAATCTCCTTTTTATAAATTGAATAGCATTAAACTAATCCATAGAAACAAAAGCCGCTAAATAAAACGGATGATTTCACGGCATACGTAATACTATGCAATAGTAATACGTAACCGTTAACAATCGGTTAGTAATTTGAATGTTAATCGAATGTCATAGTTTTAAGCTATGATCACTGAAGGGGAAAGTGCTCCGTTCTGAATTTACTGGAGATCAACGAACTAAATAGCGAAAGTAATCCTCACGATCGTTTCGGCTGCGTATTTGCCGTGCTTTCCCTCATATTAATCCTGTAATACCCAAAGGCGCATCATACCTCGCGGGACCCGGTTAGTATTTAAAATGATTTTTGCATGTGGCATTTGAACTTCCTTTAACCCAACACCTCTTCGACCGGAGGGTCATAATTGGAATGTCGCGTTTGTTTCACAATGAGCAATGAATATTAATAAACACAACTCAAGTCAGCGCCTTTCGAGTTGATAGGGAAATTTGGCCCAATTGACAACGAAAGCTCTCGAGATGATCTATCTTTAGAATAATTTACTTTAAAAGCAATTTAGGCTTTAGTTAATATAAGGATAAATTTAATGATAAACAAAGCGATGAGATTACATTTCGCAAGCTTGAGAGTTGACTAAGTAGTTATATTTATAGTATCATACGAGAAGACAAAGGCATTAAGTCGAACGTACGCACAACGAAAGCTTGGTAATCAAGTTCCGTTATCACTGAGAGTTTAAGAGAGGTAGGACTTCTGCTCGAATTGGAGCGCCCGTCTGTATTGTTTGTATAAGTATATTGTATTTTATCCGATGGTCGACGGTTGATTGTATAAACACTATAAACAACTGGTAGCCTAGCAACCATCCTACAGTAAGGTGCCGGGGCTCCAAGGGTTAGGGGATTGGGTCAGGGTAGACAACAGCACGAGCAATCACAATGATACAATTTTGTATCACAAGCGTCTATTATAGACTTTGGTGGCCGCTTACCATCAGCTGGGCCAAATGCTTAGATTAAAACAAAAAGGGTAGATACGGCACTAGCCTCACAAAAGTGATCCGCATGAATTGTGGTTCACGACCCTAATCGCTTTAGTCACAACTTGGCATGCAAACAACGTACATGAGAACGCCAAAAAGAAATATTGCTAATATTTTGTGTTTATATGATAAAACAATGCCCAAGTGTGTTTTTAAAAAGTGCTCAAATTGCTCAAGAACTAAAAATAAAACCCACGGCATCACTTTTCATTCGTAAGTACTATAAAATATATTTTTTCATAAAAAAATCTGTTGGTTTTGAATCTTATTCGGTAGTGACGTCGAGTACTGGTCTCGTGATTGGTCGGTAGTGCAGTGACGCGGATCTCGCCGTCTCGTTCGCGCTACCGTTGAAACTTAACGTGCTGTTTCGTTCGGGTCGGTAATGCAGTGACGCGGATCTCGCCGTCCCGTTCGCGCTGCCGTGGGATCAGTTTTTGTTTGATGCAAGTATGAGCGTACCGTATCTACCCTTTTTGTTTTAATCTAAGGCCATATGCTTATTTAGCACCATTTTAATATAAAAAAATGCACTTCGGGAGTGCCGGCAGAAGTGAAAACTTGAATATTAACGTTGTGCATTTTTGATATTTTGGAATGGTTAGTTTTTACCCATTACAAAAAACAAAAGTGTACAACGCCGTTAAAGAAGTTTTCACTTCAAAACTGTCGTCTTCTGCGAATATTTTCCGTATTATGATTTTATGGCACATTACGGCCTCTTTCTTAATTAAAAAGTTTAGCATAGGTTGCACTTACATATATTTAGAAGGATTCACTTTAGCTTATACTAATGTTAAATTAATTATATAATCAACATCAAATACCTTAATTTATGGAGTTTGTTTTACTTAAAATACAAAAAAAAATGGATGTCCGACATATGAGGAGATGGTTGGTTAGGCACACTAATACTTGTTTATTTTGCCAGGTGCTTTGAGAATTATAGATGTTATTGTCAAGAAAGTCACAAGCAAATGTTAGTAAGTACCTATAGAATATTCTGTTTGCGACACCGTTGAGTTAGTGCTACGCTTCACTGGTTAAAAGTCTAACAATAAACCAAGTTGGTAAATCTTTTCAATTGTCATTTTGCGGGTGCCTAATTTTAGCAATGGCTTGCGAAATTAAAATAAATAGAATGTTCGTTCTATTCGAAATAATATTCTTTCATTTAAGGAAGATTTATTGATGGTTCACCGATGATAGGATGAACTTAATGCAGCAAATTGTATAATAAACACAAATCATAATTTTATCTGTTGGCTGGAAGGGATTGCTGATTAGCAATAAGGCCGCCTATTGTGTACATTTTCACTGTCCGTGTAACACCATTGGTCATGTTTTATGCTTATATGTCCAGTGAGGTTATGTCAATATAGAATATTATTATTATGGAGCTGTAATGCATAATACCTAAACCTAACTTCCTAAATTAACTAAAGTGATAAGTAGTAATAAGTGGAATTTTCTGGAAAAAATTGTTTTTTTTCTTTATATGGCTATAATACATTATAATGTACAGGTATATAACGGTTAAGATTACTTCATATTATTTAATTGATGACAAAATATTTTCAACCGACGAAAACTAATAGAGGACGTTATCTAGTTGACGCGTAATATTTTTTATGTATAACTTTTTTCAGAGAAGTATGATTAGTAAAGTGGAGGTAATTTTTTTCATCGTCTACGCCATCGTGTGGGCGTATCGTTAAATGGGTCCTTTAAAACGACTTAGGGGTTGTTAAGATTATATTTCGATTTAGGGATCCGTTTGTGAAAATGTTATCCTTATAGTGCAAATTTTTGTTCAAGTAGGGCAGCCCCTCTAAAATTTAAACTATGGACTTGAAAAATCTGAATAAAATCATGACAATAGTGCTTTTCATGACCTATCAAAGAAAATTATGACAGTTAAGAAAGATCAGTTGGCTTAAGGGTAATAGTCGCTTAACTTAGGTATTAGAAACATTCTAACTTAATCAAAATTCCTTATAAGAACATATTAAAAGTGAATAAGAGAAGTAATTACGTGCTTATATCGCGTATAATCTTGAATTAAAAATTTAAATTAAGAAAGAAAACCAGTGTGCTTATGACCACACGACTGAAGTGAAACTTCTTTAACTCCATCTCTATGTACAATATATACACGTATGTACATATACATATTTCATTTACTAGCTAAAAGAGAAAGAGAGATGTTCGCGCGTACTGCTTTCTCTTGCTTATTATATCCCCCACTCAACTCCCGTTCGCCTGGCCCGAACACACTTTTCGTAACGCGTAGCGCATTTGGCAGCTTGCCCCCTAAGTCAAGCGTGCGTAAAGAATGAAAATGAATTATTTCACTTCAAAAACTATTTAAATAAAACTACAATAAATATCTACGGATCTCTACACTGCACGTAACACGATACGCACTTGGCTGGTTTTTATTGTATAGGGTCTGGATTTGGAAACAAAAATCCCTAAGAAATAGGGATTATTGTTCACTCACACATTTTGAAGCAAAAATTAAAGTCACAAAAAACAATAAATTAAAAAAAAGCACAAAAATTAAACCACCGAAAAAACTGAAAAGGAGAAAATAATCAACCTTTTTATCTGCAGTCAAATTAATGTTTGGAGTCGGTGCCATGCCAACCCAAGTAGTAAATGGGAACTCAGATCTATCAGACATGCATGACACCGACTAAATAATAATTAGACTAAAGATAAAAAAAGTGTATGACTTTCTACTTTTTAGTTTTTTCGGCGGTTTAATTTTTTTGTAGAATTTAATTTTTAAGAGGGAAGAATAATTTATTTGGGTTAATTACTTGATACTAAACATCGAGTTGAGAAGCTCGACATAAAGTGGCTTCTTCATCCAGTCCATCTATTAGAGAAAGATTCAGAAACATCTTTTACTTTTGTAAATAACTGATTTTTTTTCAATGTTTATGTTATTTATCTTAATAACTCCTCTTTGGTTGAAATAGAAGTAAGTTTTCCTCCTTCATTGTCATGTCGGGAGTCGGGAGACGAGTAACAAAATCGCGCACTTTATTGTATCTAGATAAAGCGACCCGGCAAATCAGTGGAATAGTTATTAGCCGCCCGAAGTAAACAACTTTTAGTTAGAAGTTTCAATGAGTGAAAACGCTGCGGCATACCCATCCACTGCAAATAACTGAACTCACGCTCGAATGAACGGAATAGACCAAAGTAATGCACGGTCAATCGATTGTTTAAACAACGAGTTTCCAATCTGGGCACCCCATTCGGAACATAACATACAGAGTTCAAATAAAGATATCCACAGTGAGGCTGAATTGGCGCAGAACTCTTGGTTTGCTTGATTTTAATCAAAAGTTTCGATTAGACTGCCAGCCTGCATCGCACTCAATCGCATACGCCGACTCGCACGCTTGCAGTGTGATAGTACTTTAATGACTGCATCGAATCTGTTCAATCTAATACGTATTTGCTGTTCCATAATTGTTGAAAGTTCCACCTCGCATACAGCTGTTCGTCTCCTGGCGACATAATGTAACTCGTCAAGAGTTTGTCTTTGAAACGCCTTTCCTTGAATGTCGAGAATGTGATTACTTGTATTAAGGAGACTTGATATTAAAATCCTAAGATGAACGCAAATTCTTTTTAATAATTACCAAAAGCAAGTCTTTGTGTTGCAATTTCGCGTCTACATTTAAGCTAAATAAAAATAAATTGTGCCGAAAGTGGCATAGCCACTCAAATTAAGCACCTGAATAAATTGCGTGATAATCCTCAGCAGTCTTTTAATGCTTTATTTAAAAGAGGCGCCGCCGCCGGCGACGAAGGCGTGCGGAAAAGAATAAACGAGTGGAGACAATGATTACTCTCATTTCATTACTTCTCCTTGATCCTGGGTAATTGAGGAAATTGGGCCGAAGTGTGATAAAAGTTAGAGTATTGGGTGATATTGGGGCGGTCCCATTAGGGACCTCTTAATCGTATTTAACGCCTTTATCACCTGGGGTGCGCAATGGGCCGTAAGTGCTAAACATAAGGCATTGCCTACGTCGCTATTAATCGCAGGCCGTTACTCATACGTCTCTGGGTATTCCTTTTACACAATCGTTCTCATTCTGTTTTACAAAACGTACTATTCATACGTAATGAGAAAAGTGGTGTGAAATTAGCTGAGTACATGGTACTTACATTTGTGCGAGATAAATAGAGGGCTAAGCAAGGCCTCCGGGTGTTTTAATTTATATTTTTTCTTCCTGCGGGTTCGTTGGGGAGTTCATAATGGACAAAACATTAGCTCTGCCTACTTTGGCCGAAAGCTTTCAGCTTTTCGACTCATCGTGTGCTTACATATTGTGTTGATGCAACTTTTCCGACGTAAAACATACCGTAAGCCACGAGTGTTGTTTCGTGTTTACCGATAGCTAACTTTAACGGCCTCTTTTTCTGGATAAATATACAAATTTTGTATGTATGACAAATGAAGAATATATTATATGTTATAAATACAGGACAAAGAGGCAGACATTTTCACTAAAAACACTTTTTTTGAAATGAAAACTTCTTTAGAAGCGTTGTACACTTTTTTTTTTATGGGTAAAAAATGTTAAACTCGCGTCAGGTTAAACACGTGGGCTGATCGCATCATGAAACACAATAAAATTGGAAGGGTTGTTGACTTTCAATATATTGGACGAAACATAGTAATATTTTATTTTATCGTATTTTAATAATAAGTCTCTATCTAGGACGTCCACGTGGAAGCTTTATTGCGAAGAAAATGCATTTTTTTAAAAATAGGTGTCGCTAGGTGCGCTTAAATGTGATTCATGTAAGTTGATTTTTCTGAGAGATAAACTTTTTTAATGTAATATAAATTGTCATGTTTGTGTACGATAGCGCAATAATTAAATATTGTATTCTACCACATACATGATAGTAATTTTATACTGATAATTAAAGCAATTCGTGCAAAATTATTCCCTAACCATTCTAAAATATCAAAAATGCACAACGTTAATATTCAAGTTTTGACTTCTGCCGGCACTCCCGGAGTGCAACCCGTCGTTTTTTTATTTATTAAAGTGTAGACATGTATTCAGGTCGCTTGTTTGAGTCCCGATTATAGATTTTACAAATACATATCGTAAACCCCTTGTTCTGCTATCGATTGAAAACGTGTAATGATTACCGGCATGTCGAAGGAATCAGACAAATTGACAGCTTCCTGACAACCGACGTTAATCTAGTTTAATGCTCCCTACATCAGATAAGTCAATAGACGGTAGTGTATTGCCAGTGAAAGTGCCTAACTGCCTAGTGGAAACCACAAAAAGGTAACCTGTTCGCTTTCCTTGCATGCCATGTGGCGAGCAAGCCAACTGGTTTAGGCAAGACGAATTCTGTGACCAGCCACGAAGTCATTTCACACCGGATCATAGGGAAATGAATTTTAAGTACCACTTTCACCTGTGATATGTTACGTCGTGTGTCGTGTACAGGTTAAGTACTTACTGAACTTTATTAAGGTTTATGTGGGATAAGTGAAACCGATATTTTGTCTGGCGTAAGTGCAAACAACCAACCAAATGGCGCTGCCTACTATTACAACTATAGTGGATTTAATAATAACAGCGTATATATAAAGTAAAGAAAAATATATAGCCTGAACTAGGTAGGAATATCCTGTGTTTCCGGCAAAAAGATCTTAACTTCTTTAAATAATCAATATCACAATAAACAATAACAAAATTACTAAAATTATTCAGTATGACATGCAAAATTTCGCGTCATCGCAGAGTTGTAAACTGGATCAATACCGCTCATTTGTTCTTTATGTTTATTCGTCTTTATTTTACATACATATTGGAGTCTGTCATACTGAAAGAAAATAAATGAAAATTCTAAAATAGAACTAACAGGTGGCGATCTCAGGCGTCTTCATAATCTATGGAGTTTACATAGCGTTTTTCGGCCATGGATATATATTGGATAAGTACTTAGTTTTTCTTTTGTGAATCAACCAAAAAATTACTAAGTAGAAGCCAATTAAAATTTGAGAGCGAGAGCTCGTGACTCACTTCTAAAAAATTTACCAAAAAAAGTTAGTCATCATCGCAATTCGCTATGCCCTTCCTCCCTAAATAATGTACAGTAAATTGCCCAGCCCTAGACTTGCCAATAGTTAAAATACACAATCCACAGTTGTTGATTTCAACACTTGAAAGTTCAGTAATCTGGGACACTAAATGTAAGGGCGAGCACAAAAAGCTGCAATAGGAACTGTATTGTATTATAATATTAGTAAGATAGTAGGATTAGCAATAACTATTATTCTTTACTAATCGAGTTTTATAAAGTTTAAAATATACAGGTTTGATATTATTAAGGTAAGAAAATGATGTGTTTAAGTATAAGATAAACATACATTTTATTGACAGGTAAACCTTTCAAGGCCAATAAGGGTTTCGGGATCTAAAATTAGATTTACCACCTCATCGTAAGGATAATCCAATAGAAATGGGAGACATAGCAATAAAGTTTGGCTACCAACAGCGTTGTGACAAGAATATATCAATGTATTGTATTTTAGACGTGATAACGTTTTATAAATCGATAAGCACGCACAAAAAAGTGTGTCAGTCACGTTATGTGACGTCATGTCACGTTAGTTCGATATTCCACGGTATGTGTGGAAGAGGTAGAAGGGTTCCTCGACTTTTGTCAAAGATTAACACTATCGGTATTAAAATGAAGAGCATTTAAAAAAAATAATAATAAAAAATTACGGCAATGCTCTATTGAATAAGGGATTTTGACATCCGGGTACGTACGTGTTGGAAAGGAAATGTCGTCATGATGCAGAAGATAAAATGAAGGCCAACTATAAATGGCTTTAGTAATAGACGCTTGTTATTTCAACAAGTAATCGAAAACAATCATGTTTTGTCGAACCTGTCATTAGTTATTTAAGTATTACATGCTATTTAGCTGTGCAATATTATGTACTTTCTCATAATGTTACCTTCTAATTATTTGCCTCCTTTAAGGTAAAGTTATCTACTATTATTTCATTCAATTAAGGATGTCGGCTTCCGGCTTTTACATTTCGTTTGTTACAATTTAATAATGTCAAACCTACATAGAAATCGTCAAAGAACTTTTAATATTACCTCAATATAATAATTTGGGGGAACGTAAAATTTTGCTTTTCATATTATACTGTCAATGGTGATATAATTCGATTTTGTTTGGGTAATTTTATTGATGATGTTTTCTCTAGAAAGACAATTATCTTTTTTGAGTTGTAGTAGTCTAGCTTGGGTCATTCTGAGCGAATCCTGAGAACATAATTATATAATAATCATTAATTTATTTGGTGGTCCCACGCAGCGATTTAGTTAACTATAATAGGTTAATGACTCCACTTAAAAAAACTTTGTTGAAAAAAAAACAAAGAATCTGTCAAACACGAGCTAATAAAAGGAAACAAGTTCAATTAAGGCCCCCCGCGCACTAGGTGCCTGGGTGCGCAACCAGGCTGCGGCGTGCAAAATATTTAGGCAGCCACTTTTAACATCCAATACACGGCTAGTTGTGACCCCATCGACATGCGACATGGAGGTGGAAGAACTTCAACTTGTAATTATGTGAGAATATGTCGTAAAAACGCAAAACAAAGAAAATATATTGGGTGCATCCTTTTTTTCTAGAACGGCACTCAAAAATCTTTATTTCATTTCTATTTTAAAGTTGTTCTTACCTGCACGAGAATTTCAGTACAATCGTTTAAAAACCCTCTGATTTTTTTTACAAATTCAATCAAGGGAACTGATAGCGTGCGTTGACTGACGACAGCCATATGCATTTGCCTACAATCGCTCTGGCTGCGTGCAGCCAATGGGCTGCTGTGCAATCAGGATCGCATTTGCCTACAATCGCTCTGGCTGCGTGCAGCTAATGGGCTGCTGTGCAATCAGGATCGCTTTATGGCTGCCGCAGCCAGGAGTTCGTGGCTGCTTAAGTGCGCGGGCTCCCATTCACCATCATATCGCACCTTTATTCCAATACTGTCATTATCATAAAATAAAATTAAAATACAGGATTTGAAGTAATGTGTAGATTCATAACGTAGCAAATAGATGGCGTTGTAAACAATTTTTTGAAGAATTTTGTTTAACGACAGTATTGGAATAAAGGTGCTATATGCTCGACTGGCTGCCGTAACCAGGCTGCTTAGTGCGCGGGGGCCTTAGTCGGTGTATTTGGGGGACCATTCCCCCACTGCAATTAATTTATTGAACTGATATTTAATTTTTTTCTTCCGTTTTGTAGTAGTGCAGTTTCGTTTCCTTATTATTACCAATTAGATACTATTTGTTTCTTAAGTTTTCACAAGGCTACGAAACGTCAATAAATAAATAAAGTTTCGTGCATTAACCCGTAAAAACTAGTTTTATTCAATTAGATACTCCTAAAAATTTAGTTGATTATGTGAACAATTTCTTTGCAGACATAGGTAAAAATCTGGCCAGCAAAATTAATGCATGTGAACTCAAAGATACTAATTTCGCATATTCTAGGGTACCTACAATTTCCAATTCTATGGCTCTAGTTGATTTGACTATGACAAAATTGCAGCACTCATTCGTAATTTGAAGAATGATTGTGCAATTGGATTTGATGTCATATCCAATAAACTCCTAAAGCTTGCTTTGGAATACGTCGTGCCTCCAATCACACACATTGTCAACCTGTGTTTGCGGACGGGGATGTTTCCACGAGTGTTCAAAATTTCGATCATTCACCCAATACATAAAAATGGTAATAGGGACTATGGCCATAACTAACGACCAATATCAGCCTTGTCGGCTCTATCTAAGATATTAAAGAAGATAATGAATAAAAGCTTATTATCGTTTCTATAAAAACAAAACTCATATCCAACAACCAATTTGGATTTAGAGCTGGCAAGTCAAACGCTGATGCAGTGATCGGACTCGCAAATCACGTGACTCAACATTTAGGAAATAAAAAGAGATGCGTAGGAGTATTTTGAGACCTCGCAAAAGCTTTCAACACAGTTTCTGAACCACTACTATTGTCAAAAATAGAAAGGATGGGCATTCGTGGTATGGCTTATGACATTTCACTAGCTAGTTATCTCTAAGGACTCAAAGAGTGCAGATGTGCTCTCCACATTTCTAGAGACTGGTCTGTCACTTATGGTGTGCCTCAAGGCAGTGTCATTGGCCTTAGCCTCTTCCTTATTTACATCAACGAGTATTGTAACGTAAAATTTAATAATTGTAATATTTTTACTTTTGCTGATGATACAGCATTTATACTTCATGGTAAAACTTGGGAGGATGCCAGATCCGTAGCTGAGCAGGGTCTTCGGATTGCTATGAAATGGCTGCAAGCTAATATACTTACCTTGAACACCACAAAGACCAAAATAATATCCTTTGGACAATCAAAGAGAGAAATTCCTAATACCGAATTTACAATAAAAGCGCATAAATGTGACTTAAATAATGCGTCTATATGTCAGTGTGCTGTTTTGGAACGAATTACTTGCGTATCATGGGGTTTTTGTTGATAAAACTCTGACATGGAAACCTCAAATTCACATAATATCAGAGAGAACCCGAAAACTTATGTTTATTTTTAAATCACTTCGTCATTATAGCAGGTAAAACTTTTTATTTTACCTTATAGTCCAAGATTTTTAGATGTCCGCTCTGCATAAAATCCTTCTGCGTTATTTTTCGATTGGATTATGTCGGATGGTGCCCCCCAAGTATAAAACCGAGTTTCTGTCGCCCGAAACTGCGAGCGTTAGCCGCCATCTTGGAAACCGTTTTTTTGCATATATCTCGGAAACGGTAAGTTTTACGTTAAAAACCGAAGAGATCTTTTTTGTAGAGAACAAAATTTCCCATCTTTTTTATACCAAACTTTTCCCCCTATTGTTGATATTTTCCGATATATTGAAGTAAAAAAACCAAATTTTTTGTTTTTGTAAAGTAACTCAATAATTTTTGGAGATACGAAAAAAATGTTTGAATTAAAGTTGGAGAGCATGAAATTTTCTACAAATTTTGTATAAAACTTTTTCTTGCAAAATGATTAGTTGCTGAGTTCTAGCGCAATAAAAGATCATGAAAATCAGCGGTAAGTGGCAATACGTTACTCTCTCATGCAAACAAAAAGTATAAGTAAATTCGATGTCTCCGCGTAAAGTATTGTTTTACAGAAGGTAAGTAATTTATGTCGGAACGCCGTTAAAATGAGTACGTGTTTTATATGTGAGAAATTGATAAGTGATAAAGACGTACAAGTGGTGAAAGAAAAAGGTGTGCAAAGACTGATACTTATTATACTTTTTTGTTTGCATGCCAGAGTAACGTATTACCGCTCATCGCTGATTTTCGATTCCTGGTGACAATTTTTATTCAGCTGGAACTCAGCAACTAATCATTTTGCAAGAAAAAGTTTTATACAAAATTTGTAGAAAATTTCATGCTCTCCAACTTTAATTCAAACATTTTTTTCGTATCTCCAAAAATTATTGAGATACTTTACAAAAACAAAAAATTTGGTATTTTTACTTCAATATATCGGAAAATATCAACAATAGGGGGAAAAGTTTGGTATAAAAAAGATGGGAAATTTTGTTTTCTACAAAAAAGATCTCTTCGGTTTTTAACGTAAAACTTACCGTTTCCGAGATATATGCAAAAAAACGGTTTCCAAGATGGCGGCTAACGCTCGCGGTTTCGGGCGACAGAAACTCGGTTTTATACTTAGGGGGCACCCTCTGATATAATCCAATCAAAAAATCACGTAGAAGGATTTTATGCAGAGCGGACCGATTTTTGGTGCTAAAATTCCTGGACTATTAGCACAGTCCATATTGTCGTATTGCCTCTTGGCATGGGGTTAACAAACAAAACCCACATGATCACCGTCGAAAGAGCTCAACGTGCTTTGCTTAACGTTATTGCGTTTAAACCACGTAAATATCCTACGCGTTGCTGTGTCTGATGTGTTCACAGTAAGAGAATTGTTTGTGCTTTATTCCATCCTTGCACAGCACAAAAATCTCGCAAACGCACCACAAATAGCGGCTACGCGTAGAAAGTACAAGGTCTGCCTAGAAAGTGTTTTTAGAACAAATTTTATCTATCAACTCCAATGTTTTCTCGAACCGTTCTTGTATAAAAAGATAAATAAAATTGACAATATTTACCCATTAAATTACCGTAAATGCAAAATCAAATTTACAGATTGGCTAAAATCACAATCATATGATGAAGTTGAACTTTTAGTCCATATTTTTAAATAAATTATAATTTATATTCTACTTTAGTTTAGTTAGGATATAAACAAAAAAATAGCTGAAATTCTTGCAGAATTCACAAGCCCAAAATTAAAAATATTATAGATGAAATCCTGAAATCTGAAATCCAGCAAACTGTCGTATTATAAGTTAATATCACAAAGTCCGAAAAATTATCACATTATGAGATTTACTGTGCATATTATATATGTCGTAGCATCTGTCTTCGCATTCAGATAAGCGCTCAACATTTGCTCGCGGCATTTGCTTTAATAGCTAAGTCAAAAGCTCAAGTAGTGTATTCAAAATTTAGGTAGAATGATAAATCTGCGAATCTATTTAACTAGTTCATATTATACTAATTCATATTATGTTATTTTGCATATCTAACCATATTTTGTTATTTTGCATATGTACCTATATGCAAAATAACATAATATGAGTTTTATAACTTTTAAATTGGGTGTCTGTATAATTTATAAATAGGGAATATTAATAAAAACTTTCTACTGCCGCTATAAAGAAAGATGATAAAAAAACTTCATAAAAATAAGAATTAAAGGGGCTCCCATATAATAAATAAATATTTCTAACACTCACACTAATTAGCCTAGTCCCAAAGTAAGCACTGTAAGGTTTGTGTTATGGGATACTAGGGTAACGGATAGAATACATATACTGTACATATATATATTAAGTATATATAAATACATATTAAATATCCATGATTGGAGTACAAATGCTCGTAATTCATAACACAAACATCTGCCCCCACCGGGTTTTCAACCCGAACCCAACTCTCGAGTCGGTGACATCATGAAACCCGACGTACAAATCACTCGGCCACGGAGGTCGTCAAAAAAATAAATAGTATGAAAATGTAAACGCAATGATTTGGCGTTGTCAGCAGTTGGCATTATTTTAAATCACAAATAGTACTTATATACATTAATATATGATACAGTTAATTTTGATTTTGCTCATGGAGTGCCATATTTGCATGCATAATCGATTATTAAGAAATGTGTCAGCATTTTTAGATTATTTTTTCGATTTAACGAATACATCGACAACACTATGGTGAACAGAGATATTAAAGTGATGAGTCGAATTAGTGCAACCCTAATTAGCAGTAGGGTCCACACGAGCCAAACACAGATAGAATAGATCAGGGCGGACTAGTCTCAATTTAGGGGTTGGTTGTTCGGTTATTACTCGCTGTAATGTGCCCTTTAACTTTTATGGGCCGAAGTTGGAAATGAGTCCGGCTTTGGCTCGCAGGGGACCAATATAGGGCAAGAGTTTTATCAGCCAGTGTACTTTCGTTGAAATTTTGTATTAATTTTACGGTTAAGTTCTTGCGGTCGGCGCGGGGTGTGATAACGGACACTAAATATGAAAGTTTACGTCGGTCTGCCAACCCCACAATCTATTGTAAATTATTAAAATAATTACTGCTATTTTGCCGAGTTAGAACTGGTGTTTTGAGAACTTTATTAGTGATATGGATTGGCTGCCTTTGCCTTCATATTAAGGTTTCACGTAAAATTGTGACGTGGAGGAAGGGGACGGCTGTGATTAATAGCGTATGACTTGACATTGTGGAAGTAAAGTAACTTTCGCAAAAGCCGGCCATAGGATGTATGACCAAAGATTAGTTACTAGCATAAAAACTTTCTATTATTTTTCTTCGTCTATCAGGTATATTATCAAAAACTAATGGACCCGTATTATTTCTTTATACACATGCTCCAATTTTTACAGAGATATATTGATTTGAAATGTCGCATGATGTTACGTCTTGGTATAATTTAGACTTAGAAGTGACGTAAAGCGTCTAAGTTTGGAAGTGGGACCTTCCAAACTTAGACGCTCTCGTTATCGCTATCTTTGTACTTCTATGGTTGATTGTCAGAAGAAAAAGCAAGTGTCCGTTATTTTTTGATAATCTGACTGAAAGAGTTAATATAATTTAATCATCCTTATTACGATCCATTCTTCATTACGTGATGTATGTAATCATAATCATAATCATAATCATAATCAAAACATTTATTCGACACAGACATGGATACAGACTAATGTCTACATATATATATATATATATTTATGGACAATAAATGATGAACAACATTAAATATTCTCTTAATACCTATTTATCTTAATATTCTGTATCCACAACTGAGCCGAAAGGGGCCCAGTTCAGCATTGTGTCAGTTTTCACTGACGCAGTTTTTCGATTGTATAAATGTATGTGCTCTAACAGCTGCTGAAAAAAAATATTAAGTGACAATAAACAATAATTGATTGACTATAATTTTTTCATTTTGGATTTCTTTAATCCATACAGCCCCGCACTGCTCTACAATGTTATCTATGCTCTCCAATCACGATGTCTAAGTTTGGATTATGGTGTACGGAAATCGTTTCTTAAAAGGTTCAGCTCAGCACCCTTTTTCGTGCAAGTACAATCTAGCGTGTATTTTTAGATTTGGATTTCTGTTTTTTTTTGTTTCATTTTCTAGACGATAAATCACTAAGTATTATTTAAAACAATTTTATTTGATTTGGATACAAAGACGCTGCGACTTTGGTCGCTCATTGTTTGTATTGTACCACCATAAAGAAAGTCAATATTTAAATAGTCACACTAATATTATAAAGGCGAAAGTATGTGAATGTGTGTGTATGTTTGTTACTTCATGACGTCTAAACGGCTGAAACGATTTTAATAAGATTTGGTATGGAGTTAGCTGACACCCTGGATTAACACATAGACTACGTTTTACTACGGGAAAATATCCCTAATAAACTGCTGGGCACAGCTAGTTAAAGATAAGTAAGGAAGAAAAAACTTGTTTCTTTTTAGGGTTGCCTGTGCAGTTATTTGGAACTGTTTGGTCTAGTTATGCCAGATTATATTTTAATGTTATATGAGTATTTTGCTAGATCGACCTTATTTGTACGATGCGAAAAGCTACTTTATGTGGAGAACAGTAATAAAGTCAAATCAATCTTGTTATGAATGCTATAAAGAATGATTCAGGTACGTTGTGTTGTGTTTTCTCTGATAGATCACTGCTCTTACCTATGTAGGAACTGCATCAAAATTCAGGATGCACACAATACCTAAGAGCTTTAGAAAAGTATAAAATGCGATAAGTATCCAGTGTCTATTTAATATATTGAATAAACAAAATGCAAAGCAATAATTTGTTTATTTCAAATAAATATACCAGAACGGCAAATAAAGGAAGCCGCAGAAATTCTGATTAAAGTTGCGCTCGAAAAATTGACTTCCAATACTCATTGAGTCTGGGGGTAAAGCAATAAGGTCTCCCAAATTCACGGCTGATTTAATTTTAATTTGTCCCGTTATAGTATCGTACGAAATATGAAAGACCCGAAACAAATTGGCGAAGCCCAAATATGAAATGAGAATTCATACAATATTTTATGACGTATTCTTATTTCACACTACATATCTACACATAGCACAAAACCATATTCCATTCGATTTTAATCAGAATGTTGCGATATTTTGATAAACATGAAATAACAAAATTGTAATTGGGGTCTAAATTGATCTTTGAAAACAAAGAGCGTGGAGTGATCATGTAACTAGTTCTTCTTAGTTCGGCACTGAATAATTGTTGTGAGCTGTAGATAATTTATTTTGTTTGAAAGGGCAACACAATATACCTGCTCTTATATAAATAACATTTGTGAACACATAGTTTACTGTGTATTGTTATTAAATAAACGATATTCCTTTACAGGTAAGCTAACCACAATACCGGGGTGCTGGTTATTCGGATCACGTAAGTTGCTTCTCTGCGAATATAGAGCGACCTTCATTTGTTTTCGATAATTAAAATTGTTGGGCGCACGCGAAAGCAATTAAACAGATAGTATCGCCTCTAATAATGTTGTACGTAGGCTCGAGTGGCTTCAACTTGCTCTATAAATCTACCGCCCTTTACACTTCATCGAATAATAGAGAAGGGTCTTAGAACAATTACTGCGGAATATATTTGGCAGCGCGACCGTGGTGTTGTCTCGCTGATGTCAGGGTGCCACAGAATACAAATATTAAGTGGATAATGATCCTTTCACTAAAACTAAGAAACACACCCATAAAAAGTCATTGAAACTTATTTAACTAAAGTTATTAATTTTAGAATTTGGCTTGAATTTCTGCCTTTAGATTTCATGTCTGATTTTTTGACGTGACAACGTCTTAAATTAGGTTGCGGCTGGGAGTCACTTATGAAAAAGTGTAACGCTCGGTAACGTTACGATGAGTTTAAGTTTACATGTACAATGTTTTAGTAAACAAAATATATTTCTATAGTTAAAATTTGTGCAATTCTTATTTTCATTCAATTCCTTGTTCCTATTGTGCAATTTAATTATATTCATATCAATAAATATTCTACCGAGAAAAAGACGTTGTCACGTAAAATCTTCGCCCGTAAAACCGACTTTACAGGCAACCATTTTTTACTTAGAAAATTTTAACTGTTATTAATTATAAATCGTATGGATAAAATATTTTTCCTACAACTCATACCTTTATTTATTTGGTTGAGATCGTAACCTAATAAAATCTGGTAATGAAACAGTATTAAAAATTACGTTGATAGGTACTTATTTAGGTACCTACAAAAAGGTTATTTACTATTTGATTCAACAAATTTTAAAAATTCATTCGATACTTAACACGCTTTCTAGTGGAAAGGCACGGCTGAATATATATGTAGGCTGTGTTATTATTAACTTATCTCAGGTGGGTTTTAGTAAAATAAGTAGGCCCTTGGAGAGAGCTTGTGAGAAACTAATTACTACCTAGGTGACGTAGTATTATACTTACAAGTTATATAACTTATTAAGAGAGCAGCAAACTACAAAAGGTATTATTTAAACAGCAGATATGTACAGAAACTGTATGCCCACGAGTAAAATGACAAGAAAACGCATAAAAAGTAACTTGAAAAATTAACGAGAACAAGCACGTGCGCCAAATGAATTATAAACTTACCTAATTCTTTATATCTTTTTTTGTCTCTTGAAATTTAATGGACAGGTCCATATTAATGTTATTAATATTTAACTAAGTTAAATTTTAATTTTAGAAATAAGTCAGACTTCCTGCACCAATAAAAAGGCATTTATATTAGATTAATCTTTCTGCGTGTACTTTATCATTTTTGGTTCTGAGACAAGTTGTTTGAGCGACTTCTTTTTGGTTTTTAGTAACAAAAATCAATAAATCTGAAACACTATTGGTATTCGATCATTACTTTAACTTAGCAGATCAACACACCATTACATAAGCATGGTTTTAGTTTAAAAAATAAGTTTCACTGTACAGTTACCCAGGTTCTACACAGCTACTTATAATATTCACCATAAGTACCCTAAAGAATAACAAAATTAATTTATTACTAAGTCTCGAAGCCTCGCTGTAGCTTGAGAGCGGCAAGATATTCTGAATATATGCTGCGATAACGGCTCCTCTCGGGGAGAAGCATTGTGTTGCGTAGGCCTCTAACAAACTTACTCAATTACTTTCAATTTATAACGGAGAAAGGCTTTGAGTGACTGCATGCGACTTGTTCAACGAGCTACTGGAATAGGGTTAACTTCAGTATTATGTTTTATTCGTAGCGAAAACATTATTAGGCACTATTAGAATGGATAAAATTACTGAACAAGTGGACAGTTCTAGAACTTCTAGTGTGCGATTTTGAAAGTTAAGTAACTTACGCAAAGACCAATCATCGAATGGATGACCATACATTTCTATCTCGAGCTCCTCTGTGCTTTTCAAGGCACATTAAGCCATTCCATTGGTCGTTGTTCATTCACGATATCATCAAATCACATAAGTAGATACCATCGACACTACCTATGCTTATTTCACAATAGTTTAGATATCAACCAATTTCTGACATGATTTTTATATATCTAAATCAGCATTTTGTATGGCGACCAACCGAGAATTATATCTGAGCAGTAATATGCTTAAAACTTTCCATTTTCATTACGAGTATATATGAACAAGGCAAGATGCTGTAATTTGAGATAGTTCACTGACATTTCTGTGGCTCTTGTTAGGGCTTTGATGACTTGTGACTTTCTGAGTGCACAGAATGTTGATGGCCTGACTGAGTCTTGAGTCATCACGTCGGGTGAGCCAGCGCGGACGGCATTACCATTTTGAATAATGCATACCTACAACGCAAAGAGAAAGTTATGTTTATATCTAGAATCTAGTATCGCGTTATTGAATCATATGTAAAATTCATGTGGGCATGCATATCGTGGCATTGTTGTCATTCAGATTTGACAATGTGTTATTATTGAATGGTAAATGCATTCCGATTTTGATATAAACTTATCAAAATGAACTATATGGATATACCTGTTGGTTTTACGGTTCAACGTTTTAATAGTTTTCAGCCTTAGGATATGGACATAGAAAACGTGATACATTGTAGAAAACATTAATATTATTGTATCAGATTAATTTCATCACATTGTAAGGTTGTAAATTTAAACTATCAATACAATTTAACAACAAAAAACATGTTATAAGTGCTGATATGGAACACTTTAATGTTATTGGTCTCTGAATACTCATTTTCTGATTTCTTATTACTACTGTGCACAACAATGCTCAAGATATTTCATTTGACGTTTTAATTAACTTACGAGAGGAATGTCGCTACATCATTGGATAAAACTTCGCATTCCACAGTACCAAGTAATCAAGAAACAACTGTAAATTGTCCCTGAAATAAGAAATATGAACATTATGCAATGGCTACGTTTATTCAAACCCAAGAACTTTGAAGAACAAGACCCAAGAATCCAGACCCAATTCTTATGCATTAATAACGCAAACAATAATAAAACAAAATTGCTTCAAATAATCCTAAAAACAGGTTTTCATTGTTCTATGAAGGACCAATCATCAGAAACGGTTTATTGAAACTTATGTAGATACGTCGGAATAGTTATATCTTCTGTAGTAAACATTTTAATTAAACAACTAAAACCAATCATAAGCTAGTTCTTAGCAGTAGTGATCTCAAAACTAAAACTGTAGAGTGGTCCGCGAGGAAATGGCTTATCTATCTTAAATAAATCTCTCAGGAATTGGTTTAATGACTATCATATAATCGGGAACCGCTGTCAATCTCCTACTTGTTATATAAATCTTATTATCCTAGAATATGAGCTTCTGTTGAGCTCTCCCATATGAGAATGTGTCTTATGGGGTTAAGTTTGAGCTATAGCAACTCAGTTGTCTGGGGTTGAGGCCCATAATGAAGTTGGATGTTAATATAAAGTCGATGGTGTTATCGAGATAGATGGGATTTCAAATACGACTGCTTCAAAGTATCAAAATCCAACTTTATTGGATATGTTTGAGGGGGCTTAGAGGGTATTCAAATAAACCTCAACTTACTGATCTGAAATTGTAATTAGTAAGAGTAGTGATTGTTACTATTAGAAAAAAAATATATGTTTTTATATCTAAATAACTGTTTAATGGTTCAGTAAAATCAAACAAACGTTTTAAGAGTGAAATGTAGAACTAAATTCATTTTTCTATTTAAAGTAGGTACTATTTGTTTTAGTCAAACAGTATTTAATGCTATCTGTACCTTACTAATCCAAAACGAAATTAGGTCATGCGCTCCCAGTATCAGATAACTCCCAGATTTACTTGCGTACGTCATAAGCCAGGCGCCCGATACCGCAGCAATCAGCCAGATAAGCCCAACCTTATCCCCCTTTCTTATTCCTTTACTTAAACCATTACTTTTCTTGTTTTGACGACGAATTAGGGCCCGGATTATCTTGCTTACTAACTCAGCTTTATTTTTGACAATGTTCAGCTGCTACCAGCTTGGTTTTATCAGTATAATTTATTTTTTAAAGAAAGTACATCGAATGTCGTTAGTTATTTCTTATAGTCATCTTCTTGTACTAATTTCACGCCCTAAAAGTTTAACTTAAAAGAGTCGGTAATAAATTGGTTTCTTGTGAGCATTCAAACGATGTTAGTGTGAGATCGGAGTAACCAATATAGTTATGAGCTTATTCGCAAAAACTGAAAATAGCCCATGTAACGGCGTACTCAAACTAGATTTGCCAGGTTTTTTAGACCACTGTTACACAAAGAAGAGTAAGGAATCACTGACGAATAAGAATAATGTTATAAAATATGGACACAATTGCTAAGCAAAATTACGGTGACCACGCAATCGCGTGATGCTTCGTGTTCTATTTACTGTAAGTACAATGAACTATGGAGTCGGGAGTATAAGAGCTCAACGTTGCTTGAAACTAACTTTATAATTTGTCCGATAATCCATTATCCGTGGTAAAGGTAATTGTTTTTTTACAAACTTACATTAAAAAGTATTATTATTAATCAAAATATGGTGTTTGTTTTCAATGGAAAATATTAACTATATTACTGTATATATTTAAATATATTATTAAAAATAAGACTGTTTACTTAGTTACATTTATAACAAAATTGCAACTAAGAAGAAACACATTGGAAACATTACTTTATTAAAGTTTTTATATTGAACTATCATGAAACCTATACTACAAATACTCAAGGAATGTTCAATCAAATATCTGAAGATTCATTTGAACCCAAATCTTAGTTACGAGATTTAGAGAGAAATTCGCTCAAGTCATTGGAATACTTTGAGTGTGACTTCGCTCTATAAGATAAAGCGTTACTTCGCATGATTTATTTGAACTAGATAAGAGTTTTCAGAATACGTTATTAACTCGCTCGTCTCAAGATAAAAATACTTTACCCTTTTAAATGGTTTGTAATTGTCAGAATTAAAGGAGAATTCGAGATAGCTTTTAAATACCTCCTTTCTATGTTAAATTTATGCGAATTACAAACAAAATATTAGCTTTAAAATATTTGTTCTAATGGCGTAGTGATAAGCGAGTTTGGTCTGCGATTTTGGAAATTAAGCAACTTTACTTATGTCAGGTCATTGGATGGGATAATATATAAGACAGCCAAAGATGTCTTGAATTCCTTCGTGACTTGAATGCTACTAGTACTGGTTTTGTTTCGATACTATTTGCACAGAAAACCTTAGCTTTAGCAATGGCTATGGCTGGATTGTTGGTGATGATGTGATTCGACAGCAATTTTCAAAAATAATTGTCAATCTGAATAATAAAAATTTGCCAGAATAGACACCAGTGTTTAGCTAATCACATGCATGTGTCCTACAGTTTTGTTTATTTATAGTTTGTTATAATAATGTACACTGGTACTTATATTTTATTTTCCTATTTTGCAAACTAATATCCATTTGTGGTTATGAGTAGTCATGCTCTCTTAAAAATCTCTTCGGAGGTTCGTGCGAGGCGGCTCGTTACGTTCCCTAAAAAATGGTTAAGCGAAGCGATGGCTGGTTCATGCGTGATACTCGTGAACGGGTGCTGCCAGCGGAGATGAGTCTGCTCTTGCTACATTGGGTTCTATTAATCGTTGTATTTAACTTTAATCGTACAGCTTTTTATGCCTAAACAGTAGGACACGGCATTCCTAAACATTCCTAAACTTTAGTTATGTTTTTATTTTTTAAGCATTGAACTCTAGATGTTTAAATCTAGATATTCCTAAACTTTGTTAAATCAGTTTTTTTTATAGTCACAGTTTTTATATCATTTACATTTGTAATGGAAAGTGACTTCATGAGTTATCTCATATTAAGTCATTTTCCAATTTGACGACTGTATATAATACAGGGAGAGAAAAACAGCCCTTGCTGAGTCTCTTGTCGGTTCTTCTCAGCACAAGGTCTCCCGCCGTAAATTTCTTAACCGATGGCTAACAACAGTCACAGCCTAGACTAAATAAACGATAATGAATTTAGAATTATTAGATTTTTTTAAATTTTATTAAAAAATTAAATTACCATACATATTTTGATAAAGCTGATTGTAAAACCTCTAGATTGATAGTGGAACCATAAAACAATGCTCTCCTATCCTATGAGAGCATTGTTTTATGGATCCACTATCAATCTAGAGGTACAGAACCCAAAAACACAAAACAAGGTTTTATAAAATCGGCAAGTAAAATTGAACGAAATGGCTGACACTGCCATACATGATATTTGTAAGACATTTTACCCAACACTTGGAGCTTATCCTAATAAAGTGACTTGCTTCGCAGCTCGTTCCTTATTAATCTACCAATTTATCTATTAAAGCAGATGACTTTGCAGCAATATTAACCCTAACGCACATTTTATTGGTATAGAGTGAAGTGTAGCTGTTGCATTGAAAAAAACTTTATTCTTTTGAGGTGGAATGATAAAAAAATAAAATTACTTGCTTTGCTGCAAAAAAAATATGTTTCGGATTTCAAATTATGTTTCATGACGTCCTATATTTCTATATGTCCATTCACAAATCACATTTAGTAAAACTTAGCATACACATAGAACATTTTGGTTAAATCGAATCGCTGGGTTACATATCATTAACCCATATAAATAGGTTTTTAGCTAGAGCCAATAATATTATTACTCAACAAATGTAATGTTTGTGTGGTGTAGTTTACATTTCTTATCTAAACTATAGTTTCTTAAGAATTATATAATATAATTAAGTTTCTTAAGGTTCTATACCTTAGTAAAGCTAGATATTTACTTTACGTCTTGTTAGATTTAAGTCGATTTTGATTATTATTAACACAAAAGGTCAGTACGTCCCACAAATAATTCGGTTGATTGCATTCGTAGAAGTTATTAAAATTTAGGGTCCCGTTATATCATTCGTAATTGGCAACACACTCATAACTCATTGGCAACAAAAGGCGAACAGCGCTTGGATATCGGCCCGACTCCAATTACGAACGCGAAATTGAGTCAACTCACGAGGTGATACAAAACAGAGTCCCAAACAAAGCTTCAGAGCCCATTGTTGCAGACCGACCGAACAACGCCAGCTTAATGACAACATTCGAGGAAACGTTAATTAAGCCAACAATACTGAAATAAGATGTTTTGAGACCCACTGTTGCTGATAGTAGCTTAATTTTGGGAATTAATTTTTCATGTCTTTCGTGGATTGACGCAAATTGGGATTATGCTTACGTGGATAATTCCGTGTCCAACCGGACTGACTTTGCTGATTTAGCTTAATGAGATTTGATTTCGATGTCCCATGGGAAAATAAATTTTTGGACAAGGTCTCTCAAAATCTGGTATTCGGAATAATTCTTGCCTTGATTTTTTTGAGTAAATTCATAAAAGTTTGTGCCAACAGTAACAGTTAAACGTGAAGATAACGATGCCAAAGAGATTTGGGACAGCAAGCACGGACAAACTTAACAGAGAAGGGTTGCTATTCTCTAGAGACAATAATAGTACGGGTACGTGCAATAACTTAAATATAGCTTGTAATATCGACATCGACTTTGATATCTTAAAGAAAATCGAAGAAAGACAAAAATAAAAATAAGCGATGATTCGTAAAACTCTTTGATGTTTTAAACAAAGAAACAAAAAGGGGTGAAAGATAGTTTAAAAAGTTTCTCATTCGTCGAATCGTTACAGTCAAAATGAATCGTACTGCCCGTTGCGGTTTCGCGAAAACAAAAGCTATAAAATGAAAGACATTTGGCACAGGTCTGTAATACGAGATCCAGCGTAAGCCGATAGGACAATGATCGACGAAAATTCTCCTTATTTCCATAATATTTGTTTAGTAATATAATGATGTTCGAGCTGATACTGCAAATCTTAAAACGTCCTTGTTTCCTTATCATGCAAATCGGATACTAATGCGACCTTGTGGAAAGTATGTTTTTTCTCCCTTTAGTGAAATCTATCGCGTGGAAGCTTTTCTATAGAATACGGGCATATAATAACGATGTCCGCACTGTTGTCGTGTCATCCATCATTTTCTCTCACTTCATTAGGCATAAGGCTGGAGATATAGAAGCATGTTGTCCGCAAATTGTGCGTTGAGCATGAATAGCCTTGGATAAACAGAATTATTTACATTTTTACCACATGCCATTATTATAAATAACGTCTCCCCTATAGCCGCTTTCTTTATCCTACGTATAAATAATAATAAATGTGAACAACTTGATAAAATTTGTGAGGAGCATTCGACGTATATCTCATATCCAATTCACGGAAGTGGTGAACTGGCTGCCGGGTTGGTATAAAAATTCATTGGTCTCGATATCTTTTGTTCAGAGAACAACAGATTTATGGTAAAGAAAGTTTCTGTTATTATGTACAGTCAAATTCAGTATTTTGTAGTGTTCTTGTCACATTAGATTGCATATTCGTAAAATTTTATACTTTTAATAGTGTCTTATTCATAACAAAACAAGAAAATGCAGTTGTTTATTGAAAACTTAGTATAATTTCTATTTATAAAATTAAAAAAGGGCGTACTTGAAAATCTGAGCTACTATCACTTAGTGTCGGCACCGGGCTTTTTCTTTTAAAAACCATTATCCTCTCAAAACGTGTTTACTTATATCAGGTTCACATTGAAAAACGATATCGCTGTCACGCTCATAATCGAATCCATTTATACAAAGAGGACATATTATACGGAGACAAAGTGAGCGTGTTTGATGGCAATGATGGACAAGCCAGTAAATAAATATAGTGGTCTTGTGCCGGGTGTCGTTTCTCACGCTGACTCAGCTGAAAGACTCTCGGTGTTTGCCCAAGATGTATCCGCATAAGTTGCGTGAAATTGATATCGTCTCTTTACACACGATCCTGTGTTTGTTCATGGCGAATAGTTATTACCATCGCAATGGGATCTTCAGACAATGATTTGTTTTTTTTATTCGAACATCTTATATGCTAAACGACGGCTAAAAGTTCGATGTATAAGGCAATTTTGTCTTTACTTTCTGTATTCAAATCGGAGTCATAATTTTAGAATCGTCTAAAATTTTTGGTCCCTCTCACCCGTTAAGGATATTTTTTAGCTATTGAGAAAAACGAATGACTTACAATCTCCACTCCAAAATATTTAGTTAATAACAACGCCATTTCTAATTTCCTGATAACCGTTTCTTATACTTCAATGTATACTTTATTAGTAGAGAATATTTAAAATCTCACTCCGAGAGGGGTAGGGTTTAGGGCATAAAGAATTTTTCGCTTCAATTAGATACGAGATTTAAACTGGTACGAGTTTGACACAAGTACACTATATATCATTATGTTATTCTATGTGAGAGAACAAATAAAGTAATTCTTATTTCTAATCTAAGTGATCTTAGTTAATATAAGATAGCTTTGTTTACTACATACAACTTTATCCACTTCTTTACTCTATATTTGGGCTCGTACCCAAACCTGAATGTTAAATGTTTCGGGAATGTAATTGTTAAGATGAGGGCATGTAAAAAATGTAGACAGGTTTGTATTGAATGTGTTTATTTCACTAAAATAATAATGTCTGTAAATATTGAGGCGCGCTACGTTGTTGCGCACAGTCAGCTAAAATATTTAGGTTAATATAATATAAAATACCTAATGTACTGCTCTTACATGCTCACGAATTAAAAGACAAAAAATAAAGTAAACAGTGTTAATGACAATAAAACAAAACACTTTCGTTATAAAATTTGTTATTCAGATTACGTTCGAAATGTGTGGATGAAATGCCGCAACCATTACAGATTCAGGCCCGAATAATTTTGTATTTTATAATGAATAATAAATGCGGGAGATTCGTTAAACTTTGATTGATAGTGCTACGGCAGATATGAGGTAAAAAAATATCGAATAGGTACCTATGTCATTGTTACATGAAATCAGTATAGGTTTTACGTTGTATAGGATTTTGAAACACAAAGGTGTTAATTTAAAGACGAGTCTCGGTTGGGATTTCTATATACCAACAAATAGTTACTTCACATGGTTATTGATTTCTATATTAATTATTTTATCTGCAAAAACTTCTAGATTATCAGAATGGGTACATTGCGTAACCATTTGGCGCAATAATGATGGTGCGTCAAATTTCTAGTGTCAAGTAGATAATTGGTATTCATTCGTGCGAAGAGTACAGACATTAATTCCAAAATATTGGTATTTTGTTCTAAATGTATTCATTATAGGTATTATTAAATGAGAATCTTCAGCAACGAAACATATTTAGGGCGTCCGCTGACTTTTTCGTAGAATTCTCACATCTTTGCTGGATAACGCGCAGTGAACGCGGGAATCTTGATTCTCGACGCGTGTTCATAGATTAGAGAGAAAGATTACTTCTTGCAGTGTTTTTTAAGTACCTTTTAAGGCTAATAATGTAATGTATGTGTATCTCTCTTAATCTGTGTCTTAAGCCGTGCTCCTTTACTAACAAATTTAGCCCGCCGCGGTCGACTTCAGCCTCTTGCAGCGCCGCCAGTACAATTTTGATCGTGCGGGTGAACAGATCCTACCAAGCACCCATAGTCCGACGAACCTTCCTGGTTATGCAGACCGTAGCAGCGAGAGATACGCGCGGATTGGCCTCCATCGCGCATATTTTCTTGACTCCCACTAATTATTCTTTATCTGTCTCCTTTGGACCTATGGTTCTTTTTCCCCTTTTGAGGCCGACGTACACGAAACACCGTCGTCACCACCCAGACGTCCCGTGCCCACTCTGAAGTGTTACCGCTGGCTCCAAAACACAGTTTTCTTTCTTTGCCTCGGGTCTTCACTCTTCCCCTCTCCCGAGTCCACTCCGAACCTTGTGCCATCTATGCTTGAAGTCCCGCAGCTGCCTGAAGTTGGCCTCCAATCCCAGTAGGTCGCGATAGAGACCGGCCCAACTTCGAGCACTTCACACCGTCCAGAAGTTCCCTACACGCGTGGAAACAGTCGATAATGGATTATTTTTGTTGAAAATACTACCTAGCCGAAACACAACGCACACAAGAGCACAGAAGACAGCCAATCGAACGTATCATGTTCTTGCAACGAGACCCGCTTCTGCTGTATAGTACAGTCAATCTGTCGAAAAAAATATCGTTTCAGTGAAAAAAAAACCTAAAGGGTAAGTCTTGTTTTTTCTGTTGCCAAATGACGTCAGTAAGCCACCTTGGCGATGGGCATGTTCAACTCGTAGGCGTTTTTTGAAAAACTCAAAAAAACCGTCAAAAATTTTTTGAAACGCATTTTTCTTGTTTTGTATGCATTTTAGAAACTTTTTTTTGACCATAATTGTAGAGGTCGTTGAGCGCTACAATTTATGTCATTGTTGCAATCTCGTACAACAAAAAATGCGCATTGTAGGTGGCGCTAAAGTCTCAAAAAAGTGTTTTTTCACTTTTTCACCCTGAAAATATAATTTTAATGGAAAACTTTAAATGGCAAAGTTGTTTCGTACATAATTACCAACAACTTTTGTATAAACAATTTTTTTGTATTACTTACCGTTTTCAAGTTATAAATTGCGCAGGTATCAAAAATCCAATAGAGCGGTTTTGGGCAGTTCACGTACACATTTGCAGTGCACATTTCAATGTACGTTTTACTATTTTTATTTTTTTTTCATGATTGAAAAACAAAAAAAAAAATGAAAGTAAATAAAAAATAAATAGTTTTTTTTTTTTTGCTTTTTGAGACTTTAGCGCCACCTACAATGCGCATTTTTTGTTGTACGAGATTGCAACAATGACATAAATTGTAGCACTCAACGCCCTCTACAATTATGGTCAAAAAAAAGTTTCTAAAATGCATACAAAACAAGAAAAACGCGTTTCAAAAAATTTTTGACGGTTTTTTTGAGTTTTTCAAAAAACGCCTACGAGTTGAACATGCCCATCGCCAAGGTGGCTTACTGACGATTTGGCAAAAGAAAAAACAAGACTTATCCTTTAGGTTTTTTTTTCACCACTCAACCTACAGATTGACTGTACTAGTATGAAATGAAACAGTAAGTACCCGGTACCGACATCTGTACCGTGCAACCGCATAAGGCAGCGGACACCCTTAGTATAAACTCTTTTTATTTCTATAATCATAAATAGCTATAACGATCATTACAATCAAGGTGTGTGTGTGGGTTTTGTAAAATATATGTTTCTAAAACAAATATGTATTTCTATGAAAGCAACCCTTATTTATGTGTACACAAATAAGGTCCAATACTTTGAAGCCATATAAAGGTCGTAGAGTTGGTTTTATGTCGTCCTAGAAAAGCATGTTTACTTTAACGACTCATAAAGTGAGTACCTTGTGTCGTCAGGCATTTCGCATTAAATGTTTGAATGTTCACACATCTTGGATGAATTGGACTTATATTACTATAATAATAATAGCAAGAAACCGAAGATAACTTAGTGTATTTATTCCTTAGAGGCTACAACGGTGGTTTTCACCCAGATGATTTAATTTTTAGTGGATGTATCCTTTTAGGTTTCCGTATTCACAGGGTAAAAACTGAATCCTATTGTCACTTTGTCCTATCTGTCTGTTGGTCTCGGGCCTCTAGGTCATAAACGGAATGTGTTATAGAATCTAAATTTTGGTATTATAAGTAGAATGCTATATGCGCATACCTTCTTATATTTAATTATTTATTATCTTAGGGCAGCTAACAGCTTATGAGCATAAAAAATAACAGCAAAAACATTTTAAAAACTTATACACACTTTAGTATGATAAGTTAAGATTATAATACATTAAAATAACATGGGAAACGTACAAGTTTAAAATCCATACTTATACTACTAACCCATACTTCCATACGCTTACTACTATTATAAATGCAAAAGTGTACCTGTCTTTGAACAGCTGAATCTATAGAGACAGTTTGAGTTTTTATCCTAGAAATCACCATTGAAAAGCACCATTCTTTTCACCCCCTAAAGAAGTTTATATGGGTAACCAATTTCTCCACGTAGATGAAGGCGCGGGCATCCACCAGCAGCTTTATGTATTTGGTATCCTAGATACCCCCAATCGGCCAGGCGGAGACAATCCTCACTTGCGTCATCCACGCACCTAACATTACCTTAATTTAATCAGAGTAAAGATAAGTGATAATTAGGAAAGTTTCGCAGAAATTGCGCCCGTAGTAACACCATCTCTACTGTCGTAATGACTCTTTTTGGAGCAATTAAAGTCGGAATACGCTCTGGCATAGAAGTAAGGGAAACTTTAGTGGCTAATGTTAAGTATGATTATGGTTATAACTTCAACAATAATCATTGACGACTCCTATAACGTGTTAGGGTGACCCTGCTATACGTCTTTATTATATTTGTTTATTTTGGTTGATACGAATTATATCGTACGTATGTTGTAGTGTTTGTTTTTAAACAGAGCGTGACACTGACACACGTAGGACAGCTGTTTTGTCTATGATAGCGAACCGCTTACGTCAGCGTAACTGTCAAACTTCATTGATTGGGTTGGTAGCCTTGAGGGAAGAGTCGATTTTCCTATTCGACTAAAATATTCGCCTTGAGACTTATAAAAAAAAAAAAAAAAAAAAAAAAAAAAAAAAAAAAGTGATCAGGCGGGGAATCTCTGTGGGGGCGCGTGGATGAATGGATGGAGTTTGACAGTTGTTGAATTTTGAATAGTCTTTCCCAGATCGATTTGAGTCCTCCTTATCGGGTGCTGTTTTTAATCGATTTTGAATTTTACTCGAAATTGAATTTCCTCGCTGATTTGGGTAGGTATTCCCTTTTCCTCAGCTTACGGCGAGCGTAGGTATATAGTTTTGAGTTTATTCTTCGGTTCGTCTCGAATGCGGCGGCTGTCTGTTTGACTGTGGCCTTTGCCTTCAGTTGAAGTGGGAAACAAATCATAGACACATGTTTGGGAGTAGACGATTCGTCTATCATCTATGAGCAATTGTCAAAACAACTTTTAAAATTTCACAATCTGTTTGTGGTACAGTTAACTTTTCATCTTTTCTTCTGCCCAAAGTATAATAAACGGCATATTATTGTCGTCGAAGTCGTGAGATAGATCCGAAAAGTTTATATCCCGAAGGATATTGGCGGAAAAAGCGCGGAGTCGCTAACCGAACTGAGTTTCGTAGGTATATTGGAGTGGCTCTTTTTTTTCCTACATAATTTGCAAGTTTGGGCTGTGAAAATAACCTTTCTGTTGATATTCTGTATCGTAGGTGGACGAACACGAACCTTCGCGAGGCGATTGCAATGATAAGGCGGTAACTTGTGATAGGAAACAAAATACTTACGGATAGTTTCATATTTCGAACGGTAAGCTATCATCTGATCTCATATTTATTCTCCTAGCGCTAATTGAACTGCATTATGCACAATATAGTGATTCTTGTCATCAAATATACCTAATCATTCTTGTCAAGTTAGTGAACGTGGAATTGATTTTCTTCAAACCGGGTGGGACGGGCCCCCAGTCCTGTAGTGATTCAAATTTTAAAGTGTAAACATTGACCGTGAATATCCCTCACTCCCTCATCCACCACAGATGTGGTAATCTATGTATTTTCCCCATATCTGATCATTCTTTTTCAATGTGAACTTCAGGCTTGTACGTTCCCCTCAAGAAATACTGGAGGACTAACAAGGAGACTTTTGTTCTGTGCACGGACCAGAAGGGGCGCGGGAGTTTATTTGCCAGCCGCTCTCCGGTTTTATGTAACCCGGCCGAACAGCAGACAGATTATACACAGCTTAACCTATCATAATCAAGGTATTTCTCTACTAACCCCGGGTGAACGTGAAAAGGAAACAACAGGCGAGGTTGGACCCCGACTTACCCATTTCCATAGATTTACATATATCTATATAGCTGGTTATCTCACTGAGAACTAGAATTAACTAAGTCTGTCACCAATATCGATCAAACGAGCCGTAGAACCTCTGAAATCCACTAAATAGCTTATTCAGTATAGTCTAGGTGGTATTTGTGGATAAAAAAAAATATTAGTAAGTATTATATTGTAAGTACATGGTAAAGTGTTATGAATGTCTGATATCCTTATAATTATAACCTTTCCTGACAACTTGTTGGTTTATATACACATTAACTTTGAACTACTGTATTCAGCTTAGATATTTATAATTAGTGAAACATAGTTATTATATAAATAATAAACATAGTTAGACTTGTTGATTTATATAAGCAATAACTTAAAACTACTGAATTCCTATGCTTTGGTATCTAAAGTGGATAAAATATACTTATAACATTATCTTAATTTTTTTGGTTTTCTTTTATTGTTCCCCCGGTGCTCTGAGTGAGCGAAGAGAGGGCAGTAGAGGGGAATTTAACATCACATGTGGCGCCCGAACAAGTGGAAACAAGGCTTTGTAGCATTTACTTTGCTCTTTTTTTTGGTCATTAATTGCTCAAAAAAGGTTGATCGATATTGGTGATTTTTCTTTTTTTTTTTTCTCTGAATTATTTGGCTTATATCCAAAGATTTGTTTATCTGGTTATACTGTGTTGTAAACATAATAATTTGTAACATCGGATGATCGATATTGGCTCAAAATTTACAATCAAAAAAGTCATATTTACTTTTTATACCCTTATTTAAAGGAAAAAAAAAAAAACCCTCTTGTGTACTGATTTTTGGTAGGTTAGTTCACCAACCTCACTTTTTTGAACCTAACAAGAAGAAACCTAACATTGAGAAACCTAATCCTTTAGAACCTAACAATTTTCAACCCTCAGGTGTGAAACCACACTTGTTACAACACTACTATTTTAACTGATATATCTTAACAGGTAGGTGATTTTATTATCATATTAATTACACTTTGTTATTGAACATTTCTTTATTTTGCCACACTAGGAGTAATTTTAACTTACAAAATGGAACAGAGGCCAATCACTTTTAACTTGTTACACAAAGATGAGTTGGAATATGAAGTCAGAATTAGGGGTGCGAAGCCTGTGGACGGGGTGCCTGCTTTAAAGGCACAAGTACGTGCTTTAAATAAAGATTTACCTTCTGATGAAATATTAACTTGTGAAGTAGAGATAGAATCAGAGTTGGATATTATTAGGGAGAAATTAGACAGTTTAGATGATCTTACTTCTCAAACTTCTTCTAGAGCTAGTTCCCTTAAAGCACTGAACAGAATACAATCATTAGCACATCACTTGTTTCATAGACTTAGTCGCTTAGATTCTGATAATGATGACAGCATCGCCTCTCAATTGGAGGCGCTGCAAGAACGTCTGGACAAGTTTCTGGTTAAGTTAGATAACATTATGCACCATTTTAAGAGTAGTTTAACTCAGGTGCCTCCGGAAGAGAATAGCAGAGTCCATGCTGCTTCTGAACGCACCGGGAATGCTTCCCCTGACTCTGGTGCTGCCGTACATAAACTAAACATACGGTTTAATGGGAAAACCTGTGTAAAGGCATTCTTGCAGCGTTTAGAGGAGTTATGTTTGTCTCGTGGTGTAACAGATGGTAAATTGTTCAATTCTGCAGCTGAATTGTTTACAGATGAGGCTCTTTGTTGGTATCGTGGGGTGCAATCCGAGGTACATAGCTGGTTAGGGTTGAAAACCTTGCTTCTTGATGAATATTTACCATCAGATTATGATCATCGTTTATTACAAGAGATCCGGTCTCGCACTCAGGGTTCCGATGAAAGCATAGTGAATTATCTTAGCATTATGCAGAACTATTTTACTCGGTTGTCAAAGTCGCTCTCAGAGGAAGAGAAATTGAATATTGTTCTTTTTAATATTAGACCTTTTTACACTACCCAATTAGCTTTGAATCCCATAGAGTCCTGGACAGATTTGAAACGCAAATGTAGACTTCTGGAAGGTGCCAAGGAGCGTTCCCAACATTTTAGTGAACCACCTAAAATAACCCAGGCTTGCTTAGCTCCAGATCTGAGTTATAAGAATAGCAATAATAGACAACTGCCTAAGGTCTCAGCCGTGCAACTGGTGGGAAATGATAAGTTCTGTGTGCGTTGCCGTGTTGAAGGGCATACGCTGGGAACATGCCGGGAAGCTCATGTTTTGATTTGTTATCGTTGCGGCCGGAAAGGGGAGACGGCAAGATCGTGTCCCGAGTGCTCCCAGGGGAAAGCTAAGAATGCTTCTCTTCCAAAAAACGGGAAGGTGTGAATCGGCGCTGTTATACATTTTTGTCTAAACACGAATGGGATTCGTGGTTGGAAGTAATTCGACGGTTTTTCGATAGTAATAAACAAAACATTATTAAAAAGTGTCAAAATGAATGTCAACATCTGACAGCGCCGATTCACAACACAAGAGGGGATGCCCGTCCATTTTTAAAAATTACTATTTATGAATTAAAATATAGGCTTGCTAGACTCTGGTTCTGAAATATCTATTGTAGGTAACAATGCAATAAAACATTTTTCTGGCCTTGGTACTGTACATAAGTCATGGGACTTAACACACATTACTACTGCAAACGGTTCGTCGTCTCCAGTGACGGGCTACATATTTTTGCCAGTCACTGTCGGAGGAAGAACCGCCACTATTAAATTCTACTTAGTACCTGGGGTCGCCACTGAGCTACTTTTTGGGATGAATTTCTGGAAAGAATTTAAGATAGCACCCGACGTTCTATCCTTATTGGAGGGTGGTGAGTATTTGCCGGGGGGTAATCATATTGGTTCGATCACTTGTAACGATAGATTTTTACAAGATTTTGAGTCGCTCTCTGAGTCCGAGCGTAGGCAGGCTCAGGAAGTAATACGATTGTTTGAGGATATATCAGCGGAGAAGAGAGGATTAGGTAGGACTCACTTGGTCACGCACAAAATAGACACGGGCGATCATCCACCGATCAAGCAGCGTTACTATATCATGTCTCCGGAAAAGTTGGCCGAAATGAACAAGCAACTAGACCAAATGCTCAAAGATGATGTGGTGGAGCCGAGCAATAGTGCGTGGAACAATCCCGTCACTCTGGCGCAAAAGTCGGATGGATCTTATCGTTTTTGTTTGGACAGTAGGAAACTCAACGCGATTTCAAAGCATGACGCCTATCCTTTGCCGTATATCAGTAGCATCCTGGACCAGCTCCGTGACGCGAAATTCCTGTCTTCAATCGATCTTAAATCGGCATACCATCAAGTATTATTATCACCGGATTCCCGGGAAAAGACCGCATTCACTATTCCCTCCCGCGGGCTATTTCAATTTAAGGTCATGTGTTTCGGTTTGACCTCAGCGCCTGCCACTCAGCAGCGCTTGATGGATAGTTTGTTTGGGCCGGAGTTTAATAAGCTGTTGGGATCCGGGTCACCAGATTTTAACCCGGATAACCATAAAATATTCATTTATTTGGATGATTTAATAATTTTAACTTCCTCGCCTGCTATGTCCGAACATCTTGATATTCTACGTAAAGTCAGAGATAGATTGTTGGAGGCTAATTTAACTATTAATATGGGGAAGTGTCAATTCTTTAGAAGACAGTTGAAGTATTTGGGTCACGTGGTTGATGAATATGGTTTGCGTACCGATCCCGATAAAATAAGAGCTATTGGGATTTTCCCATACCCGCTAATAGAAAGGAGGTGAAACGTTTTCTGGGAACTGCATCATATTATAGGCGATTTATTAAAAACTTTAGCCATATGGCCGGGCCATTAAATGCTCTCACTTCTACGCGTAAGGGTGCTCCTCCCTTTAAATGGTCGGATGAGGCAGAGCAAGCATTTCTGGACTTGAAGTCGGCTCTTACAAGTGCTCCAGTTTTGGCATGTCCGGACTTCACGAAGGAATTTGCAGTTCATTGCGATGCGTCCAATTTTGGCATTGGAGGTACCCTCACCCAAACCGTAGACGGCCAGGAGCATCCGGTCGCGTATTGTAGTCGCTCACTTACCCACGCCGAGCGAAATTACTCGGCTACCGAGCGGGAAGCTTTAGCTGTGGTACATGTAGTCGAGCATTTCCGTCCCTATCTGGAGGGTAGTAGGCCATTTCGTGTTATTACCGATCATGCTAGTCTAAAATGGTTTCTGAAGCTTAAAAATCCGACCGGTCGCTTGGCGCGTTGGGGTTGTAGATTATCACCCTATAATTTTGTAATAGAACATCGCAGTGGCTCACAAAATGTGGTACCTGACGCGTTATCCCGCTCTGTTCCCGTGGCATCTATAGGTATCACTGACGCCACAGCCGACTCGTGGTATAATAATATAATTAAACGTTGTACGGACAAACCTAGAGCTTGTCCAAATTTTCAGATAGTTGATGGTAGGTTATACCGTTTCACAAAAAGTAGTAATAAGCTCAGTGGTGATTACCAGTGGAAACAGGTTATCCCGATTGAGAGTAGGGAATCTATAATTAAACAGAACCACTCTGAACCAATCGCGGCTCATCTTGGTGTGGCAAAAACTTATAAACGTTTAAAATTAAGATATTTTTGGCCCGGTATGTATAAGGATACCGTGGATTTTATTAAGAGTTGCTCGGTTTGCAACGCATACAAACACAGTTCACTGGCAACTCCTGGGTTCATGGGAGAACCTAAAGTTTGCTGTCGGCCATTCCAGTGCATCAGCATCGATTTAGTTGGCCCACTGCCGATGTCCAGACAGCAAAACAACTATTTGCTGGTAGTAGTGTGTTGCTTTACAAAATATTGTTTATTATTTCCTTTACGTCGAGCTACGGGTAGGGTGATTGCTCAGCGACTGGAGGATCATGTCTTTTTGATTCATGGTATACCTCAAACCGTGATCTCCGATAACGGATCGCAATTTGTAAGCCATGAACTTCAATCTTTGTATGCCAAATATAATATACCACAAGTCCATTTGGGTCCTGTGTATTGCCCTCAGGTTAACACTGTCGAACGTTATAACCGTACTGTCATCACTGCGGTGGCCTCGTTCGTTGAAAATGACCATAGATCTTGGGACGTGAATATTCATAAGATCCAGTTCGCTATGAACACCTCTGTGAACGAATCCACGTCATATACTCCGTTTATGTTAGTTCATGGTAGGGAGGCTGTGACCGATGGTAGTATTTATGCCGGTTTCAACGATCTTGACGAGTTAGTGATAGTACCCCGGGATACTCATGCGTCTAATCTGGGTCATTTAGGTGAAATCTTTAAAGAGGTCAAGGACTCACTGCGAAAAGCCCACGATAGGAACGTTAAATATTATAACAGGCGTCGTAGGGATATTTCCTTTAACGTAGGCGATTACATTTGGAAACGGACGTATAAACAAAGCGCGGCTCATAAATACTTTTCAGTCAAACTTGCACCGAAATATGAACGTTGCAAAATAATCCGTAAACTCTCCCCACTCGTTTACGAGCTCGAAGACGAAAACGGGAAGTATGTAGGCAAATGGCATATAAAAGATTTCAAAAGCGCTGACCCCGAATAGATATTTAGGTAGGGACTTATCGCCGTGGATGTGGCGGCCGACGAATACCCATTCCGCCTTCTGCCCGGCGTGACGTAGAAATCGTCAATGGGTCTTGGTATCACACTGCATCTTAGATACCCATGTGTGTGTTCGTCCCCGATAGTGTGATCTCTTTGTTTGCCACCTAATTAATGCTTAAACACTTAATTGTCTCTTAACTTTTCCAGGAGAAGGTTTTGTTAATGTGCTTGTTAGTTTTTTACCTACCAAGGCATTTTATTGAAGTTGCTAATACAAATGAAAACGTATTAACAACAACTTTTATCATAATATCCTATGATGAGCATAGAATATTTATGATATTTTTTTTATTTCTCTCGGGAGACAGTAAATGAGACACACGATGGACGAACACACAACATGCAATTTTGTGAGCAAATCGCCTTTGACCAATAACATCTCTTTGGTTAATTTTCTACCATTATGTTTTTCGGTATAACTGGTAACATTATAATTTTTTTTTTTTTATATCTATTTTCGGAGCAAAGATGCTTGCGGTACGGCCTTGAGTGGTATACACTTTGTGTTACTATTGTCATTTATTATTATCTATTTTTGTTACAACTTAGAGATTTATCAATGATTTATCGTTCTGTATGTTTATTTTTTTTAACTTAGCGGTTTATAATATTCTATTATTTTATACAACATAACTTAATCATATCTTAACTAAAGTACATAAGACATGGGGATATACGAACGAGGGCGTTCGACGAATTCCCTACGTGAATTCTGCCGTGAGTGGGGGGATACTGTAGTGTTTGTTTTTAAACAGAGCGTGACACTGACACACGTAGGACAGCTGTTTTGTCTATGATAGCGAACCGCTTACGTCAGCGTAGCTGTCAAACTTCATTGATTGGGTTGGTAGCCTTGAGGGAAGAGTCGATTTTCCTATTCGACTAAAATATTCGCCTTGAGACTTATAAAAAAAAAAAAAAAAAAAAAAAAAGTAATCAGGCGGGAATCTCTGTGGGGGCGCGTGGATGAATGGATGGAGTTTGACAGTTGTTGAATTTTGAATAGTCTTTCCCAGATCGATTTGAGTCCTCCTTATCGGGTGCTGTTTTTAATCGATTTTGAATTTTACTCGAAATTGAATTTCCTCGCTGATTTGGGTAGGTATTCCCTTTTCCTCAGCTTACGGCGAGCGTAGGTATATAGTTTTGAGTTTATTCTTCGGTTCGTCTCGAATGCGGCGGCTGTCTGTTTGACTGTGGCCTTTGCCTTCAGTTGAAGTGGGAAACAAATCATAGACACATGTTTGGGAGTAGACGATCCGTCTATCATCTATGAGCAATTGTCAAAACAACTTTTAAAATTTCACAATCTGTTTGTGGTACAGTTAACTTTTCATCTTTTCTTCTGCCCAAAGTATAATAAACGGCATATTATTGTCGTCGAAGTCGTGAGATAGATCCGAAAAGTTTATATCCCGAAGGATATTGGCGGAAAAAGCGCGGAGTCGCTAACCGAACTGAGTTTCGTAGGTATATTGGAGTGGCTCTTTTTCCTACATAATTTGCAAGTTTGGGCTGTGAAAATAACCTTTCTGTTGATATTCTGTATCGTAGGTGGACGAACACGAACCTTCGCAAGGCATTGCAATAATAAGGCGGTAACTTGTGATAGGAAACAAAATACTTACGGATAGTTTCATATTTCGAACGGTAAGCTATCATCTGATCTCATATTTATTCTCCTAGCACTAATTGAACTGCATTATGCACAATATAGTGATTCTTGTCATCAAATATACCTAATCATTCTTGTCAAGTTAGTGAACGTGGAATTGATTTTCTTCAAACCGGGTGGGACGGGCCCCCAGTCCTGTAGTGATTCAAATTTTAAAGTGTAAACATTGACCGTGAATATCCCTCACTCCCTCACACCACAGATGTGGTAATCTATGTATTTTCCCCATATCTGATCATTTTTTTCAATGTGAACTTCAGGCTTGTACGTTCCCCTCAAGAAATACTGGAGGACTAACAAGGAGACTTTTGTTCTGTGCACGGACCAGAAGGGGCGCGGGAGTTTATTTGCCAGCCGCTCTCCGGTTTTATGTAACCCGGCCGAACAGCAGACAGATTATACACAGCTTAACCTATCATAATCAAGGTATTTCTCTACTAACCCCGGGTGAACGTGAAAAGGAAACAACAGGCGAGGTTGGACCCCGACTTACCCATTTCCATATATTTACATATATCTATATAGCTGGTTATCTCACTGAGAACTAGAATTAACTAAGTTTGTCACCAATATCGATCAAACGAGCCGTAGAACCTCTGAAATCCACTCAATAGCTTATTCAGTCTAGTCTATGTGGTATTTGTGGATAAAATAATTAGTAAGGATTATATTGTAAGTACATGGTAAAGTGTTATGAATGTCTGATATCCTTATAATTATAACCTTTCCTGACAACTTGTTGGTTTATATACACATTAACTTTGAACTACTGTATTCAGCTTAGATATTTATAATTAGTGAAACATAGTTATTATATAAATAATAAACATAGTTAGACTTGTTGATTTATATAAGCAATAACTTAAAACTACTGAATTCCTATGCTTTGGTATCTAAAGTGGATAAAATATACTTATAACATTATCTTAATTTTTTTGGTTTTCTTTTATTGTTCCCCCGGTGCTCTGAGTGAGCGAAGAGAGGGCAGTAGAGGGGAATTTAACATCACAATGTGGGTATTATTCTCACTAATAATTTACAAAGAAGAGCTGTAAGGCGCAGTGGTCAACGAACGTAGAAGTTAAGCAATGTGAACAAAAGGTGGGTGAGCTTTTTTTATTGGGGACTGTTGTTCCTACTTCAAAAACAATCTTTGAAAAATAAATGTTCTGTCAAGGTATGCTTTGTCTAATTGACACATTTTGAAAAATAAACGTTCTCACAATGTGCTCTGTTTACTGCGTTTATACTTTAAACAAACATAAACCAAACGGGGAATCCGAGGATTATTCCATACTAATGACGGAGTGTTGCCAATAGTAAAATACAAAACTGTGTGGAAGTTTTAAAATAAATAGACAACTTTCATATAAACTCATAAGCATTAATCTTTAACGGAAACTTCCTAATAGTTTTTAATT